>CM056822.1:17196511-17796511 GCA_029853015.1 Chelidonichthys spinosus
ACCAGGGGAACATAGCAGCGTTGAATCTAAACTCACGATCAAGTTCAAGGAATTATCTTCAAACCAACCTAAGATGCATCATTTTAACAAGTCCTTCAAAGCAGGGAGTCTAGTGAGAGACGCTCCTGCATCCGACCGCTCTGCAGGTCTGTTTCCTCAGTGACGCTGATTATCTTCATTGCTCCCCGTATTGTCGAGAGATCCTGTCCTATAACTGGATTTATGAGGCCTTAGCATGAAGACGACAAAGCTCATTATGTCCCACAATTACATCTCACTGTCTCGCTTTGAACCTCAGGGCCAGGGATCCTCCGTGGAAATATCAGTAGGTGTGTGTTTGTAGACGAGGTGTGTGTTTGTGTGTGTTTGTAGATGACGTGTGTGTTTGTGTGTGTTTGTAGATGTCGTGTGTGTTTGTGTGTGTTTGTAGATCACGTTTGTGTTTGTGTGTGTTTGTAGATCACATGTGTTTGTGTGTGTTTATAGACGTCGTGTGTGTTTGTAGATGACGTGTGTTTGTGTGTGTTTGTAGACGTCGTGTGTGTTTGTAGATGACGTGTGTTCGTGTGTGTTTGTAGACGTCGTGTGTGTTTGTAGATGACGTGTGTTTGTAGATCACGTGTGTGTTTGTAGATCACGTGTGTTTGTGTTTGTAGATGACGTGTGTGTTTGTGTTTGTAGATGACGTGTGTGTTTGTGTTTGTAGATGACGTGTGTGTTTGTAGACGACATGTGTGTTTGTGTGTTTGTAGGTGACGTGTGTGTTTGTGTGTGTTTGTAGACGACGTGTGTGTTTGTAGACCACGCGTGTGTTTGTGTGTGTAGATGACATGTATTTGTGTGTTTGTAGACCATGTGTGTGTTTGTAGACCACGTGTGTGTTTGTAGACGACTTGTGTGTTTGTAGACCACGTGTGTGTTTGTAGACGACTTGTGTGTTTGTAGACCACGTGTGTGTTTGTAGACGACTTGTGTGTTTGTGTGTTTGTAGACCATGTGTGTGTTTGTAGACTACGCGTGTGTTTGTGTTTTAAAAGTTTAATGTGTGCTTAGATTTAAACCTTATCAGGATTGGATGAGCAAAGAGAGTAAATCCTTCCTGCTGGAGGCATCAATTCAGAGAGTCAACTTGATAATCCCAAACTGTTGAGGGATTTTTCTGCCTCCTACCAGTGGTCTGCATGATTGTGGAGACATGTGTATTTTAAATCAGGCTCCTTAGTGGGGATGCACCGAGCCGACTTTTTCAATCCCAATACGGATGTTTAATTAATAAACTGTTTGCCTCACTGTGTGACAGTAACTGGGATTATTCTAATTTTGTAAAACTAAAATACAAGTTTTTTTTTTTTTTTTTTACAAATAAATAAATAGATATAAATTAATTTACTTAATTGTCATTTAAGTAATAAATTGTGCATCAGCAACTTTGTAAAAAAGCTATTCAAGTGTAAACCTGTTTAACCCAGCAACACATTAAATGCCAGTATATAATGTATGTATACATAATGGAACTGAATAGATGGGACCATATACCTGTGAGTCAGTATCAGCCTGATAGCTGATGCTGGTATTGGTAATAGTGCATCCCTTCTCCTTACATTGTCTTTGCTCTCTGCCAAGAGATTTGTGATAGATTTCAAGGACATATGTTCTGGCACACAACTGCTTGCTTTGAGAGAATTAATCTCAGTCTTAATCTCTGTCGCATCCCGGAGATTGGGAGTTCAGAAAGGTGCCAAAGTGATTTTGTACAACATGATGCTAGCTAACCTCGACCCTGTGGATTTCAGGTTTGATTGATTGTAGCCCTACTCATAATTCATAGCATTTGCATTTTGTAAAAGAGTGCAGAAACAAAAATCATAGTATTTGTAAAGACGTGACGATAAAATATTTTGTAGAACATCAATCAAATTTGTGTTTTACCAGTACAGTATATACCAGACCAAATAACACGCAATGGGAAAACAAGATGGAAGTCAACTACAACTATTACAAAAGAAAAACAAACTAAACCCAAATCCCCTCTTTAACATGGCGGCACAGGGTATGGTCTGATGGGAACAGAATGTGGAAATGCGTTGACGTGTGATGATTTAGATCTATAGATGCTGTGCAGGATGACGTGTGCCGTATGCTGTCTGCATGAAAGCTGCACAAAGTAAATCAAGTGTAATGTAGATGTATCGTATAGGCTATGGAGAGCCAACAGGTGGGAAACCGGTGAGGGATAATGTATTTGGTTAGCAAAACGTTACTGTAGAAAGGAAACTAATTTGTTTGTCAATTTCTCACCCAGTGTTACTTTGAATTCTTGAAGGAAACTTTATTTTTCTCACCTACCTCTGCAGGGAACCAAGAATAAACAGAAAAGTCTTGATGAATTGTAAATAGAGTAAATGAACAGCCAAACTATATAAAAACATTACTTTGCACACAGCTCATGCAGTATAATTACAGTCTCTTTCATCCAGTCCTAGCTTGCTACTTCCCAAATACATTCATCTTCACCTTAGCATTTAAAACACATGCTCATCTGTGTGAATCTGAAGCATTTTAAAAGTTATAGCAAAGGTGCATCCGTTTACTTCAATCCATTCTCTTCAAGAATTCAAGGAGCAATTGGTCTAAAAAATGTCAGACTTTTTGTGAGTTAAACACAATAGTTAACCACTTCAGCAGAGCTGGTGTGTGACCAACGGCAATTGCTTGTAAGTATACATTTGTGTACTGCAGCGATTATGAAGAAGGCCACCAGTGGAAAAGGGCATATGTGCTCGGCAGAGCTTCCTCGGGTCAATAAGGTCGAGGCATACACACACTGAGAGAGATAGGTGGGAACGGATGCAGACCCCCATAGTGCTGCCAGTCTGCCAGAAACCTGGTGCCAGGTGTCTGAGTTTTATGGGCTCAGCATGAAAGCAGCGATTACTCCGCCTGTCTCCTCCGATTAAACACCAGAGCGGCGCGACGCGTGGAGGAAGAGAGAGGACGGACAAGCGCATCCACCGAGTTCATCTCGACGTCGCACGGCACGGCATATTGTAGTTTAATTGAAACACATTTGAATGGATTATTTGAGAATCTGAATGATGGATGATAAAAAGCAAGAAGGAGGAGCCACATGTTCAGCACATTGGGATCTATGAATAGAGCGGAGAGAAGGTGCAGGTCCCCGCTGCCACACTTCAGTCACACGAAGAGAATCAGTTAGATCAGTGTGACCGGGTCATTGCAGGGACCGGATACCTGATACCAGGCGCCACATGTGTTCCTTACTCAAAAACAAATGCTTAAACCTTCTGCTGCATTCGCTTTTGAATGTTTCTCATGACGTTGTTGTTCTGCGCAGCGTAGTGCTCCATTTTGTATCTGCCGAGCTGCTTTTCTGCTGTTTGAAAAGGCAAATGCGTAGGAAAAATGGAGAAGGTGTCGACACATCGCAAGGCGACAGCACATGAAAGGGAGAGGAAAACAATCTGTGTCTGTTTTATGTTCATACTGGAGGAACTTGTCAGTTTTGATGTGAAAGTACATCCAACTATCTCCGTAGCACACATTTTGGATGCTTAACCTCGGTATACTTGTGAGGATAATTATGAGTTTTCATGAGTGGGAGTCAGGCTAGAAGCTGACACTGTCACTGTGAGGGAGAGAGAGTCACTATTTCTCTCTCTCGCTCTCTCTCTCTCTCTCTCTCTCTCTCTCGCTAATGTAAACTACTAGAAGCTGGTTATTCCTTTTGGGGGTTTATTTATAATAATTGCAACTTTTGACAGCTCGCTCATCACTCACACACTTCCATGTATGTTAAACAAATTTGGTTGTTAAACAAGGTTGTTTGCAAGTTTAAAATGTTGGATACATTTTAAGAAACTGGTGAGTTCTTCTTCACCCCCTCATGACACCATATCTGCTTGTGATAACCGAGTCTGGGCCTGTCATCCCTACAGACATTTCTGGCAGTTGGTGTCATGAAATCGACAAATGAAAGCGAAAGAGTAAAAAATTACTATTCCTTTGGGGTCGCAGCCTGTCAGCTCCCTCCAATCTACTTGTCTCACTTGGACCAAATCTCAGCACTTGCTCTTCAAAAAGAAGCAAAAAGCTAAATTCACTCACATGTGTGAGTGACTGCTTCCCACAGGCCTGTATCATAAGTAGTGAGTGATTAACAGTGAAGAGCACACGCTCCCTGTTTATTAAGCCTGTTGTGTAATGGGCTCATAGCCAGAGCTGCAGGCTGTGCCCACCCCACACACTCAATCAAGAGGATCACTGGTACCAAGCTGGTATGGAGATAATCTACCCAGCACAGAGAGCAGAACATGTTTGTAATCTCCGAGGAGACAGATACGCAACACGCCAGGGAAGCAGAGCTAATATCAACCATATCATCTTGGAACAGTGCTTCACTCTCCGCTCGTACAAGAGTGTTCTAAGGGAAATAAATGGACATTTTTTGGCAATGGAATAGCCAGACTATCTTTGAAACAGCATGATGGTTAAGTTTTTTTTTACATGCATGGTCTCACTCAATTTTATGTCATGATCCAGAAGTAACTCTTTTCAAACTGGGTCTGACTGCGGAGGAACTCATTAAAAAGTTAGTGAATGAATGTCTACACGACAGCAGGGCAACAAGACAAATTTGACAGATGCATTCTGCCCTGTTAGACACGTCGACATGGTCCTCTGTGGGGTGGCGCTGTGGAAAACTGCCACTTGCCTCATTTGTTACTACCCTCTACAAGGAAACCAAATACGTCACTCTTACTTTTTCACGTTCTCTATCTGACAGTTGATCTAATTCTCTGCTTTTTATGTAATCAAAAATGTTTCTTATGTTGCAGGCGTTAACATTGCACTTGCTTTCTGTCTTTTTCTAGGCTCAAACTTCATGGTGAGGAAGTGAGAAGAGACAAAAAGAAATCTGCACAAAGTCAAGTTTGGACCAGATGATCTTCTGCAAATAACGGTGGAAAGTGCCAACAGCACCCAGCTAGCAGTGAAGAAGACTCATGAACCTTCCCTCCAGGCCTCTCAGCTAAGCTTCGTGTGAGTAGAGAGAGCAACATGGCGCTCGGCTCGCAGTCGTGGCCTCCTCAACTCTGGCTGTACTCGGGCTTGTTTCTTTCCTTTCTGGTGCCCACGTATGGCAAGGAATGTCCACACTTGTGTGTATGTGAGATCCGCCCTTGGTTCACCCCCCAGTCCACCTACAAGGAGGCGACCACGGTGGACTGCAATGACTTGAGGCTCATGCACATCCCCACCAACCTGTCCACCGATACTCAGGTGTTGCTGCTCCAAAGTAACGCCATCTCCCGCACCAGGGGAGAGTTGGAGGCACTGTTCAACCTGACAGAGTTGGACCTGTCCCAGAACAACTTCAGCACTGTGGAAGCCGTGGGCCTCAAAAGCATGAACCACCTGACCACCTTACATCTGGAGGAGAACCAGATCAGCCAACTGCCAGATCACTGCCTGGGGAACCTCTCCAATCTACAGGAGCTCTACATCAACCACAACCAGATAAACTCCATCTCCCCTCGGGCGTTTGCAGGCCTGCTTAGCCTGCTGCGCCTCCATCTGAACTCCAACAGGCTCCATGTCATAGACAGCCGCTGGTTTGAAGAAACACCCAACCTCGAGATACTTATGATCGGGGAGAATCCAGTTATTGGCCTCCTAGACATGAACTTTAAGCCCCTAGGGAGCCTCCGGAGTCTGGTCCTGGCTGGCATGGACCTCATTGACGTTCCAGCGAATGCTTTTGTGGGTTTGGATAGTCTTGAAAGTATTTCATTCTATGACAACAAACTGGTCAGAATCCCTCAGCTGGCCCTTCAAAAAGTACCCAACCTCAAATTCTTGGATTTAAACAAGAATCCAGTTCACAAAATCCAAGAAGGAGATTTCAGGAACATGTTACGCCTGAAGGAGCTGGGCATCAACAATATGATGGAGTTGATGTCAATTGACCGCTTTGCTCTGGACAACCTGCCGGAACTGACAAAGCTGGAGGCCACCAACAACCCTAAGCTGTCTTATGTGCACAGGTTGGCCTTTAGGGATATGTCCTCTTTGGAGAGCCTGATGCTCAACAACAATGCCCTCACTGCTCTTTACCAGCACACCGTGGAGGCGTTGCCTAATCTGCGGGAGATCAGTCTGCATAGCAACCCACTGCGTTGCGATTGCGTAATTCAATGGATGAGCTCCAACAGGACCACCGTGCGCTTCATGGAGCCCCTCGCCATGCTCTGCACCTCCCCGCCAGAACTCCGAGGCCAGCGAGTCCGAGAGCTACGGCTGCTGGAGTCCCCGGAGCAATGCCTGCCCCTTATATCCCGCAACACCTTCCCCAGCCACTTGAACCTCGAGTTGGGCATGAGCGTCAGCCTCGACTGCAGGGCCATGGCCGAGCCAGACCCCGAGATCTACTGGGTGACTCCTCTTGGGTCCAAAATCACAATGGACACCGTGTCCGAGCGGTACCATTTGAACAACGAGGGGACCCTGCGGCTGTCTCATGTCCAGGTGGAGGATTCCGGTCTTTACACCTGTGTGGCCCAGAACACAGAAGGGGCTGACACGCGGGTTGCCACCATCCGTGTAAACGGCACCCTGCTCGGCAGCGCACAGGTGATAAAAATCTACGTCAAGCAGACCGAGTCGCACTCCATCCTGGTCTCCTGGAAAGTCAACTCCAACGTCATGTCCTCCAACCTGAAGTGGGCCTCGGCCACCATGAAGATCGACAACCCGCACATCACCTACACGGCCCGCGTCCCCGTCGACGTCCACGAGTACAACCTGACGCACCTCCAGCCTGCCACCGAGTACGAGGTGTGCCTCACAGTCTCCAACGTCCACTTGCAGACGCACAAGTCGTGTGTCAACGTGACGACGCGCGGCGCCACCTTCGCCATGGACCTGACTGACCAGCACCCGAGTGCGGCCGTGCTGGCCGTCATGGCGACCATGCTGGCCTTTCTCAGCCTGGCCACTGTGGGCATCTACATCGCCCGCCGATGGAAGAGAAAAAACTACCATCACTCTCTGAAGAAGTACATGCTGAAGACGTCCTCCATCCCCCTGAATGAGCTGTACCCCCCGCTCATCAACCTGTGGGAGGCCGACGGAGAGAAGGACAAAGACGGCAGCGCGGAGGGGAAACCCTCTCCTGTCGACACCACGCGTAGTTATTACATGTGGTGAGGACTCAGCGAGGAGGCCCGGCTGCCTCTCCCAGCAGCACAAAAAGACACACTTTTGCCATTTTTGTGCAAAAGCAGAATAAAGTTGCAAATGTTTTTTTTGTATTCTCAGCTTTGCTAATAAGCAGCAGAGTGATAAAGGACAGGATTTGTATTAGTATAGCGTATCGCCTTTGTTTCCATCACTTCATTGTTTTGGACTCCCTACGATGGCAGCTGTATTTAGCCTCCAGGTTATCTTAGTTGCTATGCTCTTGTTTCTGTGGTACATTTTTTACTTATTTTCGGGTTAATATTACAGCAGCAGGGGCTGGTGGTCTTCTGGCAGCATTTAGTAGAAATCAGTGTTTCTTTCTCTGTTTTGTAAAACAGGTTATCTTGTTGTGCACTGATAGATCATGGAGTTTGTATGAACTTCGGTTAAAAGCTGACAGTGGGGGTTAGACTTGTTAAACTGTCTACTGAATGTTAGCAATTGTGCAGTAATGTTGTATCAACTATACCTTTGAACTTTCTGATTTAAATTGCAAGAGACTAGGAGTTTGTAGTTTGCTGATAAATGTGATGTTAATGCTAGAAATACAAATGTTTGTTCAAACATTTTGAGTCTTTTTAATAGAGTGCACTAGAAACTTTTTTGATCCTTTCCCTGTTTACTCACTTATTTTGCTAGACTTTTTTCTCTCTCGCTAATTGCTTAGTTTATTATTTTCACATGGAATCTGTATGCTGAAGAAGTGACAATAAATACTTTTGGGTTCTTTTGCAGACATTTGTTGTGGTTTATCCTTTTAGTTCAGGCAGGCACTCACTGCTCAAGGTTGGGAGTATTAAGCCCGTGTCTAAGGAGAACCGAAACCCATCTCAGTCCAAACCCGAACCAGCAGTGTGTACTGTAACCTGACACCATCCTTACAGACACAGCTGATAGTGTGAGAGCTTTACTTCCCAGGGTGGATATGAAACAGTACTGTACACTCTTGAGACAGATAGATATTTGAGTATGTACTGCCCTCTGCTGGATGCTACAACTGCATACTAAACCTGCTTTATATGGTTGTCATAGACGCACCTAGAAGGAAGGAAATCATTAACTTCTTATAAGAACACAAAAATCAAATGAAATCGTTTAGGAGCAGAATTATCAGTGATTGCAAAAAACTTTATAACAAAAAAACAAAAAACAAAAAACTTCCAGATTCATTTTATTTTTGTACATGATCTGTTTAGTATACATAGACATTAGTCTTGTATCTCAGTCAGCCTTATTTGCTGATAATGACAACCTGTACAATTACTTGCAAAGATGATTTTGACATTTACAAGACGGCACTGATCTTTGCCACTGAGACGTTCTTTGACCCAGTGCAGCCACAGCGACTTGAGCTATTCAGTGCTCTCTCCACATGATGTGCTCATAAATAGAACAGGAACAACATAGAAATTTCTATGAATTTCGAGATGAGCAGGTCAGGTCATCGTTGGCCCTGAGAGACACAGCGGAAACCGAGGTTTGAGGCGGCGCTGTCCGGAGTGTTCTGGCTACGGGCTGCAACATCGGTATCTGTAACAGTAAGACTGGGGAAGGAGAACGGAAACAGAGAAATTTACTCTCAAATTCATCTTCTCAGCAATGGAAACTGCTTTGTTACAGTATTTTTTTATTTATTTTTCCCAAAACAGAGACAAAGACAATCACACAGCAACCATTTTAGTTAAGCTACCACTTTTTTTCCTGATTTCTGCCCCGAGCCTGTTAGGGTGCACATTCATTAAGCATGTTGGACTCTTGTCCTCTCTTCCCTCACATGGTTTATTCATATGAAACAAACCAGACCTTTGTGCTTAGGACTTATTTTGCATGCAATTAGTCACATTCCCATGGCAACCAATGCTGGAGCTAAGCAAACTGGAATGACACCCACAGTGGGTGGCAGATAAAGTAAATGTACCATATGTGTGTTAATGCAAGTTCTTGTCTTCTCCATTTCACCATTTTCAAGTTTCTTAAATCCAGAACAAACGGTATTGAACTTGATTTAGGTAAAGAGCACAATAAGCATAAAAGTGATTGTCTTCTTTACCTTGTGGCACATGTATGAGCCGCCCTTCTTCACCTTGTCTTTGCCTGACGGAGGACCTGTCTGAAAGAGAGAGACATTATTAGATATCAGGCCAAAAACTAAACCTAGAACATTTGGAAGCTTAGGGGTGATGTATTCTTACTGGGTTGTGTTGTTGGTCTGTGGTGTGATGGACAGTCCACCAGTCTGAGGTCCATTCCCATGCATTCCCCACCATGTCATACAGACCGAAGGTATTTGGAGGAAAGGACATCACCTGTATTTGTATGTTTGACAGAATGAGTATGTGACCCTTCCAAGAACTGACATACATTACAGATCATTTAATGTTTACTCTGCATTTACCAATAGTGCCGTTTTTCTATGTTGTTTTTTCGATTGCCCAACATGCCAAGCTGCTTAAATGTGTGTTAATTCAATCAGTGAGGCACTAACATCCCTGCCTTTAAGGCAAGTGGGATCAGAAAGGTGCACTTTCCTTCAGCAGCTCAGACCCTTAAAGAATCTGAATCTGACATTTATGATTGATACCTCCAAATCAGGCTTTACAGCTCCTCCTGTAAAGCAAGAGATTGGATTAATATCATCTAATGGTTATTCATCTGATCTCTGGAAGCTGCAAACTGCTGGTGTGACTTCATCAGCTCCTGAAATTAGCTCTTATCTCCAGCACCTTTCATTTCCTGTAGATTCTGGCTCAGTTTCCAGTTCTGTGACAATGGCTCATGAGCACAATCACCCAAATCCTCTCTAACCTGAATGATGATGCACCTTTAACACACCCATAACGGCGGCATATCTCCATCTTCCCCTTTCTTACCGGTGAGGTTTTGATGTATCCATCCTCTGCAGAGTTATGGTTGGGGAAATCTCCCTGCCAGAGGTTGGCGTAGTGTTGCCCTTTTGGGTTCAACTTGTTTCCCCATGGGTAAAGTCTACATGCAGGGGCAGTATATCAGGCAGTTTAAATGGGACACTGCATGAGAACCACAGAACCTATTTTATGTCACATAACGTACTGTCTCGTACCTGTCTTTGAGGCCGCCCCTGCAGGCGTATTCCCATTCAGCCTCTGTAGGAAGTCTCCCGTTGGCCCAGGAGCAGTAGGCGACTGCATCCGCCCAGGACACATGTAGAACAGGATGGTTGAGCCTACAAGAAACAGGTTTGAAAGTGAATCACTACTTGTATTTGGTTTATGGGTTTGTTTTGCCAACATAAACTGAACTGGCATAGTAAAATAAAAGTGGGAGGTGAGAATTAGCTTTCAAATCGATGTTTGAAAGATCACGCCTTTAAATGGTGCTCCAATCCCCATACGTACATTGAAAGAGCGTTTGGTTGGTTTTAATAGTTCCTACTCTCCACGCGGGTTGTAAAGAGATCCCTTGTTACCGCCATTCCAGTGTAAGTGATGGAGAAGAAAATCGAAAATGCATTTTGTGTACAAATGCTGTTTTTACTTTTTAGACTAATCAAGTAGGTTTCGTTCAAACATAGTGTCTTTTAAATGCCAAAAACCCATTGTTTCACAGGCAAATGTTGCATGGAGTTCTGGCACAGCAGCCCCCTCACTTTCATTGGACCACATGTGTACAATCATGTCAGCAGCCAATCAGCTAATGGTTAAGTGGTATTTTGGCTTATTTACTTACTTAGTTTTGTAGTTTTTGTCTGCTAGTTGACTACAGTAAGTTCAATGGATATGGGTGCAAGTAATTAGTATAACTATAACTATAATACTACTTCTACTTCTAATAATGATCATATCTGGTATTTGAGGATTTCTTGTATATGCAGAGTGTCTTTCTACCTGTCTGTGATGTTGGAGTCTGGTCCATCAGGGTGTCTCCAGTTGGCCCCTTTGACTGGAAGCCACCAGGGGGCAACAGCCACCTGATAACAAAGTGACGTTGGTGACGGTGACATCCTGATAGTATGCTCCTTTCACACTCTTCATTCCCTTTATTCTCACTTACTCACTCCAGGGCTCATCTAACAGTGTCTTTAGGGTACAGAATAGCAATAGAAGTTCTAATGGTTTCCAGTACTGCCACACTAATGGGTACACGGCATCTCCTCAGCCACATGATCAGGCCACCAATGACAGCTGAGATGAAGCAGTAAATTCCCTGGCTTTCATCTGTGAGAGGCCTCGGTCCTCGGGCCTCCAACTCCCAATCTGTGAATACTTTTAAGACATAACAGTAGTGTTTGGCTCCATGTCTATCTGAAGCCTAACATTTGTGCGGCCACAGGCTGGCAGGTTTTCAAAATAAAGCTTAGTGCACATATATTACTTGAAATATATTAATACGTCATGGTTGGAGGGACATCAAAATATTATCAATAATAGCATCAAATGACATTTTATTTTATATTATGTTCTCAATGAACATGCATTATCATCTTTCCCATGGCTCGCATGCCATTTAACCCCTGAACCATACACGTCCTGATGAAAAACTGGATATCCTCTACTACTCTAGGGATATTTTATAGTTGGCAGGAAGCATTATGAATCTGTTTATTAGATAAATACCTTATAATGATTACACACTCTCACTCACTCTATTACTCCCCTTGCTTCATTATTATTGTGAAATGCAGTATATTTCCTCTTTTCTTCATGTAGCAAAAGAGAAAATTCTGTCATAGCTTACAATTCTTACAGGAGGCGTGAAGTAGCAATACTTCACATATTTAAATCTTATACTGAAGTATTTTCACAGGGCTCCATTAATCATGGCACTAGCAATGCTTTATGCTTGTGCAGCGTAAGAAAAAGTGAGTTGAAGAGGTACTTCCACAGTTGAATAATTATACTTACTGCTTGGGTGATTTGTTTTTTCACACTCTCACTCAAAATCCCCTCGAATACAAATGAGTCTCCAAATTTTTCTGCCTTAAAGGAAAACAATAAAAATGTTATGAGCAAGATGATACCTATTAAACTTATGAAATTAAAATGACCACTGCCAAAGATTTGCTTACATACTTAGTGATTGGTTTGATTTATTAATTTCATTTCTGATGAATTAAAAAATACAGCCTTTGGTTTTAATCTTTAGATACACACCTCACTAATGTATGCTGTTCCATTGACGAAGCTCTGGAATTGTTTATTAGTGACTTCCTGGATGTCCATGTAGAAGGAGTCCACATGCACCAGCCTCTGAGGGCCCTCACCATCTGCAGGGATGCCTGGGTTGTTCGTTCCCATCAAGAACTCTCCTCCAGGAATCAGCACCATCTGTAGGCACCAAATAAACCTTTTCACAAGCAGACATGTGGTTCTTGAATCTCTTAAGTTTGAAGAAGGTTACAGATTTACAAGGATTACAAGACTTTAAAAAGGCTGTAAATCGAATGTATTCTGAGTGCAAAGATAGACTGGGGAATAATAAGACCAATAGGCACAGTATGTCCGTAAATTCAAATAAAAGGCCGGTCAAAAGGTATAAAGTTGTAAAATTATATCAACAGCAATACAAAGTCCACCTATTAATGCTGATGGCAACGTCAGCAGAGGGCGCTCTCAGTCTATGCAATACGTCATCAACAGCTAACGCCAGTAGCGTAGAAGAAGACGTGGTGCGTGAGTTCAAGTGTGCACGTGACATAGCGCTTCTACGGTAGTTTTCCTATATGGAACAGGTAACATTAAACAGATAATAAATACAACTCTGGTAATAAGACTAATAATAGTAGCACACTAGACTAAAGCCTTACTTCGTGGCCGTAAAATGCAGATTCGGTGAAATTGATCATAGCTGAAAACGAGGGTTGTAGCTTCTGTGATTAGGAATTCCGCAAGCTAGCTAGCTAACACGTGAGCTAAAGTCAGTCAAACGAAAGAACAGTTAGCGTTATAGGTTAGATTGATTTTGTGTTCGTGGTAAATCGTGTGAAATACAACTTGAGTGACGGGACGCTTATAGCAACGGAGTTCAATAGCGTGCCAATGTCAATCGGGCTACTAAGCTAACAGTTACATGTGTTGTTGCTGATGTTAATATGCTAATTCCTAATATTACAGTTTATGCTCTTTCAACATAATGTTCTGTATGGCATTAGCATGCTCGTTATCATTCAGCATATCTGATAAGTATACAATAATACGTTATTACGTGGACAGTGGCTAACGGCAGTAGAGTAGAAGGAGCCAGAAGTCATTAGTGACCGAGTTCAGTGTGTTTTCAGGTTTCCAGCAACAACAATGTCATTTGTGGTGCTTGTTGAGTTGGAGCATGACGCACATTGTCCAATCCTCAGACCCAGCAGAGTAATGCATCGCTCACAATGAAATATAACTAGTACTTTTACTCACATGAACCACAATATGCCACAGTCATACAGCCTCAATCTGAAACGGTCTGAAACGATAGATATTTAAAACTACTGTTGGACAATCATCGGCAGGAAATGAAGGCTCATCAGTCTACTAAAGTCTCTACTTGGTACAATGCAACATTTTGCAGTCGCTAAGACTCTTTCAGTATCTTGTTTAACGCCTTGTTTAATCTCTTCAGTGGGAAGAATGATACACTAACCTGGCTGCCAGACTAATGAAAACAGGGACTTGTATTGAGAGCTCCTTATGTAGAAGATGTCAACATTTCAGGAATTCAGATCATTGTTATGAAAATTATGAAAGTTTGTTTGCTCTGGAAGGATGTGTTCATCCATCTATGTACCACATCTTTTAGTTAAGGTTTTAATCATGGATAGCACTTCAGGATTCCCTGGTGGACCATTGAGCAAAAGTCAGCAAGAGCAGCA
This sequence comes from Chelidonichthys spinosus, assembly GCA_029853015.1. Lineage (NCBI taxonomy): Eukaryota > Metazoa > Chordata > Actinopteri > Perciformes > Triglidae > Chelidonichthys > Chelidonichthys spinosus. The sequence continues at coordinate 17,210,604 of CM056822.1, forward strand.
CACGTCTTGTTGCATGGTTTCTCTGCTGTGAACTGTCCAATAAAAGCAAAAAAATAAACAAAAAAAGGACGGCAGTGATGTCTTACTTGACTCTGTAACTTCTCCTCATCTCCCTGGGCCTCAGACGGACTCCAATTAGCGGCTCTTGAGTATTTGTCTGCTGGGTTCTCAGAAGCTGTCCTGTCCTCCACGGGCTCCACAGCAGCGGCTCTCTTCGGGTTCCCACAGCCGCAGCCGACTGCTGCCTGCGGGGCAGCCTGCTCCGACCGAGAACCCTGAATACACAACACTTTGTCCGCGCAAACGAAGACGAATAACAAAGCAAAACAACGCACCATTGTTGCAGGGCACGGCTCAAGATCTGCTCATGTTGTATTGCTGTTCTTTCACTTCCTAGTCTCTAAGTCACGTGGTCGGTCAGCTGTCTACAGTGTAACTCTTTCCTGCCCGGAGTGCATGTTTGTTTATTTCTATTAAAAATAAATACATTTAAAAGTGTGATATGGCATTGTAAATATAATACGTGCTTGATGTTTTAATCTAAATGAAAAGGAAACACAATCCAAGTTATTGTTCAGACAAAAGCTGAAACAATGCAGAGTTGTTTGACAGTTTCTATTAGATAGGTTGTAAAAAAAAAAAAAAAAAAAAAAAATCAAGGCTCCGCCGTGGGAGTGATTAAACAGCACGGATTCCCCTGGTGGTGGGTTAGGACCACATGGACATCATTTCCCAGCTATCAACACCGCGGCCGCCCGAGAGGAAGAAGTGGCAGCGAGCCAGGCTGCTCAGTCGAGCCCCAGTGTGCTGCCTGCTTCAGTGAGCGCAGCGACGGCCGCGGAAAGGTGAAGGAGCTGTCATCGAAGACCCGGATTAATCCCGTCGCTGACGGCTGGAAGTCGCCCCTCGGCCCCCTGGTGAAGAGCGGAGTCGCAGTCATGTTGTAGCCGGTCCGGAGAAAAGCGGAACAGCGGAGAGTTTCCCACGAACGAGGTAAAAGTTTTAAAGTTTACCATCCTGTCTTGCAGTACCGGGGGAAAGATCTACTTCGTTCTCCTTAAATGGTTAACAAAAAGGCTCCCGCTTGTGATGTTCCCTTTTCCTCTAGTAGTAACGAGAAACAATCAGAAAACGAGCCTGGTAATGTAGGATTGCCGTGAAACTGATTGTGGATGCAGAGTCAAGTGACATCCAACGCATCGGCCGCTTTAACTCCCGAGTCTAGTGCGTTTTATTGGTCGGATAAACTGTAAGATTGCTGACCGTTTGGTGATTTACATGGCAACATTTTAAGCTTGTGACGGACGGCTCATGATTTGTTGAGCTCAGTGGGAGGGGAAGGGCTTCCAAAAAACAGGCCGATATCCCGGAGCGAAGTGGAGCCCACATGTCAGCCTCAGCAGCGGCGACCTGTTGCAGGTGCATTCACCTTCCCCGGTAGCTGCAGCCCCTAATCATTAACTGTCCAGCTCTGTGCCACAAGACAAACAGGCGACTGTTGCAGAATTTCCCTGCAGCTTCTATGCAAATGTTTGCAACCAGAGTCGGTGAAGTCTCAACCTCTCAGGCAACCCCCTCTTTTTATTTTAAATGGCACTGCCACCTAACTGGGAACCCTGTAGCTACATGTGAGTGAGTGTATCTGATAATGCACACTTAAAGTCACAGGCGGATGCTCAGTAATAATGGAAATCCAGCAATTTGATGTAATTGTAAGTCTTTATCACAAACATTGCAGACACCATCAAAATAAGGACATTTCTGGTGCTTTTGAGACTTTTCTGATTGTGGAATGTGACATTTATATGACTAATTTGACTCCTGCTGTAGGTGGTCCCTGTATGTGTCAAACATGTCTGACAAGATGTCCAGCTTCCTACACATCGGGGACATCTGCTCCCTGTATGCAGAGGGATCCACCAACGGTTTCATCAGCACCCTGGGGTATGTCCATTCTCACTAACAGTGTGTGTGTGGGCCAACTTCACACTTTCTCTGTTCTAATGCAAGCTGAGCAATGTCGTGAGGCAAGGAAGTCACACTAATGGTAACCGCTTGCATTAGTGTGAACCAAATGTTGGTGCCATCAGAAAAAAACCAAACATTTCCTTTTGGATTCGGTGTTTGCATGTGTCATGGGTATCACCTCCCACCAGCAGCGACAGCATGGAATTAAGTAAGGAGAGATGAATGCATTTGAGTTTAGCCCACAGGATAACATTTTCTTAGGCGGTGAAGTGGTGTTTTGGCCATGGCTGACCCCGCAACTGATTGTAAGGAAAGGAAAGCAAATGTACCTTTTTAATGATAATGTATAGCTTTTAGTATGTCCTGCCTGCATTTATATAGCGCCTTTCTAGCTAACTAGCTTCTCAAGGCTCTTTACACTACATTCAATGTGTGCATTAGTTCTTTGGAACATCATAAGACCAGTTCTGATTTCTTTACAAGTAAGATGATCACACACTATATATATCACACGCAATGATTCACACTTGTCTTGTTGCGTTTAGCCTTTCCTCTCCTTTTCTTCATGTAAACAGGGCAATAAGAGAAAACTTGCAATCATGTGTTAATGTATTTATCTGAAGGTGCAGAAAACAACAGCAAAGACACTATATGACACTGTGGCCTTTATCGTGTTCCTCTGCTTCCCACGTACACACACTCACACATACAAGTGCACATTTTTACAAAAACTGTCATGATAGATTTGGCTGAGAGCCATCTTCTCCACGCACCTCCACCAACTCGTTCTGCAGATCATCTGCCCTTAAAGGAAGAAATCATATTGAGAAGAAAGTAAGCTCTTTGAGCGTTACGCATTCTCGTGCTGAGCAACATTCATTTATAACATAGGGTTATAAATGTTTTAAAAAATGATCCCAAATAACAAACTGGTGTTAATTGCTGATGACCACACATACATAACGCTCCTGGATATGTTCTCACTTCTTTCGGAGTCGGCTTCCTTGTTCCTTGAGGTGTACAGACTGGAGCAGTAGACGGGTCTGTTTGGACAACTGCAGACATTCCCCGGGAAAAGGCCTGAAATGGATGTGGGATTTGGCCCGTGTCCAGACAAGTGTTATTCTAAGCCAGTAAAAGTAAAATTTGTCACCAGAATTTCCCGCCTGCTCACAGGCCATCGCATCTAGAATGATTTAATTATCGTGCGGCGACGTGAGAGCTGTCACTGAAAATAGGAAATAAGTTTAGGACATGCAGAATACTGGGATCCAATTTACTCACAAACCCACAGGGATCAAAGCGATGCAGTGGCTTGCATGCAGCAAATGAAAATGTCAATACACCTCCATAAATATTTGTCAATTAGGCTTAATGGAGGAAAATGTCCTTTAAATGCACAGCCGTCTGAAACGCAGATTGACATTGTGGGTCTGTATCCACAGCTTGGTGGATGACCGCTGTGTCGTCCAACCTGACGCGGGAGACCTCAACAACCCTCCAAAGAAGTTCAGAGGTAAGAGACACGGCGAGGCGCCTCCCCTCGTCCTTCCGAGGCCTGACATCATCACACCCACTGCCGTGTGTTTATACTGTGTGCTCTGTGAGAGAAGCGCTGCTGAATGTGTTATGCTGCGTTTCTTTGGTGACAACCACAATATATCTGCCGCTGAACTTCAAACAGGGCTTGCCTTTTGGCGGGGTTAGTGGCGTGTGTGTGTGTGTGTTGCGCGTACATGCTTCAGCATCCACGTCCGTCTTCTATATCCGCGTGTGCACACCTCCACCGTGGACCAAGGCAGATGGAGAGGATCGGCTCTGATGTTGATCTGTTGGAAAACGGCACGCTTGAAAAGCTGCTTTTCAAACAAAAGCCCTGAGATGCCTCTTTGGGTGAAACTGCTATTATTAGCTCCCATACAGGAAGTGGAACTCATGGCCCTCAGTTCTCAGGCTGGAGGTTTATATCTCTGGGGAGAGGCCAGGCCCGGCATTGTACAGAGAATTCAAGGGTGTAAAGGCCCTGGGTAGTATATCTGCAGGTTCTTTTACAATATAAAAACGTAACTTTTTATTGGTCAATGCTTAATTATTATTCTGTTTAACATGCAACACTGTGGGAATGTTGATGGGTAAATGAAGTCTGATAGATTAAGAAAGTATAGCTAAAAAAAGGTTCTTATTGGCCGCGGGTCAGTCAGTTGGTCTCTGCAATGCCAAGCAACTAGGCTTTAGGGTTTAGTCTGACTTTGAAGCTTGCTGGAGAGCATTCCATACACATGCTCACACTTTGCATGTAGGATGCTATCTGCTGTCTGTGGAGTGTCTGATTGATTGCACCACATTTAGAAAGTAGAAAGCTTTGATCAGAGCAGGGCCTACACCGCCCAGCTCTTATGTGGCTCTCAGGTTATCGCCCCCTTGAGACAACTGCCGTCACTGTGATTAAAGTCCCAGTCGGCAAGTCCGGCGGATCGAGGGCACTCTGTCAGATTTTGAATGTTTACAGCTCTCACGCTCCTCCCCCACGACCAACGAGCTCCTTCCCCTGACTTCATGCCCTTTGAAATCCCTTAGATCACGCCACCTTTGAAACGCGGGTCTGATGTTGACTCTGGTTTTCTCACGGGCACCGTTGCAGTCTTTCTTTTTTCCCTTCTTTTCCACCGGTGTTTTCTTTTCTTCGGTTGTTTTGGACCTCTTCGTTTCGGTTTTTAACCGAGGAATTGGAAGCTTGTTGCTACTTCCCTCTGCCTCCCTCCTTTGATAGTGGAACGACCCGAGGGGGGAGGGGCTCTGTGTGTGTACAAACACAGCCCTGCGTGCTGAGTGGACAGGATGACCCGGGCGCTGTCGATCTTTGCAAAACAAACAACGGGCTCTACGTGCACATAGAGGAGCATTTTTTTTTCTAAAACTGGATGATTTATGTTGTTCTATCGGAGCGTAGTGTCGGCTTCAGTGAATATGATCAAAAACATGTTGCCGACTGGGACTCCTGCAGCAACACGATGGACGAGTTGTTGCTGTGTGTATTTCTACAACTGTCGATTGTATTCTATAGAGCTTGACCAAGAGGTGGAAATAAGTGGCAAAAACCTACCAGCAATGTCTCTACTTGTCTTACACATCTCTTTCCATCCAAAACACAATAACCAGTCATCTGAGCAAAAACCTCTAGAGTTTGCAGTTTATTTCATTGTGTTTGTCTGTCTCTGCTGTAAACAGGCTCTAGAACCACAGGATATAGATGCATTTATGTAATAATGTATTTGGATTCTGCACCATATTTGTCGATTGAATCTCACTGTAATCTTTTGTATGACTATTTTCCGTTGCAAACATGATTTGTAGTGAGGAAGCTGCCTATTGGTTAATTTGTACTGGAAGTCTTTTACCAATTACTTTGCCTAATTTAGTCTTCCATCCTCCCACCCTCTTTTTCCACCCGACTCTAAAACTCATCACAAGGCACGGTGTACTCAAAGGAAAATCCTGTTCTCAGTCTGACCCACTGCAGGGCAATCAGGATATTTTTGTGGTACAAATGGACCTGCCTTTTTGAAATGTTATTTCTGTGCAACAAACAAACACAAAATATGAAATTCATGTAAAAGCAGTTCAATCGATTTTTTTTTGTGCTTGTATGTGTCTCTAAAACACGTTGTTAAGTACTTCACCATGTCAGCTGGTCTTGACTAGAAGAGTCTTTCATGTCACTGTGAGAGACCTCAATGTCTACCAGAAGGCAGTTATATGTGAAGATGGGTTCTAAGGGTTCCTACAGAAAAGGACTCCAGTGTAATAGATGTACTGTTTTTGAGGGATAGTAAAATGTTCCTTTGTCTAACAGATACATAGCAGTATATTCACCATGAGGAGTACTTCTCGGCATGTTAAATAGCTGTGTAATGTCAGTGGCTCTGAATGAGCTTCATCAAGTTTGACAAAGTTAAGCTTGATGATGTCATCACAGTTATCTTAGATTGGACTTGCAAAATCTATAACCCCAAACTTGTGACACAAAGTGGAGGTGAGGAGTTTGAGAGACGTGATGATGAAATGAGTGAAGCTATTTGTTGCATTATGGGAAATGTAGGTGTTTGGTGCTTCACCCATATTAGGGACTAAAAGTAAAAGTAAGGATATCACTTAGCCCTGCTGCTTCAGTATTGACCTTTTTAATTTTTTTTTTTTTTAAATGTGTCACCCTCTAGTCCCCCAGCTTCATGAATGTGCAATGCTAAATATCTGGTGTACACCTTTTAAAATGGCTATGCTTAAGTCGTCATTGCCCTTTTTGGCATAAGAAATGGCCTATATGCTTTTGTAAGGATGCACATACATGATTTAAGTGATTTTTGCAAATATTTTTTTGTTTTAATTGTATGTGTCTCAAGAGCTTTTCACAGCAGACAATATGACTTCCAGCTGTGCTTTTATTACCATGACAGACCAAATGTGTTTCCCCAATCCATAATTCCATAATTGCATACACTACTGCAGCCTTTACAGTATACTGTTGTTTGTATATAGTAAGTCAAATGACTTTATTATTTTATACTAACAGGAAATCTTGTATTAGGCCCTTTTTCATGGGTTTTAATTCTAAAATTTTGGTGAAATTTTATTGAGCTACTTCAGTTTCAGGGTGTTCGAGCATGCTGACTCACTGTCACGCTCTTGCTGGGACACTTGAGTAGAACAGAGGCATCAATAATGTTACTAGCAGCCTGTTATTTAACGTCTGTGACACTTCAATTATGTCTTCTTTGAAAATGGCCTAACTGCCACTTTACACTTCGCTAATTAAGCTTCTCAAAGAAAGTGCTAAATGTTTCAGGGTCTTACCACTATTTGCAATGGAGTACTACTACAACATGTTATTACTTTTTGTTCTAACTGTAGCCCCTTTCACACTGCCTTTTCGTTGGGGGAGTATTAATTCTTTTTTCCGCCCCGTCGTCAGTGTAAACGCTCACTGAGGCGGAAAGGCGGAGAAGACATCGGTCTGTGGTGGAGAATCTACAATAATGGACTACAAAAAGCTCATCGTCCACTTGTTGGTTTTATAAACGGCTCGTTCTCTGACCGGCTTCAGTTCCAGCAGCTTCCTGTTTGACCGTTTGCTGTATTTACATTTCATTTGTGGTTTTAGTTTCTAGTTTTTGTCAAATTGGTAACATGATTGAAATAAATAAATACCATTAAATTATTATCACTGTCCACACACATTTATCAACACAATTCCAATTACTATATGTCTGCATGAAAGGAATTGTTAAATATGTAAATGCACATATCGTTTGTATTCATCAACGGCCGAGGTGTGCGGCACTTTAAATGTTCCTCTCGCAAAGAATTGTGGGTCGGCGTAATCTCCTTTCCTTTCATAAAGAAAGATCCGTTGAAACCGATGCTAAAGGAGCTCTGAAAGGAAGCATTGGAGCTCCTTTCCTTTGCATTTAGAGAATTCAAACGGCTCTTATCATCTTATTATTGTTTACTTCTGGTTAGGAACCTTCCTAAGCAAAAAAGACTATTCCATTGTTATTGAACTGTTGTGTTCGGAGAAACAACCATTGTGAGATGTGGATTTCCCCCACCTTTCCAGTTTAGTAGTATTGATTTCCTCGTGATTGTTAAGGTCACCAGTCGGGATATTATTATGATTTGTATTTTGAACATGTGTTGAGTATATTCACATTTAAGAATGCAACAGGATAGGGATAATGCGGTGGTTACTTCATTCTACAAAAGATACAGCCAAAGTGCATGTAGGTACTCATCACTTGTGTGGATTGTACAATGAACACTTAAGTCTGATTTGGTAAATCCCATTATGTGTATCTTGTGCTGTGTGGTGTGATCTCTGTGAACGATCTTGTATTATTCATACATTAGTATTCCTTGATATGCTTCAGATGTGTTTCTTTTATTCCTGAAGTGGTTACTGGCATGGATGTTGTGGTCTTTATTTTAGTTTTCACGTGGTTTTGAGAGTGGTTTGTTTTGTATTTAGCAATAGTATGTATTGTTTTTCTCATTTTTAGAGGTAATTTACTTGCAATGATGTCTGATTGTATTGGTGTTAGGGCAGAAGGTGACATTAGAATGTTTATTTTATTTTGTTTCCACCAAGCTGTCAGAGTTGTGTTAATGCCAATACTTGCTAAGTATTGTTTGTTCTATACCAAGCCGTAGGTGGTGGTGATGGTTACGTGGATTGATAAGTTATTCGTGTAATTCTGATTTGCTAACTAGTAGTGTTGGAAATTTCAGGCTTGTGGGCCTCCTTGATGTTTTGATTGTTGTTGGTTAGTTTTATTCTGAGCCTTCAACAATATCAAAGTAATTCAAACTATGAATTGGTATGATTATTGAAAATATAATACTGCTGACTTGAATGAGACTGACTGATCTTTTTTCAGATTTTTATGCTTTCTTGGCCCACATTACACAACAATTCTGGGCTGCAGGGGGGTTTTTGAATTCTAAGGATATTTCATCTTCTCAGTTTTTCGTTTTTTGCAACAGTTTTATAAATAATATCTAATCTATGTATTCAGTATTTGCCTTACTGACTTGAACTTGCCACCGATTACTTGAGAAGTGAGTAATGTTACTACGACCTAACAAGAAAACAGTTTTTTTCTTTTTTAAACATCCACCAACGCACGCCATCTAAATGTCTTAACATATCTGTAGTTACTTCTCCAGCACCTAATTTGAGTCCTCTGGTTGTCCTCTGGCAAAGCAAAACCACTGTTCTGTTCCTCCTTGTTGGAGAGGACCCCTCGAGTGCTTGAGAGGGACACAGTGTTGCAGAGATAATCCCTTCTAAGTGGACGCGACGAGGGCACGAGGCCCGCCACGTCCACATGCAGGGCCTTACACTGTCATCGTGGAGGCATGTGTGACATTTCCTCCTAATGTAAACACAAGCACCCTCCACACAATCACACTCTCACTCATGTTGTCTATGTGCATACGGCGAGACATCGGGATCCTCGCTTTGTATTTCACCCGGACAGTATTGGAAATGCCAGCGCCACGCACACACCTACACACTCAGAGCACTGACCGCAGAGTTCAGAGAGAACACTGACAGCAGTCGGCACATCTGAGGCAGAGAACACACTTTGTATTAGTTGTTTAAAAGAATCCTCTTTTGGCTTCTGATGTTATATGTTGGACCCTCGGTAGTTTAATGTTGGACCAGTTTAATTTGAAAGTTGCGTTTGGTGGTAGTTCAAAGCTGCATTGTTTGCATATCATCTGCTTTTCTTTTTCCTTTGCTGAACCATCATTCACCATCCCCCACTACTGTTTGTGGTCAGCAGGCTGTTCACATATTTATACAAATATTTTGTTTTGGGCAAACATAATGCCACCTATGATATATATACAACATATTTGTGTGGGTAAAAATCTTCAACATAATCTCAAAGAGACATCAAAGCATCCCCTGTTTGAACAGAACGACAGAAAGGGGGCAAAAAGGGCAGATTGTTCTGCTTGTTTGTATTTTGTATTTTATAACGTGGAGACCAATATAGTGGTTTGTATCCCATTTGTCCTCAATTTACATGTCTGAAACTCTTTGGGTGTTTGTTTTCTACTTCTTTGCATTGCTTTCATATCTCATCTCCATATGCAGAAACATTTAAACCTAATAAACCCCAGATAGATAGATAGATAGATAGATAGATAGATAGATAGATAGATAGATAGATAGATAGATAGATAGATAGATAGATAGATAGATAGATAGATATTGAACAAATTGTCTTTGGTCCCTTCCTCTCCTAATAACCACATATATTGCTTTCCTGTCTGCTGAGAGAGATGAGGTCTTGTAGGAAACAGGAAAGCTGCTGTCAGTAGACCATATAGACAGTATTTATTGTTTTTGATGCACTACAAGTGAGTGGTTGCTTCCTCCATACTATCTTTGACAGGATAACAACCTTGGAGTGAACAGCGGTTTACACAAGCCACATGGTTGAGGATATTGTTGATAACACAGCATAGAAGACTCTTTCTGCAATGTATTTCTCAAGGTCTGTGGCCAGACTGAAGTTGTCTAATTACCCCAGGGAAGAGAAGCACCGGTCTCTTGCAGAGGAACAAGTTGGCCTCCCTGCTTGTGTTTGAACACTGATGACTTCTTTGTAATGTGGACGTGTCAGGAGTTTTTGTCTCTCGGGGTGTGCAAGCTGCTTCTATGACAGCTGTAGCAGACAGTGTAGATGACATGATATGGAGATTTTACTTTGACAGTTTACTTGCTCTGCACTTGAAACCATGACCTTTTTTAAAAATTGGGTACAGTTGTGAATAACGCAGCAGCCCAGTGTTGTCACCCAGCTGATCTAGTTGAAAGCTGTCGTGTGTTGTCGCTCTCACAGTATTTACAGTTTATTATATACTCTGATAAAATCTGCCTCAGAGGTTCAGTAAATCATCCCTGTTGACTTATTGACTCAGCAGGTTTCGTGGTTGCCGCGCCTACAAGCATCTTCCTCTGGATCCTCATAATCAGTTTGCCAGTGACTGTAGGATTTATTTATTAGCATTTTGTTAGAAAAAAGCTGGTGAGTCATCTGCTGCTCTTGTGCAAGCCCACTCAAAGCAGTACTGCATGATACCACTGATACAAACGCATTACTAGAAAGCGTCTAGAAACAAATTTAAAGCCCCATCTAGACATGTTTTGTAAGAATGCCTTGGCTATATTATTTTGTGGAGACTTTACACAACAATGGTTCACAGTCTGTGTAAATTCTCTTACCATTATAACCAGTCACTATGAGCTTGCAGGCTTGCAGAGTTTTCATCATGCATACCTCAGGGCTACATCATGTTAGCTTAGCATTTGTAAAAGCATGCGGGTCAGCAAACATCAAAGATTTCTACCTGTTTCTAACTTTGAAGTTGGAGGAATGTTAACGAATCAAGTCTTTTCTGCCCTCTGGACCGGTCCCACCACTTCTCCTGCCCAGTGATCCCAGAAGGAATTCTCAAGCCAGGTTTCAGTTTTACTGAACTGACAACTTTTCTCTCCCAGCTCACCATGATGAAAGACGAAGCTTCAGTGCGGGGCTCATGTGTCACACTGGGCTCATGTTGCAGCTGCGATTGTGTGTTAATAGCGTGATAAAAGGGCTGCATCTAAAGATGGGGACTGTCACTCAACACATTGGAGCTCTCAGTTATGTGTGTGTGCTCATTTTTGGGGGGTTTGTAGACCTCATTAGATAGAGGGAATGGAGAGAAGTGGGCAATGAACGGAAAGAGTCGGCGAGTGACATGCAGTGACATTCAGCCGGAATTCAAACTGGTAGACTCACCACTCAGGGCGTTTGTATTCATTTTTATTTGGGGTTTTCACTTGCTAGTCTGATCCACTTCCTGTGAGAATTCAGCAACATGGGGCCCAATTCTTCTCTCCCTTACCCTCTTTATACCCCCTCTCTGTCGCATTCTTTTACTCCCTTCTTGTCTTCCTAATTTCTCTTTCACTTCCTTTTCCTTGTTGTTCTATCTGTATTTTAGGTCAGACTAGTATCTGATGAGGCGGCTGAAGGGGGGGTTGAGAGGAAGATTTGCAAGATAGAGTCTGTTCACTGGGAGGGAGAGAGTGGTGTGTGTGTGTGAAATGGTTAGAGGAATTCAGAAAGCAGAAGGAGGGATGACAGAATATTGAGGAGGGAAAGATAGGGAGTCCCCACCCTCTGCTCTCTCTCCCTCTGTCATCTCACTCCCCTTCTCTTGGCTGGCCTTATTTGGTCATGTTACTGCAGCAATAGCACAGAGAGTGAGAGAGAGAGAAAGGGGGAAGGATGGACAGATTGTTCTTTTTTCCCTCTTCTTTTCGCCCTCTCAGAATAGAGAGCTTTGGTGAGATGAGAGGTGAAGTCGGAGGAAAGCCAGGACTGGGAGGGAGGAGTCGGTGATGGGCAGAAGTCATGGTCGTCAACGTGCCCTGAACTGTAAACGAAACGAAACTTTCAGCCGTGTGTTGCAGGCCTTGTGTAGCGTGATACAGAAGAGGAACTCTTCTCTCGAAAACTGTGTCCACATGCAAATGAGGGGACTGTTTTTCCTTCCTGGCTAGTTTCTACATTATCTATGAAAATGAGCAGCACAATCCGGGTTGTGCTGACGACGGCATAGACTCATGGTTGCTGCGGTTACGCGCTGTGACAGACCACGACTTATTGCTGTGTCACATCAAAACACGCACACACAGACACACACACACACACGCACACACACACACACACACACACACACACACACACACATACACACACAGGCTTTCCTTTTCCTCATTACTCCTCTGAGGCAGACGAAGCCCGTTGATCTCCATTGAGGAGAATTGTAAATAGCAGTTTAAAGACACACAAACACATGTTACCAGAGAGGAGTGTATGAAAATGGCTCGTGTTTATGTTGTTTGTTATATACACGTCAGAGAGGGGTCATTTCTGAAGTTGCGCCTGCCGTCTATTTTTCATCTGTGTTTACTGAGCACCTTGTATCGCCTTGTTTTAATAAAGCTAAGCTGTTGCTGTGACCCGTCTCCAGCACCGTAGCGCTGACATTTCCACGCTGGCTCTCTATTTACGTATTCATGCATCTTCATCTTTGTTTTCGTGTCCGTCTATCCGTCCAGACTGCCTGTTCAGACTGTGTCCCATGAACCGCTACTCGGCCCAAAAGCAGTTCTGGAAGGCTGCGAAGCCCGGAGGGAACACGGACACAGTGCTCCTCAACAAGCTCCATGTAAGTGACGTGACAACGAGTCCCCCAATATAAAGAGTAACGTTTTCAACTTTAACTTTAAAACCTGCACTTAAAGTCCTTTTATAGACATTGCACTCCTACTGTCCTACCTTTGTGCCCTCTACACACTCCTTCTTCTCTTTCTGCTGAGATACAATACCATTTAAAGCAATCTGCTATCTGACCACACAGTCATAAAAATGGAAGACTGCAATCTCGCCTGCGTTTCCATGGAGATGTGAGCCCAATTTCTTTTTGGTCAAACCTCCTCTGTTGACATGCTTTTAGCCCACAACTTTGTTACTAGTATGCTTTGTTTCACAGCTAACCAATCAGATGCCGTCATTCCACAATGCTGTGATTTAACTGGTATCAATGAACAATATTGCAGTTAGTGGACGTGATAATTATTTAATTTTACACACATTTTTGTCTTCTAGCATGCAGCGGACTTGGAGAAAAAGCAGAATGACTCTGAAAACAAAAAGCTGCTTGGAACAGTAATTCAGTACGGGAATGTCATTCAGGTTTGTTCCTCTGATATTTAGTTAGAGTTGATTAATATGTTTTTAATTGAAATGAAATGGCTCTGACATGCCATCAATGGAGGGGATTTAATCAAACATAAATTATGTGTATGACATGGTAATAAACAACCATTTTGGCAGTTAATTTCTAGCAGTGCCTTAAATACAAGCTGCTTTCTTCTTGTCACTACACCGTTAGAAACACTTCCATTCTACCTGACCACTCAGCATGTCCATCTCCCATTCTCCTGCTCAGCTTCTCCACCTGAAGAGCAACAAATACCTGACGGTGAACAAGCGTCTGCCCGCTCTCTTAGAGAAGAACGCCATGAGGGTGATGCTGGACACTGCTGGAAACGAGGGCTCCTGGTTCTACATCCAGCCCTTCTACAAGCTACGCTCCATCGGGGACAGCGTGAGTCATCATGTGTACATGTCTGTAGGACTGGTGCATTGTGGGATATGCCATGCCTGTGTGTCGGGTCAGGCAAAGGACTGAACCACGCCTGGAATGATACATATTTTACTTTTAAAATATGGGTACTTTTTTAGGATACAGTAGTGGTGTGTTTTTAAAATTGAATTGCTACTTTGCATTTAGTGCAGTCAGTGCAGTGTTATAAAGTTAAGCTGCAGAATAAAGGTCTTCTTTACCTACGCCTCGATGTGAGGCATCTCTCTGATCACACATATCCCCGATGGACCTGCACCAGCGCCTGATTAGTGTTTGATCACAAAGCTGCTCCTTGGCACCAGCTCATCTTGTCCTGAAGCAGGAAGTAGTGGGCTCGTGCCCAAGGACAAAATTAGCCAACAGAGACCTGGCTCCTCTGCTAAACTCCTCTCAATGTAGGTATGGCACGAGGCCTAAGCAGTAGGTCTGGGACAGCACCGGATACTGGAGTCAGTCCATCCCTGCTGGGAGTAGACAGAAGACAGTGACATGCTCTCTGGCCTGTAGGAGATTCAAGTTTCAAGTTGAGGAAACATGTGTTCATTGTGCTCTCATAGAGTAGACTGATGGATTGCTTGAACACGGAATTCTTTTTTTTAACTAAAACTTTCCGTAAATATAAATAAAACAAACTAATAGAAGATCAGAAGATTGTGATCCTGATAGATTCCACTTTCTTAAATCACTCAGAGCTTACTCTGTTTTACCATTTTGGTGCTTAATTGTGTCTGTTTTTCTTTGTGATTGCAGGTGGTGATCGGTGACAAAGTGGTTCTTAACCCGGTGAATGCCGGACAACCGCTGCATGCCAGCACACATCAACTGGTGGATAACCCGGGCTGCAACGAGGTTTGGCTGAGCTGTGGCAACTCATCTTCCCTCCTCAGATGTTTGTGTGGGAGTGTTGGAATCTAATTATAGTGTTTTTCCTCATAACCACTGTCTGATGTGAAACACTACAGCATTGTTTTCCTGCCCTCCCCATTTAGAGCAGTTAACGGCTGCGCTACAGCTAACGCTGCATTTGGGAGGGCGCCCTGTTTCTCTCTCATTACACTACACAGCTCTACACGACTCACAACATATTTTGACAAAGTGTGGAAACAATGACAGTGTGGTCTGTTGGGACATGTGTGGCAGTTGTGCTCTTGTTTTCCCTGCTTACTAAGAGTGAGACAAACTAATGTATTCCCCATTATTAACTATCCAAGCACGATACGTAAGAATGTAAGCACACATCAGTATATTTATGACCTCAAAGACAAGTTATTAAACTATGTCTGCTGTGGTAAACAGGATGTGGACTTAATGTTGTATATAATCCTTTTTTTGTTTTGTTTATTTAGACAACATATAAATCTTTAGATGCATTTTGAGCTATTCATATCTTAAAAAAACAGGCATGCATTCTTATGTCTCACTCTGGGTATTGAGGAATTAAAAGCCCACATATACCTGCAGTCATTTCAAACTCTGATTGTTTGTTTTTCAGGTGAACTCGGTCAACTGTAACACCAGCTGGAAGATCGTTTTGTTTATGAAATGGAGCGACAATCAAGAGATCATCCTGAAAGGGGTTTGTCTCATAGTAGCAACCAGAAAGAAAAAACAATCTTTAATTCTGTTTTAACAAACACTTTTTCTGGTCAAATATCGAATTGAAATATAGATGTATAAATACACAACCAAAATCATCAACCCATTACGGGCTGGATTCAAAATCACACTGAAAATCAGGGTAAAAAACTGAAATCACAGGCTGATCCAACTTTTCATCACGGCAACGTTCATCACTTAACTCAGTAGTGTGTTTGGCCCCCGCATGCCTGTATAAACTCCCAACAGAGTCTGGGCTGCTCCTGATGATGGTGTCCTGGAGGATCTCCTCCTGACCTGGATCAGGGATCCGTGATCTCCTGTTCAGTATTAGAAGTGCTTACAGACTATATTTAGTTTCATTAATTACACAGCAGCTCTACATTAGGGGCTTTAACAACAGAAATAGCCACTACAGTACGCCTAACGGCCTCTTTGAAATATTTAAGAAAAGTGTGAATGTATAAACTTCATTTTGGGACACTTGCACATGTAAAGTAGTGAAACTTGTAACGGTAACGGATGGTCTCCCTCTCTCCAGGGCGACGTGGTACGGTTATTCCACGCAGAGCAGGAGAAATTCCTCACCTGCGACGATCACAGAAAAAAACAGTATGTTTTTCTCCGCACTACTGGAAGGCAGTCAGCTACCTCTGCAACCAGCAGCAAAGCCTTATGGGAGATAGAGGTGAGGAAGAGTACGTTTAGAGTTGGGTTTGCTGGTTGTGGTTATGCTGTGTGCAGTTTAGTGTTACAATCCAAGTTTATCACCATAAATATGTTACAGCTCACAGCATTTGGGGTAATTCACCTGTTTAAATAAATGATATGCATTATCAGATGTTAATGCTGTTTGCTTTTGTTTCAGGTTGTGCAGCATGATCCATGTCGTGGGGGGGCAGGCTACTGGAACAGCCTGTTCAGGTTCAAACACCTGGCCACTGGACACTACCTGGCTGCAGAGGTCAGTGGAGCACAGACACTAAGTACTGTCGATGTATGTAGATTATATTTATATTTGATTATATTACTTATAATGAAGGTATTTGTATAACTCATAAAAAAAGGTGTCTCTTAACTGTAAAGCAGCCTCTAAGACCAAGGGAAGACAGAATTATGTTAAATTTAAGCAAGTTTAATATTTCAGAAAATACTATGAAATTGTATAAATGTCTTCCAAGTGTTGAACCACTGTGTTTTTGCAGGTGAACCCAGAGTATGAAGAGGAGTGCCTGGAGTCCCGCTCCTCCGTAAGTGAGCGACACTCTAAGATGCTGGAAGTGTTTTTAGTGGGCAACATTTATTTGTCAACAATTACACAAATTATCATTGTTTGAAATGCGTCAAGCCCAGTTCCATACAATTCCAACTGCCAAGTGCCAATTCCAAGTAACCATAGTAACTGTACTCATTCTTTCATTCTTTACTCACTGGTGAAGCTCACCTGGCTTAAACAGCCTATAAACAAACAAACAAAAAAAGTTAAAGTAGTTAATAGGATTTCCATCAGTAATACATCTTAATCACCACCAGATGGCAGCCTCTCACTGCAAATGCATCTTTCTGGGTGATGGTTCAGTTGCCTGCCACAGCTCACTGATCTTGCATGTAACTCTCACTATACCCAAATAATCTTAAGTATGGCAATACAATTGTCCCTACTTTATTTTTATGATTTATTATTTTGATAATAAGTGAGCGGTAAAAAAAACACACAAAAAAAACACCACTCAACTAAATAAGAGAACATATTTTTAATATGTAAAAAATCTCTGACTGATTTAATTAAGTTGTTTAGGTATATTTTTTCTGGTCATCATTATTTGCTTATTGAATAAAGGCTGTATAATGTATCTTGGAAATTCAACTCACAAAAGAAAAAAAAATGGTTGCACTATTTTAGGAAAAGGGTTCTACAAATGTGTCCACAGTAATACTGCAGTGAACTCTTTGACTGATGCACTTTTATTGGTCTTGGCATCTCTCTATGTAATTGGCATTTGAGATGATATTTTTTTTGTAATGCTGGCCATTTTTAATCATACGCTGTCTGATTCCAGCTGGACTTGGAGCAAGAAGCCTTACGGGCCCGTTTGAGAAACGTCCAGGACAAAGTCATGTACACCCTTGTGTCCGTACCTGATGGAAATGACATCTCATCCATATTTGAGCTCGACCCTACGACACTAAGAGGGGGAGACTCGCTGGTACCCAGGTAGGAAGGACCTGCTCAGACCCGTGTTACAGAGAGATTTTCCTGGTGTCACTGTTTCCACTGAAACCCAAACAGTTGGCGCAATACAAGTCGGGAACTTCCCCTGTAGAAGCAGTCATCTTAACGTGTTTGCCAAACAATAAACCATGGGAAGAGTTATGTGTGTGTTGAAGCTTGTTAATGTCAGAGAGTGTTTGACTTACTGTTCTATTAGACAGGATCACGCTGGTCTTCTTCATGGTGGTTACCCTGATACGGATAGTCACACTAATAAATGGAATCAAACAGGTTTCTGTGCGTGAGCAGGCGTGTTGGTGACAAATAATTTCCAACAATGTGTGTGACGTGTTCATGTCGAAGTCTTGCTGGAGCTTGACCTAACGGTTTTGTGCTTCTTGTGTATCTCAAAGCTGTTCCTGTAAGGTGATCAGTGCGTCTGCTGAGTGGGATGGAAAGTTTTACCATCCAGTTTATTTAATTATCATTTAAGTTTTTGTGGTCTCCTTCATTACCTGCAGATATTGGAAATTTATGCCATCAACCATTGCTGATGGCAGTTCATACACATCTTCACAGGTTTAGACGGCATGAGTCAGCATATTTTGTCTTCAACACAGTTACCTTTTAAGTACAGCAAAAATGCAATTAATTTAAATTCAAGCCAAAGAGATTTTATTTTAAAGCTGGAACACTACTCGGCTCCATATATGAACTTTAGCTTCACTTAAACACCCACTAATGTGCCGATCTAATATAGTGAATGTAGCTTGACTCTTTCTTCAGTAATGATTTTATGCTCCGTTCCCAACACTGTTCAAACACACACAAATATATTTTATATTCTATTTAATTTTAGCAAGAAATATTGGTCTCTGTAATCAGAGATAAACGTGGAAAAAGCTGATAAGTGAGAGCCAGTGTTGTCGAAGGTGTTCCTGTCTTGCAACATGGAGTTGTGAAAATCGAAAGGCACCAATTAGTGCGTCTCATTATGTTTTCTTCATCGTAAGGGCACCCTGGAGGGCCCTTTATCACACTTTCATGCACATTGGCCCACCGTAGGGGGCAATTAAATTTGTTTTAATCGACCATAGGGGCATCTAAGTGGCAAGCGTTTTTTTTTTCCGAACATGGGAGCCCTGAGACGAGCAACATTTTTGCTTTTGATTTTGATTCTTAAGCATATTCTTGCTGTTTGTCCTTTCAAACATAACCTTTTGAAGTGTCAGTATGTCGTAGTCTAGTATTTGTGCTCCAAAATGAACATGTAATCATCAATCAAACATATGTAAATGTCTTGCCAGGAACTCCTATGTGCGTCTCAGGCACCTGTGCACAAACACATGGGTTCACAGCACCAACCAACCCATTGACAAGGAGGAGGAAAAGCCTGTCATGCTGCGCGTGAGTGACCCTTCATTTACACTAATATGCAGCATACCTCTAGTGAACTCATGCTCAGAGAACAATTCTAAGTGCTGAAAAATATCACGGCTCTGAATCATGACAAAGGTTTTTTTTTTCTGATTCAAGATCGGGACGTCTGCACTGAAAGAGGACAAAGAGGCTTTTGCCATCGTGCCCGTCTCCCCCGCTGAAGTGAGAGACCTTGACTTTGCCAATGATGCCAGTAAAGTGCTGGCCTCTATTGCTGGAAAGCTGGAAAAGGGCACCATCACACAGAATGAGAGGAGGTAAGAAATGCTTACCAGTACTGTCAGTTTCTAATAGAAGACAAGCAAGTCATGTGTTATTGCTTCGTCTCTCTCTAATGTGTTTACAATCAGAGCCGTTACCAAGCTGCTGGAGGATCTGGTGTTCTTTGTGGTAGATATTCCCAACAACGGACAGGACGTTCTAGAGATCATGGTCAACAAACCCAACAGGGAACGACAGAAACTCATGAGAGAACAGAATATTCTCAAGCAGGTGATCACTCTTTAGATCAGGTTCTCCAGTGTCGGCATGCTCTTCGGTGAGGCTCCGATCGTCACAACCGTATCCCCGTACACAGATCTTCAAGCTGCTGCAGGCTCCGTTCACAGACAGCGGGGACGGGCCCATGCTGCGGCTGGAGGAGCTGGCCGACCAGCGCCATGCCCCCTTCAGACACATCTGCCGCCTGTGCTACCGGGTCCTGCGTCACTCCCAGCAGGACTACCGCAAGAACCAGGTGCAGTGGGTCAGACCTAAAAGCCTGCTTTTTTGTGCTGCAAAGGTGCATTCCAGATTCCCTTGATTGAATCTAAAAGCAAGTGAAAGAGGCCTTTTTGATATGCTGATGTGTAAGTGAATGGTCTGTGCATTTTCCAAGGCTCACCCGCCGCAGCCCTTTATCAAATTGTCTGCTAATAGGAATACACAGAGCCACACAGTGGTACAAGTTCATCCTAGAACAAATGCTTGTGAATGTGAAATACTAAATTCCCATTTCCCCAGAAAGTCAATTTCTCAGTAAATTCCCATTTCCCCAGAAAAATAAATGTCTCTTAAACACATTAGAGTGTAAACGTTAGGAGGGTCATTTAATTATGTTGACTGCGGAGCCAGTCTGGCTCTTGTGAACGTGCTCTGTTTTGCGCACAAAGATGAACAAAGGCCACATTGGCCTCAGTCAATTTAAGTAATGGATATAGACGTAACAACATTATGCCTCCTCTTCCCCCCTGGAGAATGTAAAGGCAGAAAGATAAAGGCTTTGTGTATCCTCAGACTGTTTGTCTATCCGTTCCGCAGGAGTATATCGCCAAACAGTTTCGCTTCATGCAGAAACAAATTGGCTATGATGTCTTGGCCGAGGACACGATCACAGCTCTGCTCCACAATAACCGCAAGCTGCTGGAGAAACACATCACCGCTGCGGAGATTGACACGTTCGTCAGCCTGGTCCGCAAGAACCGCGAGCCCAGGTTTGTGTGTGCACCGTGAAAACGCTGACATGGGTAACAAATAATTTGACAATGTGTAAAACGACATCTTTTATATTCAAATTATAATCCTGATATCCTGATCATACTGTGTACACAATTAGTTCACTCAAGCGTTTTCACACAAACATCTAGCAAATGATGAGTAAAGATGTCCAATTTCATTTTAACGTACAGCTTTAATAACGTCCCGATACGTCAGTATAGTGTTTAAAGTCGTCACATTAGAGTTGTGTGTACGAATGAGTGGTTATGTTAACATTGGTACAAGGATGTTATGCTCTCAGTTATCTCTAGTTGGTGAGTTGATCTTGAGTTTTTTGTCTTGTTTGCATATCTCGGGTGCGTGCTCAGGTTCTTGGACTACCTGTCAGACTTGTGCGTGTCAATGAATAAGTCCATCCCTGTGACACAGGAGCTCATCTGTAACGCAGTGCTGGATCCAGCTAATGCAGACATCCTCATAGAAACTAAGTGAGTAGTCACTCATCTGCCTCCGCCTACAGTACTACAGTACAGTACTACTCACGTTGAGCTCTTGAAGATTCACCAATAATGAAAATAATTGTTAACGGCAGCCATAGCGGGATATATCAATAAGCTGATATGTCTCAATAATGATTTTTTTTATCACAACAAAAACTCCCTCTTCGTTTAGACTCGTACTGTCGAGATTTGAGATTGAGGGAGCGCCGCTCGGGGAGAACTCTGTGGAGTCAGAGGAGGACGAGGAGGAGGTGTGGTTGTTCTGGAATGACAGCAATAAAGAGATCCGCAGTAAAAGCATCAGGGAGCTGGCCCAGGATGCCAAGGAGGGCCAAAAGGAGGACCAGGAGGTGATCAGTTATTACAGGTAGCTACTGGCCTTTATGTGGTTATGTGGTTTCATGTGGTTGTCTGGGAGAAGGGTGATTAATGCTAACTTATCACCGAGCCAGAGGCTGGTGCTGATGACTGTATTTTGCTGTTTCAAATGTAACTCTGACTCAGTGTATCTGCTGTAACAGGTACCAGCTCAACCTGTTTGCCAGGATGTGTTTGGACCGCCAGTACCTGGCAATCAACAAGATCTCTGGTCAGCTGGACGTGGACTTGATCTTGCGATGCATGTCAGATGAAGACCTGCCCTACGATCTGCGTGCATCCTTCTGCCGCATGATGCTACACATGCACGTGGATCGGGATCCGCAGGAGCAGGTGACGCCTGTCAAATACGCCCGACTCTGGTCTGAGATTCCCTCACAGATCGCCATTGACGAGTGAGTAAATGGACAAATGTCATGGACTGTTCATTGTAGAAATGTTTATGTTGTAGATTCAAATGTGCTTTTTGTGTGCCTTAACTGTAGCTATGACAATGATGGGACATCTAAGGATGAAATAAAGGAGCGATTCTGTCAGACTATGGAGTTCGTTGAGAACTACCTGAGAGACGTGGTGTGTCAGAGCTTCCCGTTTGCAGATAAAGAGAAGAACAAGCTGACATTTGAGGTCAGTCTGATAGCGGGATATCAAATCCCACTCATGTCACATTTTGGTGGTAAAACCTGCAGATACTTCATGACTATATCTTACATGTCTAGGTGGTGAACCTGGCCAGGAACCTGATATATTTTGGCTTCTACAACTTCAGTGACCTGCTGAGACTAACCAAGATCCTGCTGGCGATTTTAGACTGTGTCCATGTTAGCACGGTTTTCCCTTTCATCAACATGGACAAAGAAGAAGAAGAAGAGAGTAAAGGTAATGCCACGGTTGGTTGGTGGAGGACCACGTATCTCATGGACAAAAGGGTGATGTCTGCACTTGTGCAACGTGTGTCTCCAGGTAGCAATGTGATGAGGTCCATTCACGGCGTAGGGGAGCTGATGTCCCAAGTGGTCCTGAGAGGAGGGGGCTTCCTCCCCACAACTTCAAACGCCAGCTCCAATGGAGTCACAGCCAAGACCCAGACTGAGCCTGAGAAACAGGACATACTGGTGATGGACACCAAGTTAAAGATCATTGAGATCCTGCAGGTGAAGGATCTTTACTCCACGAAGTAAATTGAATGTCTGAGATTTGGAATTGGCCAAACAACTAATCTATTTGTCAAGAAAATAATTGACAATTAAAAAAAGTTGCAGTGTGTTAGCTGCACTCTAAATATTCTATGTAAAACATAAAACATCACATAAAATGTTCTGTCTTGCCCTGCAGTTCATCTTGAATGTCCGCCTGGACTACAGAATCTCCTGTCTGCTGTCTATATTTAAGAGAGAGTTTGATGAGAGCAACTCCCAGAGTGAGTTATCTGGACCTGGAGCAGTGGAAGGACCGAGCAACATGCCAGGTCAGGGTAACATTCATGGTTTCATTTTACACAAATGTAGGGCCAATGAAGTAAACTTGTTGCTTACAAATGTCTTTTTTGATTCCAGGGACTTTGGATTTTGAGCACATAGAAGAACAGGCAGAGGGGATATTCGGTGGAAGGTAATCACAGTTTCAATAAGGGAACCCCCCTAAAAAAAGAAAAGAGGATGTGTTTTTATTTGAGTGTTTTGTGTGTCTAGTGAAGAGAACACCCCGTTGGACCTGGATGATCATGGTGGCCGTACCTTCTTGAGGGTCCTTCTCCACTTAACCATGCATGACTATCCTCCTCTGGTGTCCAGAGCCCTCCACCTGCTCTTTAGGCACTTCAGCCAAAGGCAGGAGGTCTTGCAGGCTTTTAAGCAGGTATACAGCAACAATTGAATCATATCATCATCTAAATCATACCATTTTAAACTAAAGTGATTTGGACATTTAGTGTTTTGACCTTTTTGTAACAAATGCTTTGTACCCAATATCGTAACATGTACGCATTCAATAGGTCCAGCTGCTGGTCACCAGCCAAGATGTGGAAAATTACAAGCAAATAAAATCAGACCTGGACCAGCTGCGCTCTATTGTAGAGAAGTCTGAGCTGTGGGTGTACAAGAGGCAGGGGCCCGATGAGGGCATGGATGCTGGGGAGGGACTCGCCACTGAGCCAGAGCATAAAAAGGTGCAGCACGTTGTACATCACAAGAACCACACTGTCACTGAAAAGGGAGTCACTAATGCATTTTCTCTGGTGTAACCTATAGGGGGATTCAGGCGGCACAGACAAACCTAAGAAAGCAGAAAGCACCAGCAGTTACAACTACAGGGTGGTCAAGGAGGTAGCACTCTCACTTCTAATGATGTTTAACAAGCTCTGATCTGCCTATGATTTCAATGTTCTTGCACAGTCCTATTTCATTCTGTCTTTACCAGATCCTGCTGCGGCTCAGCAGGCTATGTGTCCAAGAAGGTCTGTCGGGGAGGAAGAGCAAGAAACAGCAGCAGAGGCTGCTGAGGAACATGGGGGCGCATGCTGTCGTCCTTGAGCTCCTACAGATCCCCTACGAGAAGGTATTACTCAAACACATCATTACACTGTGAAATGTTCAGTGTTCAATGTAAAAGAGGACAAACCTTCACACCAGCCATTTCCTCCCCAGGGAGAAGATTTACGCATGCAGGACATCATGAAGCTGGCCCACCAGTTTCTCCAGAACTTCTGTGCAGGAAACCAGCAGAACCAAGCCCTACTACACAAGCACATCAATCTTTTCCTCAACCCAGGGGTGAGGAGTCCTTCCAGAAGACACACCGCTGGATACCCACAGTGTTACTCTTCAAACAACATCATTCGGTGCTCTGCTTCTTGCTTGTTTGTCTTCTGCACAGATTTTAGAAGCCATCACCATGCAGCATATCTTCATGAACAACTTCCAGCTGTGCAGCGAGATCAACGAGCGCGTGGTTCAGCACTTCGTCCACTGCATCGAAACGCACGGCCGCAACGTCCAGTACCTCAAGTTCCTCCAGACTATCGTCAAAGCGGAGAACAAATTCATCAAGAAGTGTCAGGACATCGTCATGGCAGAGGTCGTGCCTTGTTACCGTTCTCCGTGTTGGGACATTCCTCCCGCTGTTCCTCCTGATGTAACCGTGTCTGTTTCTTCCTACAGCTGGTGAATGCTGGAGAAGACGTTCTAGTCTTCTATAATGACCGCGCCTCCTTCCAGACTCTGGTCCAGATGATGCGCTCGGAGCGGGACCGCATGGATGAGAACAGTCCTCTGATGTACCACATCCACCTGGTGGAGCTCTTGGCCGTCTGCACAGAGGGCAAGAACGTCTACACGGAGATCAAGTGCAACTCCCTGTTACCGCTGGATGACATAGTGCGGGTGGTGACCCACGAGGACTGCATCCCTGAGGTTTATAACCCATCTTCAGTGTATCTTAATTATCCACTATTGTTTCTTTAAGTTATTAGCGTTGGATCGCGTAATGGTTTTTCCACTCTTATTAATTCCTAACCCTAATCTTTCAGGTGAAGATTGCCTATATCAACTTCCTGAACCACTGCTACGTGGACACTGAAGTGGAAATGAAGGAGATCTACACTTCTAACCATATGTGGAAACTCTTTGAAAATTTCCTGGTTGACATTTGTAGAGTAAGCAATGCCAGGTCTCCATGGTAACTCTTTATGTCACTTTAGGAAAATGTGAAAATACAAGCAATTTTGTTCTGTTTTGGTGCTTCCAGGTATGCAACAATACAAGCGACCGAAAGCATGCGGACATCATTCTGGAGCGCTACGTGACGGAGACGGTCATGAGCATCATAACGACCTTCTTCAGCTCGCCGTTCTCTGACCAGAGCACCAGCCTGCAGGTGTGTAACCACAACTACTGCATCTGAAGATTTAGGAAATAGAATATCTTTTATGTAGAATATGTTTCAGAAAACATTTTTGACATTCTAGTGACCCCCCCATTCAAAAGCCTAATTTTAAAATTAGAACATTAGTTTTTTTCACAGTAAGTGCTTCCTTTATTGGTCAAATCAGTGCTTCCGCCGGGTTTCCCAGAATCTTTATTTCTTAAACATCTGATTAACATCTGTGCGAGTGATGGAGGAGAATGAATGTTCCCCTTCTCTCCCCATTTGTTTGTGTTAATCGGAGTTAGTCATGGTCCTGTAGAGTGAATTGGACATTACAAAGTTAGGACGAGTTAGCCGTGAATCGTGATTGTGATTGTATGCATCCTGTTGTGGTGATTTAATCATTTCCTTTGTACATTTTTACTATAAAAGGAAACTTTTATTTATATGTATTATAAATACATTTCCAGAGCTCTATTAACAACTTCCAGTGAAATAATTATAATCCTTTCAGTCAACTCTGAAGGATTTTTTGGACTATAAACTCAAACTTCTTACAAACAAGATCACATTGTTTCATGATTTCAAGCGTTGTATTAAAGAGCACTCAACATGTGCCCAAGAATGTCAGCTGTCTGAAATGCTTGGTAATGTCTTTGGTATTTAAGTATGTTTGTGAAGCATCCAGGCTGTTTTATATCTTTACTACTTGTATCCTCTGCTGCAGGCCTCTCTGTTGGGGAAAATATTTCAGGTATTTTTTTCGTTCAGCGTGGGAAAACACAGTGTTGGGTGTTTCAGATTGTTGTTGGGTGTTGGAGAGAAATGTTTTATTTCTGTACGTGTGAGCATTCTGGGAGGGAAGTGATTTTGACGGGGCTCGTTTCGGGCCGACGTCTGCTCAGGGATCCATGGGTCTCCCGTAAAAGTAACACACCACCGCTGAGTCAGCATACTGTTTGGACTACATGTGCTGCTGTCACACCGGCTAAGCCTCATCACTGTGTGGAGAAGTGTGTTGGTGTGTTGTATTAAAAGACAAAGACAATTCAGATTGGTGTCGAAGACGTATTTAAAGACTAGAGGCGTTAGTCCAGATAGATGCATAATAATTCACAGCCTCTATGCTTTTTTCCCCCCCGAACATCTTCATCTCAGACCAGGCAGCCGGTCTTTGTGCAGTTGTTGCAGGCAGTGTTCAGGGTCTACCATTGTAACTGGTTGGTCCCGGTCCAGAAGGGCTCTGTTGAGAGCTGTATCAAGGTGCTCTCTGATGTCGGTAAGATCTAGATCCTTCTCAACACTTGCATCCATGCCTGGCTCATGAGCCCTTACAATTAAAGTCTAGTTCAGTCTATCATGCACAGTTGGTTTAACTGCTTTTATTTACATTGACTGCTGATTTCTCTTCACACACTTGGCTTGCATGTTTACTTACTAGCCAAAGGCAGAGCGATAGCCATCCCCGTGGACCTGGACAACCAGGTGAACAACCTGTTTGTGAAATCCAACAACATCGTCCAGAAGACCGCCATGAGCTGGAGACTTTCTGCTCGCAATGCCGCCCGCAGAGACTCTGTGGTGACGGCTTCACGTGACTACAGGAACATCATCGAGAGGCTGCAGGTACACGAGCGTTTTCAGCTCACTTACGTGTGTTGAATCCTTCAAGCACTAAGGACCGCTTCTTTGTCTGGACTGCAGGACATTGTGTCGGCGCTCGAGGATCGTCTGCGTCCGCTGGTCCAGGCTGAGTTGTCGGTTCTAGTGGACGTGCTACATCGGCCCGAGCTGCTCTTCCCCGAAAACACCGACTCGCGCAAGAAGTGTGAGAGCGGAGGTTTTATATGCAAGTAAGCCGTGAAAGCTTCATCTAAATATGTCTTATTATTGCCGTGTGAGTTTGTGCATTATTATGAATGAGACGTATTAAGTGATGTACTTTGGTCAGGCTGATCAAACATACCAAGCAGCTGCTGGAGGAAAACGAGGAGAGACTGTGCATCAAAGTTCTGCAGACGCTGCGAGAGATGATGACGAAAGACCGCGGTTACGGAGAGAAGGTAGGACGGCTGATGAACTTCATGTGCACTATATAACTGTGCATACACTGTATATTGTGCTGAACATAATGCATTAATTCAGCTGTAGAAAGCATATTTTCAGTTTTTGTTTTTTCAAATTTCCAAAGTAAACACTTTGCAGGAACTATAAATATAAAGAGCTCAATGAGATATACCTAATAAGTTATGTGACTAAGTCGTAGTGGTGCATCACTTTCAACACACTCAGCGGGAGTACCCTTGTTCTGTAGTCAGTAAGGCAGGACCAGCCACCCACTTAATCACCACACTCTCCACGGGATGCCACTGCTCTGATTCCGCTCACTGTGGCAAATATATCCATAAATAAAATGAATTAGTGTCTCGCAGTCTTCACTCACGTGACCTACGTGTGGTTCTGTATCATTGACCTCTGCTTGAGCTTCCTCATGGCCATGTTGTTATCTAACCCCTTAAACCCTTTGTTCTCTTTCAGCTCAGGGCCTTTGATGATGAGATGGATATGCCTAAGGTTGTTTCTCTTTTTCTTCTACTCATGCTCTCGTCTCCCCGCGCCGCTGTTTGTGGTGTCTGTGTTCCCCTGGTAGTTGTTCTGTGATGGGCCTGTAGCTGGGGCTGCTGTGTTGTTGTAGTAGTAGTGGAGGCTCTAGCTAATAGATGGCGGTCGGCCGATTCCTGCCATGAACTGGTGTCGAGATCAAACTGAAAACGGTGTGAGAGAGAGGGAGAGAGAGGGAGAGAGAGAGAGATGAGTACTGTGGCTGGATGCCAGCTGTTGTGTTATTCCAAGTTCCAAGGTGAGTCACTTGTTGTCTGGGCGAACTGCCATTACTGCTTTTACGTGGCCGACTTTCTGCCACTGTAATCACCGCATCAAGTAAAAGTCATTTTGGGACATATGTACCGAATATTTGAACATGAATTTCAGTTTAATACTGATGACACATTTTACTTTTCACTTAAACACACAGCATAATAACAGAAAACAGATGTGAACAGGGAACTATAGGGTAATAGCAATTAGTAATCATTAAAAAAAAAACATGAATAAAGAAAAATAAGAGACATAAATTTAACTTAAAAAACTTGATTAATTGATGGGACATTCTATATAAGGTCGGAACATTTCAGTGAAAACTGTTTTTTACATAAAGGAAGGTGAAGGTAGTAAAACCATAAAAGTCTCGTCTCTTTTTTCCTGTCTTTCCATTGTGGTGTTTTATTGTCTTTTGTCAACGTTCAGCTTTTTCGAAGGGTGTTTCCCCTGCATCTCCTTTAGGCGCCAGTGGGGGACACTGTGACTGTGTGTATGTCCATGAATGTGAGGCGCTGTGGCAGCCATTGAAGCTGTGTCCTAGTTTTTCCCCTGCCTGAGAGCTGCACGATTCCTGGGCCCCTGCCAAATCCAGGCTGGGGTTACATAAGAACCGGGCTTTTTTTTTTTCTTTCCTGGAACTCAGCCCCGCCGCTGATGTGTGACCTTCAGCAGTAATTGCCAATAAAAGTGTGGAGGAGCTGTTTACCCACACTGCTGCTTTGTGTGCGCGTGTGCATGCACGTGCACCTTAAAATGCAAGTTGCGTTCATGGAGGTGGAGGGGTGTGTGAGAGAGAGATGATCCCTACACACACCTGTTAAATGTTGTATCTCCATCTGTCTACACATGGAAAGCAACTCTGATGTAAGAGAGAGTGGAAACCCGCTCATCCCCCCCCCACACCACATGTGCCAATCTTCATATTCCTCCTCTTCTTTTTTTCCCCCCCTTGGCTCCTGATAAATCATCGCGATAGAATTCCAAATACTCCCCACTTCCAATCACACCCTTTCTCACACCAATGCAAACGCACCGCCACACTGTGTGGTCGGCTCTGAGTGTTTGTGTAGGTGTCACCAGCTCTGCCACCCTCCGAGTAAAGCAGTATAGCTTCATGTGATGCGATTGAAGAGAAGCCGGGTGCCTGTGAGAGTAACAGGAAATGTATCTTCATCCTACATGAAGTAGGTTTATACAGTTGGAGACTGCATTGCATGTTATTCTCAGGGCCTTCCTATGAAACGGAGATAGCAGGAGATGTTTTCGTGACCTTCCCTATGTGTGCATACCACACAGTTAAATGTCAGGGAGGTGATTATCAGTTAAATTCTTTGCTCTTTGGTTGTCAGAGATATCTAAGACGAGTTCATGATACAGTGTTGGCTCCCCTCTCGTGTGTGTGTGTGTGTGTGTGTGTGTGTGTGTGTGTGTGTGTGTGTGTGTGTGTGTGTGTGTGTGTGTGTGTGTGTGTGTGTGTGTGTGTGTGTGTGTGTGTGTGTGTGTGTGTGTTCCAGTCCAAGCGGTTATGCAAGCCCTCGCTTGTCAAGCTTGTCAATGGATGGATTTAGAAGAGAAATCTTCTCATCGAATTTTAGATTTTAAGACTGGCCCACATCTTTTCATCCACTCGACACATTTTCTCCCACACTCACAGTGGTGCTTTGCCCGTTCTGGACAAGAAATTAAAAAAAAAAAAAAAAAATCAATTTACAGCACTGGTATAGATATAGGTCAGCTGCAATACAAATGACATAGCACAGCCTTTTAATTGAGCCTGTGTTGCTGTCTGTACATCACAAGCAGACATGTGTTCAACCAGCGTTCATGTCATTCACCACGGGTTTAAACATGACTCAGTCTCAGCCTGCACTATGGACTTTCAGAAAAAACACCTAGCTATAAAGCAGAATGCACACTCACACTGTGTGTGTGTGTGTGTGTGTGTGTGTTTGACATATTGTCAAACTGAGAGATGTGAAACTGATCAGGGGTTTGCCCCCAGGGAGTTTCCAGTTTGGTGGAATGCACTCTAGTCAGAGCAGATGTGGCTGTGAGGGTTACCCTGTGGTGTCTTTGGTCAGACAGGGACGATTAAATGCACATGTACTCTGATCAGCGTATTGCTTTGTGGGTTCTACATGGTGACTGTGAGGCTTGTCTACAGACTCATGGCTCCTTGACCTGCTGCTGAACTCTGCCCCACTATGTTCTCTTTAGGCAGGAGTCTGTTGTTGTGCTTGTTAAGAAGTGAGTTAGGAGTCGAGACTAGTTTTGCTCGTCAACAAAAGCACCGGAGATATTGGAAATATTAGAAATGATGAGTAATAGTAATAAAACATGAACAATAAAAACGTATCCACAGTCAACTTAATATCGTAGCTATTAAATATGATGTGCCAAAATGTCATATTTTGAATTGTGTGTATTCCACAGTGTCTTGTCTGGGTTTCCCCTTTCTCTCTCACACTGTCTGTCTGTCACTTTCACATTCTCTCTCCGTCTCTCTGCATTGGAGATGTTCAGTGTCAGGCTGGAGGCTGTAGAGGCCATTGTTTTTGAGCACTGATGTCTTTTGTCACAGCAGCGATTATTAATGATTAATTATTGATCCAGACTCGTCCTCACTGCATATAGCTTGTACTGTTTAAGAAACCTTAAAGTCAGTCACTTAAAGTAACCAGTTGTTTGAGTGAGGGGTATTTTTAGACACCAGTTGAGGTGAACCGGATGATCCTTTCTGTGGCATCATTAAAAAACAATATTTGGTCTAGGGGAAGGTAGCATGGATAAAGTCCCCCCAAAAATAATTCAGAATTAATAAAGTTAACTACTCTTCGCAAAAAAATATTTTAGTATAAGTATTATATAGTATTATATTAAATAATTATTTTATATATATAAAATATTACAAAGAAAAGCACCAACATAACTATGTAGGTAATTATATAGGCCCTATTTTCTGGTTTGTCAGGAGCAGCTATTAGGACGCACGGCCCTAATAGCTAATAAATAGCAAGAGTTAACATCAGTTTGTTCCACTTTATTTTCATGAAGTAAAGTTTTGAGTGACCTGCATAGTTTCTGTGAGTATATATGAACATAGTGAGTGGCGGGGGAATTGGCTGCAATTCAAGGAGCACCAGCCAAAATCATACCTGGTATGATTTTACCTAATGAACCAAATTAGTCACAGCCGGTGACCCTTTACTACATGTCACCCCCCTTCATTCCCCCTTTATTAAAACCTGCAGAAACAACTCTATATACCAAGCAAATGCCTTCACATGCCCACCATCCTGAGGCTGACTAGTTCAAAGTTTATAGCTCGTGCTGTACTCTCTCTCCCACCCTCTCTGCCTCTTGCCCTCTGTGTTTTTGGTGACAGATGGCCACTGTAAGCAGCTCTGTGTCACTGGTTTAGTGACCTGGTTCCTTTTGGAGTGGTTATGTAACTCTAACCCCATCGCCCTTCGACAGTCCTCTCCTCTCGCCCGTCCCGCCTAGTGTGTCCTTTTACATAACAATTAAGTGGAACATTGCCTTTTATCAGTTTCCCTTTCCCCTGGGTGAATACTGTACGTGGAGGCACTGAAATGTGATACAAAACGCTGTGTAATCTGAACTCCCATCGTTTGTGTGACCCATTAAAGAAATTACAAAATGGACGAGGAAAAAAACAGATCTCAGTGGTCTACCTTTTGATTATTATTATTATTCATGTTGCCCAGAATATGGCTCAAAACAAAAACCTTCCACAGAGCTTATCCTTTCTTGACTGTAAGTAACTGTTCGAGTGTGATTTAATTTTTTCTCAGTTCTCCTTGGATAATAAAAGAATACATTGACATTTTGGGAGATAGGCTTGGTGTCTTTGTTGACATGGATTCTTATCGTCATTGTAGCAGAGACTTCAGGAAGTCACTGCGACTGGCCAAGAAAAAAAAGTATCTTTTTTACACTTTTTTTTGTTAGGATTATAGAAATTAGAGATGGCTTGTTAATTGGCGATCTTAAGAAATGCTGATTTACTTTTGAGTAGAGCAAGCTATCCATTTCCCACTGCTTCTGGTCGTTTTGCTAAACTAAGCTAACGGATTAACCCTGAATACGTATATTTCAGTGATGCATGGGCGTCGGGCACCGACTTATTACTCTCTATCACTCATGCAGGTATCTGTGATAAGCATCTACTCATGATTAGAGTCATTTGATCAATGATCAACTCGCTCTAAGACAGCAAATATCTCATAATGTGATTAAAAAACATAATTGGGAGAATTAACAAAAGATCAAATCACACTGGGCATGTCTTTAAATACGGTGTTAATGGTCAACACGGTACGCATCTCATGTCTCAGCTCTCTGAACTCTCCACATCTCCCAATGCTTCCTGGTTTCTAACATAGCGTTTTGAATGCATGGCAATTCACACCAAGCAGACCTTTGCATGGCCATTTCAAATAGGTGAATAAGTACACAGTGTGGTTATTAACCTGCCAATTGCCTGTATGAATACTAACCCTGTGTTTGCATCTGTTGGACCACTGTGCTCACATTCCTCACTGCACCCAGCAGCTGGATCAGAACCAGCCTGAGAAGCTGTTGAAGGACCAGAAGAGGGTAGGTACTTGCAAACAGCATGGCCGCTTAAATCACAATCTCAATACTTCAGAGATTCAGAGTGAGTTAATAACGTTTGGACATACAGCAGTTACCTTTTGGTGACTGTTCTCTTGCTTTTTGTCTTTCTGATCACGCCCCTTCACTGCTTTAAGTTTCACCTAACCATTTACACCTAACTAATGTTTAACTGGTAAAGAAAACAAATTGAATCATTTCACGTCATATTTCCCTCTGCCTCCTTTCTGCAAGAGTGTTTATGGCAACACAGGGACTTTCTGAGCCTCGGGTGTTTCAAATCATGAGGCAGCCTCCGATATTGATGTTCTAATTTAACAATATGGCTTTGAGTTGATCAGTATGTCTTTAACATCTCCAAGAGAAGAACATGTTTGAGTGTGTGTGTGATTAAAACAAGCAGTCATGATAACACTCACATCTGTTTCAGGAGGGTCGTCATTTCGCCTTCATCTAAAATGTGTGTTTTTTTTTAACATACTTTGAACTTCTGTTGGCTGGTTTCAGTCAATTCTTCATCCTTGATATAGGCCAGATCTGTGCTAACAGTTTAGATGACAAAACACCATTAGGATTTGGCTCATGACTCAACACTTCAGTGAGACCAGGGAATCTTTTCCATCATATTCTGGTACACACAACAGTTTATTAACCGGCCAATAAGAGAAGAGAATAGTGTTCTCCACACCTACATAAACCAATGTTGACCGCAGCGTAGCTGTGGCAGCGGAGCGGGCTTACATAATGCCGCTATCGTCTGCCATGGACCACCCACAGCTGACAATAATTTGCACATAATCACGCACAAACACACACAAAAAAAAACTCCTTCATTTCCTTCACTTCATCCCATGGGAGGTCTGTCAGGTAGCTATGGGCTATGGTTGCCATAACAACGACAAAGTCGTGCTGCTGATGCTCACCAGTGGATGAGTCACGGTGTGGGAGGGCTGGCTCCAGGTCTGCTCAAGTGAACACCAGGAGCACATTGTGACTACATGGGGACGCCGCTGCTGCTGATCAGCTGAACAGTGATGCTTGTGTGGATGGTGAATGACATAAGCTTTAGATGACGTCTGCAGCTTTTTCTCACATAGCACTGTAGGAATTCTTTAAATTCAATATTTCAAATGAAATATTAATATGTTGTTTTCTAACTACTGATTACATTGCGTGGTCCTGATAATTTTTTTGGAGGTCAGTGGGTGTGATTTGGTGTCTTTGTGTGCACCTAGATTGCACAATATCATTGATGATGCATCTTATCCCTGTTATACAACATCTCCTCCCCCTGTTGCTGACGTCACGTCATTACATCCTTCCCTTTCTTTCCCTCTCGTAGGGCGAGGCGCTGAGACAGATTCTGGTGAACCGTTACTATGGCAACTTTTATCGAAGTGGTGGGCGGAGGGACAGCCTGACGTCATTTAGCAACGGTCCCCTCAGTCCGGTTGGACCCAGCAAAAACCAATCAGGTGGGACAGCTGTTGCTCGCTTTCGACACGGAACACAGAAATGTCGTTGTGAATTCTTTACAGCAGGAAGTGATGAGTTTAGTTGAGATAGCACTCAAGTCCTCAAAAACACAGATTTCAACACCTCTAATGGAGCTGATGTTTCTGTGAAGCATTGACTAAAAGCCTCGGCCAAAGAGATGCATGACTCTGCTGCCAGTAATGACTACAAATACTCATTACTGGCAGCAAACTACTGGGAAGAGTGGAGATGAACCTTTTCCTTTTGGTCATCCAAAACATGTTCTGCCCCTGAAAGTAAAGCAAGTACTGTAGGATGGGACTCCATCTGCGTGGCCCTGAGCCGGTTACCAACTCTTGTATCACCACCTGATACTGTGGTCATTGTATTACTACTGTATGTCTGCAATCAAAAATACTGTGTACTGAATCTATGTGCTGCATTTTTCCCTTGTATTTGAGTTATTGGTTCTGATAGGCAACGTTCGTTATGTAACATTTTATCTGCGTGTAGATGTTGGAGGACATGTTGGTGCCAACGGTATGAGCTGTGAGTTTATCCCACATAAATGTGCCGCCGTATTGACCTAGTGTCCAGAGTGACTTGTTGTCTGCCGTGGCACGAAAAAGCAGCATTTTCACATTCAGTGTAACACGTGTGTGAAACCATAATATATACGTATTATACAGTTGTTATATTTCTAACTGAGATCACAGAGAAAATCAACCTTGTTCCCAGTTCACCATCTCTCCCATGTGCACCAAGAGGTTGGCAAACTTCCAGAGGACAGGAAGTATAGCCCCCTCCCTCCTGTCTGTTCCACTTTTCACTGTTGCTAGGTAACGGGCTGCTACTTCCTGTAAAAACAGCCTTTGCACCTGTTGCAGAAAGAAGAGCCACACTGAGAATTCCATATGTAGCCTGAAGCTGAGGCCCGAAGGGGGAACGTGCAGTCATGTACGATGACTTGCACAACACTGTACTACTGGTTAGGACAGGGTTAGCGTCAACGTCGTTACAAATCGCCGCTGTGGCCAGTTTAAATAAATCATTTGGGACTTTTTATGCGCCAATTATAAATCTGTCCTTTTATCCTATATAAACATTAATGTCTCGGGTTAGGGATAGATTAAAGGAATTACATAATTTTCCTACTTTTTTCAAGTTCCAATGTGCAATATCGTGTTTAATCAAAATATCAAGCTTTGTAGTTTAATGTATCAAATATAAAAACATACTAAATAAAATAAAAGGAATATTTTAAAATGCTTTCATTCCAGAATTATATATCAATACAGTTAGTTTTCATTAATTCAAGGGACTAGGCTAAAACAATAATAAAATGCAAAACTGATCAGGCTTCTGCTACATTGTAACATTGTCTCATTATCATTAAACATCCTGTATCTCACTAACGGCTCACTTTTTGGCTAATTTTCTCTTTTTTTTTCAGCCCCTGTTTAAATACATATGATTTAAACTATGGAACTTTATTTGATCAGATTTGATATATAATCTGAAAGGACATTGGAAGGTATTAATCTCATTCGCTGTTCACCAGATCCATCTGATTCTGATGTGGCGTGTCACCCTGTCTCTGTTTTGCAGCATTAGGGGGTCCTGGGGGCCTGAGTCGTGGAGAAATGAGCCTGTCAGAGGTACAGTGTCACCTGGACAAAGAGGGAGCCTCTGACCTGGTCATTGACCTCATCATGAACACCACTAGTGACCGAGTCTTCCAAGAGAGCATCCTCCTGGCTATTGCGTTGCTGGAAGGTGGAAACACCACCATCCAGGTCAGTTAACCCATCCAATCACTTACCAAACACATGTGGAAGGCGGAAGCCGACATTTTGGACCGTCTACTTTGGAACAACCGAACTGCTACATGTCTGAATCTATGTTATTGTAAAACAATACAAATGACACACTTACCTAGTTCATGCACGGAAACTGATCTGCACTGTTTAAGTTCATGGGCCGTTATCTTTGTAAAGGCTCAGCTTATCCCACAGTGTATCATCAGATGATCTGCTACAGCTCGGTCGGGGAAAAGAACACAATGTCCCATGAATGGTTTTCATTACAAGAGGATCTCCAGCATGTGGGTCACTGGGCCACCTACCTACATGTATACGTTTCCGAGAGGGCACTCACATCTAGCACATATCATTTGGCTGAAAGGCCAGCCCAGCTGCATGGTTGTTCATACGTATAATGAAAAAATATTCTTGATTTTCTTTTTGGGCCGTCGTGTGCTCTGAGCGTCGTAAATGACCTGAACCTCTCTTAACACCTCTATCTGTGTCTCTCTCTTCCATTTCCCTCCGTCTGCCTGTTCTCTCCGTCTTTCTGTCTGTCTTAGCGTTGTTGTGTAAGAATGGGCCTTGCATAATCAGATTAGAGCGAGGAAGCCACTGTGGCGGAGATAATGCTTTGGCTTCCCACGGCTGCTGCAGAGCTACGTCACGTGATCTGTCTGCGTTACATAAGGCCTGTGTGAATGAACAATGAGGAATGTCTCAGCCTTCAAAACATTCCAGCCTCTCTCCTGCTCCCTCGCGCTCTCCTGCCGGCCCAAACTGGGTCATGCTGGGCCCCCGGAACTGGGGCAGTGGGGAGAGAGGGCGGAGGGCCGGGGGAACACAGAGGGTATTGAAGAGAAACTGGAGCTGCTCTCACCCGTGCATTCTTCAGTTTGTTCTGAAAAGAGGTTTCTTTTTTTCTTTTTGTGGGAGGGGGGACTACTCTGTATGCAGTGCTAGAAATGTGCCACATAGTACAAATATTTGTCTTACTGTATAATGTCCGACAACATTTTGAACACTTGGAGTGTACGTTTTTTTATAAAAAGAATGAAGGACAGCTTGAAGTTCAAATTCCTCAATTCAATCGGGAAATCACTGGAGACACTAGGAGTTGGTTTTTGTCGGCGTCTTCATCTGATATGCGTGAACTGAGCACCTGTTGGGTTTTGGATACGCTGCTCTCGTGTTCCTCGGTTAACTATTTACTCGTGACCTACATAGCGCACAGAAATAAACCACGCAGAATAACTCCAGATTGCATGCAATAATACCACTCATTTACACACGCTGTCTGATACAGCTAATGTTTCCTGGGAAGTCTTTGGATTTGAGGGCTTTCTAGGTTCGTTGGCTCCTCACCCCTCTTTCTGCCTGCTGCACGTCAGCTCCTCTGTGACAGCGATGAGCGAGCTCAAACAGCTGCAACTTGTGTTGTGACATGGCCACTTGTGACATTTAGCTTGTCCGCCATCTGGCCTGTGAACCGCATGGCATGCTGTTCCGTTTCCCTCCAAAACTCTCGCATTGCAGGTGCGTTTCGTCATTTTGCTTTGGCAGAAATCGGTTCGATGAACTCTCTTTCAGGGGGGAAACTAACGAGAGAGGTGGCTCGTGTGAGGTAAAAAAAGAAAGGGGGAAAAAAAAAGGAAAAGGACTTGGAGGAGAGCAGAACAGCACTTGGTTTGCATGTGGTGGTGCCTGACGTGAGAGGGAGGGTGAGAGGGAGCGCGAGTATAAATAGCTGTTACATAACATCCCTTTGTTGACGCCAAGTGGCGGAACGGAAGGAGAGAAGGGAAAGCGCTATGACCTTGTTTTTCAGTGTTGTCCGCCCCCACCTCGCCCCACTCCTCTCCGTCTCATTCCACTCAGGGTTTGTCGCCATGGATACAGACAGGCACTGTGTTTACCCAGTGCTGCAAGGGGGCCACTAAGATGCTCCCCTCTCTCTCTCATTCCCTTCACCCTCCTATGTTACCATCACTTCCATTCTCTACGTGATCACCATGTGTTACTTCATCCGTAACATCACCCCTCCACCACGCCACTCTTCTCCTTGCTTTTCCACCGATACAAAAACACAGATGGTGTGTTGATGAGGCAGCACAGAATTTGTCGCCGGGCGTGTGTGTACGGACCAGCATCGAAACACTACAGAGGCAGTAATGTGGTTAGACATGAAGGTCAAGATTTCCGTGTCTGAGTCATTGTAAGATGCCACCTCGCATACAATTCTGAAGAAGCCATAAAATGAAAGTTTGACATGCTTCGCTGTGGAGTCCCGGCTTTA
Organism: Chelidonichthys spinosus; assembly: GCA_029853015.1. Taxonomy (NCBI): domain Eukaryota; kingdom Metazoa; phylum Chordata; class Actinopteri; order Perciformes; family Triglidae; genus Chelidonichthys; species Chelidonichthys spinosus. The sequence goes on from CM056822.1 coordinate 17,248,902, forward strand.
TGTAGAAAGGCTTTGTCTTTGTTTCAGTGACGCACTCCATCCACTAAACTCAGTTCAGTTCTTAGAAACTAACCATTTAAAACAAGAAGAAGAAAAAAAAAAAGACTCATTTAGTCTGCTGCTGCAGGTAAAAAGACTTTCAGCATTGGACACAATAATTAATAACTCTCACATGACTAATATTTTCACCTCCCAGCCGACATCAATCAAACAAACTCACCTCCGCTGCAGTGAAACATGAGAGCTCAAGCTTACCCTGATCCATGAGATGAAGAGCTAGTCCTGCCAACCCTGCACTGTGCTGCCCGGCTTCACACTGAGACTGAGCGCAGCCTCTCTAACCTGGGATATCCCAGACGACGAGGACCGCGACATTATTAAAATGATAGGCGGTGGAAAAAATGAATGTGATTACATAAGAATGAAGTTGGCGTTGAGCGAGTTTTAGGGACATGTAATACTGTATGTGTGATGCGTGGGCGTGTCATCGCAAAGTTGGCATGTGCCAATGCTGGAGACAGCTGACCCAGTTTGTGAGTGTAACAGCCAGTGGGCGTTTTAGCGTATGTATCTCCAGCTTGTGTGTGCTTGTACTGTACGCGTGTGTGTTTGTCTGTGCGGGTTATGTAATGGGGGGGTGGGGGAGCGTCTCTCTGTTTGCTCCGGGCCAATCGATGCACGTTAACTTGGCCCTGGCCCTCATGCCTCACCTTCTCCCCTCCAGCAGGCCCACACTTAAGCTGTCTGCTGGAGGACACTGTTATGTGAGCAGAGACAGACAGACAGGCAGGCAGGCAGGCAGGCAGACAGGCAGGAATGACCATCACCTCAGGCATGCTGTGAGTTGTGACCTGTGAGGGGGCTGCTAGTGGTGCAGCTAATCCCCGTCTCTGCGCTCCACTCTGTCATCAGGTTGTTTATTGCGTGGTGGCCACATGGGAGGGGGAGGGGGTCTGCTATCTCCTCGTCCCTGAGTGTTGGCAGAGTGTGTACGTGCAGGAGGGCTGCTGCTCAGTGGTGGAGGGCCGGGTGGGGCAGAGAGGCTGTGGAATCTGCTCGGGAGCAGCAAGCACACAGTTATGTCATTGTTTCTTTGGAAGAAACTCGGCTGCAACACTGTGTTGGGTCTGCTCTTTGTCCTGTGAATGAGCTGCATACACTTTTGAGTTTGGCTGCTTGATTGGCTGGTCGCTATTCTCAATTTGGAATGAAAAGATTTAGCAGTGTGTTTTTAAACGTTACATTTCAATGCACAGAAAACGCTTGGTTAAAAAAACACCCTCACAGTGTCCTAGAAGTAGGAGGAACGAGGCTTGTTTTGTCCATTTTTGCTGAGCGGTTTCCTTGTGACTTTCATTTATTTGTTTCCTCCAATAGCCCAGTTTTACATCTAACCTGAAAAGACAGATGGTTATGTAACAACTTTGAGCAACGGCCTAGATACTCTCTGATAACATTCCCTTCCTATCTCTTGCTCTTGTTTCCCCTCTCTCAATCTTCTGCTTTTTTCTCCCCCTTTTTTTAACTCCCTTATTCACTCTTTAGTGTCTGTCTTTCGCCTCAAGCTCTTTTTCTTACCGCTCCTCTGTTTCTCTATATGTGTGTAAGTAGGCCAGGCTTCTCCCTGTCGTGTCATTTTTCACCCGGTTAATGTGTGAGGCTGCATCTGCTGTTGGAGGCCTTTCCATAGGCTGCAGCAGATAACAGCTCTTATATAATCAAAACAACAGCCCCGTTCCTTGGACACCGTGTATACATTGCACTCGCAGGCTCAAAAGCCTTCCAATTTTGCATGACCCTATTCCAGAGCAGCGTATAAACCCTCCCGTCGCAGGAAATCCAGACTTGCTTTGCTAGAGTTATATATAATGTTTTGTGAAAGCTGGAGGCTGTGAGGACTGCTTTCATGTTGTCTGACGATTTTAATATGAAAGAATATGTGTCCACGACATCTTGTTCAATGGTTTTTAATTTAATGTATATGTTACATTGTACCAACTTGGATGGGAAAATAAAGTGTTGGATATGTAATGCATGTGAGGATTTTACTATATTGATCGTGTATTTTTTTTATCGCTCGTTTCGTCGATAAAATGTTGAAATTGGTGAAAATGTGAAAATGTTACTTTTGTCCAACCCGCAGGCTGACATTGTAATGGTATAAAATAGAGAAAAGAAGAATGATTGAAACAATTTAATTGATTTATAAAAAATCCCTAATTTTTTCTTTCAATTTTGTCCTTTATTTCCAGCGTTCGTTCTTTTGCCGTCTGACAGAAGACAAGAAATCAGAGAAGTTCTTCCGGGTCTTCTATGACCGTATGAAGCTGGCCCAGCTGGAGATCAAAGCCACGGTGACAGTAAATACCAGCGATCTGGGAAACAGGAAGAGAGATGATGACAGCCAGGACAAAGATGTCCCCGTTCGCAAAAAAGGTCAGAGATCACATACTGCAAACTGAAGTACGAAATGCAAATTTCGGGGCAAGAAAGAGGATTTATGTGAGTTTGGACTGTATCCATAGTGCCCGTTTTGTCTCTGTGTAGCTAAAGACTCTGCAGTTGTCATGACAGAGGACGTGAGAGAGCAGCTATTAGAGGCCTCATCTGCCACCAAGAAGGCTTTTAACTCGTATCGGCGTGAAGCGGACCCCGAGGACCACTTCAACTCGGCTGACGGCCAACCCAGCACTGGGGACAAGAACCAGGACGAGGGAGAAATGAGTTTTGTAATTGTTATCATGCAGCCCATCCTTCGCTTCCTCCAGCTGCTTTGTGAGAATCACAACCGTGACCTACAGGTGGGGCAGCTCTTCAGACTCACTCATTTATTTTGCAGATATCCATTAGAGTTGATCACACTTGCCTACGTTACCTTGTTTCCTCTAAACCAGAGGTCTTCAACCTTTTCAGGCCAAGGACCCCCAAGGTTTATAGTGACCCAGTGGAGGGACCCCCGATTACATATTGTCAATAATATGGTCAATTATAATGTGTATTGCAGCCTATAGTGCCAGGTATAACTACTTTTTAATTAGGTATGTAAACGATGCTAAGACATTAAAATAATAATTTATATTTTAATTCTGTATTGCCATTTCTACATCACAATTTCACAACATAATACAAATAGGAATATTTATATTTGCTTAATATTGTATTCATGTTGAGGTGTATTTTTGGACATACTTTAATTTTTGGAAGAAAAAAAATAAGTTTGGAATCAAATTATTTCGGGGACCCCCTGCAGTAACACTGCGGACCCCCTAGGGGGTTGAAGATCTCTGCTCTAAACCATGCTTTTCAAAATCATATCCATTCGTGCTTTTGCATCTTTGCAGCAGGTTGTCTCATTGTTTTATTACCAATGCTGAATCTGAGAGGCCTGTCATCTTTCGGCTATGGAGACATCCGAATTTAAAGACATGTGAAAGGAAAACGGTTTACTTGATTTTTTGCGTTCTTGTATTCACAGAGCCTGCTGCCTTTTCTCTCTTTCACTGATGCAGCTGGAGAACTGTATTAGGTTTAGAGCATTATGCAAACCTAAGTGTGATGCCTGCAGATGTCTTGCAGTACTTGATAATTAAAATCATTGTGCTATTAATTTCTTAAAATTCCATTTCCTCTTGTATTACACAGTATGTACCGGCTCATAGATGAATATCTTAGTGGCATTAAATGTTAAAATTACATTTCCTGTATTCCTGTAAATGGTAGAATTTTCATTTTCATTTCGAGTGTTTTCTGTTTTGATTCTGTATTTGGTTTATTATTGGTTTGTCTCCACACAGACGTATCCCAATCACAAAGCCCAATCACTTATCTCCTCAGAACTTCCTTCGCTGCCAAAACAACAAGAACAACTACAACCTTGTGTGTGAGACTCTGCAGTTCTTGGACTGTATCTGCGGCAGCACCACAGGGGGGCTCGGTCTACTGGGACTGTACATCAACGAGAAGAACGTGGCCCTCATCAACCAAACTCTGGAGAGCCTCACTGAGTACTGCCAAGGCCCCTGCCATGAAAACCAGGTACAGAAAGAGATTTCGCCAGAGAAAAGCTCTTTTACTGTATGAGGGCGCTATGCATTTTTCTAAAAAAAAACTCCCAATATATATATTTTTTTAATTTCCTCCAGAATTGCATTGCCACACATGAGTCCAATGGAATCGATATCATAATCGCTCTGATCCTCAATGACATCAACCCACTTGGGAAAAAGCGGATGGACCTGGTGTTGGAACTCAAGGTGAGTTGGAGACGTTGTGAAGTCGAGGAAAGGAAATGGGTTAAATCACAAAACTGTGCAGTAGTTTAATTTCACAGCAGGATGGACTATCACTAACATGCTACAAGTAAGAGCTAAGGAGTTTTATTTATTTATTTATTTCACCTGAACTAGTGCTTTCCTGCAGAGACTAATAGCTGCAGAGTGCCTTTTCCAAAGCACCAGGCTTTCTGTCTGTTTCCTTCTGATGTAGAGACATTTTATTATTTATTTTTCATCTTGGAGCCCTCTTCTCCTCTGCCTACTTTTTCTCTCTTTTTCCTCTCAGAACAACGCGTCCAAGCTGCTGCTCGCCATCATGGAGAGCCGTCATGACAGTGAGAATGCAGAGAGGATCCTGTACAACATGAGGCCTAAAGAGCTGGTGAGGAGAGGATGTGCATCCTTTCATCTTCTTAGTTGCTTTTTACATCTCAAGTGCAACGGAGCTATTGCCTTAGCTGTTCAGTATCACAGAGCATGGAGGTTGTGTGTGTGTGTGTGTGTGTGTGTGTGTGTGTGTGTGTGTGTGTGTGCGCAGGTGGAGGTGATAAAGAAGGCATATCTGCAGGGAGAGGTAGAGTTTGAGGACACAAAGGAGGAGGAGGACAATGGGGAAGAGGATGAACACGATGCCGCTTCCCCTCGAAATGTTGGACATAACATCTACATTTTAGCTCACCAGGTCTGTTTTTCATCTCTGCAACATTTGCTTTTTTCTAATCCCATGATTAAAGGCATCACATGACCCACAATATTAAACAATTATTTTATAAAATAAATAAATATTGAATGAATTTCTCGATTCATACTGGAATGTGATGAGACACACATATCCATGTGTTTTTATGTATTTTTTGGTGCACTTTCTGGCTCTCCTCCGTTTAGCTGGCACGTCATAATAAGGAGCTGTCCATCATGTTAAAGCCAGGAGGAGCCAATGGAGAGGGAGATGAGGCCTTGGAGTTCTACGCCAAACACACGGCTCAGATAGAGGTAAGAAAAAACACAACCCTTGTCACCGGTTGAAGGCGTCTGTAGTAGAATTTCACAAATGTTACAATATTTTGCATCCGTTTCTTTGCAAATAGCGTTGACCTAGAGGTGCCGTGTATCTGTGTTCAGATTGTGCGCCAGGACCGCACCATGGAAGAGATCGTGTTCCCCGTGCCCAACATCTGTGAGTTCCTGACCTCTGAGTCCAAGCTGCGAGTCTACTACACCACAGAGAGAGACGAGCAGGGCAGCAAGATCAACGACTTCTTCCTGCGAGCGGAGGACCTCTACAACGAGATGAACTGGCAGAAGAAACTTCGAGGTGGGGTCATCATTCGCACTGAATTTGGCTGGATAAATCCTTCTTCTGTGGTTTCTTCATGATTAATTCAAGTACAGGATTAAGTTTAAATGAATGAAATACTGTATGTTCAACATTGTAAATAACAGATTCAGTGTTCAGTCTGTATAATATCAGAAAATGGTATATAAGACTCAACCCAGTGTAACATCTGCTGATTTCCTGTTTAGTTTGACCAACAAACCCCCAAAAACAAAATAAACTGAGATGAAAAACTATATAAAATGAAACAAACGAATGGTGAATTTCCAAATTAACCGTAGGTAGCCATGTGACTCTGTCTCAGTAGCAGGCTGGTAACGTATCCGCCTCTTGTCCAGTGCATGCTTGGATAGACCTCTAACCGGCTATGGAAAATGGATGCGAATCCCCAACTTGACAGCAGGGCTAACGATGTCATCCTGTGTGTGTGCTCGTGTTCTGTGTGTGCATGTTTCCACCATCTGAAAGCAGACAGGGGCTTTCCTTACTCTTTGAGCTGTGAAACATTTGTACAGTACCCTTATGAATCACAAGTGAGAGCATGCTTGCTCACGCACAATAAATACACACACACACACACACACACACACAAGACACAAAGACTGGCACCTACACTCGGTCACATTTCTAACTGCATACCCACACAAAGCAGTATTTTGTCTCTCACAGACGGAGAAAAGTCCCTGCATCTTTTCCCCTTTTTTCACTGAAAGAAAATAGCCTGTTAAAAGTCAGATTGTGTGTCAAAGTGGTGTGTTCTTTTCTTCGTTATTTTTAAACTTTTATTATTTTAATTATTACAGTGTTTGCCTTGTAAGTTGTCATTTCTGTCAAAGTCCAACACTGTCTTCGTGTTAATTTATGAAACAATATTTCTCACTTAAATTCACCTCACAGATTGTTGCTTTATTAAAACTTTTTCATCATTACATTTCACATATTGATCCCAGTTTCTTAAATGTGAGGAATTGCTGCCTTTCTGTGTTTTATATCATTTTAATTTAATCAAACTATTGTTTGTTTTTTTTACTTTTGGACTGTTGGTCGGACAAGACAAGCAATTCGACGACCTTGGAATCTTTGAATTTACAAATGTAGAAAAACATCTGTCGTATTATTATTGTGCATGGTTGAATTAGGAAAACATGTCTAATGTCTCCCGGTGTCTCTCTCCTCTTCAGCCCAACCAGTGCTGTACTGGTGCTCCAGGAACATGTCTGTGTGGAGTAACGTGTCCTTCAACCTGGCCGTGCTCATGAACCTGCTGGTCTGCTTCTTTTACCCCCTGGAGGGGATACATGCAGGTCAGTCACACATGAAGTGAGAAGAGGCTGTTTGAAAACCGAGCCCTCAGCCTGCTCACGTCCTGTCATCAGTATCACTGTTAGATCACGTGAAGTGAGATTCATTTTGAATAATGCATATGCTTGTTACTGTGAAGTGGATATCAACTTAGTCCTCGGCCTCTTTCTTGCATATAAAACTGTTTCCGTCAGTTATTTAATTAATGTTGATGTTGTATGTTGCAGCATGTGTTGCACTGTTTTTGCCTTCACATGTATTTTGAAACCAAGGTAAACAAAGGTGAGGCGGTCAACATTGCAAAACAGGAACAACAGAGGCACGCGGATATGTTTTCTGCTACAAACAGCCTGTTACATTTTACAGGCTTATTGAACAGATGTGAAAAAAACGATTCAGGAGAAATCCTACGTCGATGGGCTGTTTTGAATTTATAACACTCATTTCTGCAGCAATAAAGAATACAACCAGAGATTGGGGGGAAAAAAAGGACAAACTCATTGACATGCTATGCAACACATTAGTACTGACTCCTCCAGCTTCAGCATCGACCCACTGGTCTTCTTTGACCACAGTGATCTTCTGACTTCATCATCATCTGACCAGGATTGGGAGCAGGACCTGGAAGCCTTTTTGTTTAAGACCCTCCCCCCCCCTCCCCCTATAAAGACCACAATAAACACAGGAGCACCCTGTGTCTTTTTTAAAGTCCCATAAAGCTCAGGTGGAACAAAGTCATATTCACATCAGGTGATCAAAAAAAGATCTTACGTCACATTTTGTTTTTCAAACAAGGGAAGCCATTCAGCTTCAAAATCCTCCTTGTGATGTTTATACTGTTTATTCTGTCAGTGGGTTCAGTTTTCCATCCGAGTCCGTTCTACTCGTTATTGTGATCAACATGACAGAGTTTGAACATTTTAATTGCCATTTCTCTTTACATATATTAATATAATAAAAAGAATATCAACTTATACTTGAGACCATCCTGCGATGTTTGCTGGTGCTCTTGCATCGGACCACACCCATCTTAACTTAAGATTCAATTTGATCTCAACTACACACCTGTTAAGTTCCACGGCTGCATCTTACATGGAATAGAGAGAAATATGAGAACCTGACAAGGTACTCTGAACTGTCTCTGTGTTGGTTCCTGCTACCAGGGCCACATTTTACCACGATGACTTACACACAGCCTCACAAGGTGAAACCAACACCAACGTAGCCGTCACAGATGTTGAAAAATCAATCAAGATTTCCACATGAACCCGATAAACAAGTTTGCATAAATCTTTTTTACATCTTGTTTGTTGGAATTGGAAATTATGCTAGGTTACAAAAAAGCCAGTGTTTCATCCAATTTGTAGTGAATTATTAAAACCCCTCCAAATATGCAGAAATAATAGCAGTTATGGTAACATCACTAAGTGCGCAACATGAGGACGGTCTGACTGCAATGCTCCTTTTTTGCTGGAACTCTTTCTGTGTGCAAGACTTCATCACGTGAGGCTCCAGCTTACCTTTGGCCTGCTTTAACAGGCACTTTTATGGCTTTGGGCCTCTCTCTCTCTCTCTCTCTCTCTCTCTCTTTCTCTCTCTCTCTCTCTCTCCCACACACACACACACACACTAACACAGACACTGCGTTTGCTCTCCCTCTGCTTTCCTCTCTCTTTGCCTGGGGCTTTAGAATGAGGGTTATAAGAGCAGGGGATCTAGGTCAGTGTGTTCTGCCTTTTTGACAAATAGCTTCGGTTAGCGCTGCACACTCAACTCGACACATGCTTGCAGCCTCCTCAGCCGTTACAAACGTTTGTGCACAATCATCCGCCTGCACACAGAAATCCGAGTGCAAGGTAGCCACGGAGTTTGGAGTGCACGTCAGCGGCCCGGTTTCAGTCTGCCACATCACCGGAGCCGTGTGTCGCTCTCTGCTCGCTCCTCATGAATCTTTCAGCTGAGGTATTTTTAGACGTGGCTGTTATGTAAGTGGCACCTGTCATGTGATCTCCCCGGGGATTGGGAGGGAGAGAAATCTAGAGGAAGGGAAGGATGGAAGGAGACGGATATAGGCAAGGTGGGGGGAGAGTGGAAAGGGGGGGGGGGGACTACCTCACCCACAGAACTCCCCTTCTGCACTCTCATTCACTACAACTCCCTCTCTCTGTTGTTTTAATCCTTTTTCCTGTTCTTTCACCGTTTTCTATTGATCTTTTTCCACCTTTTCGATCGTCAACATCTGTTTTTCTTTCTTTACATCTGGTCATGCTCATAGAGTGCGTACTTATGCATACTTGCCCACGCGTTAGCCCATTGTTTTAAGAACGGGGGTCAGCAGCAAAGGCAGGAGGTTGGGTGTGGTCTTGTTTTTAGGTTTTAGCCTGAGTGATATGTTGGGAGCATCAAGTAGGCTCCCACCGAAGCTTAAAGCACATAAACATAAAAGTGTGTCATATACTTTTGGGTGTTATGTAACTGGCTCCCTTCAAGGCCCACCTGAGAGGCAGAACTTAGCAGGAGCCAGTAAAGGATCTGCTGATCCAGACAAGGCCTTTTACAACCTGTAAGCAGTGCTGTCGATAATATCTGGAGATATGATATATTCATTTTCCACCTATGTAGAGTTTGCTATGTAACATAGTTGTTTAGAGATTTGACTAGGCATCCTTATATCTATATCTATCCTCTGCAGGTATGCTGGATCCCCACCTGTCTGCACTGCTGTGGATGGGACTCTTGGCAACACTAGCCATTGTCGTCATCATGCCCCAACCGCTGGGCATCCGTGCCCTCGTCATCATCAGTATCCTCCGTCTTATCTTCTCTGTTGGCCTGGAGCCCACCCTCTTCCTTCTGGGTTCCTTCAATGTGAGTAGTCCGCATTAAAGGCTCAGTTCACCCAAATGACAAGTCCTGGTATCCAGTCAAGCAGTTAGCTTTAGTTTGATTTGCCCGGATGTTTGAGATATCCGCCTCTAGAATGTGTTGCAATCTTAAAGCAAAACTAAACAAATTTAAACAAGTAGTTGATTAATCGATCCAAAGAAAATGAATCAGTGGCTGCTTTCATAATTTCAGAAGTTTTAAGCATCTGAAATGTGTGGATTTGATGCTTTTCATTGTTAAAATATCATTCAACTAAATGTCAACTAAAACAAGGCAGAAATCTCTTAATATCTCAAAATGTGGACAAATGAATTCAAGTCTATCTGCATTGCTACTAAAGGCAAATTACTCCTGTGGGTGTTTGTGAGGCTTGGTTGTAATTTCACCTAGAGAAATGCTAAAAATGTAACTGTTTTCCCATTCACATGCACTACTGTTTGTTCCTTCATGTACTATGTAACCGCCAACGCTAGTTCCAGTTCTTCTTTCATCTCGCACCCTCATGCCCACTTGGCAGGCCGGTGCCCCGTCTGCCTGCGTTGTCGTCTCCTGGCCCTGAAGTTCTGCCGTGTATGAAGTGTGTTACTGTGCGACACCACTGCACTGAGACTGTAGATGTGCTGTTAAACACAGGCACATGCTCGCACACACACAAAACAAAGTCTTGCACACACCTCCATCATCTCTCTCCTCAATCACTGTGTTTACATGTACACAAGAAACCGGGTTATTGAGAGAGATCAGGTTAATGCAGGATATCAGAGAACACGTTACCATGGACTGCAGTAACCTGGTTACTCTAAAATCTAGTTTACACACAGCTGGTCAGTAGATGTCTCCCCGATAGTGTGTTTGACATTTTTATGCCAATTAAATAGCCCCCAATCAGCTCAGGTTGATTGTTAGCCGACTTTAGGTTTTATTTGTATCTTTATCATGCACACGCACTCTGTTAAAAACATGTCAGAAACTTGGTTTATGTGACCAAGAAGAAAACCATAACCAGCTAATTGTGTCCTCATTTGGCTTGAAAGGCACACCCACTATGTGCAACATGTTCTGTGTCTGCCGTCACAGCCAAGGCCGCGTTGATTTCTCAATATAGAGATGCTCATTAGTTGTTATTTACTATTTACTAAAGAGAGGTTCACTTTATCTTCCAGGTGTGCAATAAAATCATCTTCCTGATAAGTTTTGTGGGGAACCGAGGAACCTTCACACGGGGCTATAAAGCCATGGTGCTGGACTTTGAGTTCCTCTACCACCTCATTTACCTCATCATCTGCTCTCTGGGGGTGTTTGTCCACGTCTTTTTCTACAGTTTGCTGGTAAGAGAAAGGCATCCATCGTGTGGATACACACTTACTAAGAACGCATGCTTCAACACCTTTGCAAACACACGTAAGCAAACTTACTCAAAAGGGTTGAAGATCTGCTGATCTAACCAGGTGTAAAATATGATTTATCTCCCTGAATGTAGCCTTCAATCATGGTGCGTTCAAGGACATGCTCTACATTCCAGAAGTTGCCTTATTGCGAGCTTCTGTTGTATTATCTTGTTGGTGAGGCGTTAAATGCCTCTGCTTTATGACAGGCTCACTGTATGTAGAAGATGGTAGCATGTAACCTAAATGAATGCACTACTTACTTATAGTTTCTGATTCTGCCTTCTGAGAATCATTAAGTCACTTTACAATGAATCTATGAACACTTTTTGTTTCATAACGTGTGATTTGCCTCTTTAGCTGTTCGACCTGGTTTACAGAGAAGAGACCTTGCTGAATGTAATCAAGAGTGTGACCCGTAATGGACGCTCCATCGTGCTGACCGCTGTGCTGGCTCTCATCCTGGTCTACCTGTTCTCCATCGTTGGCTACATTTTCTTCAAAGACGACTTCATCCTGGAGGTGGATCGTGTCCCCAACACAACTCTGAGTGAGGACAGACTGTGGTTTATCATTTTACAGCAGAGATTACAGATTGCCGGTGTCTCTTTTTGAAGTTACAAGAACATGTATGTCCCTTCCCTACTTTACAGAAAATGGAGCCAGTCTGGCCAATGAGTTTCTTTCTGCAGGAATCTGTGTGGGAGGGACTGATGAGAACTGCACAACAGAAGCCCTGCAGGAAGGTGATGTAAATTGCAACTCTGAGTTTAATAAATATTTCTATTAAAAGCATGAATCGCTCTATACAAAATATGTTCTGTTCTTCTGAGGATTTCCTGTCATGAATCAAAAAAGAATAAGTGGGATTTATAATGTGGTTCATTTTAGTTGCAAGGTTAGCAAAGCCCGGGCTCAACATTTCTAGACTATTTGCCATGTTTGATAAGTGGAAGTGGTTCATGTAGGAGTGGTTCGTGGTGATGTATAATAGAAGTGGAGAGCTGGCAATCATTTATTGTAGAAGCTACTTGAAATATTCAGGAAATCCTCCTCGGCCTTGTCAGGCTACGACATGTAAAAGGAAAAGATTTCCTTGTGTTCCGCTTATTGCTATTTTCATTCTTGTGACTCTGTCAACTGTCCCGTAACTGCCATTTGGAGACGATTCATATGTGAGCTCCCTGGCCCTCATGTGACATCAACATGTCACCAAAAAGTTTCATTTGTAAGATTTTGCCAATAATAAACACAGTTAGCAGGGGGATTGTGACATGTTCTATCCTGTCAACCACTTGACTCACTCAGAGATGATTCTACAGCCAACTACAAACTTTACAAATGGGATACATCTTTCGAAAATGTTAGTCTTTGTTTTCCAGAACAAGTTTGATCAAAGCTGTTGCTTTTCATCTTAAGACTTTTGCTTTGACTAACCGCCTTCACGCTGTGAACCACAATATGTAAACAAGGTTCTCCAACCAAGCCACGGATATATTAAAGATCATAGATTCATAATCAGAGACAATTATTTCCAAAGAAGCTAATATTCTACTTGGTTTGTTTGTTCATAACTGATTTAAGTACATGTTGTGTATGAACATCACATAAAATACTATAATGTACTTTTTCTCCCTCCATCCTCAGATGCTAGGAATGACGGTGAGGAGGAGAGCGACATGGAGCGGACATGCGACTCTCTACTCATGTGTATCGTCACTGTGCTGAGCCATGGCTTGAGGAGTGGAGGAGGGGTAGGGGATGTACTCCGCAAGCCCTCCAAAGAGGTACATGCTTCTCTGATTATGCCACGTGTGCGTGTGTGCGTGCGTGTGTGTGCGTGTGTGTGCGTGTGTGTGGTGTGTGTGTGTGTGTGTGTGTGTGTGTGTGTGTGTGTGTGTGTGTGTGTGTGTGTGCGTGTGTGTGCGTGTGTGTGTGTGCCAGGGTCATGTGAGCTTGGATCGTGTGCTGAACATGACAGAATCTGCGGTTTCACAATGTTTCCTTACAGTTGTAGAGCCTCCGCCTGTTGTGAGAATTGAACGTCAAGACAGATTTCCACTGAATTCAGGCTCAACCACTGATGATGTCAAAAGAGGATGTGAATGTGCCTCATGTCCTCACAAGCCAATGCAACGTGGGCTACCGAGTGTCCAGTCTCCACTAGGGAGTTTTCCAGCTCATTCTGGGTCTTTGTGGTCTCTTTGATTAATGTTCTCCTTGCCTGGTCTGCATGAATTGGTCCTCTCTTAGCAGGTTTGTTCTAGTGCCACATTTGCAATAATGGATTTAACGGTGCACTCAGAGATCATGTGACAAGTAAATTGCACACTGTTGGACTTAATTGAACAAATGATGTGACTTCGGAAGGTAATTGTTTGCACCAGATCTTATTTAGGGGATTCATAACAAGGGAGGGGGTTAACAAGCATGTACCACTTTTAAGTTTTTTTTATTTTTGGAGAATTTCAAGGTTTTTGCCATTTCAATTGATCACTTTTTACTATTTTGCATAGTTCCATTACAAATAATCCAAATAATAAAAAGTGTGTGTGCGTGTGTGCGTGTGCGTGTGTGTGTGTGTGTGTGTGTGTTAACCTGTCTCCTGCTAAGGCAGAAACAGGCTGACAGGTTGACCCATGCTCTGCTGGCTCCATTACTGTAGCATCTGGCAGGTTACACCTATGGTCTTGTGTTTCCATTAACATCCATGATGACAAAGGTTAACCTCATTTTAAACTCATAACAACACATGTGTGTGTGTGAATACCTGCCCTTTGGGTCATACATTTAAATGGGACAATCATTCTGCCATGAAACAGTAAAATCCCATGTTTACTCATAATCTCTAAGTTAATAATGACTCTGTTATTTTCTAGTCGCCTCAGAACTCTTCCAAGTCTTGTGTTTTCTGTTCCTTTCCCAGGAGCCACTGTTTGCCGCCAGAGTGATATACGACCTGCTCTTCTTCTTCATGGTCATCATCATTGTCCTCAACCTCATCTTTGGTGTAATCATCGACACCTTTGCTGATCTGAGGAGTGAAAAACAGAAGAAAGAAGAAGTGCTGAAGACCACCTGCTTCATCTGCGGTGAGATGGCTCACCCAATCCCTTAACAGAGCGTCCGAAGGCTCACTAATGTCCTGTTTCAGTAGGAAGATGTTGACTTGTAGTTAATCTATTAGATTTTTAATGAATTACTCAATCACCAGACAATATACTATTATAAACTATTACAGATTCTAACTTCTAACTTCAAAATCAGCAATGGGAAGACGACTCTGGACCCTAGCACTGAATATTTTTCTTTATTTTCTGACACTAAGTTTATTTCATCTTCATCAGTTCATCTTTATTGTTCCTTGAGGGGGATTTTGGTTTACATCAGACGGGGAAAAACACAAAAACAACATACAAGATTCGAGCAAGGAAAGGGAGATGATCTGTCTGTTAAAACCGTCAAACCGCTGTAACCATGATAACCATGAGAACCATGATAACATCTAGTCAAGGTAAATATCTAGCTGCAGGCCTAAGGTTGAGTACACACGTAGTCAACCTCAGACGTGCATATATTTCCTGGTTATGTGTCACTTCTAGCTTTTGTGGCACGGCTCTCCCTGTGAAGCATTCGGCAGCTTGTGTCGGAATAGTTTCCGAACGCTATTATCATGGGAATCAAACCTCCAACTGTCATCATCGGGGCTCCCGGCCAGCCTGATAGGGCTCTGTTTTTGGAAGGGCTCTGTGTTGCAAAGACTGTGCGTCATTAGTGCTCAACCACAATCCAGCTCATGTCACTCAGTAAATTCCCAAATCCCCTCACCGAGCATTTGATTTCTTGCCGTGTTTTGTGATTTTTGGTACGTCTGCTGAGGTTCCAGTGTAGTTCGATGCGGTCTCCCATCCTCTCTTCCTCCCCCTTTTTCACTGAGCTGCTGTTCCAAAGAAGGCTGAGTCATGAGAGCTTCCTGCCACCGCTCTGCTCGCCTCCATAATTCACATCTGTCTCATACGCCCAGACATTTTCTCCCTCTCAGTCTTACACACTCGAGCATAAACTTTATTGTCACAGCGTATTTTTTTTGTGCAACTTTCTGCGCATCGCATAGCGGCATCTGCATTTCCTTATATGTACATGCATACAAAAGTACATCCTGCTGAGTGTGTGTGCGTGGCTTTACAGTACATGTGTGTGTGAACCCTGCAGTACATGCTGTATTTGAGCCTGTGTGTGTGTGTGGCATATGTTGGGTCAGGCAGTCGGCACAAGTGGTAAGCATATGGAACGGGAACAGTATTATGTCACCCAGCACAGCCACCGGCGCTGACTCACCCATGTTAAAGAAGGCCAGGCCACAGGGGGAGCTGCCGTCTCTATGGTTTCCAGAAGAACCACAAGGGAACAGGAGATGCAGAGATTAGGAGCCGACCCCTGCAGGCTTAAGTGGCTCTCCATCCTCCAGCTTGGTTTCATAAGCCATTGATCTTTCTCTCAATCTTATGTTGTTTTTTTTAGGTATTTGTGTCTGTAGCCAATGATTGATTTACAACATGAACTTCCTGAGCAGGTTTGATTTTGACCTTTTAGCTAAAATAATTTCTGTTCAGAGAATCAGGCTTAACCTCACACCAGGTTGCCTGTTAACAGCTGACTAAATATCTTGATCAACAACGCTGTTTGTATTTTATTCTTGCATTAAATGTGATGGTTTATTGATTGTTGGATTGTTTGATATGACAGGAGAAGTTAGGAGAACAAATTAGATTATAAAAAAAACCCCTGTCTCTCTCAATGAGACTTTCTGAATACATATGTTTAACTATCTTACAATTTTCTTGTCACTCCCCTCCCACTAGTTAAATTTATGTCTTCACATAAAGTGGCTTGTTCCCTTTAGAGACGAGCGTCTGTTCTTTGTTAAACATGCTGTAACTTCCAAACCATAAATCATGTGATTTATTGCCCCCCTACAGGCCTGGAGAGGGACAAGTTTGACAACAAGACGGTGACTTTTGAGGAGCACATCAAAGAGGAGCACAACATGTGGCACTACCTGTTCTTCATCGTGCTGGTGAAAGTGAAAGACTCCACCGAGTACACTGGCCCCGAGAGCTACGTGGCCGAGATGATCATGGTAAACAAAACGCACCCTTAAAACACACATCCTTATCCATCTTCTCAGGGCGGGCCTGCTTCGTGTTGTTTTCCTCTCTTGACACGGGTTAGGATTCGCATTAGACCGTGCTGATGTGGAGTAGATTATGGTCTGGTGATGCAATCCGGAATGAAAGAGCAGTGAGATATGTATGACATGTTTGGTACAGTAACTATGATCGAGGAGATTTCATCAGGTTATGCTACTGACTCGTAAACATGTCCAGGCCCGTCTCACACACCTTTTGTATAGTAGTGTGTTCCTGTTTTTCCTCTTCTCACCAGAGAGACATGCTGGCCGTGCACATTTAATGGCAGACTGGTGCAGACAGGGAGACAGTACAAGACGTTACATGAGTTGCGGTCTTACCCTTAAATATATCAAAGTGTGATAAGAAAGTGTTGGTCAGTTCACTGGGTTTTTCCATTGTAGGACAGAATGTGCTCAGTCTGAGGTCTATTGTTACTCCTGTGGCAATAATACCACACAAGCATGTTACTTTGAAAAACACACTGTAGGCCTGCGTCATTTGGAGTTCAGCGCTAAGCTCTTGATTGCCAAACAGTTGCACCTGACTGTTAAAATGACCAACACTTTTTTTTTTTTTTTTTTTTACATAATATAGCCTTGTGAAATCCCATTACATGTAAAAAGCCAGTGGCTGATATGCTTGGTCGACCACAGGAGCACAATCTGGACTGGTTCCCACGGATGCGTGCCATGTCACTGGTGAGCAGCGATGCAGAGGGGGAGCAGAACGAAATCAGGAACCTGCAGGAGAAGCTGGAGTCGACCATGAGGCTGGTTGCCAACCTGTCTGGTCAGCTGACTGAGCTCAAGGAGCAGGTATATCATGTGACAGCAAACCATGCACCCCCTCATTGTGTAGCATATCACCTATGATTTATTTGTTTTTCACCTCCGTTTGAACTGGATAGCTGTTCTGTTTATGATGAAATGACTCTTTGTATTTCCCCATACAGATGACAGAGCAAAGGAAGCAGAAGCAAAGAATCGGTCTTCTTGGTCATCCCCCTCACATGAACATCAATCCCCAGCAGCCCGCATGAGGGCCCTTGGGGGGGCAATTTCACCGATGCCTCAGCACTCCTGTCAGTGCACCACATGTTAGACAGGAGAATGCCAAATCACGTCCATCTCCAGTATGTATTTAGGTCGATGTCTGACTGTGTACTTCACCAGAAACTCCTACCACAAGTGTTTCTACAAAAAGCATGCATCCGAGTGTGTGAAGCGAAGTTATCTGAGTATGTTACTCACGGCCTTTAGTGTGGATGTGTCCGTATGGGTGGAGTGTGCACCAAGTGCCTCGGGGCCTGAGTCCCTGGGGTTTAGGAGATGAAAAACACTGACTTAAACTTTACTACCCCAAATGCCTTCTGCATTGAACCACACTGACAGCATGCCAAAGATCAGCCATCGTTCCTGAGGGGGGATTCCTCTCAAGTGGCCTTGTATTGAGGTTTTAATCCTCAGTGTTGCACCAGCAAACTCCGGTCACATGTGGATTTGAAGGTTTGTACAAACCCATTTTCTCTGACAGCAATAGGAATACCTAAGGATATGCAATGTCGAAATAAGAATGAAGTATACGGAATAAAAGAACCCCATACCATACTTTGAAATTCTTAATGCTGTTAGAAAACCTCTTCTTTTTTCAATCACTATCATTTTCACCTTTTTTTGCTATCTCAAATGAAGGTTCTACTCCTTCCCGGGCACTTTAGAGGGCTTTTGAGCAGACATTGAAACGTTTAAGGGAAATAATACTGACCTGTTAGTAGCTCTTATTTTGGATAACGACCAATAATGACCTACTGTGGAGAAGAAGAAATGTAAATGCTTCAGCCTGAAGTTGGTTCCATGTTGTCCATAATTATAGTAGGGACATGGAGTCACATTGGAAGCATACTGTCCAACCAAACTTATATGATTTGGGGAAAAATGTTAGATTGTTAGTTAAATTAGATTTATTCTTCTCTGCACTGAATTATGTAATCTTCCTTCCATTCATGTAGTCCTAAAGCACTGATATTTTCTGTAGCACACAAATGATTGTTATGCCACTTAGCTAACGACCCACGAATGACTGTTTGAGTGTTTGAGTGAATGTGAGGGGAAGGAGAATCGTACATGTCATTTGGAATGCAGCTTGACCAAACTGAACCTTTTTTTTACTCTTAGATGGTTTGTGTCTGAATTGTACATTCCAGTCTTGGAGTCTATTTAAATAAACAAGTGTGTAAAATAATCTGTTGATGAGTGTTAATCGGTATATGCATCAGAATGGAAGAGATGCAATGCAAGTTTGCATGTTATTATCTGCTTATTGGTTGATAACTTGAGTGGTGCCCTTTGTTGTTGTTTTTTAAGTGAGACAGTCGGATGAATGAAGAGCCTCACAGGAAAAAGTACATTTAATTGGCAGATGAACCCTGTTATCTGTTCTCTACAAATGAGGAAGTGCACTTATCTTAAATCCACATTTCATGGGGAAGTATGTTGGCATGTTGGGTAACCACAGGGGTTGCACTTTTTAGTTTTAAGTTGACCTTAAGTGGGTTTTTTTTTTTTTTATCAAAGCACAGATGGCACATTTCTGGAATGTTTAAACTGTTAAACTGCCTTTATAGTTTTCTGAACAGACACGTTATGTATGACTGAAACTTTAATTCATCAGCAAACATCAGAAATGTCTTTTAAAACAAATACACATTTTTTTTGTTTAAAAAAAAATCAGAAATGATAAAAGAAGAGAACTAAAACTAAAGTGCCATCACTGTGACCATTGTTACAGTCATTTTGTAATTCCTGATCCCTGTAGCCCAACCCATGTCTATTAATTCATTAGGCTCAAGGACATCTGGCCGTTTTGTTTAATGAATAATATAAAAACATTCTTTATCATGAAGTTTCAAGGCTGATGGCACGGAAGTTATGAAAACATGTGACGGCTGTTGTTTGTCAGACAATATGGATAGTCTAAATCAAAGAGCTCTGTTATTGTGGGGATAAAACTCCAAAATCTGCCTTCAAATACAATATTTATAGCTAATTCATTTTGTGTCAGTAGTCAAAATATCTCAATAGCTCATCAAACTTAATTGGGTTTAAAATGCTGTATTAAAAACACAACCAAACTGCTGCAAGCTATCCTGTGTCAGGGAAGTTTGTTCAGCCTCCTGAGTCTCATCTGACTTGCAAGACTGGATTTTGTTTTTCTTTCTTGAAAAGAAGGTTTTGAAAGAAAATGAACACAAAATGACCAAGAGCATAAGATATGATTCAGTTTCTGTGTGGATTTTGCTTAACGTGATTTCCAGCCAAAAACCCTGAAAGATATTGTCAAATGGAAGAAAAAGAAGAAGTTGACAGAAGAGAAAATGTTACAGCTTTTCTCCAATTACATTATAATTCCTACCATGATCGATGTTTACAGCTTCACTAAACCGCCGACATTTTAGCTCCAATAGGATGCAAAAACCCACAGAGGAACAAATTAGGGATTTGATTGTTTCTAATGATAATAATAATTGACATTTCCTGTTTCTACAAATTGTTGTTGTATTAAAATGATCATCCTTAATTATAGGTCATGAGGCTGTAATAGACCAGGAAAGGTGCAAGTCTGGAAGTGCCCATTTGTTAGGAGAGTGTATCTTAAATCAAAATATTATATTGCAGAGAACAATCATGTTAATGAGTATGTTACTAAAGGCAACTTTGTGGTTATAAGTGCTATTTTCTAGTAAAGGGAAATAATTGAGGTATTGTGATCATTTAAATGTAAATATAATGTCATTACCTTTAACATTGCAAAAAGAAAATGACATGAAAAGCTGCACTTTTAACAAAGGCTTTAGGCCCCACTTGTGTGTGACCTGTGCTTCCAGCCTGCAGCAGACAGGTGCAGCAGCTGCTGTGTGCTGGATGAGCTGCTGGATGAGCTGCTGGATGAGCTGCTTGTGCCCTGCCCGCTCAGCGGGCTCCCGAGGCCATGGGACAGCCAACGTGACAGCCGGCACCGCCTCATGACAACAAGCCCCGTCCACACTCTCATCCACGCACAGGTGCACGTGGTGCTCCCACTGTGACCGCAGTTCATACCGGGGAGGCCACCTGCTTCTGCAGGGACGGGTCGATAGAATACACTGCATGGTGTGTGTGTGTGTGTGTGTGTGTGTGTGTGTGTGTGTGTGTGTGTGTGTGTGTGTGTGTGTGTGTTAGCTATTATTATTATTAATATTATTATTAATAATAATAATAATAATTTTAATGTTATTATTAATATTAATATTAATATTGCTCTAACTTGAAAAGTAAATAGTTGAGGATGGATGGATGAGGGATAGAGGGAGTGCTTCATTGCACTTGTTGACATTTTGTGGCGTTGCTGCTGTATGATAATCCTGCAGGGTATTAATAGTCTAATAGACTACTATAGTATTTTAATTGTGTTGTTGTATATTTCCCTTGGCCTTGGGCAGCACACACACACACACACACACACACACACACACACACACACACACACACACACACACACACACACACACACACACACACAGCACTGGTTGGCTGCCAGCACGTTCACTGCGCCTGGCGCTCACAGCCTCGTTTCAATACACTTCAGCATGGTGGTACACGAGACGGGGCACGCGCCGCCCTCCTCTCTGACGTGCGCCGCCGTCCGCCCACTCAGGCTCCTTATCGGGGGAAAGTGGGCGGTCCCTCCTCCTCGGATACAGCGCCGTGTGACACGTGAGGCTCATGTGATGGAGGCAGGTCAGGCGGAGCGGAGAGTCGGAGGGTTTATTTAACTCGTCGCTCTGTCCTCCCACACTTTCCCAACGCGCCACCAAAGAGGGTTGCCTTCCTTCTGCGACAGGACCACCGCGTGGAGAAAACGCAAGGACTAACTTGACGAACGCAATATAACCTTCACACCAGTGCGACTAGTAGTCTATTAAATAATGCGAAATTGCTTTGATTATTAAGATCCTTAAAAAAAAAAAAAAAAACATTTTAGTGCATTTTTCAACTTTTATTGTTTTTTTTTTCCCATTACGGGTAAATAAATGCGTATTTATTTGTGACTGCATTTGAAAAGTACCTCGACCTTACTGCGTAATTGGAGTAAAAAGAATGGAGCGAATCCCAAGCGCGCAACCACCTCCTCTGTCCAAACACCAGGCGGACCTGTCGGACGTGCAGGGGTAAGTTCTACTTTAAAAAGAAACGTGCTTTCCTCACACTTTACTATTTATTCTGTATCTTATACGTCATCACACCATCACCTCATGCCTCACTATCTTTGTCTTTTTTTATCAGGATGGATTTCCCGATGTATGTTTATAAACCCAGACGAGGAATGAAGAGAGGAGAGGAGAGCAAGGTCAGTTATTACTTTGCTTATTCCCGACTGGTTCAGTTACAACCACAGATCTTCTAATTAAAGGGTGTGAACTAAAAAGGAGGAATTAGTCTGGAAGTAGTCCTGTAGGACCATAAATGGTCGTCCCAATTTGTGCTATGACATAACTCCTGGAGTCCTCCCTATCGGAGTGCCTCTCATCATAAACAGCCATTGCTGCGTGCTCTCGGGTCTGCTGAAGTTAACCAAAGAACGCCGTTTATTCTTGCAGGAAACCTACAAGCTGCCTCACAGACTCATCGAGAAGAAAAGGCGTGACCGGATAAACGAGTGCATCGCTCAGTTGAAAGATTTATTACCAGAGCACCTGAAACTCACGGTAAGTTCACTCTGTGGTTGGGAGGGATAATGGGATTCACTGTATTAAGTGGCATGCACCCCCCAGTGGCTGTTCGGTGGTAATACACCCTCTCTGCCGAGTGCGTCAGCAGTCGGTGAATGACACTCGGGCTAAAGAGGACGTGTCGTGTAATTGTTTAAACTGAGGGATTTAAAAAAATCCAATCCAATTGAATACAAAAACATTTTTTTTTTTATTAAAGTAGTCCCAATATAATGAACACCCCATACTGCAGATTAGTTACGCAATTCACAGGATCCCATGTCACATTAATAACTCCTATTGATTATGTTTGCTTTATGGTTGCCGCTGTTGTCTTTTGGTGACGTAACAGCCGAGATCATAAGCTCACAAGCAGTAAAGCGTCGTCTCCTCTGTGTGTTATATAAAGGGGAGGATGTGCTGACTGTGTGTTTTCCCACAGACTCTGGGCCATCTGGAGAAAGCTGTGGTTTTAGAGCTGACGCTCAAACACGTGAAGGCCCTCACCTCTCTTCTGGAGCAGCAGCAGCAGAAGATCCTCGCTCTGCAGAATGGCATGCAAATTGGTGAGCTGCAGACCACTCGCACACAAATATGCACATGCAGCAAATGAGTTACCAAGATGAATACACCATGACTGAGCTACAAGGCAAATACGTGACTTCAAACATGGTTGTTGGAAAAGAGATATCGATGTCAAACTGCGGCCTTTCTGATCGCGTGGTTTCTTGTTGTCCTTACAGAGCAGCCGTCTGTCAACCAAGAGAAGTCGGAGGAGATGTTCCGCTCTGGTTTCCACATGTGCGCCAAGGAAATGCTTCAGTATCTCGGCAATCATGAGACGGACGGTGACTTCACGCCGTCCCATGTGATCAGTCACCTTCACAAGTTAGCTGCAGAGGTGCTGCAGAGTCCAGTCCGACCTCGCACTCCTCTCAGCCCCCGACCCGAGGAGATCCCTGCCTACCACCAGCGCCAGCCTCACAAGGAGACGCCAACAAGCTCGCCCCCTAAACCCAGCGAGGGCTATGGGAGGAACTGTGTGCCCGTCATCCAGCGGGCGTACGCTCCGACGAGCAGCGAGCAGAGCGGCAGCGATACAGATACGGACAGCGGTTATGGGGGGGAGCTGGAGAAGGCCGAGTCCGGGGCCCCACAGGGACGCCCGGGTTACTACGGTCAGGAGAGCCACCTGAAGCGAGCACTGGGCGAGAAGCAGAGCTCCGGCATCAAGCGGGAGGACGAGGAGCTGCGCTGCAAACGCCCTCGGGTGGAGTCGTCCGAGGATGAGCTGCTCTCGGGCGGAGAGTCGACGTCATCGTCCTCCAGCGGTTATGGCAGTTACATGAACGTGTCCCCGAGCCATCCTACACCTCCACATCCCCTGTGCATGCCTTTCTACCTCATCCCACCTTCCGCCGCTGCCTACCTGCCAATGCTGGAGAAATGCTGGTACCCCGGGGCCGTGCCCATGCTCTACCCCGGAATGGGAGGCTCCGCACCCGCCATGCGCAGTGAAACGCCGCCGCCACCTCAGCCAGTGTTGTCTCCCAGGGGAGGCTCTCCAGCCCCAGCCGTGTCTCAGAGCGCCATGGACTCGCCTGCCCTCCTTCAGGCACTAAAACAGGTACCACCCCTCAACCAGGAAACCAAAGACTGAGAGAGACGGGGCGAAGAGGTCATCCTGTTGTAAAGACAGTTGGAATGAAAATATGACTGAGCCTTTCCATGATCCGTCCTCGTTCCAGTCCTCTGATCCTCAGCTCGGAGGTCAAACAGCAAACTAGAGGACTCGTAGAAGTGACGATGGAGGAGAGAGCTCGAGTCGAATGTAAAATGCTCGGTGGTATTACTCAGTGCAAATTTGTCATGTAAGCTGGACCTGCCCTGCACACACACACACACACACACACACACACACACACACACACACACACCACACACACACTTGGTTGAATGTAAAGAAAGATACGTCTTAGATGCTGCTGTTCAAGTCTAAATGCCGACGACACTGATGCATCTCACTTGTAGCTGTTACAATAGAGACACGCCATCTTTGTACTTTAGAAAGTGCTGCACCAAATCTTAGTGGTAATTGTTCATCCAAAGTTTGTTGCCTAAGTCCTTTAGGTCACCATTATGGTCACTGGGAAAGCCCTTGGAGCCAGACACTATGATGACTGGTACCATAAGACACAAGGGTTTTCCTCAAGTGTGTATAGACAAGAGTCAGGGTACGCCCCGTGCGTAGATGCAGGAGTGGGCTAACACACAACCACAGTGAATGAGAAGTCTCGTTTTTCATTGACAAACAGACAGTTAAGATGGATTTCCTGTAATTATTGTTCATAGACTTCTTGTACATTTCTATTTTTGATACCTGCTCTGGCACTCTGTCCGCCCGGAGAGACGGCAGGTGGGCAGAGTGCCCATAATTGTACGTTGCGTACTCAGAAAAAAACCTGTGTACATACTGTAGCACTGTGCTGGACCTGGTCTGCATACTCAACATCTGTTTCCGCTCAAGTCAAACCTGGTGTTTGCTGTTGCCTTTTTACTTGAGGAAAAAGCTGATAAATCTCAGATGTTCATTCTCTGTACAACATATGAAAACTGGAGTTAAAGGAGCGAGGAGAGGAGAAGTTGAATGTAAAAGTTTTACCAGAAGACTAGTTTTCTACAGAAAGAGGTACTTGAGATTTTATATTTTGGGACCTACATGAAAGATGTTTTGATGTACATATTTTGTCTATAAATGTTGTTATACATTATATAAGTGTATTAATAAAGTATTTTTTTTCCCGTGGAAAATGGCTTGGACTGTGTGTGTGTGTGTGTGTGTGTGTGTGTGTGTGTGTGCGCGTGCGTGTGTGTGTGTGTGTGTGTGTGTGTGTGTGTGTGTGTGTAAGTAACATCTCGCAGTGAAACGCAATCTGTTCTTTTACGCCGCCACAACATTCAACGGGAACACTTATGTAATGGCAGATCTGTCGCCAAGCTCTCCTGCTGGTTCGCCGTCTGTGCCGACTAATACAACAACAAGTAAATACATGCAACAGTTTCGGTCCAGCTCCCTGAGGCACTAATCGAGCTCCATCTGCTTCTTTTCAACATCCTTGATGGGGAGACATTTTTTATTAGCCGCGTGATCCAAGATGACATTCTATTTGTGTATTTACTCTACACAAATACTTCTCATCTCCACAACATGTATTGTACTATTTTGTAGTAATGAGCTTGCATGTCAAGACTTATCTTACACTGTTTCTACACAGTAATATCCCCAACTCATAAAACACATATTTTGTTTCGTTTCCACTGATTTCTAAGCTGTAGGAGTGTTTTTTTAATTCCATCTCTAGGTTTGTTCACAACTAATTCTCTTCAAGTTGATTTTAGAGGCGTAGTGAGCATATTAGTTTCTATATTTAAATAATGCTTTCAGCACTCATCTCAGTAGCTGAGTCTAGCAAGGATAGTGGTTAAGACGCACACCATAAAACCACAACATCTCTCATCTCATCTTTGACCTTTGTTTCATGTCGTTCCTTTGTCTCTCCCCCTCATTGTTTCCTGTCTTGTTTTTATTTCCGTCAATCCAATTCAGGGCAAAAATGCCACAAAGATAATATATCTATCAATTTGCCATTTTCACTAGTTTGTTATTCACAAAGTTCAGTCTAACCCCCAGACTTATCTAGTTTTTTTTAAATGTTGACATTAAATCAAAATGTAAGTTGATCTCTAAGTAATTAATTTGGACGTTATGTTTAAAAAGAGGTTGCTGGAGATGTGGCAACATCTGGATAAAATGCTTTCTTTTTGAATTCCCTCTCCTTGAAACGGTTTGGAATTAAAGTGCAGTTAAATCATTGGGCCTCTATTGCCACCTGCTGGGCATTTAAAGTACCTACAGCCTTTTCAGATTATTTTCTGCACTTGAACCAGGGATCATTTCATTATGCATTTGTCTAATTAAGTCACCTTTGAAATATCACACTGGAGACACTTGAATATAATAACTATTTTTTGATTATTTGCATTAATACTAATGCACTTCAACATAGTTTTGATTGTGTTACAGTCATAACATAACTGTAAAACATATTCATTCCAGTCTGTCAAACTAAAACATAAATCTAATGTCCCAGTGAAATACACTTATATGAGCAGGTAACGGTCCTGTCTTGTAAATTTGAAGCTCTGAATGATGAGAAAATGTCTCACTTTAGCCACTCACCATGACTGTCTACAGTTTCTACAAACAAAATATACGGATGATATTACATACACAATATTTGTGAAATCTTTATTAGCCCTTCCCTTTTAAATATACATTTAAAACAGTGTTGTTTCTACCAAAACCTCTTTAGCACTTCCTACTGTTTGTTTTAGCAATTAATACCACTGGTGATTATTCTCGTTGGTGGGCTCATGTTTACTTTTGGCCATGCTTTTCCTTCGAGAGCAGAGGAATAACTGATGGCTGTGGCCGCTGGGATGAGAGGATGAAGTTGGATTAGGACAGGCAATGGTTCCAGCTACAACGTTTGGTCGTAAACTGAAGGCCTCCAGGGTAGGAAGGGGACGCCGGATTGAAGGAAAGACCCGCGTAGGAGTCCTGTGTTGAGGCTCAAAAGCTGTCCTGGGAAGGGACGATCTGGAGCTGTGCGCTCCTTGGCCTGGGTTGGCCTGAGATTTGCTGTCTGACATTCTGTAAGGAGGGTGGAGCGAAAAGGAAATGCTCCGTGGGACCAGAGTCGCCCCGTTGGCGCCAAGACTCAAACCCAAACACCGCGCTTTCCTCTGAGGTCCAGTGTGTTCCACCAGAGGCTGTTCACGTGGCAGCCTGCGAGAGGAACTGTGAAGACAGCAGGCATTTTGAACATCTGTCCTCCCCTTTGGATCCCTCTTAGGAGATGTTGATGTCAGCTGCCTGTTCTTCTCTCCAGCAGCTCGGTTCTCCTTGCTCGTGTGGTGAGAAGTGTAGACCGCATGGGGCTTCTGACCTGATGGTTTACGCGTCGTTTCAACCTTTTCTGAAGGCGACTGGTCTGGAGGGAACTCGATGGCGAGTGTTGCGTTAGAAGTGACGGTTTGTCTGTGACGTGGAGGTCTGGATTGCCTAATGGTGGTTCCTTCCACAAGCAGGTTCACTCCCACGTAGTGAGGAACTTCAACTGCAGCCTGGGAGGGTGATAGAGTAAGACACAAATAAATGTGTAGCCTCTATTATTCAACAGAATTCTCCTGGAAATGAACACCTATTGCCTCTAGGCATGAGATATTTCCCACCTGCTTGAAGATGAGCTGGAAGCCTCCCGTGTAAGCACCAGGATCAGTCCGCCAGTCAAGCACAACCCTCAGTGTGTCCAGCTGCACAGCAGGACAGAGGCGAGCTGTCACGGCGGTGGAGCTGGCCATAGTCGGACTGGCATTAATCTCCAGAAGCCAAGGCCTCAGGTCTCTCCCCAGCATAAAGTCGGCTCCATAGAGTTCAAAGCTCGCCTTGCGGGGCTCAACCAGGTCCTGGGCTGTCTGCAGGACACGGACCACTGCTTGCTGCATTCCCGGGACCACCACTGACTCCCACTCAGCCCCACGGCCCTGCCGCTGCAGAAAAGCCCTAAACTGAGAGCAGGACCACATATTGTCCCCAGGTACTGCTGGATGGCGCTCACAGGACGGCTGCAAGTGCTTCTGGATGGAGTTGTTGCACAGGTGCACTGAGCTGAGGGAAATAACAAAGGCCATGTAGGTAAGCGTAGAACGGACTTTGAATGAAACGAGTGCATGATGTCTCCTTGAAGTGTTAAATCAATCCCTCCACAAACCACGATACAAGATACAGTAACGGTCAAGTGCAAGTATGTAATCTATCCTTTGTCCTTTCTGTCTGACCTGTCCAGAGTTTTTGTCGAGTAGGGCTGAGTGGAGAACCGAAGGTAGCACTCTCCATAGAACCAGACGGTCAGAGGGTTCCAGTCAGTGACGAGGAACCACTGGCGAAGGTCAAACTTGGTGCCGTGCACCAACAAAGGACGTTCAAGGTATTTCTGAACGACCCACTTGCTCTCCTTAGTCAGGGCTCTGTCACTATCCACAAGTGCCAAAACCTCATCCAGGCGATTCACACACATGATACCTGGGGGGTGGAGGAAAAGAACAAAAGCAAATAACATCAAACTAAGACGACATGGTGTTTCTGATGACCTTCCAAACAAAAAAATCTCTCCTCATACTGAAGCTGAGGGGAATTGTAGTCATCATAATTTTATTTTTCAATTAAATGTAGAAAAATGAAACAATAGTGACATCTGTATGGCAAAGTTCATGTTGCAACACAAATCAGCGTGGTATTTCAGTTTGTATGAAGAGGAAGTAAAAGTAGGAAGTAAGTATGTGTTTCTTTATCTATTTCTTTTAACCTCACCTCTTCCTCTTGACTTGGCACCTGGTTTGATGATCCAGATGTTATTCAGTCCATCTGTTTCCAGCTGAGGGCACGCCTCCTGCAGTCTGATCAACATGGCTTGGCAGTGCTCCACAAACACACCGCTCCCTCTGATCAATGCACCTTCACTACACGCAAACATTACAGTCACAGATTGACTTTATTCATGTACCGACTCACTAAATCTGACTATAATGCTTTAATAGTAGTGGAAAGGTCTGCTTGCATGCTGTACAGCAATTATATAAGTAGGCATACTATATATTCATAGTGGAAGCAAAATATCAATGAATAATAATAAAACTAAATCATGGATTATTGTCCAGTACAACGCACAAGGAAAATCGACGAGCTACTCGCAGATGAGAAAGAAATCGTCTGACTGTGAAGCAACAGCTACAGCCATCAGTTTACAGCAGGTCAATTTCCTGTATACAATACTGCAAAAATAATGTACTATATATATCATAATGTGGTATCACGTATATTTTCAGGTTTTTGCATATACAGTGGTGTTGAAGTGAACATGCTGTATCCTGTTTCTATTCTAAACCAAACCATAAACCCAGCTGAGTCTATATTTAACCCCATGCTGAGTCCTAACATGAACTATAGTGGTATTTAAAGCCATATATGTAAAACAACACAGTATCTGTTCTGCATTGCACACAAGAAGAACTTTCTGTAAGATTATTTTTAGGGTGAGATTTTACTTTTGTCAAAGAAATATTTTCATCACTGCAGACACATTTGGTGTGACTTATAAGGATATTTCTAGCAAAAGAGCCTGCAGGAAACATACTCACTGAACAACCATGTAGTAGTCTTGCAGAAACTCTGCCCACTGCTGTTCCTCCACCAAGGGTGGTGTTTTCACAGTCGCATCAATGTCACCGTGCTCTAAAACGCTGAGGAACTCTTGACACACTCGCAAAGCCATGTCGATCATCCCCGGACCGACGAATCCACGCTGCTCGTTATCCAACTCTGTAGAGAGAAACGAGATTGTGATCAACCGAGGCCGCGTCACCTTTTTTTGGGGTCTTTTTGTTCATCACCTTCATCACCAGCTCTCCTCCACGTATTCGTCTCAACGACATGCTGTATCAGGCTGGAGCACGCTGTCCTCCTGAAATCCTCTACGTTGTCATAGAAAACAGCACCAGAGAGAGAGAGAGAGAGAGAAAGGGCATATTTTATTTAAAATATATCAAAACTAAAGAAGTCCACTTGTGCATCAGTTTAGAATTTTTGATAAAGCAAAAGCAAATGTGATAATATAGCCATATAGCAGACCTATGAATGCATGCTTTTCATCCTCTGCCCCGAGCCTGTAGCATCTTGGGAAAAAGGTGTCAGGATCTGCTGCATCGAACCACTGCAGGTTACGCAGGTTCTCACAGAGCCCCACCTGAAAGCATCAGACTTATATGCATACTGTGGGAGATAGAGAGCACTTGCTGACGCATTGCCAAAGTTTTGCATTTTTGCCAAGCAATCAGTAAAAACTCCAAAGAGATGAGACCTTGGTAGTGAACGTCCAGGAATTTGCATAGTGATTGGTCATTTGGTCGTTCCGTAAGGAGCGACAGTCTACGTAATCCCGCCGCGTCGTCCAGTGGAAATACGTGGTTTCATTCCGAACCAGCCGAGACTAGAAACAGTTTGGTAAAGTTAAGTTGTCTGAGCTCAAATACGCAGCATGAGTATATAAAGAAAAGACACGTGGCAATGAAGTGATGTGAGTAAAAAATAATCCAGAATGTGTAACACGTCAGTGTGGTTCACTAGAACAATCTCTTACCATGAGGTCATACATGTCACCAAGGTTCTCCTCTTTCTCCCCTTCGTCCACTCTCTCTGTAAGGAGATAAGAGGAGAGTGATGTGGGTTTACATGTGGAGAGGGCTGTAGAAGAGGGTGGGGGGTTTACACTGTCTTCCAAGTACATACACTGGCCCCTGCTGCACTTGTAGCTTGGAGAGTGGGAGAATATTAATGATATAATTTAAATGAAATCACTGACAGACAAAATACGCTTGATTTGTACAGGTAACACTGTGTTCAGTGTCTTATAATACACATCCATTATTTTCCAAATATAGATTTCAGGATATTTGCAACACTGCATCTTGTTTTCTAATAGTCTAATTTCATAGCTAGTGGGTATTGTCCTCCATTGTCCCACCAGTAACATCAGCACTGACGTCACCGTCGTCGCCATCGTCCTTCTCATTGCCATGGCGATGAGGTGGTCTCTGGGCAGGATGTGGCAAACGACGTTCCACCCACCCTCTGGCCCATAAGGCTGCACGGATCACAGGGTAGGGGCCCTTCACTGAAAACACTCTCCTCCGCTGAGAACGAGTGGAAGAGAGGTAAGAAAGTCACATGAGAATGCAGAGGTGTGACGGTGACATCAGGCCTGCACACTAAATCACCTTCACTGCTTTCTCCATCAGCCTTTTAGCTGTTTTGAGCCTGTCTGGCTTGATGACGGGCAGGCTTGGCCCGCTGTGACGTAACCTCCCCTCCACTGGAGCCACCGAGGATTTGAACACTAAGACAAACTGCTCGGTCAGATTTCAGCATAAAGTTGTTGTGTGCAAAAGCATGCGCTTGTCTATTTACTCACCTGGCATGTGTTGCATGTTACTGTTTTATTATTCTCTCTTCAGCTGATCAGTGTTCAGTTCTGTGTGGAGAGCGATGTTATGGATATACAATTATATTATTATTTATCATAATACAGATGAATTGTTTCTTACCATTTCCACATAAAGCTGTTCACTGCCAGACCAGGAGTAGATAGAACTGGTCTCCTCTGCTGTTGAGGAATAAACAGAGAAAATATGACATGAGCTGTAATGACACCGACGTTGACTGTGTGTCTGCAGAAGAAGGATGTAAATTGGGTCAAGCAGGAATCTAAATCTGGACAGAGCTGACAGAGGCTGTCATAGCGTCTCCCATACGCAGACATGCAGTACACACTGGCATGCACCCAATAATAAAACGCATATAGCTAGGAGACACATCGGCAATAGGCCTACATGGATGTATGGGACAGCTCTCTGCTCCTAAAATACATCTCGAAAGAAAACAACTGAGATTAGGATTATGTTTAACTTGTAGCAGTAAAACACAAACCTAATGTTGTCCCCTCCCCAGTGACCCGACCACTGTGCCCATAGACTCGCACACTCGTCCTGCTTCCCTTCACGCTGCCGAAGATCGTTCCCATAACAACCGCGCGCGCGCGCCTACCGACTGTTTGTAGTTTCCACAACAACCGCAACTACCGTGGAGACACGCGCCGTGCAGGGCGACCACGGATCCAGCCATGCGTTGAGGAAAGGATACTCTCATCTGACGCGATCAGGTGCAGCGAGGGCGCGTGCAGGCCTCACGCGCAAGGACCATTTAAATCAGCCGCTTCTGAACTAAACCCAGCCAACTTTATTGACATTGTGTAAGTGGGCAGCGAGTCACACTTATCTTGTTTTGTGGAAGAGTTCATGCTGAGGCCATTATGGCTCCCTTATCAATGTAGGCGACCATCAGCAGATTTGACCAAATGTACCCGCCTAAATAATACGCCTACAGTCTTCCAGTCGATTACAGACAACATATAATGGCTTTGCATTATGCTTCATCTTCCCACAAGGGGGCGTCCGAGGCTTTCTAGTACGTTTCTAGTGGGGTTCGCGTGTGTTCCATTATCTCTGTTGTCTCTTTCATTTTATGTGCTCATAACTCACTTTCGCATTAATGTAACCGACGACT
This sequence comes from Chelidonichthys spinosus, assembly GCA_029853015.1. Classification (NCBI taxonomy): domain Eukaryota; kingdom Metazoa; phylum Chordata; class Actinopteri; order Perciformes; family Triglidae; genus Chelidonichthys; species Chelidonichthys spinosus. Next base: position 17,281,263 of record CM056822.1, read on the forward strand.
ATGTCGCCATTAGATTATTTATAAGATGATTTACAGGATAAATGGAGAACATCGACTATATAATCGCTGCACTTACATGGTTGTGTCCCACCGACTTTTCCAGTGGTGGGAAATAACTGCACAGGCCTAGTAAATACTTTCTAAACTTATATTTATAAATATGATATAATAATTACATTAATATCTAAAACCATTTTATTGGATATAAAGTTGAAGTCTATTTCCCCTCTACTTTAACTCGAGCCAACGTTTGAATACAGGACTGTACTTGTAATGCAGCATTTTTGACTTGTGTTATTGCTACTCACTTACGTAAATTATCCAAGCACCTCTTCCACCACTTCTTCTTTCGAACAAAGAAAACAGAGGCTAATGTAAAGTTGTGTCAGCGCCGTTCTAATGATTTGAATAGATGCTATCTCTCAGTCAAACTAAAGCAACAACAACGATGGCCGTGCGTGGTCACAATCCAGCAGCTCTTAGCAACAGAAATGTGAGAAGCTGCCAAACTGGACATTGTGTAGGGTGACGTATCCGCGTTTTACAGTCTTGGTTTGATTGTGTTGGGTAGCAGCAGTGCGTCGCAGCCCGCTCTGCGCCTCTGCGCTCTGATTGGCTGAGGCTGCGGCGATGCTGCCTGCATCCTGCTCCCACCGCCAGGACGGGAGGGAGGGAGGGAGGGGGAGCTGGGAGCGCGGCCGGGAAATCATCATAACAAGGGGGGAAAAATTACCCTTATCATCATTTTTCCTCATCTGGAGGAGATGTTTTCACTCACCATGTCTGCGGAAACAGGAGCTGCTGTTGCCAACTCTGCTTCTTGAACGCGTCCTAAAGACCGCGCCGAGAGGCTGGTTCGCCCCCCGTGGAAGTCTCACCTGGACACTCCGTGAACACCGAGCAGGTTAACCCGACGAGCATGCCCGTCAACGACCCTGAGAGCATGCTGAGCTACCAGGTAAAGTGCCCTTTAAATGACTAATGCACCGTTGTACTGTTCACACGCTAAACAACTGTAGCCCTTAGTTTGAAATTCCCCAATAGAAACCCATCATCTGCAGGCAGAATGCAGGACTGTCATATTTCAGGAACTATTTAATGAGCTAAATGTTCACATCGGGTGTCTTTGCCACTGTTTTATTTCCCTTTGCATTCTCTAATTTGCGGGAATTATTTAAAAAAATATCAGTTTTTGTTGTTGTTGCACATTTTCTGTTTAAAGCGGATTCAATCAATCGCCCAAGATCCTATGTATTAGTCCCTTATTGTGCAGAATGCGGAGGATGCTGCTGTTCTTGTTATTCCGGGCTGCCAACACGTGCACTAATTGTGTTATGAGTGTGTGACATTGCGATGAACCGAGTTATTTCTGGCTGTTCCTCAAGCACACATACATGTGTCCTGGCCACAGTAACCGCATCCGATTCTTGATCAGATACCGATGAATGTATGCATTTAAGACACGTTAATACGTCAGCTGCTCGCGCCGAAGTCGCGGCGTGTGTGTGAGACGGGTAACAGCGGGACAGTATACTGGCACTTTCAGATGCCTCTTTGCTTTGACGGCGTGTTGTTTTCTTAGTTACCCTCAAATGACCTTGACGCCATCCTCGCACCGTCCAACCACCATCCAGGTTTGCTGAGCTTCTGCTTCCGTACACGTGCGTCGTTAGCAGCGCGAGGACAGATTATAAGTGAGGTTTGAAGGGGGAAATGGCATCATCCTCGATGTCTTGATGATGTGTGTGGTTCATTATCAGATGAGGAGATTGAGGTAAATGAGGAAGGACAAATGGGTTACAGTGTTTATTATCAATTCAATTCACAAGGCTTTATTTGCATGACATGTGACATGTGTTGGCAAATACATTATATTATATTCCGTATTATACCCAATGCTTGTATAGTTGATTATAACTATGCAGCATCACAGCTTAAAGGAATCAATGTAGCCCACCTCAACAGAGTCATGTCATCACATTTATAATAACATCCGGTCAGAGGGCAGGAGACAGATGAGAAGCACACATGTGAGCTGGGAAGTATATTATTATCCGTCAGACAGAGAGGAGGGAAGCCTGAGAGCCTCTCTCCTCAAACACTGTCTCTGCAGAAAACTTGTAAGTTTGTCTCTCCGTGTCTCATCAGTCAGCATGGACTCTTTGCCGTCCCCTCCTGAAGGAAGTTGAATTGTTTGAATTGTAATGAGAAAGGCATTACAGCAATGTGCAGATGTAAAAATAATCAGCTACAAGTAACAGATGTGTGTTCCAAAATCCACTTAAGGCGTCACTGCAGAAGATCACTTACACATTGTTACATTATGTTGAATGTTACTGCAATACAAGCTTCGTAATAAGTTAAGACAGCAGGAAACCATTATTGATTCATCTGTATGTTAGAAATTAGATTCCCATCACAATCTCATGCCTTCAAATCCCTGTTTTCCTGTGTTCCTGTCTGACCAACTGTCCAAATATATATTGTTGTTTACGCATTTCTAAAGAAGCAGAGTTATAAAACCACACAAGAAGACATTGAGTCTTATGTATGCCTCATTTCTGAGACTGCTATTGGACATTTTGACAACAGATTTTTTTTAATCAAATTTCGCACCAAAATCTATTTTGAGCTCAATACATTTATGTGATGATTCATTTATATTATATACTTAAAAATATTTTCTGTGCACAAATATGCCATCTTACACTAAGGAATGGGCCACAAACAATAACTCCCCTTCTTGTATGAAGATATAGGGTTGCTTAAGGTATTTATGATGGGCTCCGGTGCACGGCAGTTAATTATGAAGCTTGCGACTGTTAATTAAAAGCCAAAAGGAATATAATTTGGGGAGCTTTGCTACCTTCACTTCCTGTTCTTTTCTCTCTCATCTGTTTCTTACTGCCTCTGTCTGACAGACACCGCCGATCACATGATCAAATCACATGGACAACATCCACATACATATTACCCAGCAATCATTAATGAATATCTGTACATGATTAAAATATCAAAGAAATGTTTTTTTATAGAATTTCTATACATTTATACACATATTATTTTATTATTATTGAGTTGAAAAAAAGAGTCTTTTTAACCCCTTTGATCACATCCAGGCATATTTGAATGATATTATGAGGCTGAGCCTGTTCTCCACCAAACAGGTACTTGTCGCTGCTCTCTCTAACACGTATGTTCTCAAGTGCAGGTTCACAGTAAGAACGGCCTCTTCATTGTTTGAATTGAGTACTTTTCAGTGCCGCATCGATCCACAACGTTTGCCTGCACCGTAGATGGGCAATGTGGTGATGGAAGACGACTTTGCCACTGATTCTCTGTATTTTTTATAAACACATAGAGATTCTTCGACATCAATTAGTGAGACAGACAACCAGGACAATCACATGCTACAGTTTTTGATGAGTCACTATCAGACGCAATAGTGTAAGACTGCGAGTCCAGTTCCAGTTTTGTAATAATTTACCCCCCCCAAGATTGTTCCATTTTTCAGTCCTTCTAGAGTCGCTATTTGGCATTCCTCCCACACTTTCATTTTAATCAGTTCTCAGTTCATTTTTTAGAGTGATCCAAAGTCTTCTATCTGATGAATGATTGTGTATTTTTAAGAGCAACAAGAGTTCTGTAAATAATCTGAGTTTTTCATCTGTGAAGTGTCTTAAAACTCTCTATTTAATATTTTACATCACTTAATACACCACGTGATGAAAACTATTAAAGCATATTTGCCCAAAGCCACAATTTAATGAGATTCAAGGTTTAAACTCAAAACCAATTAGTAAAACTGATATGTGCACAAAACCCCAACTTGTTGTTTCAACATAAACGTTTGAGTGACCGGGCTGACTTAAAAGTTAATGTCAAGACAACAAAGACAATTAGTTCACTCAAATACATATTGCTATTTGACTCAACTCCAACTTCACTCCATATAACTTGAAACCTTTAGTTGATATAACTTAACCTTAATCAATACTACTTAAAGTTGATAGTTGATTAAACTTCAATGGCATTATAAGTACTGACATTTTGTTGTTGTTGATGTAACTAGAAAATTAGTTAGTTGTACTTAAATTTACCAACTGCTTGAATATAACCCCCAATCAAGATTACTTACATTTATAAGTTCATTTAACTGTTAAACTAGTGAGTTGTACTTAAATGTACAAGTTGCTTAAATTAATACTCTATCAAGATTTCATTTTTATACTTAATATTTAAAATTGAGTTTCTCTTTTTAACCTGTAAATCCATTTCTGCTCAATACCTCACATTTAATACTGGCTAAGGATGTTTTCAACAGAATAAATGACAAACCATCACCAGACATTTTGGCAGTCACTGACCAACATTTTTATTTTACATATTTTTTTTTTTTTTTTTTTTACTGAAGATGGTACATTGGTTTTGTAACCAGAGCACATACATGCACAACACACAATACACGCTTTAACTCATAAACATGCATGGTTTTCAACTAGTCACTTTCTCCATGAACCAATGCAGACTATTGCTGTGTGCAGATTTCAAATACTTTAGCTTAAATATAAAACCATTTCTCAGTTCACAACTCAATAATGTTCACATTTGGTTCAGAATATATTTTAGGTCAGATCAATGCTTCAACTCTACATGTTCTTCTTCAAGAGTCTGTTTCTCAAGCCATGAACCAATGCAGAGGATTGCCCTCCACCAATGCCCACGAGCACCTTCTGAATAACTTAATGTGGAAGGCCTCTAGGATAGTCAATGTTGAGTGTAAAGAGCAGACCCATCAGCATTGCCACAGCTGATGGAAAATCACTGAGGTATGGAATGGCGATTTCTTCTTCAAGGACAAAAAGATAATTAGAACAGAAAACAGTGGTGTAGTGGGCAGCACCGTCGCCTCACAGCGAGAGGGTCCCTGGTTGATTCCCGGGTCGGGGTCGGGTTCTTTCTGTGTGGAGTTTGCATGTTCTCCCCGTGTAAGCGTGGGTTCTCTCCGGGTTCTCCGGCTTCCTCCCACAGTCCAAAGACATGCAGGATGGGGATAGGTTCATTGATGACTCTAAATGTCCCGTAGGTGTGAATGTGAGTGTGAATGGTTGTTTGTCTCACATGTCAGCTCTGTGATAGACTGGCGTCCTGTCCAGGGTGAACCCTGCCTTCACCCAATGACAGCTGGGGTTGGCTCCAGCCCCCCCGCGACCCTGAATCCCTGAATACTGGATAAAGTGGTAGACGATGGATGGATGGATGTTACTTCAATAAGCATTTTATTATTTTCCTCAAAGCTATTTACAAAAGAACAACAACATAGGTTTGCATTGTCAGCATGTACCTGGAAAAATAAAAAAAGGAGAGGAAATGAGAATTAAGACAGATATCTGACTTGGTAGTTCAATAAGACATTTCATATTTTCCTTTTTACACAAAACTAAAGTACTAAGATTTCTATAATCAGTTCAACATTTGAGTGATCTCTACTTCAACAGTCAAGTTAAACAAGTTAGATTGACAACAAAAATAATAATTCATATATTTTCAATTTCCATTCAATTATTTTGTTTTTGAACCATCTTTAAACCATTATGGTCTTTGCAAGATAGGGTTTTAATTACACTACAACCAACCAACTAAGGCTGCAGTAATCTTCCTGTGAAGAAAACAATTAGAGGGCGAGGGCTGTGGAAAGAATTGTTCTGGCACTGAACAAGGTGTTTGTGATTCATGCAACTCGTGGGCTGGAGCAGTCAAAACAACCGTTCTTTCATCTCATCTCCTGCAGCTCTCTTCTCTATTTTGTCTTCTTCACCGTTTCCCCGGTCCTTTCATCCATTCATGGTAACCCCTTCTCCGAGCGAAGCTCTGCCTCATGTGTCCCTGCAGCGGGAGGCTGCGGCTTTGGTGGTGAGCGCCGACCCTGGCTCTCAAACACGAAGCCTCGTCTGGAAGTGACAGGCCCAGTTGTCAGAGTCAAGATCTGTGTCTCTTCTGTCAGTTCAGTGTGCTCCTGTTCAGGGAGGAGCGAGGGGGTTGTGATCAAGAGCAGTGGCGGACATCGTCTCAGTAGAAATGTTTTGTTGGAGGGAAACACTGTTCATGGTTTGCTCACTGCTGATGTAGTTTTGTCGTCCCTCTGAGTTTCAAACCTCCATCACAGCAGCTCTCCGGAGCTCCTCTCTCAGTCCTGCTGGGTGAACATTTTGGCGCTGCATATCGATTAGCCCCTCTCAGTTCGAGACGCAAATCATTGCTGCTCTATTTCGTCCGGGGCGATGAACAGTTCAATTTGTTTCACTGTAATGCACATTGACATTTCCTTCTGATTTGAAGTTGTTACCATCAAAAAAACTTTACTCCCCGAGAACGTAGAGACATGAGAGGTATAACTGCTCACTGCCAACGCAGCCTCGATGGGTTTCCCAGCAAACACCAGAACTCAGGAAAAAATGATTCAATTCAAAACAACTTTATGTGCTACAGGTAGTTCTTAACTGACAGTTTACACAACGCACATACAGCGTACGGACATGTGTTTATATGCCCACCGTCGTTTTTCGCCGTCAATTGGAGGTTCATCAGCGTCAGAAATAGGACGCTGCAGTATCATAGTCTACTCTGGGAATCTAACATCTTTCTGGGACAATCTGGCCTGCCAGAAAATTAATCTTGTTTTTGTTTCATTATCAAACGTGGGCGAGTGATAGCATCTCTCTATTTTTGGCTTTTACATGCTGAGACACTTTGGGGTGCTTCAAGTCTGCATGCATTCATAGAAGGATCAGTTTGTGTTAGTTGATATTAGTGTATCAATAACTACATGAAGTGAGAATGTGGCATTATATAGAAAAAAAACCCAATTCAAGGATGAAAATTAAAAAAAAAGGTGCCCATAAACATGGAAACGATGTTGCTTGCTGTGGTCAAATCTACCCTCCTGTCCATAAAAGATCCTTTCCTCACACATTCCAAAGTTTATGTAAAGATATTATGAAGCGTCAGCAGTCTGATTTAGACAAATCATTTTTAGCACCAATTTCCCTCTTTGTGTTACTGTTTCTCCACCGCAGCTCAACATGTAAACACTTCAAACAGGAGGAATTAGTCCAGCAAGCAAAAAACGTCTCAATGCTCATAAAGGCACTTAACTTGTGTTTTAAGCAAGACATTTAACATTTGAAAACCTATCCATTACTGTTACTGTGGAGTGGAACAATCTGAAGGGCCAAACTGAATCTTTTGGGTCCCGAATACTTGTTAAAAATTTAACCAAAGCAAAAAATGTCAAAGAGTTAGAATGCATTGCTCTTTAGCTGCTGTTTCTTTTATCATGTGCTTCTTTTGTCATAACAAGAAGGCAGCTCTAGGTCTGTTTCCCATGGGCGGTTACCACGGTTATGCTCGTAAAGTACGGAAACTCAAGGACAGGCAGCCATTTTGGAGCTGGCTGCAGAACGCCTCTATGGTGCAGTGGCAGTTATCTGTGTGGCAAATTATATTTGAGTCATAAACCCTCCCCGGCACTGCGACTGAGCCAAAGCTATGGAGGACGAGAGTGGGGAAGAAGGGACGGTTGCCAGGAGATTTACAGGCAGCAACATACGAATGATGGGCCCAGTCAGTGGATAATCACGCACACGTGCATGCTTTGAGGGTCACAGATGTGTTCGCCCGCAGAGACAGAGAGAGCAAACAAAACGTAGAGTGGCATGTGAGCTTTTAATTAGCTGAAGCACATAATGTGACACCAGGGAGGTGAGCTGTGAATGATAGGGAACCATTAACCTGTTGAAAAAACACATACCTGCATGCGTTTGCCATTAAGGAGAAAGGGAACTGTGCTACAGGCTGTGAGGCGTATTGTGTTATGGAGAAGGAACATCATGATCATGGCAAGGACGTACAGCAGTGTAATCAGAGGTCACCCACAAAAGATGACCTCAAGGTGGTTTCTTATCTTCGATGTTCTCTGAAAAAAATGGAACCCAATCTGTGCTGATCCTTGTGTGTGTGTGTGTGTGTGTGTGTGTGTGTGTGTGCACCAAATGGATCCAGACAAACTAATTGATGGTCTGATGTTCTACCATTCTTTCTGGGACAAAGAGCTTTTGGAGTCTCTCTCTCTCTCTCTCTCTCTCTCTCTCTCTCTCTCTCTCTCTCTCTCTCTCTCTCTCTCCTCTCTCTCTCCCTCTCTCTCTCCCTCCCCTCTCTCTCTCTCTCTCTCTCTCTCTCTGTCTCTCTCTCTCCCTCTCCCTCTCTCTAATCCATTCTCTTTGCTGTGTGCCTATATGTTTGGTAAAGCTCCAGTTGTCATGGACCCGACTGCCTCCAGCCTTAGCCCAAACCCACAGCCCTAATTCACCAGCCACAGCTGCACTCACTGATAACGCTATCTGTGTGTGTGTGTGTGTGTGTGTGTGTGTGTGTGTGGGAATCATGTGAGAGCAGGGGGAGATTGGCCAAGTGGAGGTTTGCATGCACAAGCTCGTTTTCTTTAAAAAGCTATATTAAATCCTTTTAGAGGCATCACTAGTGATGAACCTGCTGAACTGAGCCTCCCCTTGACTTTACGGACCGTTATAGTGAATCTTAGCTCATTGATGAGCAGCTTTACTTTAACCAGGGAGACTGAATGGATGATCATTGTTATTTACAAAGAACAGAGCGGTGGCAGGTTAAGACAACCCTGTTCAGAACAGGTCATATGGTCGGCCTGGTGTTGCTGCTTACAAACAACTTCACACTCCACACTGCACTTCTTCGGGTCCTCAACAGTACACCTGCCATGACATAGTTGCATCACACACTCATGTCAAGGCTACTCACGGTCAGAAACACACTCTGCAGAATACACTCTGGTTCTCGCTCTGCAGCTGCCTGGGGACCTCAACTAGAAATGCCCCAAACAGCTATGGATTCATTGTGTTTAGATGTGAAAAATATATAATGATGTTACAACTAACTGTGTGTGATGAAAGACATGTGACCTTTGCTGGGTGTCATCCCAAAATCTGCCCCTTAGCAGAGGGGTCAATGTTATAAAGTAGAGCATTGATTTAATTAGCGACCCTATCTTGCTGGCAGTGACATTATTGGTGTTGAGTTAAGTCTTACAATGATAGAATACAGTTTTACTCACAAGGGGAAAAAGATCATCAAGTTGTGAAATACACTCGGGTCCGATGGAGTTTCCAGTTGGCTATTGACTCACGTTAACGATGAGTTAGATGACATTTTATCCAGCATCCATGTCATTTAAAGTGAACGAGCATCTCACCAAACCGAATCTTGGTTTAGACCCTTGCGGAGACCAAAGAGGCACTTTGGCGGGACAAGGAGAATCCTGTCAGACATTCAATACACATTCAAACTTATTACCATCCCTTGCATAAGCATAATTATAAAACTCTGACTCACATTTGGTGTTTGGCCCAAGCATGACTTCTTAATTAAGTGGCCTTATTCTGTAGAAGCACAGAATTGTCTCGGGACGAGGAAGCGCTCAGTCATGGAAAGAGAAAGAAATCCCACAACTCTGATGTGGCGGAGAAAGCAGGCAGGAAGGCAGCGCCAGGCCACCCACACCTGTAGATTAAGTGGATGTCTAGGGATCCCAAAGCTGCTTTGAACTGTTGTGGGAACTAAGTGGCCGTCTGCGCTGATAGTGGAACATAAAAACCATCAGAGAAAGCTTTTTGGCTCTGAATTTCCCTTCTAATCAGGTAAGACGTTTATCTGTCTGTACTGCGTGTTAATTCTTTTTAATTTCACTATCTTGTGTCGATATGCTTAGCTGCACGGAGAGGCTAAAGGAATAAGATCGCTAAGAAAAAAGCAGCTAAGAGCCTTCAGTGTGTGTGGAAATACAGTCTGCATTATGCACACGCACACAGCACCACCCCATTCATCACGTCTCATAACTGCAAGCAGTTTCAAGCGTTTTTTTTTTTTTTTTTTTGTCAATAAACTGTGCACAGTGTTTTATCATCCAAACCCCAGGAGAAGTGATAAAAATCACTGTTCACTCTCGCTCCGTGCACACACTTACAGTAATACACACAATCATACAGGGTACTTGAGTGAAAAGGTACTTTTATGTCCTGGGAAACTGGACCACCACTCTCGTTAAAAGGATAAGGTATATATATATTTTCATAAACCAAACATATAATCAATACATTTCTTGAACCAAAACATTTTCATTTTCCGCTCCACTAATACAATCTCACAGCTCTCTCCTAAAGCGCTTCAGGAAGACAATTATTTTTTCTTCTGTGGACGTCGCGTTGCCACAGTCTGTGCTGCCTTCGCTGCTCGCTGGATGTTGGACTCTTCTCTGACATTTCTCTGTCTCTTTTCATTTAGTCATTCATTTCCAAATTGATTCCTTTCCCCCCCGAGGAGTTCAACACTCCAATGTGGGTGACAGCGTTGCCAAATGGCAGATATTTCAATCATCCAGAACAAATTCTACATTCGTCACCCTCACACACTCTTTGAAGGGATGCAATACGTACATATCATGTGTTCATAATCGAGTGGGCAGAAGCATCTATTATGTAGATAGCTGCATTTATCGGCCTGCCTTCGTGTGCCTCCCTTAATCTGCATTTATTTATAGATTGTAGCTATTGATCCTAATGACTGTAGCTCTGACATAGGCTCACACACTGGATGTTCACGGGCGTAATGTGGCATCCAGATATGTGTCTGTCATGCAACCTGTGTCATAGTTTACATTTATGACAGGAAAAACAAGGGTGCACTAGTACACACTCATGTTGGAGATGCAGAGATTAGAAATGCACTGTTTACTGTTGCATGCACTTTAGAGATGAAGAGAGATCCTGAGAGCGAGACACTCTGGAGCCACAGTTCAGGCTCCTGCAGCACTCTGCCCTCACCATCATAGGACAGATACACGACCATAGATACACTTGAGCGAACGCCACAGTTCCAGAGATCGCCTCGTCACTAGGACAGTAAAACACAGCAACATCCTGCGGCACTCTGCCCACAGCAGCAACCCTGATGGATGTGGCACTCTGCTAATTTGATTTGATTTCTCCTCGATATTGAAGCCTAGCACATTTTCCAACTGACTCATGCTGTGTGTGTGTGTGTGTGTGTGTGTGTGGTGTGTGTGTGTCGTGTGTGTGTGTGTGTGTGCATGCCACCCACCATTCCTTCCCTGTGTGTTTGTGCCAGACAGTCTGAGAATAGATTGTCTGGAATTTGATGCACGTTGTTGAAGCTGATGCCCGTTTGGCCAATTAGTGACTTGTTGCAGTGTGAGTAGTTCATCTTTAACAGGACAAAATGACCTTTTCAGTCCTGATCTTAAAAGGTTGAAGGTGTTTTACTAAGTTGAACTTTCCCATAAGAACGATATGGCTGCCGGAGATAAAGGCGGCTGTAAAGAAACGTCTCATCTGCACGAAATGTCACTGAAAAGTACAGTTACATTATCCTTACATGTGTTGTGTCCGTGTCCATCAGAGGCCAGATGAGGAGGTGGTGGTGGACCAGGGAGGGACCAGCTCAGTGCTGAACATCCATTATGAGAAGGAGGAGCTAGAAGGTGAGTAACATGTCCAGGTGGGAAACTGGTCAAACTCTTGAATTAGTCCATAAGTGTAGATTTTTTAAATCCATTGTTTCTTGCTGTTGCCCTGGGTAGCTGGGACACATGCTGTCTGTCACTGTGCACCATAAATTAAGATTATCATTTATGCAGAATGATTCATGTTATTGTGCATTATAGGCCATAAATAAATAGAACGCACTTTTGCACATTTTCCCTCTTTTATAAATGTATTTTTTATTGTTTTCTGACACTCACCAAGCCGTCCACCTATCACCTTCAACTGCTAAAGACAGCTGTTTTTTCATAACTAACACATTTGTTATTTGTTGTTATGAATTCCATCTGTTCATTGTTTTCAATCTTTAATATTCAAACAAAAGTCCATTATTTTCAGCACTGTGTGCATTCAGTCTTTGCTGTTATCACCACATGTTTCAACACTGGAAGCCTTGATGGTAATTAGAGATGACAGAGACACAGAGAGCTCAACACCTTACTCTCAGTTAATGGCTTTCACTTCCAGTCACTTTGACCATTTGAGCTGTAACATGGATCAAATCTGCTGTCCTCCTTTAGCAGTTGTTCCACCAGGAATGCAGGAGGATGCTGGGTTTATCCTAATTCTGATTTTATTTTATAGTATCTCATCAGAAAGCCTGAAACGAAATGAACGTATGTATATATTTATGTATGGAAAGTAAATTACACAAACACCACAACCCAAGGAGTTGGGTAGGCCCGATGTAAAAAAAAAAAAAGTCTACGGTATGTAGCAGCTGAAAAGTGAGTTAATCAGACAAACATCTTTGAAAGAATATGGAACACATTTTATAAAACCTGCTGAATTATCAGAAGGTTAATACAAATACACAGACAGCAGACAAAATGTCAAGCCAGTATTCACAGACAAAATGTGGTAAAGGTGTCCAAAATTGAAGAACTGATCTGATAAAAAAAAAAAAAGTATAAATGACAGGCATGATGTTCATCAGATAACTTGTTCATTGTGAGACTTCTTCAGGAAGCCCTGAAGCTCATCTGAAGACATCAAACATCTTTATAAGATTGGCATTCATATACAGCATAACCTGAACCACCCCTGTAGTTCACTAAGCTGCAGTCCTTCTCCAGAATCTTTAGTCATTAATATCTCTATGATGATGTTTTATGGTTACAATGCTAAGCATTACTCAGTCATAAAAGTAAAGTGTCTTCTCGCCCCTCTTTCAGGCCACAGGGCTCTGTTTGTGGGGGTTCGGATGCCCAGGCAGAGCCATCGCCACCACAAGGCACACGGCTCTCGCCACCGTAAGAGAGACAGGAGGGCGGGAAGCATGGCGACACAGCAAAGTGAGGAGAGTGAGACAGCCACCTCCAGTCATGGTAACTGCACAAAACCCTGTTATTGCTTCTCCTTTTTTGGCAGGGTCTGTTTTAGGGTTTTATTTATTATTTATTTTAGGGTATATTTTTTTAGATGCATGCAAGTCAATGTATTAATCAGAGACAGAAGAAGAAAATATAGGTCATGTTGTCATGGCAGCATTATTAGCAGACTTCCATATCCGCAACCTCCCAGAGAGGAAACAACACCTATATATACTGTGGACACTTCACACACTTCACACACACACTCACACACACACACACACACACACACACACACACACACACACACACATACACACACAGCACCCCAGGCTGAAATTGACAAGCCCACTAATGTGCTACCAAAGAGACGGGACTAGTCAGCATACTGCATGTGTGTGAGCATGTGCTTGGGTAGATTGTGTATGTGTGTGTGTGTGTGTGTGTGTGTGTGTTATGACAAACTAAACAGTGTTGTGTGTGATTGTAAAAGTTCTTTTGAGAACCTCTCGTTCCTTCCTCACATAATCTTGCTTCGTCAGACACGCCGTCCCAGCGGGTCCAGTTCATTCTGGGCACAGAGGAGGATGCTGAACATGTGGCCCACGAGCTGTTCACTGAACTGGATGAGATCTGTGTGAGGGATGGCAAGGATGCTGAGTGGAAGGAAACAGCCAGGTCAGCCTCTCCCCTCGGAGCTGTTGGAGACAATGCTTGGCAATAAAGCTTCCGGCAGCCCAGTACCTCTCATAGTTACATTCAAGTCAAGCTCAAATTAAAAACATGCTCTTTTAACTCAAAAAATACATTTCTGGAATTGTGCCATGATATTTTTTCTAAGTTTAGAGCAGGCTCTTCAGTCTCTTAGGCCCGAATTGAGTATAACAACAACAAACACAACAAAATAATCCTGACGAAAAATAATCTTGTCAAAACCTTTTTCCCCACCTGTTTTCACAAATGAAAAAACGTACAATACTTTAAATTAGCTTGTCAAACTTTCTTTTTCACCTGGTTAAAAACAAATTCAGGGAGTTTTCATGTACAAAGAAGGGACACAATTTACATCATAAATAGAAAATGCAATCCCAGAATCTTTTGCCTTTGATGGCTTCCCTAGAAAAACACTACCGTATTGATGTACCTATGAAATGTTAGCATTGCAATAATAGGTTAAATCTACATTGCTGCTGAATGAATTATATTGCTTTAGATAGTAGTCATCGTACAATCCCTCCAAATGTTTCAAGTATGTCTGTCTCTTAAATGTGCCTTGCAGGTGGCTGAAGTTTGAGGAAGATGTGGAGGATGGAGGGGAGAGGTGGAGTAAGCCCTACGTCGCTACTCTGTCCCTCCACAGTCTGTTTGAGCTCCGTAGCTGCATCATCAATGGCAGCGTGCTGCTAGACATGCACGCTGACAGCATCGAAGAGATCGCAGGTGGGAACTTTTCCAACACACACGACACGCAAAAACTATTCTGAGAGAAAAAGGCGAGCTCTGTCTGAACAATGTTGCGTAAGGATATTGTAAAAGTATTGTTTTAATTGGTGTAAGTGACTTGTGAACTTCAAATTGATGTATGATTTATTTTCCTGCCTTTCTCTTTCCTGCTCTCCAAAGACACGTCTTGCTCTTGCCCTCGAGTAAATATTACATTCATCGATATAAAACAGGCTCCATCTCTCAGTTGAGCTGCCTGCTGGTTGTCTTCTATAAGTCAATTTATCCTCCTAACGGAGACACACAGGACAGGCCTGTGGAGAGCATGATCAGGCTCAATGCAGATATTAAACCTAAACAGACACGCACTGGCTCTAGTAGTCACTCATAGAAAGCCTTGAGGCTTTTTCTACATTATGGGATGTAAAGATAAACAAGCCCAGTGTCCAGTCCGTAACTACAGTACCCCAGCGGCTGTAAAAGCCACGTTCGTATCACTAAGCGCTGTGGAGTCCTGGAACATTTCAGCCGAACTTCTGTTGAACCTCATTTGCATGAAAATCTACAATTACATAAAGCTGCTGTCGCAGTTCAAGCTCATTTGTGAGCAAGAACGCTGTTAAAGTAAGGTCAATTATGTTTCACGTTCCTGTCCATCCATCCACACACACACACACACACACACACACACACACACACACACACACACACACACACACACAGGGTTGCAGGGTTCAAGGCACCCCATCAGTCTGTTTTCCTCATGGTCGTATTATGACAGGTTTACACGCTGAACTGCCTTGTTGCCTGCAATCATTCTTCTTCTCCAGCTCTTTGCTGCTCTTCTCCCTTCCCTCCTTTGTCCATGTGACTCCTGCCAGCAGCACCTGCACTCCTGACAGTCGCCAAGATGGTAGAAGAGACAAAAAGGCTCTTTATGTCTTTACTTGTATATTTTCAGTCAGTCATCTTTGAACATGAGATGTCATTGTCAATGTGAGTAGCTGTTGGCCACCAGTCGAGTGGTACACCGGAGGAGGCAGAGCTGTCGCTGTAGTCCTAAATTAGAAGGAACATGATCCATCTCAAGTACATTATGTGTGTTTGGAGGCGACACCAGATGTGGGTTTGATTTAAATTCAGGCGCGCCTCTCGTCACTGTCCTTATAAACATGGTTTATTATACCGGCACAAGCTTGACACATTAGCACTGGCCTTGAAGTGTGCTCAGAATTAATGCAGGCACTGCAGTGTGTGTGAGTGTGTGTGTGTGTGTGTGTGTGTGTGTGTGTGTGTGTGTGTGTGTGCGCGTGTGTGTGTGTGTGCGTGTGCAGATACTTGATTGACTGTGGAGAAAAGAAGGAAAGACGGAAGAAATATAAATCCCATGCTGACTCAGCAAGTCAGTATGAAAAAGAAAAAGAGGGGGAGGGGAGCAGGGGGAGAGAGATGCAATCCCACTTGACATATGTTGGACACATATTGACCACATATTGACCACATATTGACCACATATTGACCACTTCCGACACACGCTCTCTAGTCAGCAGCATGCCTTTACATGTTGACAGATTATTCCGTTTTAACTCCAGAAAATTGGATTTAAGTTTACAATAAAAGTTACACATAAAAGCTGTCGTTTGAAAATCTGATTTCACTGACGCTAGCATGTGCGTGTTTCTTTGCACGTGTGCTGCAGACATGGTGCTGGACCACCAGGAGGCATCCCATGAGCTGGACGACAATATGAGAGTGAAGGTGCGCGAGGCGCTGCTGAAGAGACACCATCACCAGAACGAGAAGAAGAAGAACCTGATGCCCATCGTGCGCTCCATTGCTGAGGGGACCCGCAAACAGTCAGAGCCCCATCTGACGGGTGGGTGACATGTGACATTTATCTATCACAGCTCTTTTCTTGGTATGAATCAAAGAAAGTAATCAACTTTTTTCTGGCTTCAGAATCTCTATAAAGTCTTAGAAATATTGAGGTGACTAATAATAATGTCATCTGTTTGATACGGTAAGATTACATAAGATTGTTTTAATCAGAATGATGGACCGAGAAGAACTAGTAGGGAATAAAAGTTGACGCGAGAAGACTAAAAACAACCAGACAGACACATAGAACAGCTTGATCTCTAAACAGTTAAATGTAAGGCTTTCAGGGACAGACTGCTAAAACCTGTTGCTGAGGAAATGGACGATATATTGGCAGCTAAGCATTACTGCCCTCTTAGTTTTTCACTTTGCACTTGGTGGATCAGTAGATTTTTGTACTCTCTCTCTCTCTCTCTCTCTCTCTCTCTCTCTCTCTCTCTCTCTCTCTCTCTCTCTCTCTCTCCCATACACACTTATATGCACTGACACACACCCATACTGTTTATCAGGGTCAGCCACATCTCCTCAGCCTCCGTCGACAACAGAGCCTAAGAATGGCAGTGGACAGGAGAGCACCCAAGTGGACCTCAGCAAGGTAAAGGAGCAGGCACTCCTACGTGTGTTTAGTTTCTAAGTCTACACGGTTTGTGTCTGTAGGTGCATGTCATTATGGTGAACGTGAGTATAGAAACGTGCATGTTCTGTAGCATCATGCTAAGATCTGTAATCGATGTTTGGTCTACTGTGCTGACAACAACTAGGTCACATGGTGCCCCCCTAGGAAATCACAGGAAAACTAGATTTGTTCAAAGTGCATCCAGTGCAGCTGCTATTTAGCCATTCATTTCCACCTGGGATTTAAGTGCATATCTGTATAATTTAATATCCCTACCATTAAGCTTGTAAGGTTCTCTGGTATTAGGCTGCACCTGTGCGTGGGATAGCTGTATGTATAACGACTCTTATTTCTGTTTGCACTCTAATTTTTAAGTTACTTGATTCAAGGACTGTTGCTATTATGTTTTGTGTGTATTCTATCAAACAGATTCCTAACTGCTGCCTTGTTTCACCAGGTGGACATGCACTTCATGAAGAAGATCCCAGAGGGTGCAGAGGCCTCCAATGTTCTGGTTGGAGAACTTGAATTCCTGGAGAGGCCCGTCGTGGCCTTTGTCCGCCTCTCTCCTGCTGTGCTGCTCACGGGACTCACTGAGGTCCCCATACCCACCAGGTAGACAGCCACATAAACAGTGGTTTATTCATATATTCAAATATAAATTCATTAATGCGGGACAATTTCAAAACCATCTGCCGACAAATATCAGGTTCCTCTTCATTCTCCTGGGCCCGGATGGAAAGGCTCAGCAATACCACGAAATTGGGCGCTCCATGGCGACCATCATGACAGATGAAGTAAAAATTTGAAAATATATAAATTCAGAAACATTCCCAGAACCAATCAAATCACCACATCTGTGCAAAGGCAGGTGGCTGAGTTTCCTCTGTGCTTCATTCGTTGTCTGCACCAGATCTTCCATGATGTAGCCTACAAGGCAAAGGACAGAAGTGACCTGCTGGCTGGGATAGATGAATTTCTGGACCAGGTGACGGTCCTACCACCAGGAGAGTGGGACCCCTCCATCCGCATTGAGCCCCCAAAGAGTGTCCCCTCTCAGGTACACAGCTCTAATGAAAGAGATTTTACTTTTTAGCCAGGCAGCCTTTTATAAGTGCAATAAAATAATGCGTGTGTCTACATATGTCGATGTGTCTGTTCCTGGATTGTTATTGGCTGCCTGTAGGAGAAGAGAAAGATGCCAGGAGTCCCTAATGGCTCAGCCTGCCAGGTAGAGGAAGAGCCCCATGCCGAGCACCATGGACCGGAGCTGCAGAGGACTGGAAAGTAAGCTGCCATTTGCACACACGCAGGCTTGTTGCTTCAGAAACAGCTTCTTATACATTGTAGATATAACATAGATATAAAATAAACAAAAGCAGGTGTCAAGGAGAAATATGTTATACCCCACAATTATGTATCAGGATAAAACACAGTGGAGGAAATGGATGGAGCACCTCTGATGTTTTCTAAAGGGATGTGTGGACACCTGGGGCTGAGTTAGCACTCTCCACGATGTTTTGTCAGTTGCTCGGGCCACCAAATCTAAATTTAGATTTGTGAGGAGCTGATGAGGCCAAGCAAATGACAACCCAAGTGCGATAGCCTAAAAGACAAACATGCACATTCCTCCTTTTTATTTCTTCTGTGTGTTCTTGTGAGACATCACCGATCGCCTCTTCACCAAGATTGTGCTCTAAAATCCTAAACCTCTCTGCTTTTGCTGTGCGTCCTGATCAGACTGTTTGGTGGTCTGATACTGGATATCAAGAGGAAAGCTCCATTCTATCTGAGTGACTTCAAGGACGGTATGAGCCTCCAGTGTGTGGCCTCCTTCCTCTTCCTCTACTGCGCCTGCATGTCTCCCGTCATCACCTTTGGAGGACTGCTGGGGGAGGCGACAGAGGGACGCATCGTAAGAGAACAGACTTATTCAGAAACGTGATGCAGTAGAAGATTATGATACAGTGTACGTGCTACTGAATGCAGAACTCTCTGTCTCCACCGTGCGTTGTAGAGTGCCATAGAGTCCTTACTCGGTGCGTCCATGACAGGAGTGGCCTACTCCGTGTTTGCTGGTCAGCCTCTCACCATTCTCGGCAGCACGGGCCCTGTGCTGGTTTTTGAGAAAATCCTCTTCAAATTCTGCAAGTATGTATTGAGGAAACCTGTGACGTTTGCATTATCGCCGGCCTTCTGCTAATGAACTGTGTATTCCCTGTCATCCCCTTGCTCCTCCTCTCCTTGTACATCAGGGACTACGACCTGTCCTACCTGTCCCTGAGGACTTGCATCGGCCTGTGGACGGCCCTGCTGTGTTTGGTGCTGGTGGCCACTGATGCCAGCTCTCTGGTGTGCTACATCACGAGGTTCACAGAGGAGGCCTTCGCCGCTCTGATCTGCCTCATCTTCATCTACGAGGCCTTGGAGAAACTCTTCCACCTGGGAGAAGTGTACCCCTTCAACGCACACAGCGAGCTGGACAAACTCACTCTGGCGTAGTGAGTAGCAAAGTGTTCACTCTGTTGTCTCGCCCTGTAGATTTTTCACTTTCTTTCTCTCTTTTGTGTGCATTGCTTTTCTCTGGGAATGTATAGCTCTCGTTCTCCCTCCTGTAAGAATCTCCTCATCGCGATTCACCTGTATTGTCTCGTCCTCGTTTATGTGATAAAAGCATGCAAGCACGTCATTTTCTGTCAGGAAAAACAGTCCGACTTCCCTCCGTTGTGCTGCCTCTCTCTCCTTAGCTGTAGGTGTGCAGAGCCTGATAATCCCAGTAATAAAACCTTAGAGCTGTGGAGTGAGAGAAACATCACAGCCTCTGCTGTACCCTGGACCAATCTTACTGTCAAGGTAATCTAAATATGTGGAAACAAAACTGCTTTTGGTCAGACACGTTTACTTTTGTTAACATCCATCTAACCCTTTCACCTTCCCTGGAGCAGCTAACCTCTCTTAAAGACCTTTGCAAACACACATTCCATCGATTAACCTTCCACTGCTGTGTGTGTAACTGAACACCCAAGGCTTGTCCTGTTTCTTCTGTATTCTTTAACACTATATAGACTCCTTCCTGTTGGTCAAATCATTAAGATAAATAAGTCTTTCGATCTGTTTTCTCTTGAGTCATCTGAGGAAATTTGTTGTAAAACAATCTGTGACTCTCTTCAGGAGTGCATCGGTCTGCAAGGCCACTTTGTCGGGACAGCATGTGGCCACCATGGCCCCTACACCCCAGATGTTCTCTTCTGGTCCACCATCTTGTTCTTTTCCACCTTCTTCCTGTCCGCCTTCCTCAAACAATTCAAGACAAGCCGTTATTTCCCCACCAAGGTAATTGCAGAGGTGCCACCAGACATTAACAAACCTGACGTGCACCATTGGTAGCCACTGGTAATCTCTGGTTGTTTCCCCTGTCCAGGTGCGGTCAATGATCAGTGACTTTGCAGTGTTCCTGACCATCGCCATCATGGTCCTGCTTGATTATGTCATTGGCGTGCCCTCCCAGAAGTTGAAGGTGCCCAGCAAATTCCAGGTATAGAGGAGTTAATGCTTACATGACCTTGGTATGACCCGCCACGTGGTTATGGTTGAATCATGGAGTCACTCCTCTTTCATACAGCCAACCAGAGACGACCGAGGGTGGTTAATCAATCCAATAGGACGCAACCCATGGTGGACAGTCCTGGCTGCAACTATTCCTGCTCTTCTCTGCACCATCCTCATCTTCATGGACCAACAGATAACTGCTGTCATCATAAACCGCAAAGAGCACAAACTGCTAGTGAGAAAATAAATGTACCTCTGGCCGCCTGTCTGCGTTGGTACACCTCCCTCCCCTTTTCCCCTCCCCCGGTGCAGGTTGTTGTTGTTTTTTGAGTTCTCATGTTATTAAGTGTGCTCATATGTCGCTTTGACGCTGAGGTTTTTTTCCCGGTTCCAACAAAGTCTGGGAGCTGCCATTTTTTTCTCCTCCCCTCTCCTCTTGTTCTCCCCCCTTTCTACCCACTTTTACTGTCTGTCTACTATATGTATTGTATGCTGTATATGTACAGACGGGGTGATTCTGTAATTTCGCTGTATTCGTATAGTGACAATAAAGTTGTACCTTTACTTTACACCTCTGCACTGTCTGGTGCAGTCTGTAGCTCAGTTGTACTCTGTGTCCTCTTCTCTGTTGTGTAGAAGGGCTGTGGGTACCACCTGGACCTGCTCATGGTTGGGGTGATGCTGGCGGTGTGCTCCATCATGGGGCTGCCGTGGTTCGTAGCGGCCACCGTGCTGTCCATCTCTCACGTGAACAGCCTGAAGCTGGAATCAGAGAGCTCGGCTCCGGGAGAGCAGCCTCGCTTCCTGGGGATCAGAGAACAGAGGCTCACAGGCCTGGTCATCTTCCTGCTCATGGGCTGCTCTGTATTCATGACTGGAGCCCTGCAGGTTAGTCAGACAAGCCGTGCAATGCTGCCCCCCTCTGGCTGGGATTATTTGAATATTGTTACTCATCAGAGCTCATTGATGTTTTTCCTCCCCAGTTCATTCCTATGCCAGTGCTTTATGGCGTGTTCCTTTACATGGGAGTCTCTTCATTAAAAGGCATCCAGGTAACGTGAAATGTGAAACAGCAACATTATAACATGTGATAAGGATGATTAACAGCAAACCCACTAGTGCTAGAGTTTGACCATTGAAATGCCTGACTTTGGCACCCCCTAGTGTCAATCTATTTTTTATTTTGATTTGAAAACGTGACTAACTTGCAAGATGCAGCTATGAATTCAACTTTTACTTTATTCATACTATCCTTAATTCTGTAACAATTCAGTGATGTCTGACAGTTAATAGTCAGACTGATCTACCTAAATGTGTCACTCATAATCACTTCCTCTCTCTTGCCACATTCACCATTTGTCTCCCTGCTTTCCTCTCATTTTTCGGTGTCTGATTTTGATTCCCCACCACCTGCCATCACTGCTCAGTTCTTCGACCGGCTGAAGTTGTTCGGCATGCCGGCAAAGCACCAGCCGGACTTCATCTACCTGCGCCACGTCCCCTTGAGGAAGGTGCACCTGTTCACTCTGACACAGCTTACCTGTCTTGTGCTGCTCTGGGTCATTAAGACCTCCCCCGCTGCTATCGTCTTCCCCATGATGGTGAGTCGAGCACCAACATCCCCCCTCTCTCTCTCTTTGCTAGTCTCTAAATGTCTCCTCCTATGCCTGAAGGTGCTGGCTCTGGTTTTTATCCGCAAACTGCTGGACTGGTGTTTCTCCAACCGAGAGCTAAGTTACCTGGATGATTTAATGCCTGAGTGGAAGAAAAAAAACCTTGATGATGCCTCCAAAACAGTAGAAGAGGTAGTCTGAATGGGATCTCAAAATAAACAAATGAAAAATGACTTACCGTGCGAGTACTGACACACGTTTGTGGCGATGATGTGTTTTGTAGGAAACACAGGTTATGCTCAGTACAAAGAAGGAAGAAGACGCTGTTCAGATTCCCATGGAGAGCAGCAAACCTGTTCAGACCCCCAAAGCACATGACCCCAGGTGAGCACACACATGCATCCTCACACACACACACTCAAATGGACAGGATGGGCATCAGATGACTGGAGTGGCAAGTTCATGTGAGACAAAGCTTCACCTTTCTGTCCATCACTATGCACGCTTGTCTGGTGGTGTTCTGCTCTCAAGTGTACCCTGTGAACACTAACACACCCCTCCCTGAGCGCCAACTCACTCCCATACTATCTGCTTTCTGCTCTTGCCCTCCTTTTCCTCTCCCTACTCCTCAGGTGTGACCCCTCTGATATTAATATATCTGATGAAATGTCTAAAACCACCGTGTGGAAATCCCTCAACTCCAACCAAAAGGACACTCGTCCTGTGGCTCCTAAGAAGGCAAGGCCAGGCCCTCTTTCTCCTCACCCCTGTCATCTGGAAATAATCCCGCTGCACATTGTCACTCACTTCTGTCATGCTTTGTAATCGTTGCTCCAACCGGTAATTGCAAATCGAGGGCAGCCAAACTGTGCTCTGCACCGTGCTAATGGTTGTTTGTTTTACTCTGCAGGATTGAAGGGATCACGTTCATAGACGAGTAAAGGATGTCCACAATCCTGACAGACTGTAGTTCTGGACCGCAGGACATTGCGATCTGGCTGATTCGACCGTCGGCTACTTCAATGAAACACACATCTCGATGATATCCACCAGCTACATGCAAACACATATTCCTGTCCTCAAGCATACAGGCAAAGAGAAGGTAGTACACACTCTTGTACATAGACAGACATACACATGCACATCTATCTTTGTGAGGACTGGAAATATTTTAAAAGCTTGTTCCCTAAAAAATAAAGCCAAAGTACTCAAACTAACACCAACCTCAGCAATCCATCTTAACCAGTTGACTAAACATTTAAGAAAACCATGATCTCAACCATCATCTTCTGTGTAAAGGATGCCACTGCAAGGCATTCTCTCTTACAGCAGCATTCACTCGTGAATAGCTAACTTTGAATTTATTTGTGTCTGATAATTTGACCTGGAGACGCATCCTGGAGCTACTCCATTCACAGTGACACTAATGGAGGACACTGTGACAGCTGCTGGCAGCCATGGTGATTTCACTGAGATATGGGACCTTTGCTGAAAACTAGTTTGGATGTAAAATCTCAAAACGCCTCACAACATGACAGACCAATGACACTGAATTTAGACTGCCAAAAGGTCCGGATGGTTTATTAACTCATGGTGACAGCTGCTGCTTCTAGGGTGTATTTTTAATTCTGTACTAACTAGCCATAAACTCAACAATAGACCAGGAATATGTGCAGCTGTCTTCTATTCCATTTAAGCATATGAAACAAATTCTTTCTAATACAACAAACCAACAATAAATCCAACTTATAATGTTTTTCTTGAAACTGTTTCAGAAAAGTGTTGATTTACCTTAAACTGCCTACATTAGTTTAAATGTAAATGTGTTATTGTCATACTGTTTCAAATCTGCAATAATTTATATATATTTTTACCACTTGGGGGAACCAAAAACAAGATGTAAATCCACATGGACATATTATCACCTTATAATAATAATTATTATTAAGGGTGACCCCAATAAGATCCTGATTCGACTGTTTGAAGTTGTCCGAAAAATAAATATTCAAGTAGTGAAGGTATGGGCTGAAACAATCATAAACAATTGAGTTGAATGATCATTTATTCTTGTTTCATCACTACAAATGACTCCTTTCAAATAAAAGTAGTCACCGGATCAGGATTTGGTAGAAAAATGTTGGTTTAAAGACATTTGGTCCTTACAAAGATAGAAGAACACTCACACACACGTAACAACAACGATGATGACCTCTCCACTACCATCATTGATCAGTAACAACAAGGTAGCCTATCCCCACTCCACTGCACACTTAACTAGGCTAAAGGATGGAGACGAAATGCTCCTTTAAAAAACAAACCAGGTTCTTTTTACTAATAGAAGTAGGTTTCTCAGTCATCATTCCTTAAATCTAGAGTGTCTTTTTCTTTCATGTGCAATTAGTGTGTAGCTCTCCTAAAAGTGATGATATGGTTGATTATTTGGTAGATCTAAAAAATAAATAAAAAACTTTGCAGGTATCGGTAATACATAAACAAATCCTCCTTTGGAGCATAAAACTTTGTGTCAGTTTTGTGTGATGACGTAAACTGAACATTGTAAATGTGATAAGACCCACGTCAGTTGAAGCAGCAGCAACAATAACATGTTTTTTAAGCTGTAATCTTTTTTCTCTTTATGGCTGTTTGTCTTTGAACTAATGATTGTTACCATAGAGGTCGTTCTAATATTTGTCATGTGTTAGTACAGTGTCTTATTTCTTTACCTCAGATGAGTTCATGAAAGCTCACGCAAGGCACTTTGGATGACGGTTTTGGTTCTGTTCTAGTAAAAACCAGAACAGGGAAACAGTTTACGTGTGTGTGTGTGTGTGTGTGTGTGTGTGTGTGTGTGTGTGTGTGTGTGTGGGTGTGTGGGTGTGTGGGGTGGGGGGGGGGGGGGGAGATAGATAGATAGAGAGAGAGAGAGAGAGAGAGAGAGAGAGAGGGAGTGTGTCCCTTTGAGTGTCAGGAAAATAATTATTATTGTGTTATTTTTTGTGACAGGCTGCAGGACTTTCTTTTAAGCAATAATATAAACCCCAAATCCAACCCAAATTAACCGTAACACAACTTTTAGTTTGTATTGCCAGTGCAACATTATTATTATTTGTATTCATCCTCCTGTGGAAGAAAGGCAGTTCAGGAAAATGTAACATTTGAAGCCTACAACGCTTGATGTGCCAAAAAGAAAATCTCACACAATTAAAAGGATATATTTTTCCTTCATTATGAGGAACATGTCTTGAGCACATGTCTGAGACATGTCAGTCTGGATAAACAATTGCTGCAATGTAATTGAACTGTGATGCACTCAACCTAATTTTTATTGATCATGATCAAATCTTGGAGTTGTCTTTAATTAATGTTGGATAGGACTTCTTTTTGAGTTTCACCGTTTGGAGAGAGATTCTGGTGTGAAAGAACTACCTTCCATAATACTTTAATTGTAGTTGCACTTCCTGTAGATAAATAATTTGTTACATATTTTATTTTGAATGGGTCTATTAAGCAATCAAATTAATTTACAATACTTTATTACAGTTATATATTTAGATACAAATTACCGTGTGTTCTCTATACTTTCTCTATATAATGTAATAAGAGAGCGAAGAGCGCTGATGGAAGACATTACCGTGAATGTTCTCCTCCATGGAGGACACAGAGATCCTTGAAACTGCTTGTAAATCAATAATTGATTGATAATTAATTGAACAATAACAGGAATGTATTATTATTATTATTATTATTATAAGGATAGAGAGGAGATGCAACAAAGGTCCTGGAATAAGCAGTTATTTGAAAGTGGAGCTTTACTTTAAAGTTTAATATTTAATTAATGATATATTAAAAAATGATCCATTTAGAATATTTGATCTATCACTTGATGGATTAATATGGTCATGCTTAAAATCTATAAACTCCTTAATTCTAGAGTTTTATTACCATTTTCAGGGCTTCTTCTCCCATAGTCGACATTGTTTCTATTCAAGTGACTTTCAATCGAAGTGCACAACTACAGAAATCAATCACTGTAGCATCACATGCAGTAATACCTCCTCCAAGACATGTTCTGTACATTGTGTTTGCTGTCATGTTCTTGCTTTGACCTTTGAATGTGAATAATCTTTGTGCGTCTGAGGACCCATTAGTAAACTAACAAATGGCATGACTAAATATTATTCATTGTGTGATTATATACATATATATTGAGAAAAGACTAGGCCAAATATGATTAAATACCATTGTTAAAGTAGTTTTAATACGAATCATGTGTCTTAAACTTGATTTTCAAGTCATCGATGTAAATGTGAATGTATGGTAAGCAGCTTAATGCCTTCACTATACTGTCGGTTGACTGCTTATACATGTGACCTGGAGGGGTCACACATTTGGTTGGATGTGAGTATAAATATACGTGCAGTATGTGTGCCTGTCATAGAATACATAGCCACTTCCAGTTGTGCTGTTTTGTACCTTTTACCACCTAACATCAAAAGCAGACCGTTTCAAAGCCATTGGTGAGGTACAGGCTGTTGAGAACATTCCATCATCACTGTGTCCCATTTTGTAAAAATGTCTTTGTCTTACAGCAAGAGACTCAAGTTTAAAATGATCTCCTGCGAAAAAAAATCCCTGCTTTATTTTTATGTGGAGATAAAAGTGAAAACTGTGCACTGTGTGAACCTATATGTCCTTCTGATAAATATAAGACAGAACTGTTTCAAGGACAAAGTCGGGGTGACAGAAGAAGAAAAGGGTGAGAGAGAGAGAGAGAGAGAGAGAGAGAGAGAGAGAGAGAGGCGTTCAGGGGCAAGAACACCTATACTACAGTGACATTAATCTCATAGTCTTGGAGCCATAGAAAGAGCAATGCCTTGTCTCTTCGGCCACTGAATGACAAGTCTTGAGCAAAGTAATGTTTTATATGTATATGTATTTTAATTTTTGATTATAGACAAATGAAAAATAAATAATTACAGTTGAAATGAAATTAACTTGTGTTGTTCTTATTGCATCGTGTCTTTTTGCTTAAACATTTTGATCAGACAAGAGATGTGTTTCGAGCTTTGATTATAATTTATTTAATGACTTCTCCCACTGGGAGGCAGCAGAGTCCCACTCCTTTCAAGTAGACTGGCCTATGAGGACTTCACAGTCCTAATATTTATTTCAAGACTGTTCATTTTAAAAAGACAGATACCGGTCCCACAGGGTACCAACATGATAAGTCGAGACTTCCTCTTTCTTTTACCTGCCTCCCAACCTGCTGTGTCCATTTTCATTGGCCTATCCTCTCCCTGTGCTGCACCCCTCCCCCGTTTTTTATTTTGTATTTTTATCTTGAGGTGAGAAAACAGTGTGCACATCTGGAGGTGATCCTGACTGCAAAGGACCCTGTATGTATATATCTTGTGTGTGCATGTGTGCCTTGAGGGTGTCATGTGATCCACACTCTCAAATGCTCCTGATTACAAACAGCTGGCGGGCTGTGGCCTCGTCCAATCAGGCGAGCTGTCGGCTCTGACATCAGGTGGAAGGATGGAGGTGGGGGGAATAATGTGTCGTTGTTTTTGTTTGTTATGATTATTTTATCACGTTTTTATGCCATAAAATATTTTAAAGTATTCCTTGAAAATGTCATAAAAATATAATGGTGTAGGATGTCAAGAAATCATTACATCATAAAAATATATTGTTGTAATAATAAATGTCACAAGTCACAATTGTCATATTAGAGTATTCCATAAAATAGCCATAAATATGCCATAGTATAGTATGACATAAAATGACATAAACATGTTATTATATAGAATGCAATCAAATGTCATTAAAATCAATTGCAAAGAATCTTTTTTTTTTAGTCATAGTATATAATATGCCATAAAAATGGAATTGTAGAGAACGCCATTAAATATAATGTCATTAAAATGTCACAAATAAATCATAGTATAGTAGTCATTAAAATGTCACAAATAAGTCATAGCATAGTATGTCAGCAAATGTAATTTTTGTCACCTTTGAAATAAAAACTTCCGACGCTGTGTTCAGTACCTAACTAGATGTTCAAAGAATGTGCTTATAGTGAGACCTAACAGAGTCCTCATGTGTGGTGTGACTTGTTTTTTATCGCTGACTTCCTTTAAGGTGCCTGGAGGTAAAATGAAAAGGAATACAATTTAAGGAGGAATCTAGTGGATTTTGTTTAGCCGAAAAAATACATACCGGTAAACCAAGCGGTCAGATCAGGTTCAGTTAAGTTCAACACATTTAATAAGCCATGGTGACCCATAATGTTCTCTACCATTAAAGGTTAAAGATGCAGTTTGTCATTTTAGAAAACATGTATATTCTCTTTGTAATACTGGACTCTAAATTGTGAGTAGTTCCTAAGGAGCGAGTTGGGATCAAAAGCTATTTGCTTTCTTGACAAGAGTTAAATGAAAAGATTATTAGCACTTTTACAGAGATTGGATCTTTTCATCTTCGCAAGAAAATTAATAAGCATATTTCCAAAGTGTGGAACTGTTCCTCGAAAAAATCTTCATTTTGCTAATTGTTTTCCTTTTCATTGTTTTTTAAATTAAAATCTAATAGTAAGAGACCAGCTTGTGCTTTCTAAATGAACCTGTCTCTTTTAACGATGTTTGGATGGGTGTAATAATTAAATACATTTTGGTTGAATTTTATAATGCTGCTTCAGTTTCAGGGTCCTGGTGTTCATGCTGGCTGTCATGGGACACTTGAATAGACTAGAGCCATTGTTAATAATATCACTATAACCTGTGCTTTTTCTACCATGACCAGTCAAACTGTCTGCTGTGAAAAAGACATAATCTGCTTGGTGTTACTTAAAGAGGAATTTGAACTTTTTTTACATTCAACATATGGAGTATGAGATGAATAAAATGATAAAACAATGTTTTTGGAGGTAACTTGTATGGTTACAACAGATACAACAGCATATTCCTACAAACTACAAAGACACAATTGTTGGTCATGTGTAAAATCCAACCAAAACAATCCTGTTGGTTTTTTTCTTCCCAGTTTCTATTTGACTCACTGAGCTGTTGTCCTCTTTTCTCTCTGAAGGGGGGCGGCTCTCGGCTCGGCCCTCCCCTCCATCAATCTCTGTCATAAATCTGTCAAGTGGAGAGAAAGGGAACTGCTGAATACAGATTTGTCAGCAATTAATCTAACCTCTATTACTAGACTTGGATATTGTGTGTTCTCTATACCAGAGAACAATAAGCCACTCTAAAATGGAGCATTGCATTGCATCTGTGTGTGGTGTGCAGTCGTGTGTGTGTGTGTGTGTGTGTGTGTGTGTGTGAGTGTGAGTGTGCATACATGCAAGCTTAAGTTTGTTGATTACATATAAAACCAAAAATCCATCAAATCCAAATCTTCTTAAATATCGTCCTGCTCTGCATTATTCTTTATAATAATTGTCTTTTTAAAGAAAATGACACAACAGTTGTTCTTCTTGAGCTGCCATTTAACCTTGAAGAGACACAGCCTGCAGTATGATCATTGTGACGCAGGCTAATTGACATTCTACACTTGATGAGCAGAGACGACACATGATGACTTGCGTGTGTTTTTCAGCTCTGTCTTATATATTTTCTAAAGGATATGGATTAGAGTTGGTGTTTTCCAGAGAAGCTGACAACAAAAACATCAGCGAGAGGAATATTAATAACATGATGACTGTTTACTCCGCTGTGCATGTATGACTTTTAACAAATCCCGTGAAAAGCCAAAAGCCAACAAGGCATTGGTCCCTCTCTCAATGCTCTGACCTTCCTACCGTGTCACACTCAGAACCCAGCTCATTTGTCCCTGAGGACAGAAATCTTCAACATCAGCTCATGCATATGTAGTTTACATTTTTTTTTCTCGTTCTGTTATCTCCTCATTCAGTGTGACTCACTTTTCCTTTTCCACTAACCGAGTAACACACAGGGAATATTAAAAGGGTCGATTCATTGTTAGTTTAGCATTCGTTGTCAGAAAAATATAAAACATCACCAGATATTATCCGTTAAGTACAAGGCCAGCACTTCGCTGACAGTGACATTGCTTCTGGGAGACAATACACACATTTCCTGTTCTTTTCCCAAAGATTTCCTGTTCCTGTTTTGCCCTCTCCCTCTCTGCCTCATCATTCACCCCTAACATCATTTCTGTACATGTGAAATTGCTTGGTCACATGGGAAAGAGAGTTATATTCCAACTTTTGAACTCTGCAGCTACAACAGCGGTTGTTTTTTTTGGAGGTAGGTCTTATTCGCCTTATTAAAGCCCACTCCCTCTTCCTGTACACACTCGTACACATGAACACACACTCCCAGTGATCATTACTGGGACAGTTCAGTGGAGCAGTAGGCCAGTGCTCAGCTGCTCGAGACGGAATTAGAGTGGCAAACAGCTGAGCTTCTCTGGGGTGCTATCATGTGACCTATCCCACCCAGAGGGCCAAAGGGACCCACGTTTAGAGTTACAATGTCCAATTTCCAGCATAGCCGTGTGTGTGTGTGTGTGAATCAGTGTGTGTTATAACTGCTCCAGTAGTTGAGTTGTAAGGGGAATTTCTGTGCTCTGTCTCAGTAAACTTGCTCTCTAACCTGCTGATGGCGGCACCTTTCTGTTCACCTGTTATTAGCACACACTCGGAGCCCTTTGTCCCTGTGCTTGTCTCAGTGACCTGCTCAGGGCAGCGCGGCTACATGGGGAAGAGAGACCACATCTGGGGGGCTTCGCCTCGGCAGTGAGAATGTATCAAACAGCCTGGCCTTATCTACGATGAAAAGAAAAGCCCCCGCAGCACATTGGGGATTGTTTAGATGTATTGTTTCCTAGCCTGCAAAATAACAGCGTGGCTTTTTTTCTTTTTTTTTCAGTGTCCGTCAGCAAAGCAGGTAAGGGAGAAAGAGCTGAGCGCTGCACTAGTCATTACTCCTCACCTGATGAAAGGTCTTGTAATAAGCCTCCACCTCCATTATTTAGAAAAAAAACTAGCTTGTGATACTGGCTTTATCTCCAAAATAACAGAAGGACTGCAATCACCAACTATTGTCAGGTTGGTGGAACAGGGAAGGGCCGAAGGCGGTGATCTGCTTTATAATCATGGTGAGGTGATTGCGGTCCAATAAAAAAAAAAGTTACAATTTGAGCTTTGAACGATCACCTTCTAAAACACAGCTCACACATGTCAAACATGTGCCTGTGTGTGTGTGTGTGTGTGTGTGTGTGTGGATCAGGGCCCAAAGTAGAAGGAGTGTGTCCTGCAGGGCCTTGAGTGTTTACAGCAGAGTAACATGAGGAGTGGACCAGCTTGTCCCGCCTACTCCATAACTCTAAATGCAGAACCACAGCTGTGGTTTGTATGTATGAGGGATTGGAGCGCAAAGTAGGGACTAAAAGGAAAAAGCTAAATGAGTCCCTGGAAATAAAATGATATAAAAGCAGTGTGAGTGTATGCACTGGAGTATCAGATATTGATGCAGGTGAAGAAATTTACCCACTTCTTACTCAAAGGTTTGAGGCCAATGTGGAGGTAATTTACTGTTGCCCATGCATGTGTGCAGGCTAGTGTGTGTGTGTGTGTGTGTGTGTGTGTAAGTGGGGGATGGGGTACCACAGGAATTAGGTAATATTGACATGGTTGTTTCAACCCCGCCCTCCCAACACTACTAGGATCAATGTACCAGATCAATAGTCATTGACAATAACTGAACTTCTCATGTGATCAGTGAAGGAGAAAATTCTCTATTTTTCAGTAGCGTGTGTCCCACATGCTCATCTATCACTGAAGGACTACACTCAAACACGTGCACACACACTTGCAAATAAGTCAAATAATAATTAATAAATGCACACAAGCGGAAATTCATGCACACGGACACACACACACACACACACACACACACACACACACACACACACACAGCAGGGGGAAACAGGCTCTTCTCTGACACTGCATGATTGGTCACTTTTTCCCTCTCTCTCCCTTCCTGCTGAAATAGTTTTAACAAAAGACAGGGAGAAGGAGGAGGGGGAGGGGTGGCATGGTTGGGGGAGGGGATGTATGTGCTGCTCTGTTGTCACTGGGCGGGGGAGAGCAAGAGGGGGGAGGGAGAAGGGAGCTAGAGGGCGAGCGAGGGAGTGTAGGAGAGAAGGATAGGGTCCCAGAAGAGAGTACAAGCCTCTCTCTCTCTCTCACACACACACACACTCACTCACACACACACACACACACACATTTATGTCAGCTCCCCTGTTGTACTTTGCGGAATAGTGGATTACTTCCCAAATTGAACCATCCATCGAGCGAATCCGGGCATGATCAGGTCAGTAACCATTTGCTCACTTGTTGAGAAATAATCTTGCTTTTATCTCCTTTCAGCAGTAATGACAATGTCTCTGCTGCTTCTTGCACATTCCTGTGATTTCCAATGCTCTCTTCTCTCTCTCCATGTGGTATGCCCCTGTTTTTATGTGCTGCTTACTCCGGCGTACATGCCGTAGTTTGTCCTCTATATGTCAAACCAGACTACATGTAAATGCACTCTCATATTCTACACTCATTCTTCAGCCCCCCCCTCATGTATTCCATGTTAGACACGGTGGCTTCCTTGCTCTGCACAGAGTACAAAGTTCCTCTTGCTGTTGCGGTTGGTAGTGTTCGTGTTGAAACGTGGGTGGCTTCAAACAATTAGAAACTTGTCTCCACTGGCCGTGCGGTTTTGTGGTCAGAGGGTAAAAGCCCCCTCTCTTTCAGGACATTTAGCTCTGCCTTGATCGGTCGCTCGCACGTGCATGCACATAAACAGAAAAACAGAGGAAAGCAAACGTGAGTGCTTACTTTCTTTTTGTCAATAATAGTCGCTTCCTGCAAGTTTTTCCCGAAAGTGTTCAAAATAGTCTTTTTAATAGGAGTCTTGAATTAAGTGAATTGAATGTACTAAATGCAAGCAAATTAGGGCTTTAAATAAATATGTCAACCTGTGTCAAATGTCCCTATGTCTGGCTTTGAGTAAACATCCTCGTCTTATTGGCCGTGTCTCGTGGCTCTGACACTGGCATGTGTGTGCTCTTCAGTTGGCAGCGTGTCGGAGCTGTGTTGAACTGTGAAATGACCCATGGAGGGGTCCAAGAGGCCGGTCCCTAGCCGAGCCAACAGCCGCACAGCCAGCAGCAGCAGCAGGAGAAGCAGTAGCCCAGGGAGGCCCCGCAGCATGCAGCTGGGCCCTCACTAGCACCAAGTGGACCTGGTCCTCTCCTCTTCACCTGGGGCCAGGGCTGCAGAATGCTCAGTCCTGTCACCCCATACAGTAAGTCTGCACAACTTTCTAAATCCATGTGTGTACACAGCCTGTACTTGGATCAATATGGTCATGTCCAATGACGGGTGGGTTTGGCATGTTGTACCTAACAATGCCACCTAGATTGGGTTGGGTCTGTTTTTCCGACAACTTCATCTTTTGGCTCCTCTTTTGTCCAGAACTCATCTCCCGTGGCTCAGTAGAGGGAAGAGAGGGGCTGGGGGTCTGCGAGAAGTAATTTTGCAGATATGCTAATGGCTTTAACAGCTGAGTCTCTCAGGCTTTGCATTGAGGAATTTCACAGAAAGTGTCCAGTCGCTGTTTTCTCAGCCCCTCCATGAGACTCTAGTATAGTGAGAATTAGTTTTAACATGCAGCAGCTAAAGCACTGCAGTCTTTTCTCACAAGCGTGGCTGTATGAAGGAGTGCAGCGGAGCGGTCGACTGAATTCAGAGCTTTTCTATAAGAATGTAAGATACATATAATGTTGGTTATACTTTTATACTTTTTAACAATAGTAAAAAACCTTGAAATACTCGGGACACCCAGTGTTGCGTTTTAACATTTAGTTTCCAGGGTCACATATCTGTTTTCTATGTGCGTCCTATTAGTATGTGAAAGCAGATTAAATTAGATCTCTGTGACATGTCACAGTATAGGCCTCACTTGTATATGTGCTAATCATGAGAAGGTTGCTATCCAGGCTGATGAATATGCTTATATTGATTGACTGGGTTATTGATTAG
Organism: Chelidonichthys spinosus; assembly: GCA_029853015.1. Taxonomy (NCBI): domain Eukaryota; kingdom Metazoa; phylum Chordata; class Actinopteri; order Perciformes; family Triglidae; genus Chelidonichthys; species Chelidonichthys spinosus. Next base: position 17,315,393 of record CM056822.1, read on the forward strand.
GCTAAGCCTTAACAGGATTACAACGCTAACCTGATTAGAGTAGCGCAACGGGAAATAACTTAAAGGTTTTTATTATTCTTAAGAGCTATACAGATGCACAGAGACACTACAGAATAGGAGGAGGGCGTTTTCTGAGTGGACTGACGTTTTAGTAACGTACGTCTGTCACATTCCACCTTCAAAAAGACTCACAGGGTAAGGTTAGTTTTTTTTTTCCCACCGTAGAAACTTCGAAATACACACAATCCTATGAGACATTTATTTTTACAACCACTAAATCTCACAGGCTCACACAAGTAAACATTAAATCACAATCACCTACACCTCATTATGGGGTCTGTCCGTAATGATGATTAGCAGTTTTAGCCCTTTTAGCTGCCAGTCACCAGGGTGAAATGATTCTGTAAATGAAAGCCAGATCGTTAGTAACCTGGTGTCAGCAGCTTCTCATTAGTCCTGTATAGAGGGACAAATAAACATCACCCTCCATTCACACACACACACACACACACACACACACACACACACACACACACACACACAGTAGTCCTCCATAGTAATCATGACAGCTTGTTAAGCAAATTGTAGCACACCTTAGAGGTGTTATAGTAAAGAGCCATGCTGCTGCTGGTAAAATGACAGAGAAAAGTGAAGGGCAGATGGAGGGGACGCAAGGAGGGACTGGTCAGCTGCAGCCTGATATATGAGTGGACACAATAAGCAAAGAGGGGCCAGGCCAGCCTCTATTAAGTGTGTGTGTGTGTGTGTGCATGAGCTAAAAGAGCGGGGGAGGGGGAAACTGACCACACAGGCTCGGACACACGGTCCTGTTTTTCCTACGGCACAGAGAGAAAGAGTGAGGCTCAAGAAAGGAATGTTTCAGGACAAAATAAAGAGTGTTTAAGTTTAAAATCAAATGAGAGGAAAAAGAGGGCTAAATGATTCCAAAGTAAACTAGTTTCTCGGTCACATAAATATGTGTGATGGGTCTGTTTGAGCAGGAAAAGCCACATTCTGACTTGAATTTTCATGTGATTCCTAGTTAGAAATAACATGTGGGTTAGAGATGTGAAAAACTTGAATCAGATATATTACAGTAGTGGATTGTCCGAGAGCCTGTGCAGGGCTGGAGAAAAGGGGGGGATGTGGGAGAGGGAGGGGTTTTCCCTCAGCAGATCCTCCTTCACTCTGGCTTCAGCATTTAGACTATGGTCACTGCTTACATAACAATCTAACCCACATTTACACCGTAAGCCAGGAAGACAGAAGAGTCGTGTGATGTGTGCAGTCCATTGCTACAAGAACGTTGACATGCTCCCATGTATATTCATATCCCATTCTCCTCCTGATGGCTTCGGTATTGATCTCACTGGCAATGGTGTGAATTAACTCTAACTAATACAAATCGCCCAATAATGTGCAAACGGCTGATAAGGTCATTTATCAGCGCTGCACATAAGCATGTTCTCTCCCTTACAAGCCCAAGAGTGGACAGTGCATGTTGAGCGTATGGAGAGGATATTATGTGCTTTGTAAATAGATCTCAGGTTAGATTCCTAGCATTCCAGCAGCCTGACTCAGCCGATAGGTGACCAAGAGCTCCTCTGCCTGTCGGCCAGCTGGAACTCAACACTGCTTGCTTGATCCTGTGTGTGTGCATCTTGGCCTGTATGCTTCTGTGTCTGTCCATCCTCAGGAAATGTAAGTCTTTGTTTATTGTGAGTAGAGTAAAGAAGCACTTACAGAGGAGTGTTGGAGCCAACCAGCAAGCCGCCTCTGATGCCTCACAACCCCCAAATCCCTCTTCCAGTCAGCCCCTTCCCCCACATGTACTTTCATCTAATTAACCCCTAATTACTCATACTGACCATGCAGTAGACCACGAGTCAAGCCACTGACGCACAGAAAACATGCATGACTTGCATAAGTGCGTGTCCTCATAAGAGAATATATGCATTTGTTACAAGAAGAAAAAGAACAAAAGTGGTTTAAGTGGAGGTTGTTGACGGCTCGATGGAGAGCTTGGACAACTCGGTCCATCTCCTTATTGGACAGATCAGGCTCCTGTTTACAAACACCACAGTCCCTACCTTATACACACACTGCATGTTTTGCTGTTTGGTGAAACCCGAAGCCCCGCTACAACCATGTTTTAGGTCTTGATGATGAGCAAAGACGAAGAGTTAAAAGTGTCATGGCAGCTATGAGGGGGACTGTGGTGTTTCTTTTGGTTCCCAGAGGATTTCGCTGCAGAGCACATATGCCTCTGACCACACGTGTGCAGGATTGGTCTGCTTGTGAGGTGTTTCCCTCTCACTCGTCACGCTTTATTCCCTCCTGCCCCGACACGTTCAGTGCTCTCACAGGCCATCTCCTCTTCTGATGTAATCTAGCTCTTCTCAAAGATGCAGACGTGAATCTGAATTTTCATCCAGCAAAGCCATTTTGAAGCGTCAACATTCTGTCCACCTAAGTGTTACCGGTGCATGTGAAGAAATGAATGAGGATGAGTATGTTGACATAACTCCGTTTGCTCCTTCTTTTAGTTAGTAATTCTGGAGAATTAAACAGAGACTTATGACTATTAATACGTCTCCTGTCAATGTGTCACCTCGACAAAGAGGTCAGGTGTTCAAGTTCTCTGCAAAGGTACAAAGGAGGCATTCTCATTCACTTCAATGACTCAGCAGCTGATTCAAAACTCTTCGACCCGAGTGCTGACCAGGACCAGAAGAAGACAATTATACCTTTTTTAAATCCTTTTAAAGCACCACATGGTCTTGGACAGGCATATATGTCTGACATGCGGCCCTTCAGGTCCTCTTGGTTCTATTCGTTGTCCCAAAGTGCAGGCGTAAAAGCTCTGGTCGAGCAGCTTTTAGCGTAATGCTCCGAGCCGCTGGAACAGGAACAACCAGGATCTTAGAGCAGCTGCAAGTGTTGAAGTCTTTAAACATAAACTTAAAACAACCAGGCCTTAGATTCAGAATGGTTTATAGACATTTTATTAGACTTTGAATAATTTGATTTTTCCCTGCATCTTTACATTATTAATATTCATATCTTATTTTTCATTGATCTCAAATTGTTGAATTGTCAATTTACTGAACTGTTTTTAGATAGATAGATAGACAGACAGACAGACAGACAGACAGACAGACAGATCAGATCAGATAGATAGATAGATAGATAGATAGATAGATAGATAGATAGATAGATAGATAGATAGATAGATAGATAGATAGATAGATAGATAGATAGATAGATAGATAGATAGATTTTTCATCTTCCTATTTCTATGGTTTTCTCATCTGACGTGTCCAGTAACCAAACTGCTGCAGGACAAAGAGGAAACACGGGTGTTGGGCGACAGTATGGTGATCACAATGATTAAGGAAAGCTGTCATAGTACCAAGCCGGTTTAGTGATCATCTTTGTTTCTTGGTAAGCCAAGCATGACCAAGAATGGAGGGGTGTTTCTAAGCCCCGGTCCAACATGAGGTGCTAGATTAGGGTTAGGGGCTCCCTCACTCATCCCTCCTAATACCCAAACCCTGCTCCCTAATATCCGCACTTTAACATAGATGTCCAATGGTACAGCGCCTGTTACCAGTAAGAGGTTTTAATCTGTCAGAGAAACTCACATTTCCTGGCAAACGTGGCAGTGCCAACATGTAAATAATGCCTTATTGCAAAGCCGTTTTAGTCTCAGAATTAAGACTATCCTTCATAAAGAATGAGAATCTACTATTGGGAATATAAGGTGTACATAACTTACTGAATTCATAATATTCATCGGCTGATAAAGAGAGCAGTTACGGTAATTTACTAATGTGTGCTTTAATATAATAATTATAACATAGTATAATAATTACACATAATCTGAAGTAGCTCTACAGTATGTCTTTGTATCTACAGTGGCATCTGCAAACATATAAGAAATAAAAAAATTAAATCCTGACAGCCTTTTTTGTAGCCATAAATTTGCAACGGCCTAAATAATGTCTATGCAATTTCTTTAAAATCAGGTGTCATTTCACACAATAAAGATCAAGTAAAATATCCGTTTTGTTGCAACGCTTTGCAATAAAGCCTTCAGGGATGTTACAGGCTTACAGCCAACATGAGGAATAAGCTCACCAGTGGAGTTGCATCTTTAATTATTGTCCACGATTGTCACAGAGCACTGACACTAGCTTAAGCCTCATAAGTACTAATCCTTCATTAGTCTGGTTTCCTCAGTCTGGTCCTTAACCCATCCAGACCCTCCAGTTCACTCTTCCGTCGTCTGATCTCAGAGGGATCCTCAGTTTTCACATTCCTCGCACTGCGTTTTGATGAGGACACCTTAGATTACTGTGGTCTAATAGGGCTCAGATAGTTTGTAAACCAACGGGCGAAGAGATGCGGGGGAAAGGAGTAGATTGAAGGCAAAGCGGCAAACGTTTGGCTCATGCCTGCAATCAGCATGACCAGTGAGTATCAGTCTGATGGCCGTGTATGTGTCCGTCCGTATGCATGATGTCAGAATTTGCATGAGTGTAAAAGAGTCCAACAAGGCCACAGATGTTTTTTTTTATTATTTTACATCAAAGAATTCATGTTCTGTTTTATTGATTAAAGCATTTCTAATAAATGACTACAATGTATTTAGCATCGCTTTCAATTTTTAAATGAACAAACTTGTTTCTTGGACTGAGAAGGATACTCTCAGATACATCACCAGAGTACCTCAAACTGAATGTAGAAACACTATACTGTGTATAGCCGGAAACTGGGGAGATAACAAGGTATTTGCCATTTCCCCAGTTAAATTCTTAAAATATCTTAAGGAAGTGATGCTGGTATCAATACAAAGGGAAAAGCCTTAATAACAGAAAACGTGAGGGGGTAAACACTCCCTCTGAATATGTTGTGATGGCCCCTTCACACAGACCTAAAGGTTTTTAAGAATGACTTTTGGGGGCGCACATTGACAAGAATGACTGAACCCTTTGGCTTTGCCTGTAATGACAGAGCAGTCGCTGCACTGGTCTGAGCTTAGGGGTCCCCTAACCCTGCACCCAGGAGACCCATTTGGGTAATGCAGCCATGATCTGCAGATTACTGTGACATACGATGAATCAGCACCCCCACTTTAGTATATTCCTCTAGCCATGTATGCATGTTGGTGGGAATATAAGCCTTTTAACGCGGTATAGCAATAATGTTTTTGTGCCTGGGATGAGCACCATCGCCAGTCAGAGTTCCCAGGAGCACAGGGTGGAGCTTGTACTGGTGGAGAGCGCTGCGATCCCTGGATTGGATGAGTGGGATTATTGGTCTGAAGGATCATTTAATTTAGGGATCAACATGTGGACTGTTTGTGGCCCATCTGGTGGTCCTAGTGGACATGTGACACAACCTGCCATAATCCATATGTAGACAGTTTCAGACCAGACATGTCAGTGAGTAAGTGTGTGTACATGTGTATGTGTGTGTGTGTGTGTGTGTGTGTGTGTGTGTGTGTGTGTGTGTGTGTGTACGCATGCCACTGCTGCTAAAATTACCTGCCTGTTTTTGTATTTTTCAGAAGAAAATTATTGAAAAGAGATGTTTCCTATTATGTAGAACATCTAGAATAACAGTAGCTTAAATAGAGCTGGTTCTTTGATTGAGATATAATTTAATTAGCAATTATTTTGATCGTTCTCATTTTTGAAGCAAAAATACCAAACATTTTTGGTTCAAACAATGAGTTTTCTCAATGAGAGTTTTCTGATTCCCCCTTTTCCTTTAATTTTGTTTTCAGACTGTAATGTTTCCACATTTGTATCTCAGTTAATTTAGAAAGATATTGATTAATTAGTCTAAAGAATCAAGAATAAAAATAATCATTAGTTGCAAAGTCTTAAATCAATGCTTAACTCACAAACCAAAATTCTAAGACAATCATCTATGATACATAATACATAATTATATATGTATGTATATATATAAAGACCAGTAATCAGAACAGAACATGTATGCCCAAATATTGCAAGAGAACATGATAAAATATTGGTGGCAATGTATTGATCAGAGTTATTTTTTGAATTCATGTTGAATTAACTGCAGTATTAACTTCTTCCTCTGTTGAGTACTGTTGTAGGGAAGCCCCTCTGGCTCCGTCCTGGGGTCAGGACAGTTTAATAATACCTTGCAATGCCTGGAATGTCAGCCTAATGCCAGTTCAAAAAGACAAGGCCTGCAAAAGCCAATCAAAGCCCACGACCACTAAACCAGTGGATTCCTTGTTTGTGTAAATGTGCATGTATCATCACACATGGCACATGGAAATCAGAATCTTTTGACTTCTCAACCCATCGGTTGGCTTGTAATAGTGTTCATAGATATACTGGTCCAGTTTCTCTGTGTAGTATGATGAAAAGCCCCTCTATACCACCACCCCCCCCCCCCCCCCCCCCTACCTCCTGTCCCCCCTGTCCAGCAAACCCCTGAGGTTTGGGCCGAATCAGATCACACGCCCGGTGGGGGTGGCTTTGTGGACTAAGAGAGTCACAGAGAGACAACAATGGCCCTAATGTCAGAGAGGCAAAGGCAGAGAGCAGCTCGTGGGCTGATAGAGGCTTATCGCCGTGGAGACCAGGCTGGGGGTTATGTTGCCGACTCACATAAAGATTAGAGCAGTTGTCCCCTGCCTGGATGAGACCGTGTAGAAGAGCAGAGGCTAAGCATTGACATGATTCTGGTAAAGGGGGAGCTAGCCTTTGTGATTATGAGGGCAGATATGATGATAATTGTTATGATTAGATATTCATGATATATCTGGTGAAGAAAAATGCTGCATTTACTGAATGTATTCCTAATTTAAAACATGTGATACATTATTTAACAACTGTGTGGACTAATTCGGCTTTGTTTCTGTCAGGTCTGTTGAAGATGCACTGGTCCCCGGAGCACGCCGCCCCTTTATCTCAGTGGCCTGAGCAGCACCTAGATGTCACCTCTACCACCTCGCCGCCATCTGCCCACAAACACGACCCCTACGCTACAGCTGGTCGCCGCGGCTTTGCCCCAACAGGTTACCCGTGGGCCAGCGATGACATCTCGGCCCTTACCGCCTCGTCTCTTCTCAAACGCTATGCAGAGAAGTACTCAGGGTTGGAGCTGTCCTATGAACGCCCTCCTACAGGGGCCTACCCAGAGCCTGGAACTTTCTTGAAAACTGAATCTGAGCCATGGGCTCTGGGTCAGGGCATGGAGTCTTACCCTGGACTGGAGACCTTAACTGGCACCAAGGTGGGCTCGGCATCTGTAGGCATCCCATCCACAGGAAGTGTGACAGTAGTGAGCAGTAACTTGGCCTCTGAGCCAGGCTACAGTGGTGCTGGCTCCTGCAGTGCCCCGTCATCTCAGGAATACCCTCCTGCCTACAACAGCACCTACCTGTCTTCAGGATACTGCCCTCAGCCAAGCGCAGCACTTCCGCCTGCCCCTCTACACTCTTTGCAGGCCGCACCCACTCTAGTGCCCAGCTACAGCACCAGCACTCCTATCTACAATTACCCTCCAGGATGCTACCCCCAAACCAGCCTGTCCTCTGGATACAGCCACCCCAGTGCCTCCTATCTGCCCCCTGGGATCAGTGCCCCAACTCCTCTGGCCCCTCGGCCCACCATGGTAGGGGGCAGTTACAGCTACCCATCTCACAGCCTTGGAGGGAGCTCCGAGGGAGGGGTACCACCACTGAAACGCAAGGCCTTTGAGATGGCAGAGGATGGACAGGAGGGAGCAGAGGTTGAAGGCTCACGCTACAGAAAGTATGGCAACGGCCATGGAAGCAGTCATAGCAAGGGTCATGGCAATGGGCACGGCAACGGCTACGACATGAGTGGCTCAGCCTCAGAGCCACAGGCCTACAAATCTGGAAAGCCCATGATGTCACCCCCTTATGGCGGGGCGGGGGACTACAGCCCACCATCAGGCCTCCCAGGAGAGAGCGGATCAGGGGAGCACAACTTTCCTCAGCAACAGAGAATGTCTATGAAGATACCTGGATCGCACACAAGGGCCGAGGACCCCACCGCAGGGCGCTGACAACACCGGTCGGCATTTGAGAGGATTTGCTTACTCTTTGAAACCAACCTGACGGACTTGGGGGAACAAAATTGGATTTGTCAATGAAAGGTTTCATTTCTCTAGTGAACAACAAGAGGGCACAAGACTAGTATTTCTTGTGCATCTTCAACATTTTCATTATTCATGTTTTTCCAAAGATTCACAGAGGCTCTCTAATGTTGAGGTAAGTCTAAGGGGCGAGGTTAAGGCATTCTCTACAAAGATAGCTTTAAGACAGTCTAAATGTATGAGTGTCTGTTTCTCTCAGGATCCTATTTATTTCCTTTGGCTACTGCGGCGGCAGCACTGCACCTGCAACGTTGCCGTTTTAAAAGTGGGTATAATTATTTGTGGCCATTATGTATGTAGAAGGCCTTTGACTGCAATACCTTGTACCACACCACAAAAATCAGTACCGACCAAAAAGTAAAGAGAGCAATAACTTAAATGGTGAAATTGCCATAGTACTTCAGCACAATCACTGCTACTTTACACAGCTGACTCCAAGGCTCGGTGTGTAACCTGGCCTCGAGAAATGAATGTTTTCCCTGCTCATCCCTCGCTTCCCCCCTAATTCTTTTCTCCCCCAGTTTCTTTAACACCCTTTTTTTCTTGTTCTTTACTTTATCCTATTCGGCGTCCCGCTTCTTGTTCTCACCCTATTTCATTGCTGAACAACCTTTGTTTTTGTCCAGTTTTATACATAACAAGCTGCGTATCAAATTTCTACATAGTATACATGAAGCCGCCCTTTTTAAAATAGTTTTGATGTTAAGAAAGAGTGGGGAAATAATCTAACATTTTAATGTTTGTATTAAGCATTCACACAATGACGTGTATATGCATATCGCCCTGAAGCGTGTTGTTTATTTGATCCTGATCCTAAAACTAACGGGTATATTTTTGAGAATAACAGTGCAACATACGCCTTTAATATTCACACTATTACAAGAAACAATGTCTATATAAATCTATGAAACTACCAAAAAAACAACCATGCTTAAGTCTGCATAAAATGCACTCAGTGCCAACGGTGCATAAGCCTGTTCATCACTTGTGTTTGGATGCACAGCCCAGACTGAGGGATTCAAGTCTCAGTGGAGGCTAAATGCTTCTCCACGGACAATTTTTAAATTTACATTCTCTATGAAGATCTACCTGCTTAGGATTTACTCTTACTTTTTTTTTTTTTTTAAATATATGCATTCTTTTTGCTTTTGCCTCTCAAAAGGATGATTTATAGTCATGTTATTGAATACTCAGGAAGAATATTGTTACCTCAGAATGATTTAATAAGAATGTATGTTATTACCGTTATGTGTTTGTAGGGAGCTTTATGGAGCAAGATGAAAATGGAGCCATGGCTTTTATTGAGAGCAGAACATAATCTGAACACTTCAGGGAAACAATGAATTTACAAGGCCTTTGATACAAACAGGAAACACACACACACACACGCACACACACACACACACACACACACACACACACACGCACACACACACACACACACACACACACACACACACACACACACACACACACACACACACACACACACACACACACACACACAGCTTCTTAGCTCTGGAAATTAAACTTGAGGTTTTTGTACCAAGGCCTGAAATGATGAATGTAATTCAGATATTTTTTTTTTAAGTACAATACATGCCATGATGTTTTTAGATATATGAAACATATTTTCTTCATGTATAGATGTAATTCTCTTATAGGTTTTGGTGGAGAAATGAATGTTAAGTGTTAGTGTAGTTAGCAGTGGGGGGGAAAGGTTTAGTGGACAAACTGTCGAAATAAAGCACTCCTGATTAACAACTGTTGACATATCAAGACGTACACATATTACAGTACATGCTCTATAATAGGTATGGTTATTAAATTTCTTAATAAAGTGTCCAATCTCATTTATCAGTATTTTCAAAACCGTTTGACACAGTGTCATCAGTCAACCAGCTTGATTTGAGCTCTAACATGAATTGAGACCATGAAGAAGGGAGAAGTTAAATATTTACCAAGTATGTGCACTGTCAGAAAATATGTACCACTTTTTTCAGAGTTGTAGCTTTGTTGCTCCACTGTGCCAACCCCTCATAAGTTGTGCCATACAAATATATCTTTTGCAAAATTAAACAACAATAGTCTTGCCTAAAAGCATGCATGGCAAGTGGATCCCTTAATAGAAAGATTTAGGCTGAAATGCAGCTTCAGATTTTGTCTGAAAATATATTTGAATTTGGAAATATAAGCACATTCATAAAATTGAACTTGCTGAGGGGGAAATAAACCTTGTCACACAAAGATTTAGCTCCAAATTATGCTGGAGGAGGAAAAAATACAGATTGATAAAAAGGTGTTACACAAAGTATAATGTACTCTTTCCACCAGATTTTAAAAGTATTTAAGCGCTTAGCTACAACAATTGAATGCTCTTCAATGCCACACAAAGAATGTGATCGTTATTAACCTACACTCTGCAGCAAATAACAATATTTGCTGCATCTCATCATTGAAGTAAGTGTAGTTGAATCTGTCCAACTGATGGAAAAATGGCATTTCAGTGTTATCTTTGTAATTCAGTTGTAAGTTTGTTGTATCTTGTACATTCTCTGTAACCATTTCTACCTCATTTTGAAGACATTGTACATGGAAATATTTATTTCATGTCATTTAACATGTCAGTTTAAGGAGCAATGTTTCTAACTCTTGACCTGTTATAGTCTACCTCACTAAAGACTGTTGTGTCATGGAAATGAAGATACCACACCAAAAAAAAAAAAAAATCCTTGACTTTGTCTTTTTGTCTGTGAGTGTTTGAGGTTTGAGTGTCATTCAGTCACTTACTAAAACACACACACACACACACACACACACACACACACACACACAATCTTATACAGCTAAATTAAATTCTTGATAAAGCTTTATTTTACTGCTATTCATATTCATATCAATGTCCTAATCAATTCCGAGGACATTTCCTGAAGAAAAACCCATTTAATTTGTAATATATTCAGATTAATTCCGATGAATTAACCAAGAACAGAAGCAACGTTTCCTGAATAAATTATGAGTATACATTCAGAGTGCATATTTTTAAACTCAAATCATTTCAAGTAAATGATTAAGAAATAAACATCCAGTAAAATCAAGTGTTACACAAATTTGTATTTCGCTTGAGAGAAATTTTGTTAAATCAGTATTTTTAGTCCAAGTAGCAAAGGAAGTGGTGAAGAACCGCAGAGGTTTGTGTCATCTAAAGACTGCATAAGAAGCTGAAGAGAGTATAGAATGAAAGGACAGGAAGATTGGAGAGGATCCTGACCCTCTTCCCCTGGACACCACCCCCTATCCACAGCTTTATTGTCTGGAGGGCGGAGGGCATGCGCTGGCGTGTGACAGATGTCCAAAACTTTTGTCCTTTCATCCACAGTGAATCTAACCCTGCTGAAGCATCAATGCATTTTCGCAGCAAACTCGCTTTTGTCCAAATCTGTTTCATATGAAACTATCTTTAAAAATAATGATCATTAGCATCAACAAACCTCAAATGACATTCCTGTCACTGGCTGCAGGCATTGAACCAGTCATCTTCATTCAAAGCTTTCACTCAGCCTCTATTCCCATATGATCCTCAGTCAGGCTCACTTTTCATTTTGAGCAATCAGCTCAGCAAACTAACTGTGTTCAATGTTCAACGTTTATCTACAATTTATGAATCATACAGGTACATTTGACCCATGAAAACCTGGTCCCTTTTTGTCAAAATGCAGTGGCTCTGCCTTTCTAACAATGATATTTCTTCTCCAGTTCACGCTATTCCTTGTGTGAGTTGAAGTATAACAGTGACACCTACAGGGTCTTGGTAAGAAGTGCCTTGTTGAAACAAAGTCACTCACAAAATATCGTGAAGATGGATATACATATGAACACATGAGCTTATATTTAAGGACTTATTGATGGAGTATGATTTTCAAACAGTACAGATGCTGGTTAATAGACTTTCTAAGGAAGTGAATGAGACTTTCAGCTCTCAGGCTGTTGTTGCTGATACTCTGCTAAAGGCATTCAGGCTGAGGGGGAACGTCAGTGTGTCCTGCACAAGGAGTGAATGTACCGCAAAGTCCGAAGTAAAACGCACTAGTAGTTGCTGTATAACAAAACATGCAGTAAAAATACTCCATTCAAATTATTATCAGCACATAGATTCATGGCATTGAAAATAAAGGTAGTGGTTTGGCAAAGCAAATGGCCCCATCACTGTTATTTTCTGCCTTTCACATTTACTACATTAGAGGTATCGTGACTTATGTATTAACATGAACACGACAGTTTAATTGGTTGCTATTTTTTCACCAGCCACTCTCTTGTTTGAACCAGCAGTGTGAAACATATGGAAATAATGAAACAAGATCTGCAATATTCAAGCAGCCATTTTATTGCATAGGGTAAATCATGAAAAAAATATATTGATGTCCTCTCTCTCTCAGCCATACATGTGCATATATTTCAACCTGGTCTCACAGGCATCCGTGAAATAGCCACGGACCCTTAACTCAAAATCTGTGACAATATAACGGAAACACCCGAAATTCACGGACGGCGAGGTTCCGAGATATAGACAACCGTTGCTATGTTGCCCCAGAGAATGCCCAATTGAAAAAGAATAGCCTACTTGTATTAATCTTTCATCAGAATACTGATTAAGTTGTGACATTACTAATAGACTGCAGATTTTTTTATATAATTGTTCTGGGCCATCCTCAACCTTTTTTGGGCTCGCTAAATTATTGGACATTCGTGTTGGCTCCCGTAGCGGCTTTTTACAGCCAATCGGCCAGACAATATAGAGTATCATCAAGTTATACATATCCCCAGAATCAGCACAACCTCAGCTAACTGTGTTTATCACTCAATAAATACTTATATACACTATAATAGGGGATTATATCCCACAAATTAAAAATAAATAAAAACACACCTTGAATTGTATTTAAAAAAAAAAACATTATAACGAAAGAAAAGCTCAACATAGAAAGTTTCACACACTTGTTTGGATTGTTCTAGAAGTTATTTGAAGCTTCTAGCTCCTTCTGTCTTTGAAATATGGATATTATTTTGGGTAGTGTCCATGGGTGTTTTTTTTTTTTTTTGCTTTCCGAGCCGCTACGGGAGCCAATACGAATGTCCGATGCATAAACGGGACTCTATACGTCACTAGCAAGATGGCGGATGAAAAATAATGATCTCTATACTTAAACAAAACAGAGAAATGCGCCACTGAGACGAGGAGACAGTACCGTTGTTTAGCCCCGTTTCTCTACTTTAAGAGGAAACCAACCGCATGTTTCTAGGGCAAACCATTACGGAGTTATGACGCTCTAAAGACATGATCTTTTGTAGCGTATACGCTACAATGGGTCTCAGAGGGTTAATTTAGCGAGCCCAAAAAAGGTTGAGGATGGCCCAGAACAATTATATAAAAAAATCTGCAGTCTATTAGTAATGTCACAACTTAATCAGTATTCAGATTAAAGATTAAGACAAGTAGGCTATTCTTTTTCAATTGGGCATTCTCTGGGGCAACATAGCAACGGTTGTTATGTTGGAGGAGGACATCCAAGATCCCTGTTCATATGACAGAATAGGCTAATCCGTGTTTATTTCACAGAATTGAGTTCGGGCTATCCTACCGAGCTGTAAAACGCGATCAAACTGCGGTCCATGTCTGTCACGGAACCGGGACCTCGCCGTCCGTGTCTATATCACGGAACATCGCCATCCATGACTATATCACTGAATCTCGCAGTCTATGTCTATATCACGAATCTCGCTGTCCGTGTGTATGTCACGGAATCTTGCTGTCCGTGTCTATATCACGATTCTCGCTGTCCGTGTCTATATCACGATTCTCGCTGTCCGTGTCTATATCACGATTCTCGCTGTCCGTGTCTATATCACGATTCTCGCTGTCCGTGTCTATGTCACAGAATCTCGCTAAGGGAACAGAATTGAACTGATGACAGGACAACAACCTGAGCCTACAACAACTGTGAGGGTCAGGGTGATATATATATATATATATATATATATATATATATATATATATATATATATATTATATATATATATATATATATATATATATATATATATATATATATATATTGGTGTTGAAAATGAACTAAATATTGCTTCAAATGTTGTGTTTCCAAGTCAGAAAGCATGTCCATCGAGTGAGATCTGTACGGGGCATTCTGTGTGTAGACCACGGGAGGTCAGTGGCATTGTTTTGCATTAACGTGATTTGCGTGGTCATTTCACGGAATTTCGGGTGTTTCTGTTATATTGTCATGGATTTTGACTTAAGGATCCGTGGCTATTTCACGGAGGGGCCGTGGCCATTTCACGGATGTCTGTGAGACCAGGTTGATTTATTTGTATGAATATTCAAATGTTACCAGTCACTGACTAGATTACCACAATTCAATTGTTGTATTTGTTGGTGTTTTTATTTGCTGGCGAGTGAAGCAAATTTATAAAGGAAAATGCATGTATTTTACCAGCATTTGGCGGGAATATACTTATTTCCAACCAGGTTAAAAATGTAAAACTGTTTGATATTTTAATTAATAATGATGTATCACATTTTCAAAGCTGTATTACCGTGTGGAGATGCATGAGTAACCTCAAAACACTTGAGTACAAGTAAAGTATGCGGCAAGCAACAAAAAGCATAATTTATGTTGAGAAGGTGATCAATACGAAAAAAAGGGTGACATCCTAGCTAAAATGTTCCTCTTGGCAAGGCTAGACTCCCGGTATCTGACCAATACATGTCCTTATAACCCCCCAGCTATCAGAATATACTAAGCATTTCAAACCAAGGCCAGTGAGGGGTACTCGAGGACTGGAAGACGGCTGTGAATGTGCTTCACCGACCAGCAGGTGAGTTGGAGAGTAGAGTAATGAAATTCAACTTCTATCCATTTAAAGGTACGCTATTTGCATCATTAAATAACTGTTAATGGGACCTACAGCCAATATCCATCATACCAGGGAGCATTATGTCTACAAATATGACCTAACCCATAACCTTTGGAAGTGACAACATTGCCTGGAGTTATGTCCTTTATGTCCCACTAGAGGGAGTTAGATAGCTGTAAGAAGTCATTTGAGACACTTAATCAATGTTTTCTGGGGGGGTACATCAATAAACACCATAGATAAAGTCAATGATCTCTGCAGTCACTTTTACACGGGGGTCAGAGAGGGCCATGCTCTATAATGGATGAGCAGTGGAGGCATAGGTGGCCAAACCAGGGAAACATTGGCATAAATCAATCGCATCTTTTATTCTAGTCTGGCTTAATGCAATTCATTTAAATTCCTTTCTCGGCTAGGCAATATAAATCATGTGGAAACTGTTGAATTAAAGGCAATAATGTCCCTTATACACTTCCTCTTTACACAGTGAGTGAAACTGGGTCTTTATATGCCAACACAGACATATAGAAACTAGAGAGAACAACAACCACCTCACCCAGATACTTTAGCGCAACAATAGAGCCAGTTTCATGTTATTGATTCCTTAAAGACATAGTCTCCCTCTCTCTGTATCCCTGACACACACTTCCTTCCCTCTGGCTCCCTCCCTCCTTCACACAAACTTGCTCAGACAGCCCGACAGATCACACCAACGTCCTACCTAATCCACATCCCACCTCTGCAGCCAAGTCCTGCTGTTCAGATGGATGCAGGGCAGAAACCTAAAGGGGGGGAGGACAAAGCATGTGTGTAGCACAGTATAGGTATGTGTGACATTTTGATTGTGTGTCTCTCTTCAAAAGAAATGTAGAGTATATCAACGATTCTTACACATAAATCAAATAAACGGTTACATGTTTTCATTATCATCATTTCAGAGCACTTGTAATGAACATTTGCATTTATCAGTATCTTAGACCACAGATCTGGTGTAAAATAGAGCATCGAGCTGGACTAAATAATCTGCTGCGCTCTAAATGCATGCAGCACTGCAGGTAGGATGTGAAGGATGAATCCGTAGCAACAGCCTCGCTTGCTACTGTGTGTGTGTGTGCCTCTATTCATTGTTCTCATTTACTTTTCATCTTCCTGCTGTAGCTCACTCTCCCTCTGCTTGCTTGCTGTGGCTAAGGAGCTGCTATACAGTGCACTGTACAGTCTGAGCCTATTGGGAACAGGCTGCTGACTCAGCCCAGGCCACTGCATTCATCTATCTGCACTGCAGTGCTGTCTCTGCTTACTCCCCCCCTCCCTTCCCTGCTCCTTCCCTCATTCAGTGCGCCACCTTATACACACACATGCGCGCGCACACACACACACACCTTTTTTATGGTCATTTCAATGCCGTCGCACCATGGCAGACCCAACCACATTGACTCAAATAGTAATCCTGTTATTATTATTATTATTATTATTTAGTATTATTAAGAAATGAACAGAGACAATGTGACTGTGGCATTACTGTGTTGTTGTTTCCAAACCGAAAACAGAGCGTAGTTTCCTCTTGCTGCTCTGTCTGTGTCCCGCCCTGTTCTGTGTAGCTTTCAAATATTTTCCTTTCCATGTCTGCAATGTACACATGGAATTTTAGTGATTTCTTTGCAAAAAAAAAGACAAAAAGAAAACACACACAAAAAAAAACGTCATAGTGTACCACATCACTTAAAAATCTGAAGCATATAAATTCGCAGTTATTACAGTCAATGGGGAGAAACAAAAGCATCCGTTACCAGACAAAGTGGAAACATATCCTGCATGATAATGTGACAGTCATTAATATTATATCCAAAAACGACACCAGCCAGAGGTGTAACTGGAAGGCTGCTTTATTGTTTGGAAATAGATTCGTGCTCAAATGAAGATATTCTTTCACTGATTCTCATTTAATTGTCCCATGTGGTTGTGTAACACACGTCCTCTCTCTGACTGTATTAGTGGCAAGAGATAATGACAGTCAAAAGATTTTTTTTTCAGTTAGCCTATTTTCAGGAAAGAAAACAAATTTATCTCAGTCATGCTACAAAAGAATGGCCTCATATACCGATTGGTAAACCAACATTTTGGAAATAAACAGAAGTGTAAAACAGAAGGTAAGCTGTTCCCTTTACCAGCCCAAGAGCTGGTAAACAGAACACACAGAGAGAGCACTTGTACTACATGACTCTACAAGATGTTAGTCCAGACAGTCTATTCTAGGTGGTGAGTTTTCAGTTTACAAGTTGATTTTCAACTCAATACATCGTTTCTATCGTGCTCCGTTTTGATTCACTCCCATGGGTTTTTGAGATCCTCATTGCTGATTTTATTGACAGACTAAATAGGAAGCTAAAAAGGCACGTGCCGTTAAGAGATATTGCACCATAAACAAACACACAGACAGTTAAGACAACTAACCCTTAAATCATTTGATATATCGTTATTGAAAGTGACAGCGAAAATTAAAGATCAACTCCAAACTGCAGCAGTGTGTTGAGGGGAAACATGGAAGAGGGTTAGAGCTGAAACGAGCAAAATAAAAAATTGTCACACAAAGTGAGCTGTGGCTCGTACTGGGGCACACTGGTTAGCCAGCGATCGCCTGTAAAAGGCTTTGAGTGAGTGTGTGTGCATGTAAGTGTGTGTGCGTGTGTCTGTCTGCATCTGTGTTATCTTTGTGTGTACTATAGGAAACTAGGGGCAAGACATCTTCACACATGTACAAAAGGGTATGCTGGTAGTGCAATCCTCTCCCCAAGGCAGGCTCCACAATTCTCAGCAAGCAGCCAGTACAACACCATGCATTGTACGCTGGTACCCAGTATGCAGAAGTCCTGGGCAGGCCAGAGTTTTGGTTATTCTCTGAACATACCACACAAAGAAAGAAGCATGATCAGTTACACTCTGTGGTTCTGGTATCACCTCAATGCAAGGAGTGGACAGGAGAGTATATTTATACTATATATATATATATATATATATATATATATATATATATATATATGTAATATAGCTCTGTATGTGTGTATTGATTTATACATTTTTTTTTAAATACAATTCTGCTTTTTAATATAGATTTTAGCTTACTCCTCTTTTTTTGTGTGAAAAGTGACTGAAAAAAATCTACTCCATCTAACAAATGTGTCACAGCCTAACAAGTGTGACAAGGGGTGTCAGCTGGAAGCCATTCTATTTATGGTTATTAATATTTAGTGTTAGATTAATAGCTGTAGTTTTTTAAGTAATCCTGTATTTACAAAAAACTACACATGCCGTTAAAATAAAATAATATATTACATTATTTATAGTTTTCTTAAAAAGTCCATTCTTTGCTTTTGCAGTTTGTGCCGTATAGAACATAGCCTGAACTGTATTTATTTCTTTTTTTCCCCGAATGGATGTATGTGTGTCTATTTTTTTTTTTAGGTTTCTTTCTGTAAAACGCATCTGTGTACTCGTGGTGATCTTGGAGAAAATGGACAGCGGTTGCTTTTATGCTTATCATTCAGTTTTATTTGGTTCAAGGTAACACCCACACTGATTTTGGAGATCTCATGCAGCAAGGACTTGAGAACGAATGAGGGCGGTATTCATTAACAGGAGGTGACATCACTGCACAACAGGAAGTGCAAAAGCTGTGGTGTGGTGCTTAGGCTCACAGTACCATTAGAATGCATCCAGTGCTCTGTTGGTTATTTGGTATTTGTAATGCAATAGAGCAATATGACAAAAAAATGGCAAATGAGAGGCTCAGAGCACTCGGGGCCTATCCTCTGAGCATGCCACTTCTGCTTCGGAAAGGATCTAGTGTGCTGCTCAAACCAACGTATCCCAATTCACTCTCATGACATCTCCTCACAGTGTTTCCTATATCTGTGATTGCTATCCGGGGGAAGGGGGGGAATTATTATTTTGTTAATCGAAATTAATTGAGACCAGACTACAGTCCATAATGACTTGACCACAATGGTAATCTGCTATCAATATAAACGGCGCCATTATAAGCGAGCGAAATGTTGCTTTTTCACTGAGATGCTTCTAGCCCTATATTTCTAAGCGTCATAAGCTGGAAGCACCAAACTGGCCCCTGACCAGGCGGCTGCCGAGTTAAGGCAGCCCGCCGAGATCATTGTCCATCAACATGGCACAAAACATAAAAAGTGTAAAACATGATTTCATAAATACTCCCATCACATTCACTTGCATTTTGTTGCAGAGCTCATAATAGTACATCTATAATATCTCCTGAGAAAAAGGGATGAATTTTTCAAGCATTGCATACATTTCTAGGGTCTCTCTGTCTAATAATGACAGCGAAAAAACTGAATGGGCAGGGCATACTTCACCCAATCCCACTCCATGGACAAAGGGCAACAAGGGATAACAAGGCAGATCTCTTTGGCTTCTCCACACACAATGTTGTCATTAACCATTCATCATTTTCTGTTTCTCATTAAAATAGGATATTACTAACGCCCGACAAATACGTTCCCGCAAAAGACTTCCCTTGACATCATCTTAGATGTGGCTCATAAAGTGTGTAAAATTAGACTCATTATCCACCAAAACATGAAAATTACATCAGGGAATAAATTAATTTAAAATTAAGCAACACACACATGCATGTAAATAAGCTACATGACATAAAACGATGTAAACCGAACAATAATCAAAACTCTTCTCAGTCCTTCCAGAAAGGGCTAACCGCCGATAGAGAAACATCAGAAATAGAAAGGAGTTTGCCATACCTGTGAAATCCCCACAAACCACTTATAGGACTCCCAAAATGCCCGCTCACACAAAACTAAAGGCAGATGGTATGAAACATTACATAGGTGCATACAAATTATAAATATAAGCATTTTGTTTCAAAGTGTTGTGCCCTTGAAAACACTTCAGTCCAAATTAACAAACATTTCAGTCCCATGAAACACACAGACATCCGTTTCCACATCTTACACACTCAAAATCTCCAGAGCAGCAAATAAATAGCTTGGATTTTACCCACTGATCCACTTTGTTGGTATTATTCACCGACATATTCCATTTTTCTGTCTATAGAGGCTACAATTTAAACATTAGAAATGTGTTGAGTAATGAGATACAAATTCTGATCCATTTTAAGATTATCAACCCCAATATCACTTATCTTTGCTAAACAAATTACTCCAAACTCTAAGCTTTCAAATTTTGACAATGTCTCAATCTTACAGTCAAGCCACTGTTGTGGTCTGAGTATTAGTGTCTTGTGGACTATGATAATTCATGCAAGATTTCTGTTCAAAACATGCCATCATGCAAGTCATTTCTATGCATTGAACAAGCACAATTATTTATGTATTTGTTTGGAAATCTTTCTGAGTAAATGTAAGCCCTTGGCCCGAGTTGACCCCATAATAAACAGACCCTTAACCAATTGGTGTGAAAGCCCATGTAAAAAAAGCATTTTGATGTGGGTATAACAAAGATAAAATGAGTAGAAGAGTTAAGTGACATGGGCAAAATGTTGAATATTGTTCTCTTTTTTTTTGTCTGTTTGCATTTTTGCTGCTCAAATGAACAATTTCTAGCTTTAATAAAACAGAGAAGTACTTCCAACGCTCTCTGTCATTTGTGTCTTTCACTCACCAGTCATCCTTCTGTTTGCTCTTATAGAGTGAGTGGATCATTTTTCTCCTCTATACAATTCTGTACTAAATGACACAGAAGCACTCATTGGTTGCTTTAGGAGGACAATTCTTCAGCATCAAGCAGCATCCTTGTTTTTTCCTTCACAACACTGTCATCCATAGAAATCTGTTAATCGCGTCCAGGCGCATAATTCCTTTTGAGTTTTTCCATTCTTCCTCTTGGTGTAGAGTTACTTGTCTTATCTGTAGACCAGTGGTTAAGTGAGCAATCTGCCTTTTAGCAGACACAGACATTTCCTAGTCTGTTCTTCATTCCCTTTTGTTAAGATCAGTAGTCTAGATACAACAATGTCACACAGTATGCTGATTATGTTTGGTTTGACTGAAGTTCAAGAGTCTTCAAGCTGTAACAGACCAAGCTGCTCCCCTCTGCATCAATATAAGAATGAAGTCTGTAAACAAAATTATTGGGTATTATTTTTTTCTGACTTGCAAATGAAATAATCTGTACATCTGTGTGGGTGAGTTTCCTCTCGCTTTGCTTGAAGTTACATTATTATAATTTTTAATGTTATTACTGTGATTATTATTCCAACGCTCTAACATTTAGATTCCCTTATGTCTTTTTGGTTTCTTCCTTTCTCTTTCCTCCCTCCCTTGCCCTCATTGTTGTCATCCTCTTTCTCCTTATCAGGTTTGGTTACACTGTCATAAGAGGGCAGGGAGGCAGTTGAGGGAGTGCCCTCTTTCTTTTCCTGTTCCTGATTGTTCCCACCATTCTCCACTTTGTTATTGGCTGGTTTGCGCTTACAGACAAAGCCCCTCCTAGCCAGGTAGGAACGGTAGGCCCTTTGAATGATTCTGGATGACACATCCTCCTGCTTGCGCCTCAGAGTGGTGGTGATTGGCTCATAAGAGACCTTGGAAGGATTGGCTGCCACAAAACGCTCCTCCATTTGTTGCCTCAACATGTCCAACTCGCCACTGTCACCCAGCACACGCTTAGTGAAGGCAAACAGGATGTCCAGGCAGTGGATGCGGTCGCCGCTCACCATAGGCATGTCCATGGCGATCAGTTCAATAGTGTTGGGCTTGGGGACTCGGAGTGGGTGTTCAAGTGCATCAGCAAAGTCAGAAAGTTTGGCATAGGTGATGAACTGGGATGCGTCAGGGTCAAACTTTTCCCAAATCTCATAAAAGGTCTCAAAGTCGTCCTCACTGAGTGGGTCGGCACTCTCCTCTGTGGCCACGCTGAAGTTCTCCAGGATGATGGCGATGTACATGTTGACCACAATGAGGAAGGAAATGATGATGTACATAACAAAAAAGAAGATGCCCACAGAAGGGTTGCCACAGTCTCCTGTGGCGGGGGTACCGGCATTCTCCAGTAAGGGGTCGCAGTCTGGAGGGTAGTTCAGGATGGGCAGCAGCAGTCCATCCCAGCCGGCCGACGTGGTGATCATAAACAGGATGATCATGCTGTTGCCAAAGGTCTCAAAGTTGTACATGTCATCGATTCCAGCTCCGTGTTTCACATAGCCAAAGTTGGACATGCCAAAGATGGAGAAAATGAACATAACCAAGAAAAGTAGGAGGCCAATGTTGAACAAGGCAGGAAGTGACATCATGAGAGCAAACAGTAGAGTTCTTATTCCTTTGGCCCCCTTGATGAGACGCAAGATCCTGCCGATACGAGCCAAACGGATCACCCTGAAGAGTGTTGGTGACACAAAGTACTTCTTAATCAGGTCAGCCAGAAACATTCCTGAAGGGGAGCAAAGCGAGACATCCATGTGGTTAAAACGTAGGGATTCTATCACTGAAACACGGACTGCTTTACTTCATACACACAAGAACTGCACATTCACAGTTTTGTGCAAATTGTGGAAGAAGTAGTATCAATAAAAAAACAACTTTCAGACAGTAGATTATTATATGTAATATATTATTATCCAGAGCAATGGAGGACATTGTTCCTGGATAAACACCTTGCTGTTCAAGGAGCCCCAAAATATCAGTAAGTCAAAAATATAATTGAATACATCCATGAATATTATTGTCTGTTTAATAACTATAATGAGGTGTAAAATAAATAAAAACAGCTTTGTATATTTCCCTTAGACTCCAATCCAGCTAACTGATTTATCCTTTCATTTTGTTGTAAGACGTTTGAACTCATCTTATAACATTTTTTTTACTTTTTTTGGAGCTCCATAGTGTTGATTTGATCCAAATAAGCAGCTTCGCACTTATTCTGATGTTCATAAATAACACTTTTTAAATACTTGCCCACAATTGAAAGGATGACCACAACCACATCGAAGATGTTCCAGCCGTTGGTAAAGTAGTAGTGGCGCAGCGCAAAGAGCTTCAATACGAACTCACAAGTGAAGACCACAATGAAGATGAAGTTGACCCAGTAAAGCACAACCTCTGTTTCATCTGTCGGATCATCTGTCTCCACCATCATGGTTACCATGTTGAGGCAGATGAGGATCATGATGGAAATGTCGAACACCTGCTGCGTCACAAAGTCAAACACCATGCCCTGGATGTTGTTCTGAGGGAGTAAACGGAGGGATGAGTCATGTTCTTAATCTTCAGAAAGTACAAATACACACCTGTTTGGTAGGAAATATAATAACCATATTTACCTGAGGCCTTGGTATTGGTTTTTGTGGCTTCTTTGACCCTAGTTTCTTCATGGCATTGTAGTATTTCTTCTGCTCCTCTGTCATGAAGATATCCTGACCTCCAAAGTAAAGTGAGAAAAACAATTTGGTTACAATTTGACTTAAACCTCTCGTTCAGTTCCACTACTAATCCAGATACAGTTAACCATTTCATGTGACTGTGTTTTGACAAGTGCAATACTGAAAACTGATGTGTTTACCATGTTATATATATATATATATATATATATATATATATATATATATATATATATATATATAAGCTTAAAGTAATACATTGACAACTGAACAGTAAATGAGAAGCTACTACCAGTGGCCAGGTATCTTAGTTTAGCACAAAGACAGGAGACAGGGAAATAGCTAGCCTGGCTCTGTTGCCAGTCTTTATGCTAAGCTAAGCTACCTGGCTGTTGGCAAAGTTTCCTATTGAATTGACAGAAATAAGAGTGGTATTGACCTTTTCACCGAACTGACACCTTGATAGTGAATAAGCACATTTTCCAAAAGCTATTCCTTTAAATAAACTACACAGCAGCTTGTTCTCAGATGGTAAAATTAAAATAGGAAAATAAATCTTATCTTTTTCTTTTGTTGGTTGAAGTTATCAATGATGACACCAATAAAGAGGTTTAGGGTGAAGAACGAGCCGAAGATGATGAAGATGACAAAGTAGATGTACATGTAAAGGTTGTCCTCATAGACAGGCTGGTCCCCCACCTGTAAAGTGGAAAAAGTGGAAATGTATGTGCAAAACTGCGCGACTACATGTTGACTTGGAAATCAAGATTTTAAAACTGCAAAAAGTGTACCCTTCTTGAATCGATTGCTGCATACATAATGTCCATCCAGCCTTTGAATGTTGCCTGTTAAGTGGGCAGAAACTGCATGAGAAAACAGTTTAAACACTCAGAGAATACCAACAAATGCAATGTGACAGGTAAGGTTTCTCACCACTTGCAGGAGTGCCAGGTATCCTGCGCCCACATTGTCAAAATTGATCTTGACGTTTTTCCATCGGACTTCACTGTAGTTTGCATTAATGAGATTGAAACATTCCGATTTGTTGTTGACGACATGAGGGAGGAAGTACTCCTCAGCTGTCTCATTGAAACAGAAGTAATATTTTCCAGCAAACAGATTGACGCCCATGATGCTGAAGATGAGCCAGAAGATGAGACACACCAGCAGCACATTCATGATGGAGGGAATTGCACCCACCAAGGCGTTCACCACAACCTGAAGAGAACAGCAAGGAGACAATCACATAGCAACTGAAAGGAGATGTTCACACATAAGAACATGGACATACACACATAGAAATGCACATTATTCCCTCCATTAGAGGCTCTAGATGTGTTATCTGATTTTTTGGCACAATATGAAGCCCATCACAACAGAATACTAGGGGGATAACAGGACCGTCAGCCCATTGTTTAGTATGACCCAATTCAGAGTCATAGTTTGGAATGAAACCCAAATGTGAGCATCCAACTGTTATTCAGTTTTGGTGCAAAATGTCAATAATAGAATCATAACAAAATAGTATAAATGAATGGAACTGAAAAATAAAAATGTTGAGGTTAACAGTGTGTTCATGTTTGTAGAGTTCACGTGTGACACTTAATTACCCCCTAGCATGCGGTTGTAACTAATAAATGCAGTCGGTTTTCTGCTCCACATTCATATTGTGCCATCCCAACTTAAAGAAAACACACACTGCAGACTATCTCTAAACAGTGACTGTGTATAACTGCTACAGGGTTAAAAATATAGCCAATTGAGCATATGAGTGTGACTTATGTAAACCTTTTTTTGCACTGAAGCCGTGTGTGCATGTTGGAGGAGATAAAGCTATTAGCAAGGAGGATACCATATGAATGTGCATTTCCAAACACAGAAGTGCTATGGTAACAGAAAGCCAAATAAACCAAAACTATCTACGGTAACTCTCTTATTTTAGAATTTGGCCTAATAATATGAAGACAAAGCATCCCTATGATTATTTAACATAACTACTGCAAAATGGTGATCATGAAAATCATGGTGATGACATTCATTGAGGAGTGGTGAGCGAGGATGGCGAGGGGAGGGGGAGATATGCAACCAGAAGTTTGTTGATCTTCCAGTGTGATAATGCCAAAGCCAAACTGTGAGAATATCAGATAACAGGACACTTGAGGCAGAGCAACAGTCAGAGGATGCTGAGCTTAAAGACTTTCTGCTCAGCAACAACCAGAGGCTGATCCAACCAATCACACATTCAATTAATGGCCACTGTCGCTGTCACGCTTGCTCCTGGGTGATGATGGGATTTTGATAATGTAATAACTCTGAACATCATGAGTGTATTCTAGTCCTGCTCAATGTGTTAAGTGTCCTGAGATAACTTCTGTTGTGATATGACACTATAAATAAAATTGAATTGAAAATTAAATTGATCAGAAGAACCCAACTATCATTGTAGAAAGACGATGCTCAGTATAGCGATCCTCCAAGGGTCGCCTGGTATCAAAATGAGCGACATGGAAACTGTACACACGGTCAAGGATTAATCAGATGTGTGCAAACTGTAAAACTGTAAAGTAAACATGTAGACACAGTTTATTTGACCATCTGCACAAATGTCTTCATCAATTTGTTGACCAACTGGTGGGCTCTTTAGCTCAGAAACACTCTAAGGTATCAGTTTGCTTGCTCGGATTGCACAGCTTTAGTCTACATGAATCCAGCCCTGTGACTCTTTTTCAACACATTCCGTGTGATGGCTCATACCAACCTCTGGTTGCTCTTCTTAGCTGGTACTGAACACATCAGAGTTGAGTAATTATTAAAATGTGTTGCATCATACAGGTCAAAATCTCTGTTATGGTCTAGGGCTACCTAACGCATGGTACAGATTTTTGAGGCGTTTTATTAATACTTAATGGACAAATCACCGTAAATTGCCATAACATAGCACTTAACTTCTAATATATGAAATGAAATATGATAAATCAAATCAGATGTATTATGCTCATCTGAGACGCATGCAAAAAGCTTCTAATTGATAAAAGCTTTTACCTAAAAACTTTTAATTTGAAATTATCTATATTGCCATCTCTAGCATGCGTTGATGCTTTTATTTAATTGGCATGCAGAAGGACCAGCTGTCTGGTGTCTTAGGTCTTACCCTCATCCCTTCAAAACGTGACAGGGCCCTGAGGGGTCTCAAGGCCCTCAATGTCCTGAGTGATTTAATCGGGCCTAGATCGGAGTAGCCCAACGCATTAGCTATAAGGCTGACTATAGATACCTACACAGATAGGGACAGAAGGAGAGGGAAAGACAAAGTGAAAGGAAGAGAGGACCCACATAGTTAGAGGGGATATAGAGAGAAAGGTGGGCCCTGTATACTTTAAGGATGGCTGAATGGTTATATACAGACATATATATTTATATATATATAATAACATATATTGTTTATATATGTCAAGTATATGTATCTATACAAGATAAGGTTAAACATGAGTTATTACAATAGACAAAGGTCAATAAAGTGTACAAGTTTTCTTTTTTATGTGTTTGTTTGCTTGTGTTTGTGTTTGGTTTAGTTTGGCAAGCCAGTCTAGGTTGATAACCAGCTTAACACCTGGAAAGAAACTTGTGGTTGACACAGTGAGAGGGAGAGAAGATAAAGAGTCAAACGAAGGGAAAAAATTAGAGGAGAGATGTATTCACAAACACTAAATCAATGTGACACGATAATATACACACGGTACACGGTACAAAACAGTATAGTTTTCACACCAGTGAGCATCGCACTTATAGAGGGGGAGAGAAAACGCAGAAGGTTGAGGACAACTTTCAGGGTTAGAAGAGAGAGGGTAACCTGTGAAAGTACGAGTCCCAACACAGCACATAAACCTTACCCTGGACCCTCAAACACCGACCCCTCAGTCCCTCTCGACAGCTGCACAATGTCTCTCTTAACTAAAAGAGAGACACAGTTATAGGCACCTGCTGTGAGAGAGAGGACAGGTCAATATTAGGGTAGAGATTTGCATGGAGAGTCAGGATAAGTATTCTGCAAAACACACAGGTCACTTTACTGTAGAATGTAATGACATTTCTGCAATCAGAACCAACACTGGATCTCACCACATAACCTGGGGGACCTAACTCAGCTCTCCTCTATCACAAGCTATATCCATACTCTAGGCTTCTCACAAAAAGGGGGAGAAATGAAATGCTTTTTTTAATTTCTATTTTAGAAGAGAGGAGCCATCTCACACTGGTAGAAGGTTGATTACTTTATGTGCTGTGAGTTCTCACTAC
Source organism: Chelidonichthys spinosus (assembly GCA_029853015.1). Lineage (NCBI taxonomy): Eukaryota > Metazoa > Chordata > Actinopteri > Perciformes > Triglidae > Chelidonichthys > Chelidonichthys spinosus. The sequence continues at coordinate 17,343,168 of CM056822.1, forward strand.
TTTCATGAAAATTGGAAACCAACTAATTGACTGTCGTGGGCCAATACATATATTTGGGAATAAATCATTCTGATGATAATATATATATAGTATTATTTTTCTTCTGGGTGGACAAATAATCCGAAGCACTGTACAATATAATGCGTTCCAATTGGACAAGACCATCGACTAAAATCTAAGGAATTAGCATAGAGTTGGATCAACACCTCTTTTGAAGTCCCAGCAGCTACAGGCCAACATTCCCTCTGATGCAGCAACACAAAATTGATTTTTCTTTTAACAAATAAGAGATGTAGGAAGCCACCCTGTACCCTGTAAGCGTTTGGAAATATATGACACTGAATACATTAAATTTGGAATCACAATTTATTTTGGTCATTACAGCTAACAGTAGCCTAACACATATTCACAGCCCAGTTTATATTTTCTGCCCCTTTTTTTTTTTTTTTTACCTTTTTTTTCTTCAATCCAGCTTTAAAGGACCATACCAGTGTTAATACATGTCACTGTCCATTGACAACATCGGCCACCTAATTTACATAAACCTTCACCATGTTTACCAAAATTGCTGTATTTTTAGATATTGTGAGATCGTTTGTTGGCTTTTGTTTTGTGGGTTTTCAATAAATGTTTCAGAATGTACCATAAATGTTGGTCAAGGTTATAAAACTCACATTATCATTTAAATCCTCCTTCTAGCTCAAACTCAAGGTCGAAACATCTGGCTCAACGGCTGTCTTGGCTCTGTTGTGATGACAGCTCAGAGGGCGGGGCCAAAGTATAAAGAAGGTCAACGATTGGCTGAAAAGTACACATCGGACTTGTGTGAATTTCAGGCTCGTAATGATACGACACAACAGTGGCGCCATAAATGAATGATTTTCAACTTCTCCCAGTAGGTCTTCCTCATATTCATATTGGGACAAGTTGGGAAGTTGATTTCTGACCAGTATCTTCTTTTAAACATTGAATTGAGGATCGTAAACCAACGTTGAGCAGTGTTTATTTTTGAATCGCTTCCTGGTTAAAACTTTTTAATTTTAATTATCCAATGTAATTTTTAAAGTGCCCCCTCAGGACAAACTTCAGCCTAGACGGCGAGTATTGCCCCATGTTTGAAAACTTGTACCCAGTTGTTGGCAGTAATGCACTTATAAGATTGACTTAGGACAGACAATAGTCAGCAGACATGAGGAAGTAGAAGTCTGCAACATGCTACATATTATTATTCATAGCCAAATACTGCAAAAATGATGGCAGAAACTCCATAGTTTATCTTCGCTTATCACTTTGACCAGTCTGTTCTTCATAATGAGACTGATAAAAATAATATTGAATAATTAAATAGGATATCATGTCTTTTTATCAATATTTTTTTGACTAATGTAAAAGTATTCATCCATTCAAAATAATATCATGTTATATATCTTCAATAATGTCTTCATTAATCAAGTATGTCCCAGTGAGCTCTGATAAACTCTTAACGGACACTGAAACAGTCACCGGAAACACATCACACAAGTAGGCACTTGACTACTGACTTGACTACTAAATACTGCAAGTGTGGGCATTTGGACAGACCCAAACACAAGTTTAGAAAACCAACAGGAAAAACAGCATACATTAGTGCATCCTTATCATGTGACCAAGGATGTTAATATTGAATCACCGAAAGACTGGAGCCTCGCAGTCACAGACTGTGGAAAACTGGTGGTCTAGAGATAATGGAGGACTTAACAACCTATCCATGACCAAGCACACCATAAAACACATCATCAAATACAAGTAAGAGGATTAGGACAACAAGAAAAATATGAGTTCTCAGTTTAATTTCAATTTCGATTTTAAGAAAATAATATAAAATAAAGTATAAGAAAAAAAGTCAGAGGCTGTATTTGAAATTGTTGTCTAGTCGTAGTCTTAAACTGTAGGGAAATTGTATGTCAAAAAATGATTTGGATATTGTTTCAGTCATGCACGATGCAGGATAGCAACCACTAATTGTTCACTACATTTTACTTTTTAAGCGGTGGCATGATTGTAGCCCACTATATAGGCAACATGATGGCAGTCACTACAAAATGGCAGACATACAAAATAGTGGTCCATACTATGAATTCAATAGTCAATCCTTGCTTACTCTGACTTTTTTTCAGAATTCTGAGATAAGTCTCTGGACTTTTTCACTGGAAAAGTGCGACCTTCCTGAAAGCAGAATATTTCATGCTGACCTCATTGTGCACTGGTAGGTATGAATAATAAATTCTGTCCCGGTGCTCATCAACTGGCTTTCTCTTCTTAACTGATGTCCCCGGTATCTCGCTTTAACAATTAACTTGTGCTGTTTTATGTCCCATCTTAACTTCCTGTTTCCACAGGAAATACATTAAAAGGTACAGCCAGACAGAACATGGCAAACCTGGCAGGCGCCACAAACATCTCCCATAATCAGACACTTTTTTCTACCCCATCCCATGCAATTTGCTGCAGTTATCTGCAATTTGCCTAGCTTGCTTGTTCGGTCTGGCTGTATTTAAGGAATTAAGGACCATATTTCATGCTGGCTTTAAGCAAACCAGACACGGGAAGAAATTCAAGTGAGAAACTCATCACATGAAATTAAAAAAGGTTAAACCATATGTGTGCAATAGTAATTTTCAGGTGGGAAAACACTGAATGACTCAGCGGTCCAGTGCTAGACAGGCACTCTGAAACAGAGCGTTGTAAGGAAAACATAACCCTTATCAATTTGGCAGTAATATCACATTATATGTCCACCTTCAATGTCTACATTTCTGTGAGCACTGATATGTCTCCACCATACTGCCTCCTTACACAATAACATTTAAAGTTGCAGCATTTTAGGACTTTTAATGTGGCCTTAAAGCACTGCAGCAAAGCCTAGATATCACCAGGGAATAAATGAAATGTGTCTCTCAAGCTGTGACCTATTAATACTTTGTTACGTAAGATACATTAACATTTTAGGCTACTATTGACTCAAAGGGTTCTCAAAACAATACACTCTAGGTTATGAGAACTGCTTTGTGCTTAGATCTCCAAAGTTCAGTTCAAGAAAAAGACCATGTTTTTGAGACCCTGGGCCATTTACTCAACAACAGAAAATCTTCCCAATATAGCATTTACTCTGTAGAGTCAGGCTAACATTGTAGAGATTATCCAAAATGTAGAAACATTGTTAGTGTTATCACTGTTAACACTATTATGTAACCTGTGGATTTAAAAAAAGAGCTCTGTCGTGACTTGTAGTGAAGTGCAGCTTGAAAAGCTCTCAAATACATGCATCTCTTTTGATAGTACCATCTTAAAACATTAAGGGTGGAACCAAATCACTTGTTACTTGTTACTTGTGCTTTGAGTTTAGTAAACAACAACAAAATTGAATGCAAATGTACTTACATCCACAATGAAGAAGTCCAACCAACACCAGGCATTAGTGAAGTACTTGACAAAGCCGTAGGCCATCCACTTCAGCAACATTTCAAGGATGAAGATATAGGTGAAAACCCGATCAGCATACTCCAGAATGATCTTGACTGTCTTCCTCTGCTCAATGTACACATCCTCAAAGGCCTAAAGAGCAGCAGAGAATCATCAACTGCTCTCCTTCAGCATTTATCATTAAAACATTACAAATAAGCCACACCTTACAACAGTTTGATTTATCTTTGATTTTGAGAAAACTGATGGAAAAAGAAAAATGGCGTGAAATCAATACCATTATCTATACGGGGCGTTTTTGAATTCCACTGAATGGCAGATGTTAATGTTCTTAAACCTCTTTACTTGTGTCATACTTTTTTTTCTTTTTTTTTTTACCTTTGTGGAGAATGAGTTGCGTACATACCAAAGTAAATCAAGTTGATAAAGGAGATTTTCATGTCAAACTAAACTGATCATTCCCACACAGCTCTTCCATTCTCCATTGACTGCAGCCATTCTCCAGCACATAAGTGTTGTGATTTGGCCACAGGCCTTCCCCCTCCACAAAGCTGCAAACCTAAGCTGAATTCTGCCGGTTGAAAGGCTGGTGCATTACAGCACTTTGCTGTCAATTAGCAACGATCATATCAAGAGCAGTTGCAAGGAGAAAAGCAGCAGATGATCTTGCTTGCGTTCATCCGTAGGAGATTCACTTTCTCTAAATGAACAATGCATTCTTGTTTTATTTATTCTGTGAATTTCCTTAATTGATCACATTTTATCTCTCACGTTTATTGTAAGGTTATAAAACAATGAGTAACTTTGTTTTGATATGTGCTTTTTAGAAGCACAAATAGTGGCGTGAGGTGTGTGTGTGTGTGTGTGTGTGTGTGTGTGTGTGTGTGTGGTGTGTGTGCGCTCCTACCAGGGCCCCACTGCTGAGCAAGATCATGAAGATGATGAGGGTTTCAAACCAGTTGTGTTCTACGATCAGGTAGCAGGTCTTCCTCAGGAACCACCAGTGTTTCCCCCAGCCGTGAGTGATGGGGACGTCACAGCACTTGTATTTGGCCACACACTCTGTATGACAAATACAAACAGAACTGCTGATATACACAGAATAGACAGACACATTATACTTCCGAGGACAAGATGCAAAATGCATCACAGTGGCATTGATAGTATGCATGCGGTCAATAATAATTTCTGTCTGTTCATTGTTATTATTGAGACAAATAAACAGATAATTAACACCACCTACCGTCTGTCCAGCAGGCTTCTGGATCAACATACTCCTCCACTACCTCCACCACTGCAACCTCCTCCACATCCGGCTTGATGTCTATTGTGCTGCCTTCAGACGAACTGGTGTCATCCAGCTAGGACAAACAGAGGAGCAAAGGGATCAGTTCATCCTCTGACTTTCTCTCTGAACATTACAGGCTCAGCAGTGAGATGCCGAAAGCATATGGCTACGGCACAGTGCCAATACAGCTATTACATTAATCCCCTATGGGTTTATATGCATGACATGATTTATTGCTCGAGGTATACATGTTGTAGCCATGTAATGTAGCTAAGTCTCCCTCTGCCACCAGCTGTTCTGCAGTTATTAATAGATTCCCAAGAAAGTAATTAAACTTGACCAGTGATTGATTGTGCTGGTCATGATGGTCATTGTTATACATGCATACATGATTATTCAGTTATTTATTTTGATGAAAGAATTCAAGAAATGCATGTAAAAGTCACACAGTCAGTCTGATACACAAACATTTAAACGTATAGTGAAGAGGAATGTGAAACTGTCATATTTAGACATTAAAACCATGGCTTGATGAAGTTCACCTGCACCAATAAATCATGTCATATGTTAACAATAGGTCAAGGTGAGCCAGGGCAAACTAGCACTGTATAACAGCAGCCTTATTGCAATAAAGTATGGACACACTTGTGCACATGCAGGCACTCAGCCAAGTCAATTCACTAGAGAATGATACTGCACTTTATAATGTTAAGTCATCAGCAGAGGACCACCTTTGTTGTTTCTCTCTACCAAACAGCCAGATGGATCCCTGGTTTTCTGATTGGCTGTTAACAGCTCTGTCTGTGTCTACTCCCTGCAGTGTTCCCTGTGGCTGTCTGTGGTGCAAGGTAGATTGTTATGTGGTTGGCTGAGGAAGCCCAGTGGAATATGAACCTGGTGCAGGTACAGTAGTGATGCTGCCGCATTATCTTCTTTCTTCCTACTACAAACCAGGTCAAGGTGACCCACGCGTCTCATCAGGACTTCCTTTTTGTCTCTGTCTGTCTACGGGGTCAGCAATCAGGCTCAGTGTTACAGCTCTTCTGTCTAAATGGATGTTCTGAAATGTCAAGTTAACTAAACGTCTTCAGCGTGGCGAATCAGAACAGTTATGCTTAATGGATCAAAAGATGCCACATGGGCACAAGCCCAAACAAACACACCCATTTACACACCTGCTCTGTGACTTATTACATCACCTAATGTGACATGATTAATTCACCTAAAGCTAGACTTGTAAATAGAGTATTAAACACAATGATTATCACAGGTGCGGTATACCTCTCTCCCTTTGTCAAGCAATAATTAACACCACTGCCATCTCCCTGCTAACAACTCTCCATTCTCATACTCTTATCAGTCCTTCCTACTCACATCTTTACTGTTCTCCACGTCAGATTCACTGCTGAAGTCTTCCGTGTTAAGGTTTTCAAAGTCCGACTCGCCAACAGCGATAGGAACGCAGACAGTGAGGTTGGGGTTGTGGATGAAGGACATGTAGTCCTCATCAATCATGTACTTTCCCACACTGCTCCCAATGCCGCTGGTAGTGCCATTGCCATTTTTAGCATAGTCCAGTTCACGGTTGATGTCTACTGTGTGGTTTGCAATGCAGTTGAGCTTCTTCTCGTACATGTCATCCAGAGGCTTCTGTTCGTCCTCTTCAGGCTGCTTGCCGGAGTGAGAAAACAGAACAAACAAACAAGGTTACTAGAAACCAAGAATGGCATCATGGAGTTTTGTCTTAAAAAACACTCATATCCCAACAATTATAGTTCAAGTTATTAAACAACTAGGAATTGTTCATGCATATATATGTTTAGATGGTACCTTCTTGAGCACTGTTGCTACAACGATCCGCGAGTTAGCCTTTATCCAGGCAATTCCTATCTTTATGCGGGCAACCGCAAGCTGGAGGTTGTTAGGCTCCCCATCGTCATCTGTGGCAGCGAGGTTGTCTGCACTGAATGAGCTCAGCAACAAGGCCAGGAACAGGTTCAGCACCTCAAAAACAAACACCACAAAATATGGAACCCATGCAACTCACAACTGGGAATCTACAGTGGGCTATTATCAAGCCTTTACACTAAGCTATCTTTGTCTTTGCTTACCACCAGGTTTCCGATGACCATGACCATCATGAAGACGGTGAGGCACATAGTCTGTCCTGCCACCTCCATACAGTCCCACATGGTCTCAATCCACTCCCCACACAACACTCTGAATACAATCAGGAAGGAGTGGAAGAAGTCATGCATGTGCCAGCGGGGCAGTTCACAGGTCAGGGCGATCTTACACACACAGTCCTTGTAGCTTTTGCCAAACAGCTGCATGCCCACCACGGCAAAGATGAAGACGATGATGGCCAGCACCAGGGTTAGATTACCCAGAGCTCCGACTGAGTTACCAATGATCTTGATCAGCATGTTGAGTGTGGGCCACGATTTGGCTAGTTTGAACACTCTTAACTACAAGAGAAACACAACACAGGGTTATTCCACAGTTATTCATATTAGGATGATGATTGAAAAGCACTTGGTTTTGAACTGACTTTTGAACTTAATTCGATCCATTACAAGCACAAGACATAGATGGTAAGAGAGCAATGATGGTTTACTAGTTGTAGAAGTTCTTTCAATGCCTAAACTCAGCCTTGATTTGGAGATTTAAAGATAATAATTTGATGATAATAAAGAGATATCAGCATTATGCTTAATGGCAGAGTAGGTCATTCTATTCAGAAACACTTTCTGTTATATATATATATATATATATATATATATATATAGCCATCGATACATTAAATGCTCTGACATAAAAACATTTTATGCGTTCAAAGTAAACATTTCTGTGTTTTTTTCAAATGACTACTCAACCTTTAACACTTACATGATGGATATGTTTACAGCCGTTCTGTTCAGTCTCTACATGAGGGCCAGAAGAGGTACACATACAATGACATCCTTGTCTCTACCCTCTTCCACTTACCAATCGGAATGACCTGAGCACTGATAGTCCTTCCACATCAGCCAGTCCCAGCTCAACTAAACTCAGAGTCACAATGAAGCCATCAAAGCAGTTCCAACCTTCCTGGAAGTAGTAATAGGGATCCATGGCAATCAGCTTAGCAAACATCTCCCCAGCAAAGATGCCTGTGAAAACCTGTGGACCCACACAGAATACTACATTAAGCCCACGATGTCTTTTTTGTCATTAAAAAGGAAGTGGAAAATAGAATTTTTACTAAAACATCAAATATATAAGTATGTTCCATAAAATGTTGTGATCATAGACTGCATATAGATTGCATAAAACATGGACGTACTTTTCATGACGTTACCTGTAGGTTTCTAATAAAGCTAAAGTAAAGCTCAAAGTGGGCGGCTCTGGATGTCCCCATCTTGTCAGTGAAGGCCTAGACTAATCCACAAAAGGTGGTGCATGGATGGAGTTGAGGCAGGACGAATGAAGCCTGGTTGCTGAAACACGTCCACCTAGCGTGTTTTTATGTACCATTTTAAATCCTTAATATTATCGTTTCTGCAAAACTTTGATATGCCAGCTGAAAGCCCATGTGCCATTAATTATGTAGAAAATGATGCTTTAATATAATTCAAACGAGTGATTCTGAAAAAAAATCACCCCTGAACAGTTGTCATGAACAAAACTGAATCTGTATTTCTACTGTAAAGTTGGGCATTTTTACATGGGGGTCTGGGGATGTCTCGCTTTTGGAGCCAGTCTCAACTGCAGCTTTTGGGACGTCCACTTTGGCTTCATTTTCAAACCTTGAAGGTTTTTTCTTTTTTGTGATATACGTCATTGTGAAACAGGGTGATACGGGCGTACATAGTGAGAGATGAATTTAAAGTGTAAATTAATGTGATTTCAGTGGGATTCCTGTACTTATGTTTACTTCTTATGTATTTGTTAGTTTTTTTTAGCTACACTCACTAGTGCAGCATGACTTCATTGAGGATTCTGGTTCCCAGAATGTAGCAGTAGCAGTAACAGATGACTGCAATTTAGTTTATAGGATTGACTTTGTACAATCTAACGTAAAAAAAAAATGACAAAAAAAATATTTTTACTTTAAAAATCTTTCAAGTTAAATGTAAAAATGTGTTGGGATTTTAGAGTGAGGATTCTTCTGACAGAGCATGGTAGTGGTGTAATGGACTGTTGATCTCTGATCTGTACAGACCCCCCCTCTAGCACTATTCGGCAGGCATGTGTATGATGGATTAATTACAAGGTTTAACCATCATAGTGCGAAATTATGACTAAATATTGTCGTCAACGAACAAGACGTGATGCGAAAATGCTGGTCGTGTGACGATAACATTTTTGGTTAGTAAAATAATATGTTGTAAATTCATATCAGAGCGTCTTCTGTGTCTGGAATGGATGTATTCTTGAGTGTATAAGGCAATAATAATATAATAATAAGATAACCTTGTTTGAATTGTGAAATGGGTTAAAATAGTCATGGACAATTCTGACTAAAATAAGACTAAAATGCTCAGACTTTTAGTTGACTGAAACTTGACTAGACTAAATATAGGAAGAACATGACTAAAACTGATAAAAACTAAAACGATAGCTTGAGACAAAGACTAGACTAAAACTAAAAGTAAAACAGGCCGCCAAAAACAACACTACTGCCGAGTACCCGAACATAGCTCTCACTTTGGGAGTACAGAGATTGGATGGACCAAAAAAGTGACCCCCTCACCCCATACTCCCGCAGCACCTCCCACAAAATCTCCCAGGGGGCGCTCCAGGATCCTTGCGAGAGTAAAGAGTTGGTCCGTTGTTCCACGGCCAGGACGGAACCCGCATTGTTCCTCTTCAATCAGAAGTTTGACTATCGGCCGAACCTTCCTTTCCAGCACCTTGGAGTATAGCAGGGAGGTAAGGAGGGAGTCGTGTGATACCCCTGTAGTTGGTACACACCCCTCCTGTTCAAAAAGGGGGACCACCTGACTTCCACGCAATGTTGAAGAGACGTGTTATCCAAGACAGCCCCTCCACAACCAAAGCCTTCAGCGTTTCTGGACGGATCTCATCAATCCCTGGGGCTTTCCCACTGAAGAGTTGTTTGACTACCTCACTGACTTCCACCAGGGAAATTGACGATGATCCTCTATCAGCTTCCAACTCTGCCTCTACAATAGAGGGCATATCAGTCAGATTCAGGAGTTCCTCAAAGTGCTCCATCCACCTCAGTTGAGGTCAACAGTGTCCCATCCTTACTGTATACACCTCGGATGGTTCCCTGTTTCCACCTTCTGAGGTGCCGGATGGTTTTTCAGAAGCACCTTGGTGGTGACCGAATGTCCTTCTCCATGGCTACTCCGAATTCCTCCCACACCCGCTGCTTTGCCTCCCTCACGGCAGAGGCTGCAGCCCTTCGGGCCTGTCGGTACCCTGCAACTGCCTCCGGCGTCTTCCTTCTTCTTCAGTCGCACGGCTTCCCTGACCACTGGTGTCCACCATGGTGTTTGAGGGTTACTGCCCCTTGAGGCACCTAAGACCTTTAAACAACAGCTCACTGCCGCAGCTTCGGCAATGGAAGTTTTGAACGTCGCCCACTCAGGTTCGATGTACCCAACCTCCACAGGGGTGCCAGAAAGGCTCAGCCGGAGGTGTGAGTTGAAGATCTCTCGGACAGGGGGCTCCTCCAGCCATTCCCAGTTCATCTGCACTACCCATTTGGGCTTAACAGGTCTGTCCAAATGTTTCCCCCATCCTCTGACCTAACTCACCACCAGGTGGTCATTAGTTGACGGCCCTCTCTTCAGGTCACATGGAATGGCTCTATGTCCCAACCCTGTTCTCTGGACACGGGTGTCCCTCAAGGCTCAGTATTAGGACCGCTTCTGTTCTCATTATACACCAGATCACTGGGCTCTGTAATCACATCACATGGGTTCTCTTACCATTGTTATGCAGATGACATCCAGCTATTTCTCTCTTTTCCCCCAAACTCCGACACTCACATTGCAACTCACATCTCGGAATGTCTGGCAGACATCTCCGTCTGGACAACTGCGCCTCACCTCAAGTTTAACCCGAATAAAACCGAACTCCTCTTCATCCCGGGGAAAGACTGCCCTCGCATGGACCTGTCGGTCACTGTCGAGGGCATCACAGTATTGCCGTCGTCAACTGCGAGGAACCTGGGTGTAATCCTCGATGACCAACTATCCTGCACCCCCAACATCACTGCTGTGGCCCGATCCTGCAGATTTGTGAGGAAAGTCCAAATCCTGCGGATATTGTAGAGGGCAAAGGATGCACGCAACTCCTGGTCCAAGCACTGGTCATCTCCTGCCTTGACTACTGCAACACTCTCCTTGCTGGACTCCCAGCCTCGGCGACTAAACCATTGCAGCGTATCCAGAATGCTGCACGTCTTGTCTTCAATCTACCCAAATTCTCCCATGTGACCCCCCTCCTCCGTGACCTCCACTGGCTCCCTGTTGCAGCACGCATCCAATTCAAGATGATGGCACTGGCCTTCAAGGCCATCAATGGAACGGCACCCAAACCATGCGGCCTCAGATCAGATAATAACATAATAATAACAAGAATTTATCATTTAAATAACTTCTATAGATAACTTTAATAAAGGATAACATTCCAAATTTGTTTACACCGTCTTTGGGGCGCTTGAAATCAATTGGGGGAAAGAATCATATTCAAGCAGAACTAGTATGGGGCTGTAGTATTTTAGCCTGTCCCATATCGTCCAACAAACAGCTAATCATGTGCCCACACAGTGTTGCAGAGAACATCCAATGATTCATACTGCACCATGATCCATCACGTAGATTCCTCTGACTTCTGTTCCTGTTTCACTTTTGACAGCATGCCAAACTCTCTGACTTCATTTCCTGTCTTAGTAACAACACTGTGCCAATACTGTTGTCTACAGACAGCTGTGCCCTGTGATATCTGACAGACAAATCAAAACGTCTGCTGTACATTTGGTTAATATGTCCTCTGCCACACCACTCCTGGACAGATGAGTGGCAGCACTTATTACTAGATCTGGTATTTTGTGTGTGTGTGTGTGTGTGTGTGTGTGAGACAGAGAGAGAGAGAGAGAGAGAGAGAGAGAGAGAGAGAGAGAAGAGAGAGAGAGAGAGAGAGAGTTTGACAGAGTTCAGTAGAGTTGAGGTAAGCAGGATGCAACGGAAGCAGGAGAGTGACCTGAGTGGGGGTGATGAGAGTTTGGGGAGCAGGCTGGCTGGCTACATAAAAATGGAACTAAATCTTTAATGAGACCCCATCAGAGTCCTATATTCACTATGCGTGTGTGTATTCTTAAGTGCGCATACCAAATGATGCACTGATGTATTGGATTGAGGTTAAGGCAGGTAGGTGGGGCAAACATGCTTCTGTAACTCCTGAGAGAGATAATAAGCCCATGCAGGCATAAACAGTTTCAAAGGCAAATGTCAGTGGTATAAGAAAGGCCAATGTAAGAACTACAGTTTCTCACCAGGTTGCCAACAGCCAGGACTCCCTCAAAATGTTCAGTCATGGGGTAGTGCTCCATGGCCATGAAAAGGGTGTTGAGGACGATACAAATGGTGATGGCCAGGTCAACAAATGGGTCCATGACAATCAAGTAGACTATGTGCTTGATCTTCAGCCACATGGGAAAGCATTCCCAGATGAGGAAGACATTGGCAAACTTGTACCAACAGGGAGGACACTTCCTCTGAGACTCCTCCAACTCTGCAGGAGGACAACAAGAAGAAGAAACCAAGAAGGTGAGAAGTGACAGAAGAAAAAATCTTTTTGTTTTCCAATTTTTCTTTTAAAAAAATGTTGAGTAACAGACTTCATCTGTATCTGGATGCCTTGTATGCATCAAGAAAATAATTTAAATTTGTGGCATGAACGAAAAAGTATCTAGTGGAACATGGCTGGCTCGAATTGTCAACACATCTCCATCAGTATTTTTTTGGTGAGTAGGAATCTGCCCACTGATTGGAGAATACAGCTGACATCAGTTTTGTGAACATCAGACTGCCTTCATACTTGCAATTTTATATATCCAGATCTACTGCAGACAGCATGCATATGTTTAACAAGAACCTATATTTAACTAAAGGTATAAATGCTATCTTTATTTGGATTTTTTCATCTGAATAATACAGATCATATTTTGGTAAAAGGTGTAAATAAAAAAAGGAAACATGTTCACTGTCTGTACCCTCCAAGAGTGTGTTGGTGACTACGCTCATCTGACTATTGGCTCGGTCCTTTCCTTTGAAGGAGGAGTTGAGCTGATCCACAGACACCATGAGAGAACCAGAGTGTTTCTTCTTAATCTCCATGTCCGTAGTCTGTACTCACAGAAAGACACAATGACCAGTCAGAGATAGTACTAAAATTAATGCACAAGCGAAAACATCACACATGCTCTGAAGCTAAATAAATTATGAATGATGCCATATGCCTGCTCAGAAGATGAAAAAACTAATGATGAATGTAGCTTTTCACCTCAGATCATTCAAATCTTTTTCACAATGTTTCCCCCAAAATACCTGATTTGTTCAATTTAAGCATTTTCTGCAACATATCATAGAACACATTTCAAATTCATGCTGCCAATTCTCAAATAGTTGCTTTAATTTACCACAACTGAGAAGAGAACCAGGACTTTCAAACTATCACACTATTACTTGAGATAATGTTATTCCATTTATTAAATTTAAGTGGCCAGTATTGAAGTACTGGCTTTTATTTGAGAATTTACGGTACAGTTTCTAAACCTTTCATCGTTTACTGTGCATAACATAGCGTCAGTCCCTAAGTAAACAACATTAAACTGCATGCAGTCACATGCATGTCAAGAACAGATGGGAATTCAAGACCTCAATTGTTGCTACACCATGCTCCATTTTAAGAAAGGTAAAAAGGTAAAAGCAGGTAGATTGGTTGAGAATAAAAGAGGGGTCTACCATGCTAGCTAGAATGAGGAGAAATATTGTTATAGAAAAAGGTTTCAGATTTGTTCTTGCACCATCCAGCGGATCAGGAGCGGAGGATAAATGAGAACAAGAAGGTAAGAGAGGAAGGCAGAAAGAGACAGAAAGAAATAGAGGAATAGATACAAGCAGGGGTTAAAACAGTGTGGGCCTGGTTGTGGAAATCCCCTAATAATGAAAGAAGTAGAATTAGGGAGTGAGGTTTTTTTTTGTAAAATGTTTTGTCGATTTTGTTTTTATGAATGACAATGAGTGTATATGCATGAGGTTAGCGACAGAGTTGTTAGGGGAAGTTAGGGGATGGCTGATATCATATTGCATTATTGTTAGATTTTAATCAATGAAATGATTTTCATGATGCTGGTAAGGCAGTCCGCATGGGGATACTGTTTCAGCTGGTTAGTGCCTTCAAGAGCTGTTAAAAAGGAGCAGTGGAAAAGTGGCATTAGATAAATGTGGGAATGTAAATGTTAGTGTACGATGAAATAATAAGACATAATCTAGATATTCAGGGGAGGAAAAGGGATCTACTGAGTTTAGGGAAAAAGGATCAAGAGCCAAGGGGAAGAGGTTGTGAAGCTGCAGAGACCGGGGCCACCACCATCATGCCTAAACTGTATTGGTGTCCCATGGACGTCCTTACACTGTCATCAGTGGCTGCCTTATCTATTTTCACCTCAGGCAGAAGTCGTCTGCCGGGCCCAGGGCCGATGAGAGACACCACGCCATTGCAGTCCACTGTGCTGTTCCTCTTCCCTCCAGAGTGGGGTGCCAGCGGGTGGATGCGGGATGAGCCTTGGCTGTAGCCACTGTAGCTGTTGCGGCGGTAAGGGATGAATAGTGAGCCTCGGCGGTCTTCGCTCTCTTCTACTGTACTGTGCTCGTCGTCTGCAAACTCATTCTCTGAGCCCATGTCCTTGGAACGGCCTTTGAAGCTGAAGATGCTGCTGCGGCTGTTGTGGCGGGACATGAAGGGAGAGCCTGGGATGCTGAGTAGTGACTGGAGATGGATAAACAGATGCAGAGGGGGAGAGTTTTGTTATTATTATAAGTAATATTATAGTGCAGTTTAGTTTTGTTAAACGCTTGTCCTATTTGACTTTCTACAGAAAGTATTCATTACAGCAAATGCTGTTTTCATCACATAATTTGTTTGTATGTATGGAAGAAAAAAAAACAGATGACATTGGGAATAGCCAGATATAAACCCCAATAACGTTCTTAACTTCCTTGTGTGCAATTGTTTCTTAATCCAAAGAAAAAAATAATGGAGGAGCCAACAGACCTCAGGGAGAATTGTTCAGACGAACATTTGAGTAGGAAGAGGGACTGGTCAGTGAATGTAGGCGAAGCAGTCGAAGAACATACAGCCTGATATCCAGCCAGATAGGTATAAAATGCTGGGCATTGAGTGAGAGAGGAGGAGAAGAACTATCCACAATGTCACTGAAACGGCAGAAAGAGCCTCAAGAAGGCTGTGGCTCAAGAGAGCAGAGCTAAAGGGGGGACGTAGCTAACATCTAGACACAAGCTCATGCCTGATCAACCCCACCTGAGTCAAATGGAAGGTGTATGATGCATAAATACCTAAAACATCCTACGAATTCAGGAACATCCCTGATGATGTGTTTAGAAACCTTTAAGTTTTTTTTGTAGAAAGCAAAGCTGACCATTCAGTGGTGACTAGGGAAGACAGGTTGTCAACCATGACAGTGAGCCCAAAACCAAGCTACAGAGAATCTCATGAGAACATAATCCCAGGGGAGCCTGATGAATAAGAATGGAAAATCTAGTGCCAAAATTTACTTGAACAAGGTTCAAAGTTCCACCAGACGAGAATTATGTTTCTGGCGGGAGCAGGAGGAACACAACACATATCTCTGTCATGTTTTCTCTGGTGATGAAGATTATTTCCAACTCAGCAGAACCAGAATTTGAAGGCCCAAAGACCAAATCTGACTGTAGTCAAACACCGATAGGGCCCTTATGGACGACCTGATCATCAGATCACATCCCATACTAGGCTATTTTTGGATTCTGCAGGTAAAGTGTCAAGCAGAGGAGATGGTTAAGCAAGTGGAGTCAAGGCCAGTAAGAGTGGTTACTAGGGGTGTAACAGTTCTGAACCGAAACGGAAGACCTCGGTTCAGAGGACTTCGGTTCAGAAACTCATTCTATCTTCCCGAACCTCGGTTCATCCCCGCCCCGACCGCACACGTGTGTCAGGTCGCTCAGGTTAGTTTCATTTCTGCAAGATGGCTAATAATCCCCCGTGTTTACACAGCTTCTTCTTCGTTGGTGTTTACGCTGGGTAAACGCCGACTGCCATGAAACACCAACGAAGAAGAAGCTGTGTAAACACGGTGCCGTCTACGCAAACAGCGTAGCTTTAGCAGTAGAAGCTATCAGGCAAGTGTTCTTTTTAAATAAACTCCTGATGTACTTACAAACTTTAAAATGCCTCGTTTTGTGAGTACAGACCCTATGTGTACTACTGCAGAAGTTTGGTAACACTCCATGCATTATTAGTGGGGACATTTACGAGATATACTGTAACTACCATAGCGCTATTACGAAGCCGTTGGGCTGATCGCCCATCTTGACCACTGCTGACCATCGCTAAAAATGCTTCCGAGGGGGTGTTTGGCTGGAGGTCATGGTGGAAATGACCTAGGGTCCATTTCACTCCGGACTTACACTTTAAGAGAAGTGCTTTGTATTTATTTTTGTTATACCTCAGGCTGGTGTAAGAAGTTTTTCATTTTTACTTTATTTAGACAATGTAGACTGGTCTTAAGACAAATGTTTATTTTTTGTATTCCATAAGAGATTAATAGAAGTGTTTTTTTTTTTTAAAAGTTTTTGTTGTGGACTTGTTTAAAGAGAAGTGTTATACTTGTTAATATAACTAATGTTCATGTTCTTGATATTCTTTAATAAAATCCAGACATTTTTTCTGGAAGTTTTCCAAAAGGTTTTTCAGTATGTTTTTAAAAACCAAAGTCGAACCGAATCGTGGTTTTGGTGAACCGTTACACCCCTAGTGGTTACCCATAGCAGAGACTTGGATCCTTCCCAACCTCCAGTGAAAATATTCAACCAGAATCCTGGCCTGGACTGGCAGGGTTCAACAATAAGGATTTTCTTTGGCAAGTAAAACGCCACGCTGGGCTCGTAAATTTAGCAACTCACTTACCGAAAAAAAATATTGAACACATTGTTTTTTCCAGCTTGCTTCTTTCTCATCTTCGTTGAGAGTTGTACATGTGCACTTCAAAACTGATCTTGTGAGAAAATGGCTGCTGAGCATTTAAATTATTCTGGGAAAAGGAGTTTAGTGTAGAGGCGTTGTTAGAAGGGACCATTACCAATCCCAGTATTGGTCATCGGGTCCGATACTAAATTATTTGCTGGAGCAGTTATTTTGGATGAGGCCTTTGAAAGTGCAAGTTCGGTGGTTGGAAAGCAAGGCCTGCCTTTTGAAGTTGAATATAATCTCAATCTCTGCTCAGACCTTGCAATACACTAAACATTAAGAGAAAGTGGTGAAGACGAGTCATCAGCAATGTCATTGAAGAAGCAAAAAGAACCTCAAGATGGATGTGGCTCAAGAGAGGAGGATAAAGCTTACTTTCCTTATGGACACATGCTGAGGCCAAATCTACCATCAAATAATTCCTTTTTGCTAACTTTACCTGGTTCATAATGGATGTCTTCCTCCCCCCCAGCCGGCTTCCTGGGAAACGAATGGTGCTTTTCTTGCTGCCATCATCGGATTCAGACTTTACAACCTTCTCACTGTCCCCCTTCTCTTTCTCTTGCTCTTTCTGACGCGATTTCTTCTTGCGATTGCGGCGCTCCTTGGCACTCTTGGAGCTTAACTTGGAGGCATTGGAGGAGCTGCGCGACAAGTGCCCTCCTCCTTCATCCTCTAACGCAGCCTCTGACACCGTGCCTGCAGATGTCGCCATGGCAGCAGCCTGAGAGGGAAAGAAAAGACGCATGATAACCCATAAACTACGAAACACAGGTTAAGGTGTGTGTGAGTGAGAGAGAGAATGAAACCAACCTGTGTTTCCTCTTGCTGCCTCTTGAGCTGCTCCAGCATGGCCTTAAATTCAGCCTCTTTCTGCTCTGCCTCCTCAATAGTGGCCTGGTTCTGCTCCTCATAAGCCATGGCCACCACAGCCAAGATGAGATTCACCAGGTAGAAGGAGCCCACAAAGATGACCAGCACAAAGAAGATCATGTAGGTCTTCCCAGCCGCTCGCAGCGTCTGACAGATACACACAGAGAAAGCAATGAGAACAAATCAGGGATTTGGAGTCATTTAACGTGGAAAAATAGACAGACATGTTGTCCTCTTCCCAACATATAAAGCAGCATTGCTGGTGCTTCTACATTTGGTTCCTGACTTTCTCCTAAAACCTCCAGACAAGAGAGAAGCCTAAGAGTGCAGTGGTGTAGGTCTGAAGGAGGAAAACAATGCAAATACAGCGTCATAGAAGTGTAGTTTAACATTACAGATGTATACACATGTTATATATTTTGTACATGCATGTGTTTCCTTAAAAGTAACAGATGGTGAGAGCTAAAGAAGGTAAAGGTGTATTACTGGTTGAGTGATCTCTGGCAGTGATCATGACTGTTCTAAAGGTAATTTCAGAACAAAATAATTAACTTGATGATTTTCTTCCTGTACTATTGTAGATGCTAGTCACACACTCCTAACTACAATATTTCTGATCAGCTGTCCTCCCTTTCCTTTTATTCAGAGGGCAAATAATGTGATAGTTGAGAGAGGCTCCAGAGGCACCTTTGCGGATTCATCCAGGTATTACGATGGTGATGTAAAATGTTTATGATGAAATGAGGCTTTATAGATCTCTAAATAAGCTGTAAGACGGGTCAAATGCTTCATCAAGGGAATGAAATTAGCATCTGCCACCTGCATGGCAGATTTTCTTCCTAAATAGAAAATAGTCAGAGTTAAGGTGATAGGCTATATTCCATATTTCAACTGTCTGGTACTAATGTCTGGGACTGATTGTTCGCAATTATAAAGTACTCTATATCTACATCCTACCAATTTTGATGTAAGGATAAGAGAAAGGGATATCAGAAACCACTGCATTACCAGCATGTAAAGATTTTCCCAGAAGTCTTGGGTCATGAGACGAAAGAGAGTGAGGAAAGCCCAACCAAAGCTGTCAAAGCTGGTGTAACCATAGTTGGGGTTCCTTCCAGCTTTCATACACATATAGCCCTCTGGACATCGTCTGAAAGGAACACACAGGAATACAAAAACTAGCTTAACAAATGACTGAAATGTGCCACTTGAGCACCAACACACTTGGGATCACACACACTAAGATACAACAGGGACATGAAAATGGGCCTGAAGAAAAGTCTTGGTAAGTGTGTTTTGTTGTTTGATTGTGCATGCATACCTACATGAAACTGTTAGCAGTAGAATATTGATATGATTTACCATAATATTTCCCAACATCAGTAAACCTTGGCTCATGAATTATGAATACATGTTTGACTGTTTAGGCTGTCTAAATCAGGGGTGTCCAAACTATTTCCCTTAGGGGAAGTCAACGGTGTGCCACAGCCAAAAACAAACAGCAGAATTCCCAGTTTTCTTAATTGGAATTCACCTGTCCTGTTTTGTGTACGGTAAAGTTTGCAAAAAAAACAATGTGGCCTGAAGATCCGGCCAAAATAAGATGCTTGAGGGTGGCATAAGCGCCTGGTTCCATCATTGATTGCATGTGCAATGTGCAAAAGAACAACAGAAAAATGGGAGACACCTGCTAACAACATTAAAGTATAAATAGAGAGGCATGCATTTCGTGAGTGAAGCACTAACTTACCCTGAGTCACTACTATTTCCACATAAGAGAGCATCAAGCTGACCAGGGAGGGTGTAGAAATTAGCTATAAGAAAAAAACAACAGAAAACAGTCACATATATTAATCTTTGGGGAAAATGTACGCATTATACATATACACTGTTATTTATTAACTGCAAAACAATAGGAAGAAAAGATAAATGCTAGGATGCACTCACTTTCTTTGAAGTCCCATTTATGTAATCATGTGCAACTAGTAAAATTAAGTGTCAAAGTAAACTCTCACTGTCGTTCATGATGTATTCCATCCAGACAAATGCCCTGCTGCCGTTCGGATACTGCTCAGTCATGTTGATTGGCCAGATCACACACTTCTGCCGCAGGTTCCCCATGAAGAGCTGCAGTCCAATCAGAGCAAAGACGCTGAGACAGAAGACGGTCAGGATCATCACATCCGACAGCTTCTTCACAGACTGGATCAGAGCACCCACAATGGTCTTCAGGCCTGTCAATTAATGTACAATAAACACACACACACACACACACACACAAACATGAAAACAGACAAACTCAAATACACATTCGCATCAGCATACAAATTAAAATACACAACACACACACACACACACACACACACACACACACACACAACAGATAATTGAACATTTTGGCATTACAACAGCGCACAAGCCGAGTTTTCTTTTCTTTTTTAAGCTGCAATTGAGAACTGACTCACAGAAAAAGCACAGAAAATGTTAAGTTAGGTAACGTATATCTAATCCTGCATTTAACTATTACATAAAAAACTTGGCAGACATTGGAATTATCTCTCAAGCACCTACGCTCAGCCTGCCAAGCCTCAACACCAGAAATTGACTCAGTGTGCCATGTGGATTTTTTTAGTATAAAACTAGTGTGTTGACAGAGCTTGTTGTTGTTCTTCTCGTCATTCGTGCCTTTTGTTGTACAATTATTCAGATAGTTACTCGCCATGTTGTACGTATTAACTTACTTGGCCTATGACTTAATCATATACAGAGACAGAAACGTCAACACCTCCACGGTCACAATTGGCAAACGGCTGTGTTTGACATAAAAAGATAGTGGGTTCTTACAGATATGGTTATATTTGCAATATGCAAAAAATATATAGAATTATAGTAAGTGTTAAACGTAGCTCTCTATTTTGCAGCTTTACATTTTTCTGCAGTGAAGTCGCGATATCTGAGGAGTTTAATGTCTTTTGTCCTCTTTTTCTATGTATGTCTCACGTGTTTGTGTTATATATGTGCCTATCATGCACAATAATTTCCCATATCATGTTACTAACTGGATGCCTGTTCATTTACAGGTTTAATAAGCTGTGCGATATAATTTAAGAAATGTGGCTTTATGTTTTTGTCATTGGAAAGTCAAGAATATCAAATAAAAGATAAAGTTCATGAATTTGTTTAAAAAGGACAAATAGGATATGTTGATTATTAGTAGCTTATAGGACCATTACACTGTGTGTTCTATTCCTTTGCTTTATCCGTTACATTCTTTCGAAGCTCTACTTGACCATTTTCAGTATTATCATTATCCTAAATATTGCACCATTATACTCAGCCCCTTCTTTTAAGAGTAGATAATGCATATTAAAAGGCCCTGATAACCAGATCAGCTTCTAACTATAAATTTACAGGTCCGACATAAGCAAATCATTTTCGGCAAATAATATTGCAAAGCTTTTGGTTTTTGCAATGTAGAAACTACATTTTCATTTGTATCTTTATTTGTGCTCTCTGGCTGAAAGTGGGCGGGGCTCAGTTGCAACACGTGATGTCACTGGCACATAATTCCCTGCACCAATCATGATTTACCAACATTGAACCTGAATCTGATGAGTGTGGGGAGTTTGCTCATGTTCCCAGCCACTGTCAATCATAGTTGATCAAACCAGAAACTGTTGAACTCTTCAACTTCATTAATAAATAATGCCTGTATAAATAAAAAAAATAATGGTCCACATAGCGTCTTTTTTCTGAGTGGCAGCCTCTATTTTGTGCAGTCGCTCTAATCGCTTCAAGTTGAAAATCCCTGAACTTTTCGTCTGTCAGACGTACACTATTATAACAAAGACCGAAAAGCCCATTTGTGGGAAAAGATCGGTCAGGCAAACACTAGAACGTTGTGCTTATATCACCAAACGTGTTATTATAACAACATACAAGCATCCTCTAGTTGGTGCTCAGAGTTAAATAAACAATAACAGAAAAATATATATGTAGCCCAAATACATTACAAAAAGCAAAGGGGCAAAGCAACAGTAATAAGAGTATTATACAACAGTGATAAGAGTAGGTTAGCCAGATTTTAATGGCTATATCGTTAACAAATAGAGATACTTCAACAAACATTCAATAAAATTAAAGACATGATTATCTATTTCGTAATGACTGCACACTGATTTGACTACAATAGTGCATAGACGCAATCAGTTTGTTTTTTTCCTAAACAAATAACCAGAACAAACACTGCAGCTGTATGGGATGTTTCCATCAGAAAGACACAATTTCACTTTACAGTAAATACTTGATAGTAAACAGCTGAAACAGCAGAAAAGCTCTCCATTCATTAGGAACAGACAGCACTGCACTCTTAGAAATAAAATGTGCTAACTAGAACAATAAAGGGTTCCTTGGCTTGTCTTCATTTGAGAACCCTTTTTGGTTACTGGTAGAACTTTTAGTCTATCTGTGAACGGCTCTACCAAGAACCCCCTATTAGAGGTCCTACAGAGAACCATTTTATTGTGTAATCAGTTCCACTCAGAACCCTCTCTGGAGGTTCTATCCAGAAACGTTCCACCTTCTTAGGGTGCTTCTAAGAATCCAACCAGGGGGTTATATCGAGAACAGTTTTACATTCCAAGGGTTTTATCTAGAACCCAACCATCCGGTTCTACCCCTTTGCATATAACAGATCATTATCCATTATAACTGGTCTTAATTTTACAGCTAAGTCTGGGGACATGAGAGCCACTTCCAGTAGTCTTGGGCTTCATGAGGCAACTGAAGCGCCGAGGCTGATGTGGTGAAGGCAACCCACAACAATGATGGTTCATAATCACAGTTTTTGGGGTGTGGGCTGGGAGGATGTTTTAACACCCGTGCTTTCAAAAAAACGTGGAGAACTCTTTCTTCCAAAATGGGTACTTTCGATAAAAGGGTTTTTAATTGAGTCCTTAGTCTTACAAAGGACCCTTGAAAAAACTTCCTTTCTTTATTTCTAAGAGTGCAACTGGATTTAGGATCCATCTGGAGAAGATAAATTGTATCATGGGAGTATAAACTTTAAACTGTATTCTCCAATCATCATACACATATGACCCCTGCATTTAACCCATCCTAAGCATTTAGGAGCAGTGGGCTGCTGTCCAGGGAGAAATGTGGTGTGTCTGGCTCAAGGGCAGTTTGAAATGACAATTCCCTTTACTTCTTGTGTCCATATATGGGAACATCCCTGACTAGCTGCAGTTAATTATGATACTGCATCCAACAAATCAACTGAACGCAGCAGCACCACAAACAGCCCACAGGACCAGGCTCAGTTAAGAAAGCAGGAAGTGAAGAGGAGAAAGAAAGGACAGGCGAGGAAGAGTTGGTGGCTGGGGGGAGGGGCAATGAGAGGTGGCATGCAGGTCATTTAAACGCCAAGGCTGAAGGAATTGACTTGGTGTTAGCATCACCTGTCTGTAAACTGTGATGGTCACCTTGCCTTAACTGAAGAACCGTTCCCATCCCAGGCACCTCTTTCTCCCACTCTTGCAGTGCTGATCAAGCCCTCAGAGCACAACTGAGTGCTGTATGCTGGAGGCTGAGCTTATTGTACTGTAGTGTGTGGGTGTGTGTGTGTGTGTGTGCGTGCGCGCTATATGTGCATGTGGGTGTATATCTGCTGAGATACAGTAGCGTCATAGTGTCATATTATTGAACTATAATTTTGAGTGGATATTGTGTATAAGAAAATGTTTACTGTGTGGAATTTGACACATAGACAGAATTTTCCTTATTTATTTTTTATGTTTGCCTTTAACTCCCAGGATGGACAAAGCTCTTCAAAAGAAAAAAGTCTGAACCCTGAATCAAATAACTCTTATAAATAAAAGACAACAAAATCCAAAAGAAAAGCCTCTTAAAGCCAAACTCTGAAAAGCATGTGTCTCAAAGCTTCATGCAGCATCGATGTGTTGTCAAATTAGGCTTGGCAGTCTTAGGGAATCAAATGGTCTTTAGGAACAAGAAGGCGATGTCGTAGAATGTAAGAATTTGGATCAAAGTATCAAATAAAACTGAACACAAACCAAATGTGCAAAGAGGTGACAGATTTAAACTACTTATGATTATGTTTGTTCCTTAAATAGTTTGTTCGTCTAACCCCTCATAATAACATCCTGAAAGTCAACTACTTTGAAGTAATATCTAAACACTGCCCCTACATTATCACATATTATCACATACATTGTTTTGAACATTAACTTCTATTTAACGTGGGTTAGAAATACAGACATCCTGATGTGATGTGCTGTACAAGCCCAGCTGTCCATAGGGACACGTGAGCCCACAAGACTGCCAGTAGACTGCTAAGCCTATCAAAAATGTATTGCTACCATTTTTGATCATCATAACAAAGTAAAAGTAAAGCAAGAAATGGTGAAAATTCTAAAACATCCTCTTTTTAATAAGAAAAACTAAGTAGAAATAAAGACAGGGAATAGATAAAGTAAGCTCAGCCTTAGTGTTTAAATGGGAGTCTCACCTGGAATGACAGAAATTGTTTTCAAGGCTCGGAGAACCCTGAACGTTCTCAGCGCCGAGACATTTCCAAGGTCCACAAACTCTGTTATATATCTGTAACAAGGTAGGATGACACACAGAACAGAACCCCATGACACACAACACACACGATAACAACACACACGCACGCACGCATGTACGCGCAAGAGCACGACACCAGCACCACCATCGAAGACCGGGAGGGGACACCACGGTGAGAGAGAGATCGCCTGTCCGACCAGCGGGAAGAGAACGAAGGAGGAAGAGGAGAGGAGAGGGACTGAAACAAAACCACACCTAACATCAACCCCCGTGACTCGCCCACCCGCAAACACACACACCTGGACTGTCTTACCTGGGATAACTGAAATTGTTTTCAAAGCCCTCAGAACCCTGAACGTACGTAGAGCTGACACATTGCCTAGGTTTACAAACTCTGTTATATACCTGCAAGGTGGATCAGATACAATTATTCAGCAGCCATCCCAAACACAGGAGAGAAATAATAGATTGTTACATAGTATTTTAATAAGCATATCAACGTGGTATGATGGACTGATGTGGATTGAAGGTGCTGTGGGGATTTGTGTTTAGAATTTGTTTTGCAGTATCTAGCAAATTTACCTTATATCCCACCATAAATCATTAAACAACAATAAATCAGGTTTTCACGCATGTAAAAGTCAGTCTGGCCTTTACAAGCCTGGAAACGAATCGAAGTCCACAGTCGAGGTGATGTGAACCAAAATACTATCCCTGAAACACATATAGAAATATATACATATATAAGGAATATGATATGTTTGGAAAGACCCAACCCAAATGTTTTGACAAAAACATTTTTTTCAGGTTTAGGTTTACCGGTTCGTTCTCGAGTCTCCAGCAGATTGCAAAAACAAGAGTTTGTCGGGATTGAAATCGTTATGCCCCCACAATGATGGAATCTGTAAGTCAAATTCTAACTAATACGAAAAAGTGTACCGGTATGTAACATTTTTTAAAGAAAATTTAAATGGAAAATTTAAATGGCTCAGACTCCCACCACTAACTTGATTGATTGCTCTGTTCCACTGATATCATGCCTTGGGTTGTCCATTTGGGATTTAACCTGCTGTTATCTTCAAACTAGTACGTCTTATAAAAAAAAAATCACATCTCACAACTTTTTGTTCTATCCTCTTTTTGGTGACATTTCCTTTTACATTTGACCATAGTTGTTTATTATTCACATTATTGAAGGTTTTTATTGTTAATAAGTAGCAGTTAAAATACTTACGCCATTGAGATGACCATGAAATCCAACCAGTTCCATGGGTCTCTGAGAAATGTGAATCCATCTATAGCAAAGCCTCGAGCAACAATTTTTGTGAGCGACTCAAACGTGTAGATACCTGTGAAGGTATACCTTGAATACAAAGAGAGGAGAGGGTAAAATGGTGACAGGGACATGAAACGCATAGAAAGAAAGAAGAAATATGGAAGTGTACTTACTCTACTTGTTTGGACCACTCTGGGGGGTCACTAAATGTCATAAATATACAGTTGGTCAAAATCGTACACATGATGATCATGCTGAATAACGTGAGGAAACAGAAGTTAAGGAAAGTTTGAACAGTGCTGCCCATGACACAACTGAAATCAGAAGACTGTGATTTACGGATTACAGTGCATTCGCTTTCCTGATAAATGGAAACATGTTGGAAATACTGAAAGGTCTTGTTTTCATTCACTGCAACACACGGCAAAATGAATCACTTGAAAGGATATGAATGTATCAAAATCTTAATAGCTATTCGCCTAAGTAGATTAAAAGGACTTAAGATGTACATGGAGGGCGTGGCACTGAAGCGGAAGAGTGTTTTCCCTTTGTTGATGACTATAAATGTCTGTGGAGAGAGAGAGAGAGAGAGAGAGACAGAGAGAGATAACAAGACAGTTAGAACATCTCGAGTACATATTATATGTCACATGCCATATAGTAAATGGGCTGAAAACATTTGCTAATCTAAAAAAGAAAGAGATGAATGTAGCTTGACCTAGAAGTCCTTAGCTCCCCTCGGAGTCGTGGTGTACTCTACACTACAGGGCTGATTGCCATCATACTGAAATCTACTACCCAAGTACTTTGGGTAATACAATCCTTACACCGTACAAAGCACACCGGATTAAAACAGTATAGGTTAGGTTATAAAGCCATGGAAAGGGGCAGGTAGTTAGGAGGACGGGGACGCAAGGTTTACTCCAGTGATGGATGCGGCCAGTCACCTGAGACCGTCCGAGTTGTGTCGGATCGAGTCTCTGTTTTGGCGAGCTTTCCACCATGACAGCTGCTCTTTGATCAGCAGACGGGTGCATGGGAAGCTCTTCCCTCTTCGTGGCCAAGCGATTCTCTTCGCCCCAAGTTTAAAGCTTTAACTGGAAGAGAACCGCAAATGCTGTCATCGATCAGGGGCAGATCTGCTGACTCTAGGCTCTCAACAACCACTCCCTATCCATAAACATCACTGGGCCAAGTGGGGCTGTGCACTGGGGTGAGGCAGCAGTGTGCATTTCAGCACTGTGTGTTTGTTTGTTTGTTAGTGCCTGCCTGTGTGTGTGTGTGTGTGTGTGTGTGTGTGTGTGTGTGTGTGTTGTGCCCAATTTTGGACAAAGAGAATATGGGGTCTGAGAAAGAAGTATTAGCATTATTTGTAAACAAATGGACTTCTGGGATACTAAACTCACAGATTGTCATCCAAACCACATATTTGTTATGAATGCCTAGAGTCCTGGCATTTCCCCCCGCTTCACCACATCCCCTCAAGTGTATTTATGACACCACTGACAATGTTGCCTGCCAATATTTACAGGTGACATACAGGCATTGCATTGTCCTGTATGTAACCAGTATTAGAGAACAATGAAAATAATAGTTTTTCACTTTGAATTTAAGATATGAATGTCCATTACATTCAAAATGAAGTTATAAACATTTTTATAAAAAATACAGTAATATTTCAAATATTTTAGGGTTAGGGTTTTTGAAAAACTCCACTACAATTTACAAATAATAATGTTATCACAATACGCACCAGAGAACATGCATTCAATAACCGCAGATCAAAAAGCCCACTCTATATTGCTTGCCATTTATGTTTGGATATAATGATCACTGCACTCACAGTGATATCGATAATAGCATGAGCATACATGTATAATAGAAGGTCTTCAGTGTGTTTATAGTACCAGCAACTAGCAAAACACACACAACACCACACGTTTCTGGTCCACAGCATGGGAAACACTAGAAGGAGTGTGTGTGTGTGTGTGTGTGTGTGTGTGGGGGGGGGGGGGTCCTGAGACGAGTGGTGTCCTGAAATCTAATTAAATTAAAAATAGCGTCTGCAGTCTGGGGAAAGACAAAATGTATTCTCTGCATTAGAAGACTCCCCTCTCTCCCTCACTTTCCATTTCCTGTTCTTTTTTTGCTTATAGAGCCTCTGCACTTCTTAAAATATCATATCACTATCATCTATATCTTCCCTGTCAATAAAATAATGATATATACTCAATCAACACAATACAATCAGGAACACACAGGACAACCAGTCGTGTGGGAAGTGTAAATCTTTCTCTTACAGGTCAAGTGTTATGCTGACAAAGCAAATACAGTATGTGGATGGAAGGAGAGGATGTAAAATGAGTTATATAGCATGCATACTGTAGATATACAGACACACACATCTTATAGAAACCTTCCAAAAAAACTTGGTTTGTCCTTGTCTGCTTGTCTGCTTTGTCCTTATTGAGTCTAGGTTTCAATGTTGGTCATAGGCTCCAGCATATGGAAGATTAGAAATGTTTAGAAAAATGTACAATTCAATTTAGGCAGAAAATCAGCTTTTTCGTCTCTTTTCTTCATTGTGATGGGCTATTTTCACAGCACAAGCTAAACAAATATCAGTCAATTATTTGAATCATGAATGGACAAGGATGAAATGATGCCAAAATGTATGTGATTAAACATAATAGCTCTTGTCACATTCTTGTATCAAAAAAGGGCTGTAGCCTAAAAATAAAATAGACTGCTCTGATCTCATGACAACTTATTTCAATTCACAAATACGAGCAAAACTATGCGGTCAGAGATTCATTGTCAGAGAAGTCAGTTAATTCTGCACAAGAGGAAGAAGATAGTGTGAATTTGATGGATGAAAATCTATTATTCTATATTATATATAGTGCTGTTCCTGCTGTATAGGAAACCACTGTCCACACATCATGGGCTCTGATCACAGTTCATTGTAGTATGGAATTATTGTCCAACCACTGAAAACAATGCATACACCATACTGTTGGTTGATATATTCTTGATTGTTTAAATTCTTAGCACTGATTGATTTATTGGTTGCATTTAAATAGGATCTTCATATCAACCATGTAGTGCACTAATAAGCATAGCAAAATGAGGAATAATAGCATCTATTCACATTAAATATTGAGTGACTAGTAGTGGACAGGTACTATGGATCATAAAACAATATCCATGTAACACAATCTTTGTTGAAGTCAAACACACACACACACACACACACACACACACATCATATCACTATAACACTGATCTGTCTACATAATATACATCCATTCTTGTATACAATATGCTCTGTGCTCTACTGTAAGGAACACTTATTTGCTGCAGCGCTGGTGAAATGTTCATAATTCTCCACAGAGCACTCAAGGCAAAACGCACATAATGCAAGAATCAGGAGGCAGAATGCAGCTGCATGGACAGTGTGTGTGTGTGTGTGTGTGTGTGTGTGTGTGTGTGTGTGTGTGTGTGTGTGTGTGTGTGTGTGTGTGTGGAGGAGGAGGAATACTGGAACAGCACTATGGAGAGGGGCTTGCAGGGTATGGGACAGCAGCAAAGAGAGCCAGAGAGAGAGAGAGAGAGAGAGAGAGAGAGAGAGAGAGAGAGAGAGAGAGAGAGAGAGAGAGAGAGAGAGAGAGTGAGTGAGAGACAGAAAGAGAGAGAGATGAGGGGTGGAGGGGGAGTGATGCAGAACAGAAAGCCAGAGAGCTGCAGAGGAGAGACAGCCAAACCTAAGATGGATGGGTAGACGGAGGGAGGAGGACTGGGTAGGCATGCAGCAGAGACAGAAACTGAGGATAAAGGAGGATGAGACAGAGACATAGCTAGATAGACAGAGAGAGGAGAGAGAGAGAGAGAGAGAGAGAGAGAGAGAGAGAGAGAGAGAGAGAGAGAGAGAGAGAGCTGAGTGAGATATAAGCAGGGAAACAATGGAGACGAAATCATGAGGAGGGGGTGATGCACTTCTCTTAAACATCCCAGGACCCCTGCCTGAGATGAACTGGCCTACATCACAAACCTGACTGCAGATTTGGACTGTACAGCTATGCGATTATGGCAATAAACGTGAGGCCAAAAATATTGATAAAAACAACATTGAATAGACAACTTGTAATCGCCAAAATGTTCTGAATTTGATTCTTTTCCATGTTTAATATATCAACTCAAATAAAGTAACCTAGGGTTTTCAGGTTTTTCTTTGGGTTTGTCTTTTTTCAACAAAAACAATCCATGGCACAGGGAAACTGTAATAACCACTACATATTTAATACACTATTCATCAATTTATTGCAAAAAGGAATTCAATAAATTGATATTTGGAGCCCTAAATGACCTTCATAAACATACTGCATATCAGAGCGTAAAAGATATTTTAAGAAATGGATCTGGATTCACAAGCCTCTTTGCAGATTGGAAAGAGAAAACATGACACACATAAATTATTATCTGGATTTTATGCCCCATTCTGTAACACGCACCTTGAATTTACTAAGTGCATCTTGATTCAATTTACAAAGACCCCAAAATATCAACAGCCTTCACATTGTCCATCCATGACATTTTGATACTTTGTGACAAACATTGCACAGATCTCACAAGCAACTTTTACCGGAAAACTGCATTATAGCCGGAAAACAACTCATGTGCTTCTGACTGAGCCCACTGCAGTGAGGACTCACCAGTAATGACAGTAATGTCTCACCAAAATATGTATGACTGCAATCCAAAAAATGCATCATCTCACTTCTTTACCTGTATGCTGTGCTGCAAAACCCCACTTCCCCCCCCTTACCCCACCCTGCTTCTTTATACCAACCTAGCCAGCAGTGGAAGCACACACACACTCTACCCCCCACCCCCAACCCATCCCTTCCTCACTCATCCCAGTACAGGAGGATGCTGTGTCATCAGAGACTAAGGACTCAGACAGAGCACTAAAGCCTGGCCCTCCCTCTAATTTACTACACTACACCCTGGAAAAAAAAAAACGCCAGAGAGGAGGCGGCGGTTGGGAGAGGGGGGAAAGGAGAGGAATGGACAGAAATGCACACAGAGACAGATATGGTGGGACAGGAACATAATGTAATGGTGTGTACAATACTACCGTACAGTGCTGAGATTCAGAGGCTGCTGGTGCTTTAGCCGTGAGCTCCCTTTGTGTGCTCACTAGTAGCTGCAGCCCTACAGAAGTCTGAACAGAAATGACTGGTCTGCTGCACCCTCCTGTAATATGAAAGTCCTAAATGCCACATTAAGGAGGAGAGTAAAGCCTCTGCATCAATAAAGCCTGAAAGCTGTTCAAACGGCATTTTGTCCATAGCCGCCAATTCAAGCTAAATCATATGGCTGTATTTCCATGTATGCACACACAGACAAACACACACACACACAGATGTACACGGGGCAAGCTAAAACACAAGTATGCCCATCATACATCCTGTCCTGCTCTTCCTGTATGACCACGGCAGCTTTAACATTGCCTAATCACATTAGACATTTGAAAAGCCCAGGCAGTCCTCTCCCCATCACAAGGGAAAACAAGAACTGCAACGCTGCATTTCTCTTCCTCACCAGTGCCCCCTCTTCCTCTCTTTGATGCATGAGTGCTGTGATCAGGTTTCCTGCAGCTGACACACTCATTGACATACAGTGCAATGGTGAGCGATAGGATGACTGTCGGTCGACTAGAGGAGACGGGCAACCTGGAAAGGTGAGGTCAAGAACAGCAGAGGAAAAATGGATGCTAACGGTGAATACATTTAGAGGTACTTCCTCAGTTATGATAAAGGACAAATACATTAATGGATTGGGAAAATGTTCGACGTGAACGATAGTAAGATGGAGAGGGACAGCGAGGTCCTAACCTATGACTCTTAGGGAACTTGCTGACACAACACATGGATGCGTATGATGAGGTTAGCAGATGTTGACTAAGCAAAATGAAGAGAAGCCAGAATCTCTACTGATACACATGTGGTATACGCAGTACCCTAGATACACATAATAGCTGGCAGTGTGAAAGCCCACAGAACCATCCCTCCCTTTTAAAATTCCCTAAAGGTGTACCCTTCAGCAAGGCACCGTAGCCATGACTGCACCAGTGGAGCTGCTCAAGACCCAGCAAACAAAGTGATGTGTTAACGATCACAAACACACTTTTATTCTAATGGATCTCATCTTAACACTCATTACACAGGCACAACATCCCTGCATGCATCTGTAGCAATCATCCATTACCAAACAATAATTCTGTTGGATATTACATCAGCTAACAAAGTATTCACTAATCTTTCTAATGGTGCACAATTCAGACCATTTGGAAATAAGATTAATTCTGTAGATTAACCATCTTTTGTTTTGGAGTGTAATGTAGGACATATTTCACAACTATTGCCAATGAAAATTTGAGAAAAAGATGAATTGGTATTTTTGTGGTTGGGGCCATACAAATGCATATATATGACTGAGTTTATTATCAAATTCATATTTCAAAAACAAATAATATATATCACAATTTGGAAATCAAACTTTTTTTAGAGGAACATACTGTAACTACGGTGCGTTGGAAATCTTTGAGACTCTTAACCATTGCTTACTCATCTGGGTGAGTTTTCATGCAAGCTTTTCAACATAGAGCCTAAGTTCTGCTCTAATCAACTATCAAAAACACCTTTTCGAAATGATCTTGTATTGTTATTACTTCTCAATGCAGTCTCTTGTGCACACAAACCGTCACACGGCTGAGACAAAAAGCTCTGAACACCACAGCAACTTTGCTTTGAGCACCAAAGTGAGATGCCACACAGGAAAGTAAGAAGAGTTAAAGAAGCATGCGCTGGACAATTAGCAAAGTGGGGAAGGATAATAAGACAAGAACGTAACCCTTCCTGTGGCCACCGCTGAACTAGGGCTGTGGATCAATAGATCACAAAAGGCACATACACTTGATAATTTCATCCGCCCCAGTGCTGCTGGCTGAGACTGCCAGTCCTGCTGACTGGGCTTCTTGCTGCTGTACAGGCCGCAGATTCTCTTACACATTATCACTGTCACCACACAGGAGACTGGCTAGTCCACATGTTTACACAGCTGAAGGCACTACAGCATACTCCTGCTCCTTTTTATCCACTTCCTGTCCTCCCCTGCCATCTTCTGCCTTCACTCCTCACTCCTCTTTCACTAGTGGAGAGTACAGTGAGAGCCCAGCCAAGCTAGGTTGAATGGGACACAAGCCTAAAATGCCTTGAAATCTCGTCTCTTATTAATAAGAATTGCATGATTGGAGAGAAAATACGAAGATTTGAGTTTGTATCACATGAATTCAGTAGTTGGTGTTCCTTAGATGAGGAGATTATTTTAACAATAACACCGACACAAGCTTCAACGTAGTTATTATTAAACCTAGTTGCAATGTTTATTTAAAAAAAGCTGAGAGAAAACTACAGATGCCCATGTTGCTATAAATGTGTCAACATACACATGCAAACATAAGGAATGCCACTCTTATGCTTCGCTGTGGTTTAAGGTTTAGGATGGGTTTAAAGCCGTTTTGTCAGAATCAGCCTTTTCTTTAGCCAAGTATGTGTTAACATACAAGTCTTTTTTTCAATTTTTTTGATTTCTCACAATGTATTTAATAGAAATAGAAGAGAGAGCTATGATAATATAAAGATGAAAATACAATGTCTATAAAAAGCCATGTGTTCTGTAAATTGTAAACAAAACAAATGCAAAGAAATATAGACAGAAGATAGCCAGCTCTGATCATTTGAGTTAAATCTTTTACACTTAATTACAATTCAAATATGTTACTTCATCCCAATTCATTTTATTTTTGATACAAAAGACAGGATTATGGAAATAGTTCCCACTTCTTCAAACTCAGTGAAATTCAAAGAATCGTATGACAGTGCATCATATGGTCATACGATAGTGCATAACATAACTTGTGGCGTAATCCTATTCGCTCGTATTGAATTCATCGTACAACATTGTGGAAAGACCACTCATAGCACAGCAATTTAGATACAATTATAATAATAATTCCACTGCCCCTGTGCATGCTGGGAACCTATCAGTCACACCTACTTTTAGACAGAGCTCTTGTCATTTGTCAACCAAGTGTATTTTGACACAAAATAATTTAATTAGCTACAGTATTGATGGCACATAAACATAAATGATATGACATCACCTTACATGCAACACAGTTGCATTTAATTACAGCTTTTTTCAATTGCTAAATGAGAGTAGGGACAACTGGAGCTGCATGTGCAAAACTCCAACTACAGTCTGCATCACCAACAGTTCATGTGCAGGCCTACTAAACGCTAGCTCGTTTTTCATTGCTTGAACACAGTTTCCAAAACTCTCCACACTTCTCTCCTAACTTTAACCACAACCTGCACAACACTGTGGATTAACAGCACTTTGTTCTAAACACACTGCTGTCAAAACTGTAAACCACACATTCAAACCAGAATGATTTCAGCCCGGTGCATTTCAAACACTGATAATTACAATTTTAGCTGAAAGCCTACGCTGGTGTCTTCTATTAGACTTGGTAATGAACACATATAGATATAGGGAAAGCTCAGCAAGACATTTTTAGGAAATGGACCAAAGATGATGGGTTGGCGGGAGAAGATTGGTAGGGAGAGTGCTACATGGAGGAAAACGTGTAACCTTCAATGAAATAAGGGCCACACTTCGAGACCATGTTGTGGATCCTGGTCTCTCAGAGAGAGGCCGGGTTGAGGGTGTAACCCAATCTGCAAAGACCTACAGTTGCATCTGTAATGTGAATTTTGCACCGAAGAAACTGTTGAGAAATATATATCTATTGAAGCAAACTGCTGATTTTCATTCCCTTCTTGTTTACCTAAAAAACTGGTATGTTATAAAATAAACATTTTCATGTGAAAGAATTTCACGCTTTTCTTTAAAGAAAATATTTATTTGTGTGAAGTCACTCAAATTATTCAAACTGTTAAGATGAAAAGTGTCTAACTTGTACATTGGTGATTGATGGTAGTATTTTTCCTCTCAGTGTGTTCTGAGTGACAGTGTGTGTTGTCGCCATGACGATTGTTCAAAGTGTTTCTGCTGTTTCACTGCAGAAACCTTTATGAGAATTACCACTGGGTGAGAACTACATTCCACATCGAGCCTGCAGTGTTGCAGGATCAGAGCCACCATGTCCCTCTGCCTCTGTTTGGACTCTACAAGTGTACTAAACAAAACTCACCTCAGGCCTTGTATGATCAAATAATTAAAAAGAAACCCAGTAGCAGTGACTAAAAACCTCAAAAGCTCTTAATTGTCTCAAGGTCATCTTTGCATGATTATATCCATATCTCTCTGGTGAATATAATAACTTCTATTTTTAATAAATGTATATGAAACCTGAGTCTGTTACTCATGTATTTCACATGAGAAAAGGAAAAAACAAAGCCAATTTGAAGGTTCAGCACCACAGCTGAATAACAATACAATCTGTAAAGGTTTTCACTATGCATTAACCTCTCCACTACAAAAAAACAAATGTTTCTTGATTTGAGTGTTTGGGGGAAACCATGGGTAGTGCATTTGGCCCGTGTGTCAACTTACTTTCAGGTTCAGATAATAGGGATCCAAATCTTCCAGCGGTGTGCCCGACATTCCAGGAGGAACATCGCCGTAGATGAACGGCAGGCTCTTCCCAGCCTCCAGGTCCCTGTTGGGCTTGGGTTCATTCTCATCAGACGTGTCCCGGTGACTACTGTCCGATCTGGGCTTGGGTGGCTTCTTGTTCTTCTCTTCATTGATGCGCTTCTCGATGTTAATAAGAGACTCCGGAGTGAATTTCTTGAAGCTGTGAGGGCCTGGGGTTGCCATAATGGGTGCGGCCATGTTTTCATCCTGCAGCTATTTCCTCTTTATTTGTTTTCCATCCCAGACTTACAGCTCTGACAGTACGAGAGGGACACAGAGGGAGAAAGTGTGAGCATAAGGCACTGATCAAATGGAAGAGTGACAGATAAATGAAGAAAAAAAATCATTGCATCCTTTAAAATAATTTCATCTAGTGTTTTAATTGCCAGTCCCATTGTATTAATAACACTGATGGGGGCTATATAGCATAGACCAGTTGCTTTGCATCCCTTATCAGTTTTGCACAAAGCCTCACAGATGGAATTTTCTAGTGCTGGCAGGGAACGCCAACAAAGCAAAATAAAGCTGAAAAAATTGCAAACATTTGGAACATGGGCCAATAGGCATTATCTGTGCTCTCTCCATCAACCCTAATGACTATCCACAAATGCTGAACTCAAGTACCCAGCACATACAGTCGACAGTGTTGAATTCCCTTTTGCTCTCAAGGAGACACGTTGACTTTAGTCCTCCTGTGTTTATGCTCACAAATTATAAACGCTTCATCCTTTTTCTCAGGACACTTCCTTTGCATCTACCCATGCCCGAATGCAGCATTGAGCGTTATATGTATCCATGAACTTCCATAGTATTGATATTAACAATGAAAAGCCTACATGTGATATTAATGTGTTGATAGCACTCACTGAGAATAGACAGCAGGTCTGCAGCTGCAGTGGTTATTTTAGCTTGGAGGTCTCGCTAGTTAAGTCCAAACAGCTCTCACTCACGATGGATACAAAATAATTGAAAAAGTGTCTCCCAGGATACAGGATATGACATATATCTGTCCTGTGCATAATGAAAAGGTGTCACATAATCTTAAGCGAAGCCAAGTAAAACAGACATATGAGTTAGCAAAGAGTCGAGTACTACATGTTCACTGTAAGAACTTAATGAGTCGATATTGTATCAGGGCCCCTGACTGTGAATTTGTTTTGGAGTTGACTTTGTCCAGATATAGGTATACAGATATAAGTTAATGGAACTGGGATTTGTGGTAAAGAAACAATGGCTGGGTGGGGTTTATTGCATGATAATGATTGAGATGTTGGCAATTAATTTGTTGGAGGATCATATTGGGTTGTCTTTAAAATACATTGTAAACATTCATTGTTGTTTTTAGAACACATCCACATGCCCGTTTCTTTGTCTTGAGAAAAATGAAAACCTATTAAAATAATTGTCACCTGGCCTAGAGTTGTATACGTGAACCCAACAGTGGCCACGAAGTGTGCATTCTTGTGTGTTGTACTTGACTGACTGGTAATCAAGCATACAAAAATGCAGTAACTAAAATGAATAAAAAGAAATGATTCAACCTCTGCGGCTCTGACTCATTGTTTAAACAGTAAGGTTGTAATAACATTATCAACTGCATCTCTCAGGCTCCTGGATGGATTTGTCTCCCCATGTTGGCTAATGGCCATGCTGTTAATTCACAGTTAAGACTGTCAAATATTAGACGGACCGTGTCCGCAACATTCATGGAAACAATGACAAGGGTACAGACCTGGAAAGCAATCAGAAAGAAATCAGGAGGAAAAAAAAATCCACAGTCAGATATAGATCCAACAGCAGCGTATCTTCGAGGAGAAAAAAGCACAACCAACAGGAGAGGGATGAAGTCCGATTCAAGTAACCCAACCTCAAAGTCTCTTTCAACCAGAGCTACATCGATTGATCTACCGTCAAGGTGATTCAAACCAGGATGCAATAGCATGACCAGCAGTGCGTGGAGCCTACACTGTACACACAACGCCGGGGCATTCCTAAAACCAGGCAGCTAAACTGCACGGCGACCGGACTGAAATGTTACGTATGCTTCCCAATGCGTCCGATCCCCAGCGTGTCAGTAACAGGACATTGAACGCAACGATCCGACCGATGCATGTTAATTTAGAAACACTAGTCGGTTCGCTCTTACGTCCGTTAGCCGGTGGATTCTAGAAGCGCACGACCCCATCACGTCTCTCGGCTCCGTGAAATCCGTTATGAGCCAAGTGAGTCCTGAACTAGAAACAGATGGACGACAGCGGAAACTGACAACCTCGGCAATCCCGCAATTCCCTCCCAGGGAACAGACGAGCTGAACGCCGTGCGGTATTTAGCAGAAACGCTCCTACGCTGCGTCCTCTGCGCGGAGAAAAGACACCCAAACGCACCGCGGCCTCCGTCCCGTCAGCAGGAAAGATGTTCTCTCGTCTTTCTATAGTCACCGTGATGATGATGATGACGACCTGACACCCGATGGGGCTGACCGGACGCCGCTACGACACGGTGCCGGTGAGGAGGAGGAGGAGGTGTACGGGGCACTCGCGTCTGAGTCACGTGGGCGGGCAAATAACTTCCACCTCCTTCATTCAGGGGTGCCGTATTAATGTTGCCCGTCATTAGATGTCACCTCAGTCCAAATCCACAGCATCACCGAGAATAGGTAGGGCCAGGTCCAACATCACCGAGTGAATAACTGTGGCAGCCAAATATTTAAGAGGCCTCTCACATCCTGTCGGCTATACGGGGTGTGGGTGCCATGAGTGGAGTCGATTTCAGGTAAAGTTATGACGTCCTGACTGGAAATGTCGACGAGTGATGATAATTCAGTTTAACACGTTATTTATTTCATTTATCTTCAAAGGACATATGAGGGACGAGGAAGGGAGGCGGAAATTGTGAAGCATGGGGCACCAAGACCACTGTAGAGACAAATAAAGACAACCTCCTCCTATTTCCCGGAGAACTTTCTACCCCGTTCACCGCCGCTCCCCTCCGCACCGCGTTGCGTTTTCTCGTCATGCCAGTGCGGTTCGTTACATGAGAGGGATCTGCAGCCCGTGTAGCCCCCCAGCAAAGTCCACTGTTTAACAGCGAGGCGCGCCGCTGCCCTATAGGGCCAAAGCCTAGAATACTGCAGTGTGGTTTATTGCTGCTATATGCTCGAACTAACAAACTCATATAGGTCAGTTGAACGTACGAGCCATGTCCGAAAAACACACCCTGTGGCCTCATATCAAAGCAACCCACAGCACACCGCACAGCCTAAATTGCACAACAAATTGTAATTAATTACAGCAACAACAAAAAAAACAACAACAACAAAAAAAGAGATAAAGTAAAAGAGCCTCAAGGCTACACCACACCCGTATAGACAGTCTGGGCGACATATAGAGCCAGAGACTCGTGTGGTGCAGGTTGATTGAGTAATACCGTGATGGGGGACATGTTTTTAATGGATGAGACAGCGTGAAAATAGCAGAAAACGGTGCCGCGGCCCTTTGAGGGCTGCCAAACTAAAGACGCACCTACCTCCTCACGCAATACAGTCTCCAACGAAATTGCGAGAAGGAGGGGGCGCAGTGGTGGAGTGTGTGTGGTGGAGGGGGGGGGGGGGGGCGCAAAACTATCATAGTTATAAAATAATGGTAGCGATGAAATTGATCCGTAAAAATGTTTTGCAAGCGACGCATTATTGGTGCACTCGGAGCATGCAGACGGGTGACTGTCGCCACTCGGAGAAGTTTGACGTGATCTCACTTCTACATCCCATATGCGTATGTTTCACATTCTGACACAGTGAAATGTCATTCCATCCAGCGGCAGGCCAACACCCCAAATAACCCGCCGTCTCCCCTTGTTTTCTATCCGCGTCGCGTCGCAAATCCTCGTTCTCCCTTTTTCGGGAGGGAGCAAAAAAAAAATCGCACATTGCCCTTCTCCCAACTGCTAGCTCGCATACATGTTCTCCCAATGTACTGGCGAGGAACCTTCCACAGACAACAGGAAAAAGATGCTGAAAGAGAGGGACCGCTCTGCGGCACTGGGATGCAGTCAGTCGACAAAGTGGGACTGCATCCATCCCGCGACACGGCACACCGGGCAAAGCAGAAAACACATAGTCTACTTACTTTTTCTCGCATTAACAGAAATCCTGACAGCTGTCACTGAACTGCAGATATAGAAAACAGCCGAGAGTAACTGCGGCTGTCGCCATATTGTTGCTGCTATCTTCCTTCCCAGTGCGTGCGGCTACCCTGCATAATTGATGACTCTCAGCAAATTGTTAGGGAGTGTCGGTAAATGCCTTTAGTTTCAATAACGGACAAGAAACCGCAGCATCGTAAGCAGAAAAAAAAAACATACAAAAAAAAAAAACACTGTTCACTGTTAATGTAACAACAGTCATTGGTGTTCTGTTTGGGGTTGTTATTGCCATTGGCAGCATATTTGTTTTAATCTTCATCCGCTATGGAAATCACTTAAATGTGTCAATATATATTAACCCTGAGTTTATAATGGAGTGTATCTGACCGAGATGATGGGAGCCTACCTAAACATCTTGACCCATTCTTCAAATTATTTTACAGATTAAAGTTTGATACAAAACCTGACAATTTTGGTAATAAATGGGACTATTTTGACTTCAGAGATGCGTGACCAAAAATTTAGAATTTAAAAGTTATTTTTATGTCTAATACAAACCAGAGATGCAGTTAAATCAGGTTGCGTTGTTTATTCTTAATTAACAGCAGAAGGTGGACCTGAAAATGTAATCACTGACAAATGGTTAATTTATATGGGAACAATGTGGCGGCATATGTTGCCTTAACTCCAATGGCTTTGTTTGTTACATGAAGTTGCTTTGTTTTTAAAATCAAATAGATTGTAAATACAAATTATTTCAGCAGACATTTTGACTTGCCATAGAAGAAAAGCAGGTTTAATTCATAATGGCTTTGTTTTATTCAATTGTGCCAATATGCCTTGACAGTGTGCCAGCATGAAAATGACCAGGACCCTGAAACAGAATCAGCTAAATGGAATTCACTCACCGTTCATTATGATACTTCTTTACTGTGACATTTTAAAATACAGTCCTTAAAATTAGCCTATTAATGTTACTGAGATGCATATGTCCAGAATGTTCAATTCCTCTGCATGCATATTCAAAGCACTGTCTGTGTAACCACATAAACCCCTCCTGATAACAGACTAAATCCTCCATCCATATTCTGGTATTTCCCTTCAGCATAAGTTCCCTGATGTAACACGCAAGATGCAACGCAAAACAATGAATATAATGGTTGTGCGCCCCATTAAATGCATGTCCTACACAACTCAGGCTTCAAACCTTGATTCCTAGACAACTACATACTTTCTTATACAGACAGATGATATAGAATTGTCAGGCTCATTTAGCAGACTGTGTATTACTGTATCTAGTATTTTTGTTGTACGATAAACATTCTATAATAATGTCTGCAGCAGGGTGAAGCTTTTGTTGTTTGCACAGTGGTTAGTGAAATAAATAACTTTCATTATATTGTGACCCTTTAACCAAAGCCTTTAACCTGGAAAATACAGGCTTGTATAAAAGGAGGTGTTTTGAATTTGACCTAACAATGTCTCTATCTGGTGGGGTTTTGAAGAACTGCAGATTGAGGTCTACTGGAAATTAAAAGGCTGTCATGCATTTTCATTCATTCAGCTACTTTGCATTTCAGTGCATTTCAATATAGTGAGCGATGTATATACTTAAAAAATAGCCATCGACTATAGGGAAAAGGGGTTTCAGTTGTGATTTTCATCATCCTATAGCATTACACCCACACAGCCTTGACCCAGATAGGTGATTGAAAATGGATAGAAAGTATTCTGACATAATATGATTTACCTTTACAAAAAAATGGGATCAAGGCCTATGTTTAATTATTTGTCAAATGTATCTCAAAAAAATCTTTCTCACTACGATTAAAGAGTAGTGCACAGTCACTACACAATAATCTCAGCATCAAGGTTATAGGGGAGTTACTGAGCACTCAATAGAGCAGTTTTTTCTTGTTTTGCTGTTCGAAATGAAGCAGTAACAGTAGGTGACTGTGTAAGCATACAACCAACAGACAGGCTGACACTTCAGCCTCCTTCACTTCCAATTTGTATAAGGTGGATTTTTCCTTCGTAGAGAGGCTAAATAACACTCCTACCATTGTCCCCCAGGGGTCCTTATTTCGGAAGAAATTTAAAGACTAATGCTTTTTTGATCCCGTTTGAAAAGTGCCATGAATTTCCCATGTGATATTCATCAATTTACATATAGTTTTTACTCACACAATTTTTGGGTGTGTAGTATTTTTAATTAAGTATTTTCACACTCTTATCTTCAACGGTTATGTCACAAATGCAATTAATACAATGCAAAATTATCTTTTGACTTGACAAACATCCTATATCTATACGGTCGGCCTGAGAGTACTGAGTAACCAGAATATGGAATAAAATTTGCTACTCATCTCATCTGCAGTCACATTTTTACCTGTATAACAGCTGACAAGTCCCTTTGGTATAACTCCTGTTGTTTTACAATGTGCTATACAAAAAAAGTTTACTTATGCATTACAAAGTCATATTCACCACTTCATTAACTGCGCTAAAACCTTGCGATGACCTATGAGATCGGTTGATTGCAGCATTCGGTCAACAAGAACTGAGTAGTCGCAAGGGTTTAAAGGATTGGTTAATATTATGGTCAGAGCAGCTGCAGCAAAAGAGTAGGCCAACTGAGTGGGATTGGTTAAAATTCTGCCAGTACCTGTCTTCGTTTTCAGCAAGTGAGCTACACTAGCAAAGCATAGCATACAAAGCCAACTTTCAGTACGCAAACTGTAAAGTGAAATGCCTTTAAAGTTTTTCAACTGTCCAGCCAAATGTGTTATAGGTAGATTAGTGGTAATGTCTTGTTGGAAGGACATTTTTATGGTTAAGAACCATAACCACTGACAGAACAGTCTGTGTGTAATTGACTAGCAGCACTGTTTGCTAGCCTGGGATCATAAAGACTTAAGTATCTAAGTATCTACAGTCAAAGTCAATCAAACAAAGCCAAAGCCCATACTTCACTCGCCTTGGTTTTTTTCCTGGATTTTGTAGTAACTGCAAATTTGACATTGTTTTTTTCAGAAATGGAACACAATTGAGTCAGGAAACTTTGTCACAAAATAAACCAATGTCACATGGTCCGATTCCAGCCTTAACTCAATTTTGACCAAAACTTACTGCACTTTGCCTTTGTAAGGCAGTATAGACATAGCTGTAGCTGTGGTCTCATTGCAGTTCTCATGGTTGGCGGTTCTGTGTGAGTGTAATCAGTCATACACACAGTATGTAGAGCTACCACATAGGCAGTAGAGGCGCTAGTGGACCAGGAGACTAAACACCATAGAACAAAATGGACTTCTTTCTGGTATACTGTAACAGAGGACAAAAGTAAACCTTTATAATTTATAATTCAGACAGACCATCATCTCTACACTTTAGTAGCTATCTGTGGTGCAAGCAGGAATGAGTCACAAAAACTCCGAAATTATTTAGTATTTTGCACGTCCGGCTCCCTCCTGTTTTTTGTCATTTGGTTTTTGATTGGATTAATGAAATACGGTGTGTGGTTAATACAAGCTCAAGAGAAAGATTTTTAACATTTTATCCTACTATGAAATAGGCCTTTTCGTGACTTTTAAGGCTATTGCTAACAAGTGGCTAAATGAGATGACAAAAGACCATCACACATAAACACCTCTGGGTATACTCGCCTATGGTGTAGTTGGTTTATGGCCTAACGTTAGCTTTTTACTTGTGGCTGTCACACTTAAAAAAAACATCTTGCTGAACAACGCTGCTAGTTTTCTGCAATACCCATGTGGCTTTTTGTCAAGGGAACCAGTGTGATGCTAACTTCCAGGGTTGGCCAACAAAAATACATCATCCTTGCACCATAACATTATTAGGAGGTCTGACGTCTTTAATAAAACGTCAACACTGATACATTGACCATGTTCGTTCATGTTTTGTTATGTTTTAAGCTAACATTCAGATCTTACACATCGCGCCCTAGAAGTGTCAAAAACACACTAATGAACTTAAGGACCGTGAAACGTCACAATTACCGTTGAATTCAAAATGCAATGCACTCGACTAGAGAGCCAACACTTTATTATTAAGAGTTTACAGCTAACGTTAGCTAACTAGATGTTAACCTTAATGCAACATACTGCATGTTAAATTCAAGCAGCTAGCTTAGTTAAACACTATGTTAGCTAAACGCTTATGAAAGTTATTTAAACATAGAAATTGTCCTAAAATAAAAATAAAAAAAAACCTACCCTTCGAAGTTTGGTCCACAACGGCTGTAGGTGAACGTTGACGCTGGTCATGAATTGTGATAGCATCATGCCTATTGAAACGTTAATGACAGTAGGATTTAGCTTTACAATAACGCTAACGTATTTTCGACGACAAGGCAAATAAATAACTTGGTTTAATGTTACACTCGCCTGTTTATATCGACGGACCTTTATTTTGAAAACTCAACCGGATGTTCTATTTTAGAGTCAGAGATGGGCTTTTGGAGTTGGGTGAGGGTAGGTTGAAAAGGCCAGACAGTGTAGAAACAGCATTTTAACAGAAAACCCCAAAGTAAAAGAGAAAAAGGAGATCAGGCAATCCGTTAGTTCTG
This sequence comes from Chelidonichthys spinosus, assembly GCA_029853015.1. Lineage (NCBI taxonomy): Eukaryota > Metazoa > Chordata > Actinopteri > Perciformes > Triglidae > Chelidonichthys > Chelidonichthys spinosus. The sequence goes on from CM056822.1 coordinate 17,387,370, forward strand.
CCTTTCACTGTGTTTGAGTTGAAAAGAGCAATATGTGCTCCTGGGAAAGATGGCGTTTGTTACAAAATGTTGGCAAAGATGACAGATGTCACACTGGGATAATGTTAAAACTGTTTAACAACATGTCGGCCAACTTCCCTCTGACTGGAAACTAGTATTAACAGTGCCAATTCTAAAACCACAGGCCTGTACTACGAAGCAGGATTTGGGTAACTTTAGGGTTAACTCAACTCACCATGGTAACTTATGCTGCAGAGCTAACCTGCTCCGGAGCAGGTTTATTTATGTTTATTTTACACCGCCGGGATTGCAGCTGAAAGAATGAGGCAGATATTGTCATATGCCATGTCATATGCCATAAGAATACATCTAAGCAGTTATTTATTTGGACCTTTTTGAGAGAGGACAGCAAAGGATGGAACAAATGATCACTGACAGGTTAATGTATAACATATTGTAAAGCTATTCTGTGTTCTGTAGGGGTCAGAGTACAACAGATTCATTAATGTGTCTCCAAGCAGACATCAGGAAAGCACAGAATAATGAAGAAGTTGTCGCAGCTGTTTTCTTTGATGTGGAGAAAGCATGCTCTGGAAAGAAGGACTTAAACGGGAGAAATAGGAAATTGTTGGTTGAGCATTCAACTGGGTTCTGAACATTTTATTTGAAATAACTATACAAGTAAAAGTAGGTGAAGAATGTTGCAGAGTTCAGACAGAGGAGAATGGAACTCCTTGAGGTAGTGACTGCAGTTTGAGGGTTGAGCAAAGCATAGGGAAGTCTGTTTATGCGGATGATGGGGCTCTGTGGATAAAATGCTGTTCTGTGACACACGGCAATAAGAAAATACAAAATGCAATAAATAAAGTTGAAAAAGGGGAAATGAAATGGGGATTCAATCTATCCACTTTGGGTGGGTCGACAAATCAAACCATCTGAAACCAATTATCGGTGTACACAAACTGAATTACTAGCAATAATGTTGGCCCTGCAGTGGATAGAGGAGAAAGAAATCAAAAACACAGTTATCACATCTGACAGCTTCTCATTACTATCAAGCATAAAATCAAGCAATTCACCAACTATAACACACGTTACTAACAAGATATACCTGATAATTAAGGGTGAAAATTAAGTGTGTGACCATGGTTCCTGGGATCCTGCAGATTAATCAGGAAATATGCACAATAAGTGTGGCAAGAACACAACTCGTCTGAGGAGGTCGCCCAAGTCTCAATCACCTGTAACATAAAGCACCCTACTGGGAACTGTACACGGCAACCAACCAGAGACAGTCGAGCATGTTCTACTTCATCGTAGGCAACATACAGGGAGATAATTAAATTCTTAAAATCAGATGGAATAGCCCAACGAATAGAGTTTTTTTTTCGTTGTTGTAATTTGTTTTATTTATTTCCTGTCAGTTCCGCACTCCAGTCCAGCTGGTGGCGGTAATGCACCTTTAACTTCAATCGCCAATAAACACCAAAGAAGAAGAAGACCGTTCTATTTATTATGTGAGCAAGCATCGTTATATGCGACTGTGCGCTACTGAGGGTTGTCGCAGCAGAAATGGCTTTCCTCATGAAAGTTTGCACTTTAATTACCAACGTGTTATGCCTGCCCCTTCATCTGATCAAAGCGGTCGGCCTGTATAAACTATACCGGCGTATTTTCCCGTTTTGTCTCTACCGGTGCTCTATAATGTACAACAAGAAAATGTACGACAAGAAGAAGGAGCTGTTCAGGGATCTCTCCGAATTCAACAAGCCTACGGGGCAGCTCACGCTCCTGGAGATCGGCTGCGGCACCGGCACCAATTTTGAGTTTTATCCACCTGGTTGCAAGGTGACCTGCACCGACCCGAATCCTCATTTCCAGCGGTATCTGAAGGAGGCAATGAGCCAGAATGACCACCTGACGTATGAGAGATTTGTGATGGCATCGGGGGAGGACATGGGAGCCGTGGCGAGCGAGTCGGTGGACGTTGTTGTCTGCACCCTGGTGCTGTGCTCTGTCAACAGCGTGCCGCAAACTCTGCGGGAAGTTCGCCGCATGCTGAGACCAGTAAGTGGGATGCTGACTCCCGAGTAAACGTTCATCTAAAGTCCGTTCAGGCACAATAATAAAATGCCTGGATTACAACCGTGGCCTGGATTATTCTAATCAAACTGCTAACAGTAGGCGCACCCACTGAAAGTTAAGTTATTTGTATTTATTTTCTTTCACATAATCTACTAAAACAAACTCTGTAATTTTAGGTTGCCTTTTGAAAATCGGGCCAGGAACTACAGATGAAAACTATAGCCTCTTTGGCTTAACCCTGGCTCACTTACAGTTTGGCTGTTGATCAGTGTGCAGTGTCCCTGAAATAAACCAATAAAATAAAATAAAAACGTGAAAGCGGAGAAATGATTCCCCCCACAAGCGCACCAGCCAAATGATTAAATCTTTAAATTGTTGCAACTCCAATGACACCAACCAACCACACTGTTGCCATCTTCAGCATGACATATCTGAACCGAGAAATGGTGCCATCGATGAGGTATAATTTACTCAGACTTTCACTCTATCATGTCTAGTTTTATTCACTATTCAACGTATGTGATAAGTATTTGCATCGTGAAAGGACCCCCAGTTCCATTATGGCTTTACAGGAAACGGAGAATGAAACTAAAAATGTATTTATTGTAAAAACATGAGGAAAGTATGGAAACCCATTTCTTCTGGCGAGAATAATAACCGACATGCATGAGGTTGAACCTTTTACTTTTTGAAATTACACAGTATACACATGACAAATATATGTTTTGCAGGGTGGAGCCTTCCTTTTCCTGGAGCACGTTGTTGCAGATCCCTCATCTTGGACGTACTTCTTCCAGCATGTCCTGCAGCCTTTTTGGTACTACTTTGGTGATGGATGTGAGGTCATCCGGGATACTTGGAAACATCTGGAGGCAGCCGGCTTCTCTGAACTCAAACTGAGACACATCGAATCCCCACTCATGTTCCTAATCAGACCACACATCATAGGTTGTGCTATAAAATAAATGATAACGTAACTTCATGGTAAACTTGCCTAACCAGTGCCAGAATATGCCAAACCCTCAATGCCTCCCGTCTTGTTAGTGATATGCTAGACCACCAGTGAGGGACTAATGATAATCACTTTAATGCTAACACTATTTTTATAATGGAGGGAAAAAAACCTTCAGGCTTTGTGTTTTGTAAAGATTACAAAGACCAGCCAAAATACTAATTTTATATGCAGTTAAAGTTACTATAAGTAACTCTAATTTTGGGTTGTTTTTGCTGCCCCCTTGTGGACAAAGCCCGCAGTCCCTTTTGAGAAAACTTCGTTTAACTGCAGCAGGGCCGGCCAGTCTAACCCCACGCAGTCCTCGTTCTAGTTCCTGCACAATATTTGTCTGATTTTCTATGTCATTTCCTGTCTTGAAGTTCCTGGATGATAAATCAACATGATGCTGCCAAAGGGAGTATCTATGTCAGTGTGCGCTACTGCTGAAGTCATTTCTGGGTTACCTTTTGTGACATGACTAAAAAATATTTTTGGCTGAGTGGGTTTTGTGTCAATGTTTGTGATTAAAGAGTTTATCCCTGCTGAATGATCATTGTTTTTCTTATACGAGTGTTGATATGACCTCAAAAAGATGGGGGATTTGGACTTCAGTTGCCCCTCAAGCGCACTACGGTATATTCGCGCCATCTTGTGGTGAAAGTGCAACACAGACATTCTCGCTCAGGTATTAAGAATGTAATCTTTTGATCTTGTAAGTCGCTCTCAGGATGCAAGGCTTCGTGTAGCTCAGAATAAAATGAAGTCTTGTCTCATGAAACTATGCAGGCTGCTTTGTTTTGCCTTGGCTCTACCGTTGCATCTAATGGAGATCACGGGCCTGTACGGTATGTACAAACGCGTGTTCCCCTGGCTTGCCTACAACATAACGTTTTCTTACAACGTTAAAATGCACGAAACGAAGAGGAACCTGTTCCGAAATGTGGGCAAATTTGCGAATGCCGACGGCACCCTTCGCTTGCTGGAGATCGGCTGTGGCAGCGGGGCGAACTTCAAGTTCTACCCCTACGGCTGCACGGTGATCTGCACAGACCCCAACCCGCACTTCGAGAAGTTCCTGCGGGTCAGCATGGGCGCGAACACGCATCTGACGTACGACACGTTCCTGGTCGTGTCCGGAGAGGACATGGACGGGGTGAAGGACGAGTCGGTCGACGTGGTTGTTTGCACCTTGGTGCTCTGTTCCGTCAGCGACGTGCAGCGTGTGCTGCGGGAGGTCCGGCGCATCCTTAAAAGGGTGAGTCTCACCAGGCTGCGTTCAAATGCCGTAGGAAATCTTGCATTGGTGACTCACCTCACGAACACTGCGTCTAATAATATATTTGGCTGGAGTATAGAGAATAATCTGTTAAAGGGGCCAGACCTCAAAACAAAGCCAACAGTGTCCTCTGGTGCACACGTAACATGCAAATGTGAAGCTATATTTACCACATGACACATGAGGCAGTAGAATATGTCAAGTTCTGATAAAAAAAAATCATTTGCATTATTCCTGGATATTACAAGTTTGAGCTTGTCTTATTTTGTCCACATTACACATATAGGTAAAAATGAATTTGCACCTATTGCCTTTTTCTGGGTCCCCACATAATCTGCCTGTTTCTGCTTTACAGTTCTAACATGATATTGCAGCCAGATCTGTCTAGATTTGTTAAAACATGTAGACAACAATCTGGTGGCTCTTTCTTGCAGGGTGGAGCCTTCTACTTTTTGGAGCATGTTGTCTCAGATCCCACCTCCTGGACATACTTCTTCCAGCATGTGTTTGAGCCTCTGTGGTACTACCTAGGAGATGGATGCAAGATTACCAGAGCAACATGGAAAGATCTAGAGGCAGCTGGATTCTCTGAACTTCACCTAAAACACGCTGAGGCTCCAGAGGTTACTCTGATGATAAGGCCACATATCATGGGATATTGCATTAAATGACTACATGGGAGAATGGGCGGCAGTCTAAATTCCGTAAAAAACTCTGGGTTCAAATTAAGTCTGCAGGTTTGCTATTATCAAAAGCAGTTAATCTGTAAATTTACAGTGAAAAAGAATACACTGGCCACTGCATTTATTAATGCATTTATTGAGTGAAAATATATTTATTTACTTACAGAATCAGCAACATTTCATACACCGTTTGTTCTTCTTCCCCACCCCTCCCAAGATGTACATAATAAATATTACCTGGACACTGTGCTTTTTTTCCCTGATTGTCTAAGTAACTGCCAAGAAACAACCAAACAAACCACACTATGTCATCACTTGTTACCCTTTATATTCCATTGCACAAAATAAGGAATGACAATTGTAACTTCTCCTTATAGAGAAATGAGGGGAATTGCTGGTCCACAATATAAACAGGAATTAGGTATGTGTGGTAATTATAGTCAAAATTCTGCAGACGTTGTTAGAAGATTAAAAAACAGCAACATTTTTAAAAACAATGCATTTACAAACTGAGACTCAAAGTTAAAGCTCACCATTTCAAACTTCCCAGTATGAAAAATGTACACAACTATAAATGTTATCACATTAGCAATTTAAAAAAAAAAAAAAAAAAACAGCTGGTGGAAAAACATTGTTTGACGAGTATATCTTACTGCCAGCACAAGTCACTTTTATATCAAACAGAGTAAAAAAAACTGGAGGACCTCAGCCTGAAATGAAGTGTTCCCAGAAACCCCGTTCATGTCCAAATGGCTGAGCTGTGCCGCTCCCACATTGTTTCCCAATCCTCAACCTCTATTCAAACAGGTTAACCTGTTTTAACACAATAAAGGTCCTTTAATGTTTTGAGTTCTTCAATCAGCGTCTTGTTTTGGTTTTCAAGAACAGCTACACGGTTTTCGAGGCATTTAACATATTCCTTTTTCTTCCTTCGACATTCACGGGCTGCCTCTCTGAAAGAGGAACAAAATATGCAATAAGTCCAACTGAAAGATAAGGCAATTAATGCCCTGTCAGCAAATCACAATGCACAGTATTGTCACAATTGTGGCATGAAAATATATCAAAGAAACAGCTTTAACAGTAAAATATAAAAAAGATACTTTACAATTAGGAAAAATTTGCCTGTTTCTGAGCACGACATCATTCCTGTAATGGAGGCACTGCATCACCACAAAACCTTTTTTCCCCACTTCATTTTCTTAGTTCAGTATATGTGGGAGATATGACATTTTTCTTGCTTTCACTGTTTTATACAAAACACCAAAATAATATGCACACTTGCCTGTTTTTTGCAAGCCTGATTTCCCTTTTCATTGTTGGGTCATCACTCTTTCCCTGAGATAGTCCCATAGGAGAAGTCATAACTACAGTCTGAGGCAGTGAACTGGATGTGGCTGCTGTGCGGATCTGGTATGTTTGCACTTCTCCTCCTGCACCTGAGGGAAACATGACAGAGATCATAACAACTGCATGCAAGCCACAATGCATCTGTCCCTTGAAACAGTCTCAATTGTGAAATTTAGATAGTAATTTGTTAAACATAAACAAACATAACATTAGATCCCATCAGAAGAAAAGTCATTTCACCCTAGGTCATTTCCACCATGACATCCAGCCAAATACCCCCTCTTGCCGTCACGTGAGTTTCACACGAGAGTATGAAAAGGTTTGGCTGAATTTTTATAAATGCTTGTATTATCAGGTCAACACATTTTTATAAATGCTTGTATTATCAGGTCAACACATTTTTATAAATGCTTGTATTATCAGGTCATTGTTGACCTGATAATACAAGCATTTATAAAAATGCAGCAACACTTTTTCATACTATCGCGTGAAACTCATGTGACGGCATCGGCTGGGTAAACATGGAAGTGGCGTCTACGCTGCGGTAGCGTTAGTTAGCATTAGCAGCCGAGGATAGAAGCTATCACGCAAGTGTTATTTTAAATAAACTCCTGGTGTACTTACAAACTGTCAAATGCCTTGTTTTGTGAGTACAGACCCTATGTGTACTACTGCAGAAGTTTGGTAACATTCCATGCATTATTAGTGGGGAATTTACGAGATATACCCACTGTACCATAGCGCCAGTACTAAGCCATTCGGCTGATAGCCCTATCTTGACCAATGTTGACCTAATAGTGTTAGAGTGTTTTCAAATTTAGTGCTCCTTAAACAAACCAAACTATATTCACATAAATATAAAATTTATATTTTAGAGGGAATTAATGAGAAAAAGAGTTCATTCTGTGTGGAAGCAACACTAAACATCACATCATTGAAGGGAAAAGCATAAACCTTAATGAACTATAATGTGAACAGGAACAGGACTGAGGGCCCATCAGAGCTGAGATGGACCCTAAACAGAACTGAGTCCTCTTTCAAATTATCCGACAATGTGAACACAAATAGAACTGAGTCCCTTTACTGTTGGTCCACTTTTCAGTCCACTTTAAGTTTGGTTCGTTTAAAAAAGTACTATATGTGAAAACTCCCTTATTGTCAGTCTCAACACCTAACACATTTAGCATCTGCCCAGCAGTAAAAGTAGTCACCTGCTGGAATCTCAGAACAAACGGTGACTATGTTAGCAGATTGAACTGACTTGAAAATCTTAGAAATTCAGATACATTTTCTTAAAATAAGGCATTTTTTGCTTACCTTGTACAACAACCTGGTTGCTAGGCACCAGTATCTGCTGTCCGTCAGGTGTGTGGGCATACTGAAGGATGGTCGTGTTTTGCTGGGCTCCAGAGTTGGCCATGGTGACAGCCTGTAGCCCCTGAATGCCTTCAGAACCAGGAGTGGCTAGCTGGATTGTGCCATTAGCTGCTATAGTTACTAGAATAATCACACAGATGGCATCAGAATTGGGTGAAGCACAAGTAAAAATCCCACTTCCACTGGCTAGGTTACCATTCTGGGTACTGCAGAGTACTCTTCTGTTTGTATAGACTTTTCAAAAATCATACAGACTTTTTAAAAATGTTACCCATTAACTTACAAGAAGTTTAGTTTCTGATATACAGCTCTGTCTGGTAAGCATACTAACATGAAAGCATATGTAAGTAAGTAATATTAAACAACAATCATTATTATCCAGAATTCACCATTTTTAAATTAAATTCTGAGGTGAAAAGATTTATAGACATTTAAAAACAAGTTCTCAATTTCAGCAGTCAATTGAATCAATTTTGGGGTTGACTCCTCTTTATGCTATTACTAATGAAGGGAAAAGTTCATACTGTACTGGCCGGTGCTGGTCTGGTAGATTTGGGTGGTGGGTACTGCCACTCCTGTGGATACCTGGTTATTATCCTTTCCCTCGATGTGTGTCACTTCCTCAGATGATAATTCATTTAGGATTTTTCTACAAGGTGATAGGATGAATAAGTATTAGTCTCATTTTTTAGTGTGTTGTCTTTGCTTTTTGTGTTTTTTTGCTTTTTTTTTACCTGTATGAAGGCCTTCTCGCCAGTATTTCTCTGGTCTTATGGGATGCAGCTCCACTGTCTGATGAGTCTTGTGAATCGTCACTATCTGAACCCAGGGCCTTGAAAGAGGGAAGTGGATTAAGAAGTGCATAGGAGCAATTGGATAAAATGGCATATTTACAGTTTGTAAAAAGAAACTTAGGAGATTAATAAAATATAGGCTTTCACTTAGAAACAAGTATTACAGTGTCAAGGAAAGCAGGTGGTCTCACCTGCACAGTCTGCATCTGAGGGGCTTGAATGACAGACGACTGGGCAGACTGGATCACCCCTTGAACCTGAAACTGACCCCCTGGCAGCTGCACAACGGCCACAGAACCACCCCCAAGTGACATCTGCAAAAAAAACAAACACAACAACATAATTATGATGCCAATTGTCATTAATTTGTGTGCTCAAAAAGTGAGTTCAGAAGCTCATTGAGACTTGTTTAAAAACTGCCATAATTTCATCCAAATGTTTTGTAAACTCATTTACCTCAAGTGACATCAAGCCATGAAGACAATTTTATGTGCCTAGGATTGAGATCTATCTGCCACCACTCTTATATAATAAATCTTCGAGATAGATATGCCACAAAACCAAACTATCTGTATGATATCACAAGGGATTAGAGGAAAATGTGCTATTTGGGTGAAATTATCATTTAAGATATACTTTAAGAAGCTTACTTACTACACCATTTCATCCACGTGAACACATAATAGGTCTTGTTGCAACATGATTACTTATGTGTTTATTTAGCCTCATAAACGTTAATTCTATTCAATTAAATTTTATTTATAGTGTCATATCACAACAGAAGTCATCTCAGGACACTTAACACATTGAGCAGGACTAGAATAGGCTTTTTCAAATTTAAGTCCCAACATCACCCAGGGGCAAGCATTACAGCGACAGTGGCGAGAAAAAACTGCCTTAATAGGCTTTTAGGTAGAAATCTCATGCAGCTCAGGCCCTTGGGTTCCAACTGCATTTGGTAGTGGTTGCATTAACAGCAGCAATAGATCAACAGTAGTAGTCCATGGCAGCAGCCACAGCCACGCTGTGATGGATCCATCCCAACCATGTCGCTGTAGACCAAAAAGCAGTAGTAGCAGGTGGAGCTACAATATTCCAGCGTCAGGCCAGTTAGCAATCTGCATCGGTCAGGACCTCAGCGGAGTCTGCTCATTGGTTAAGGACCAATGTATCATCAGATGCTATGAACTCAAACAGTAACTTAAGTTACTTCAGGAAGATATTTTTTGACTGTAAAGATATGAATTGTAACATACTCCGATACATCAACAAATAAGACGGCTAAGGATGAGCGATACGCCATCAGACAGACTGGTCAGACTAAATCCCAGATTCAGTCACCCCTTACTGAATTACAAAATTATGAGATAAGACTGTGCAGATAAGTAGTGACTTAATTTATACTTGGTAGTTACTACTTGAAATGCCATTGGGTAGATTAATAACTTTCTCTTAACTTAGATGATAAAGGCTGAACAAATAAGAGCTAGATGGAAGCATTACTATTTAAGTGACTTCCTTCTTTGATCACCTTACACATTAGTTCAAACAAACTTCTTAAATAAACAAACCTGAAAATGTAGCTGTATTTATAAGCCAACTTCAAGACCTGAGCTGAAGTGTGCCTTCAGCAATGGCAACCATAAACAAAGTGGACTTGTTTTATTAGCAGTGCAAACGCTACATTGCAATAAAGCAGTTTCATAATCTTTTTTTAAAACGGTACTGTATTTTGAAGGGGTCTACTAGTTACCTGTTGGGCTATCTGTGAGAACTGAGAGGCTGTGATGGTGGTGGGAATGGTGGCAGCCTGTAACTCAGTGCCATTGCTGCCCTGCTGAACTTCTTCCATAGTAACTGGGAAGAAATAAATCAATATTATCGTTTTACAATGGCACTAACGTGACAAAACAACAGTCTGTGGCGGGGATGTCTGTCTGTAATTTGTTGTACTCCGCTGTGGCCTAAGTGCTATTTGTTGAACTAATGAACAACTCTTCCCGAAAACAGGTCAGAGCGAAATCACAATCAGTTGCATACTATTTAGGCTAAACCTTTCTTCTAAATTTGAACTGGTGCTTTTCATTAAGATTTTAAAAATATTAACTTCTTTGGTTCAATCGTTAGCCATTGCAACCAAATTTAACATGGAGATACGGAACAATGCTAGGCCCGACCGTCAATACTGTTAACTTTCCACTCTCGTGAATTTAATACATTTTTAATGTTTTTTAATGGGCGACGTCATGCCAAACAAACGTCTGCAACTGAAATGTTAAGATACGCTTTCAGTCAACTACTAGAATGTTCCGACCCCAACATCACCGTTGCTAGTTAACGGGAGCTAACGTTCAGTTAAACGGATGTTAACCGATTTAAAACGTTTGAAAAACAACAGTTTTAGAGCTAAACGCGGGACAAGTTTTGTTACTATGGTTCACGGGATGGATGAGCTTTTGTCTCATTGAGCAAATATGTGTAACTCTGTCACTGGCACGCAAGTTACCGCGTCAATAGACGTCAGCGATACGGGGAGCCATTAAGCTAACTACACCTTCCCTTTTCGTAAAACGGCGAGGAGTTGACGAAGCAACAGCCGCCATTACCGCCACAGCGGAGTAGAGAGCTAGACGAGCACAAAATTACCGCTCGACCAGACAAAAATTACCTTTCCAAGGGCCGCGTAACTGCTCTTGCTCACAGCGTGGACTTCGTGCAATTCGTGTGTATACTTTGACACAAGAAATACCTTGAAAAGTTACTTAGCAGAAGTGGCTAACAGCTAAAAATACAAAGATGTCAGCTAAAAAAATAGCTGACCACTTTTTCCCAAAGGAAATGGGCGGAGCTGTCTGGCAAAGACGCATTACGTAATAGTTTCTTTAGGCGTTGTGATTGGTGAAGAGTTTGAGCAACTGGTAGATGCAGAAGAACAGAGTGGGAAAGTCCCTCTCATTTGGCGCTACTATATACCTTATTTAGTAGAAGAATATACTAATTTCAGGTGCTTGAACATTAAAATGCTGCGTACACAGTGATGCAACAGCAATAACAATTCAATAACACTGAAATTGTACATTCTGTATAGAGCATTCAACTAACCTTAGGAAGAATATGTGGCTAATAATACTTCTGCAAGCTACACACATGGGTGTTGCCACAAAAGTATTTCCCTTCATTATAAAATAATAATAATAATAATAATAATAATAATACATATAATTGTAACGATGCCTTCACTATATGGATGAAAGTGTAATAATCCAAAGAGTCTATGCTTTAAGGACAATTTAAATGATTGTTACATCATTAGAAACACAGGGCATCAGGGCATCTGAAATGATTAAATGCTTTTGTTTATTCGGTATTACTTTTCCATAAAGTATAAAACACAGTACAACAAACCAAAATAGAAAATAAGTGAGAAAAATGGGAAGGGGATGACTTTGATTTCTTAACTATACCAGTTAACCCCCCCAACATGACAGATTCATCAGTGGATCACACCCTCACGGAGCAGTTTAGAATTCACTAAATAATTAATATACAACATACCAAGAGTGCATACACAAAATATCGATAGAACAACTCAAGAGAGCACAGTCTTAAGTACACTACTGGTTAAATTGAATCAGTCCTCTGTTAGTTATTACAAAATGTTTAAGCATCACGTTATTTCACCTGACTGTGCAAGCATTGAAATTAAATTGCACTGTCATTTGGATTGCATAGTGTGTAAGAACTCTGATGGAGAAAAAGAGCGGAAACCAAAAGAAGCCCTTGTAGACTCCCAAAGCAGGTAGATGGTCGATGGACACTGGTCGTCAGTAACCCCTCTTTTTGCCCATAAGCTCTGCCTTAATTACAAGGAGATTTCTGTTGTCTACATTTTATGGGCATTATTCAGATTGCACCAAGGGACCGCCTGGTCCATCCCTGTGTTATGAGTTGTGTTCCCTGAATATACAATTTCATACATATATATCTACCCCGCTTGTGCCTCAAGATGAGATGTGCCTCCAGCAGATTTTCTTCTTGTGCTTGGCTGAGTCATGCAAACATTCTGCTGCAAATGAAGGATGCAATGTTAAAGCTAAGATTAAGTGCTATTAGTTTTTAATTCTAGGTGGACTTAAACTCTGCAAGAGCAAATGCCAAGCATTACATTTCTAAAATTAGTAACACATTTAATGCAACACGAAATGGGGATAGTAAGTCCACACAGTAGACACCTGTGATACCACCAGTGCAAAGTGTAGTGTAATTCAATGATCATATTCCTGTTTACCTTTACATGATTACACATCTGTCTAATAATGTGTTATGTTATTGGTGTGATTGAATGTTATAATGGGACAATTGCAAATGTCCAAAAATTAACAAAAAGTATTTACATGTCAACATTAAGTGTTCATCACTGAAATACAGTATAACCCAGTACAAAGAACCGATAAATAATGGTAAGAAGCACAAGGAAATCATTACAGGAAAACAAATACATTTTTGCAAATACATCTTGATGCAATGATGTTTCATATGTGGCTCAGCTTTGCAACTGCATTCACAAGTGCTTTTAAATCCAGTGACTGAACACAGAAAATAATCCAGATACATGATGACTTCTATTGACTTTAAGTACCAACAACAATCCTGTTGAAACTCAAAGTAACCCTCTACAAAGTTGCACAATGACAAAATACGGTTTGAATGAGCTTAGAGTGTGAAGAGGGAAAGGAAAGGGAGAAACTCTCAAACACTTGCTCTATTATGCAATACAAACGTGAGAAGGGTGTAACTGTTTAGTAGTACAAAGTACGATGGCTATGGACAGTTGTGGGCCTATTTTACTTTAGGTTTTAAACAAAATAACCCGGAAGCCTGAAAATAGCCATGATATTGATTTTTGGCCAAGTTTTTTCCTTTTATTTTTTCTTTCTCTGGCCAACAGGAAAGTTCCCTGGCATTAACAGTGATAGCCCTCCTGGTAAACTCGAAGCTCCTCAAGCAAGACTCCTCAATATATGCTCCTGAACCATTTGCTATAATGCCTCATTGTTATAATAAAATAGACATTTTTTGAGAAAGTGCAATGTTATATCTATATTATGACTAACGATGCTTTAAAGTGAATTATCTTTACCCTCCATTATACAACCATTATTCAATTTCAAAAGTACTGTCAAAACTGTTAAATCTTATTTACAATCCACAATCTGCTACAAACATCCCCCCTCAGCTTGGTTATCTATCCATAAACCATCAACTGAGACAGACAAGTCAATCATTTATACATTTATACAATTAAAAATATCTATACAGTAAAGTACAGTATCTAAAATACAACACACCTTTTTAGGTACAGTACAGTATATGGCGTCTGTCCTCTTTTATTTTGATCCCTTTGGATATCTGTCTGATTTCCACTACTAGTCAAAACCAAAGAAGAGTAAACAGCCATTAATAACAGACTCATTAAAAATGAAGATAGGAATGTATGGCTGAAGTTTTATAAGGCAGGAAATGTATTAGGGCAGGAAAGTTGCAACATTGTATTTGGCATCATTATTATGGGGGGGGGGGGGGGGGGTCTTTCTAAATAATGCACACGCACTGAGGCCGACTACTTTTTTAATGGTTTGTTTTTATCCGCCCTCTTTTTTTTTATCCGTGTTAAAAATAAGGGTTCAGCACATGCGTTCAAGTGTGCACATAAAAAGATATTTTAATAGCTCTTGGAATTTGTGTTGACACATAAGGGAAAGTATTTTTGCGTGGGGTTTGTGGTCAGCACAGAATAAGACAACACGTTTTTATATAGAATTAATTTCAAAAGTGGCCCTGTTAAATGTGTTTCACCCTTCCCTTAACAAATTGCATCACAGGGCTTTTAGTCTTTGCCATATGCAGTAAATGTTGCTTATTGTGGAGTGCCGCGATAAATAATACATCTGTAAGTGAATAAGAAAAATAAATATGGGAATATAAAGAGGAATAAATAAGCAAATTAAAATACGCGGTACTATAAAATAAATGGATAAAAGAATAAATACATGAATAAAAACATTGGAAATATAAAGAGAAATTAATCTAAGAGTAAGAAAACATATAAAGACAAATAATAAAATATGAAAGAATAATTATAAGCATTTTCATGTATCTCTATTTTTTCATCTATGGATTGTTTTAGATGTATATTTATTACTATCCTGCACATAGGAAGTGATGCTATAAGAAGTTTATCTGCAGTCCTGCAGGCTACACGCTATGCCCACTTTATTACATAACACACCCCCTGAGATAACATCTGGGATTCCCATATTTTAGCCCAAACCATGATGTTTTCCTAAACCTAACCAGGTCAATACTTAAAAAGATATATATATATATATATATATATATATATATATATACAAACCATTTTTACAGAAGAGTATTAGGGCCACGTGTGAAACATTTCAAGTTCTGAGTTCAAATCTAATCCTCTTCCGTAATAACTACAATTATTATATTTAAAATATATAAATACATATATACAGAAATAAATGAACAAATGAAGTTGAAATGAATGAAAATGCTTATAATTATAATAATGATTTTCTCTTTATATTTCCACATTTAATTTATAGCTTTTTTATTTATTTTATTTAATTTTCTATATGTTTCCATGTTTTATATTTACTTACATATATAGTCTCTCATGTATTCCTCTTCGTATTTCCACATTTATTTGCTCATGCGTCTACAGCTGTATTATTTATTATGGCACTCCTATGGCTCTATAAGTTAAGTCCTATTTGCAAAATTCTATCTATAAAACACAGTGAAGAACTCCCAACATGGCAGGTCCAATCACAGACATGCAGTGGCCAAGATATGCTGGTGTCACACAGGGCTGGGTAGCAATAATTCCTTTACGTTTCACCCTCTGCCAAAGCCGTAGTCAAGTGCTGGGGTGATAATGATGCAGAAGCATCCAGACTGTGGATGATGGCCAAAAAAAGCCCCAATCACCACAACCCCTTACATGTTGTAAGCAACGTAGATGGGATCCAGCTGGTCAGCGAGGAAAGAGTCACGAAGGTGCATGCGTTGCTTCTCTCCCCTGGAGTTGATGGGTATAACCCCGGGGTCCACAATAACCACTACACCCACGATGAGGTGGTGCTCCTCCAGCACCACGTTGGTTATCAGAGGCACCAAGTCCAGCGCATCCTGCTCCGAACCACACAACTCGGACACCACCACCAGTAGGTTGGTCCACGTAAACACAGCACTGTGTGGAGGGAGAGCCCAAAAGCAATGTTGAAGGAAGAGTTTTCAGAAATACACATATTCGCTTTCGTCACAGTGTAATTGAATGTAAGCAGTTTGCATTTTAGAAGTAGATATTAATGGTCAAAATGTTGTTTCCTAAGAACATTAATGAAGCGTGGCAGGTAGACCATTCAAGACCAGTCTCACCTCTCAGCTATACTGCGGTGAGCCCGGGACACAGAGGTTTCTATGTCAATCGGGTGATAGCGCAGCCCTCGAAGCTCCAAGGTCTCATCCAGTGAGCCAACGATAAAGAGGGCGTCGTGGCGATCTGAGCACAGAAATACAGGCAACGTAATCCACCCAGACATGTATGCAGACAAAGTAGAACAAAATGTAAGCAGCAATGTGAGCATTAAAAGTGTTACTCATCTACAACCTGTTTCAAAATAAACTCATCAAGATTGACCGTCTCAAATCCAGACTCCATCACGCTCTACTCACCCCCGTTGGCCTCCAACAGCTCAGTTCTCTTCACAAAACCCAAGTATCCCGTCCTGGCCCATAAGGTCTGTGGGTCTCCAAAACTGAGCTTGGTGTTGAAGTGGTTGGCTTGAAGACTCTCCTCTCCGTAGATGGTGTAGTACCCGCTGGCGTTGTGAGGGCTGTGCACCCAGACCTGAGCGAGAGAGGAACACACCGGGTGACAGCTTGGACACAGAAGGAGTGAGGCTTTTCCCGCCATTACCTTAAGACAGGGTCATGTTGTGCAGTAAACACATCTCACCTCTCCCAGATGAGAATCACCAAGTGGACCTCTGGTCTCTGGATTTACAATGATCACCCGGACGCCTGGCAGTATCTGTAGAAGAAAAAAAGAGTTGCATACATTATCAACATGCACCATTTTTAACATTACGATTCATTGACTGAATCTGTACAAGGGGATTACACATGCAGCGCCTCACCTTGCCAGACTCCATCAGAGGGAGACTCTGAGGTGCTCCCCTCTCCACCAGCCTCACTCTGCAGAAGTCACATACGTAAGCAGACGCGTACACGCCATCTAACAGTTCTGGAATATCAACTAACTCGTTTAAGGACACATTTGTGTTCGTTTGGTTGAAATGATGTGTTCTTACCGGTCATGTCGGAGAGACTTCATGTCCACGTAGACTGTACAGGGATCCGGACCGGTGGTGCCCTTTAACATACAAAAGAGCAGGTACATACAGGTCCCACTGGTTCTCATCACGGCATAATTCAAAGTGTGCTTCTATGTGAAGCCAGGTTAAGTGGGTTTGTGTACTTGCAAGCAGACGGCCAGGTTAACCCTGGAACCAAACGCGGTGCTGACAGCTCTAGACGAGAGCCCGATGTCCTTAAAGAGCTTGGAGAAGGAGTGCGACAGGGCAAGTCGA
The DNA here is from genome assembly GCA_029853015.1 of Chelidonichthys spinosus. NCBI lineage: Eukaryota > Metazoa > Chordata > Actinopteri > Perciformes > Triglidae > Chelidonichthys > Chelidonichthys spinosus. Next base: position 17,404,604 of record CM056822.1, read on the forward strand.
GGGCGTTCCTCTGCTATCACCACGCAGCTCCGCACACACGACAGGCTCACACCACGGGCCTGAAACACACACACACACAAAATGATCAAAATCCTTCAGAAATATTCCACCTCTATCATCCATGAATCTCTGTGTACATGGCCCTCACCTTGAGTAACTCAGTCTGGGTACCCAGTCCTTTAGTGCAGAGCTCCATGACGGAGTAGGAGCAGAAGGTGTCCCTGATACGGTACTGACTGAGCGTGCTCAGCCACAGAGACAAGCAGGTCTCCAGCTCGAAGGGAGGGATCAGGACGGACTGGTGACCTGAGTAAACACTAAAAAAGGAAAATGAGGGAGAAAAGGTGGATGAATGGAGGGGGAACAACATAACGGGGAAAAACCCACGCTGCATTGCGTGTGTGTGTTGTAGGTTTACTGCACCTTGCGAGGCACCACAAGACAAAGCCTAGGCCACAGTAGGGATCCAGGCAGATGGCTATTTGGCGAGAGGAGTACAGTTCACACTGCAGCTTTATGGAGCGGCAAAGTGCACTGACCGCCGCGTGAGAGATCTGCGACAAACAGCGAGACACATTTAGAAACTCAAAGGGAAATATCATAGCATACCCAGGAATGATTTTCTAATGTTCTATTTCTGTCAAGCTGGCTTACCTCCTTCTACTTTGAAATATCCTTCACATAGAATACCTCATATGATATTCCAGCCTACAGGTATGTATCTCTTCTGTGATGGATTTCTCGCTTGTTTTGAATAACAGCCTAGAACGGCAGCATTATTAAGCTGCTATTGATTTGAGTCTGTCAATCCACAATTTTCACTTCACTCATTGTGATCTGGCAAAGGTCAATATGCATTAGTTCGGGGCAGAGGTCATTTCAGAAAGGCTGAATGGTCTCTCTGTCATACATCAGTTACTGGTTGTTTTAAAGAAGGAAAACGTGGTGGCTGAAGACATCCAGGACACTGTTGTTCATGAGGTGTGGGAATTTCCAATGGCATTAGTGTGATCGTTAATTAAACGACTCTGAAGATCAAAAGGTCCAATGCTTACCTGTCAGGATTCATTGATTCTCACCAGACTATAAAAATATCCACCTCTCTCTGCAAATGTTTTGGAAAACCAGCAGTTCCTCTAGCATCCGTTTGTTTGATTCTGACCCCCTGATGAATGTTACTTTAATATTCACTCTCTTTTAGCTCTACCAACTCCTGGGGGAGAAATCTGGCTCTTTAGCTCCTAACTGCTCCACTATGTTCACCAGCTTGTCTCTGTATCTGTCTGTCAAGCAAGCAGTGGCTTTTAAGAGCTTTTTCACCAAAGACAGCTGCTGCTGATGAAATAGACGCTTTGGAAGCAGTGAGAGTGAACCAAAACAGTAAAGTTGTGGGCCGGACAGCTAAACAATGACCTGAAACTCACTATAAAGCTCTGTAAAGCTGACGGGAGCTGCAGATTCACTGTATATCCATCACTGCCAGTGATACTTTATGACACATTATCATTTGACCATTTTTATGATAAATATGTCAATTATAGCCACTTTGAGAGGGCAAATGAGGGAGAAGGACACGTAGGAGCTCAGCAGCTGTGAGTCACAGCAAGTGTTTATTGGATTGGGATCCAGGGCAAACACTGCAGCGTTTGACAATGAAGGTCATCTGTCTCACCTTGACCCCAGTGAGCATGCCTGTAGTGGACACACTGAAGTCCAGATAAGCAATCATCTCTGCTGTGGGCGGCTTATAGATCTGTGGAGGCCGGCGGCGAGGAAGGTCATCTGCAAAAAAAAAAAAGAACAGCGCATGTTTTACAGAGAACAGATATTAAATATATTGAGCAATAATGAGATGCTTTTATACTCTAACGATCTTGCTCAGATAGTACTAGAATCAGATATCAATTCTTATGCTGTTACGGAGAGGTTGACAGAATATAATACCCACACACTAAAAGTAGAACAAAGTAGACATATAGTCTGCACCAAGCACTTATCTACTCACATGTTTGTAAACCCACTGAGCAATGTTTGTAATAACTAGAGCAAGAACTGCAGAGAAATGTCCCACTTCTTGTTTGTCTTAATGCTGCAAATGGTCCACAATAACTGACACGAGCACTTCTGACAGAACGACTTGGTGGGACGTTTTGAATTTCATGAGAAGGTCAACTACCTTAAACTTGTATTCTAAATTTAGCAATATAGTCATTTTTTATTACAATTACTTTGTACTACGTAAAACATCTGTCAAGAAACTCTCCATATCTAATGTGGTATGTAAGTTCAAATTGAACTTTGGACTGATTGTGGCGACAGAGGGATGTTATTTTCCCTTTTCAAATTAATTTGCAACACTTTGTGTTAAAATGAAAAACGACCTCAACATAATATATTGGCATATGATTAATGCTTCTGCATGAGAACAGGCCTTTCTCACAGAAGACGCTTGGACACAAACAGGTGCAAATAATACCATTAAAGAGAATTCCCATGTAGCTGCCTCAGCGGCTGGTGCTTCACTCCGTTACAGCTTACTGGGATCATTCTAAACCAGAGCCATCTTTAACGTTATAAGTAACACCAGTGCTTTTCCTGCCATGACAAGTCAAAGTGTTGTCGGGGAAAAAGTCCTATCTTTTGGCATCTTACCTGTGTCAATGATTGTTGGCCACGTTTTAATGTTTACAGAAGCAGCAGCCTCTTTGGAGCGCAGAGTCCTCATGAGGGTTTGAGTGGTAAGGATACACGCAGCTTTACTGACCTGGAAACATAACAAAAGCAGGATTCATTTCAACGGGAGAATCTGCTGCAAATGACTGAAAATGAAAACAACCAAAGCACACAAACAGATGCACACAGCATGATCTACCATGTGATCTTGGATTTTTGTGGACAATAAAATATTGATTTGAGAAAAATACTAAACCCAACTTAAAATGGGACACACCTTTTGTGTATGCAAGATTGCCTTGAGAAATGATGGAATTATAAAATGAGAAACATTTCAGGCACACTAGCGGCCCTTATTTTCAGTTAAAGTTATTGATTTTTGATGCAACTGCAGTTGTTGTTTTTTTTCTATGTGAGATGATATTTGCACCCAGGCGTCAGAAGCAAACATTTATTTGCAGACACAGAAAATACTCCCTAAAAGTACTACTCTTTATGCTATGATTGCTTTACTTTCTGCCAGAAAGCCTTTCCACTAGCTTACTATTGCTTAATTAAGTAGCATATTCAATTTGGCTGGGTATAACACGCCAAATAACTTCTGTGCACCCAGGTGCACTTTTTCTTGGTTATTAATGATAACATCTACAAATGAGCCACAACAAATAGCTGATATTAGGAATGAATGAACACACATGTATGCTGGTATGAGCGTGCAATAAGACCAGAGCATACACACTTACATCAATAATCATGCGGACTGTAGGCAATGTGGCTGCCAGGTTCTGAGGGTGTGGAGGTCTGACATTTACGGGAACACATCCAGCGTAGAGACAGCCGTAGAAGGCGGCGATCAAATCAATGCCTGAGAGAAAGATGGAGGATGAAGGTGACGAAGTAAAGACAAAAACCTCAATAATCAATCTCAATAAACCAGAGGCAGAACCCACCAGGAGGATAAAGCAGAACTACGTTCTCTCCGGTGTTGATGCAGCCTTTCTCACAGAGTGCTGCAGCTATCTTCTCCGCACGCTTGTGAAGCTGGACGCAGGTCGCTGTGCTCACCGTTACACCCTGAAGGCCAGGGGTGATACACAGAGGGGATAAATACAAGGCTAGCAAAAACCCAAGGGGTAAGTCACATCTTTAATCTTGTGCCTTAAAGTCAAAACATACTATATTTCTCAGCGAATGAATAGATCAGTCTGATACCTTGGCATTGAGAAGAACAAAGAGGACGTGGTCTGCATCTGTCTGTGCCCTCCACTGTAGAGCCTCTGTCAAATACTGATGCTGAAATAAACAATTAGAATAATTAGATGTACTGATATCTGACGGCGTGCTTTGCTAGTATTTGTACATTATTACAAAACAACCATGGAGGGCTTATACAGAGGAAAATGTGCTGATGGAAGGACTTCATTTAATACTAAATTAAACAAAATAAGATGGGGCTCAAAGACTACATACCCCAGTACACAGCTGTCTTGCATAAATTATCTCTTGCCAACGTTCAAACTATTTACACCACATGCTGTGTGCCAATACAGCTTTTAAAATAATGAACAATAACTTAGGGTGTGAAGGGAACCATTGCAATAAAACAAGGGAAATAACAGAAGGTGCATATTTTGTAACACAGATATAAAAAGAAAAAAGAAAAAAGGAAAAATACATGCAAACTTTAGCTTGTGTCACATTTAAACACAAGCGCACAAAATAAGACCACAATAGAATATAAATTAAGAGCATGACAAGAATCAACAAAAAGGTGTGGGGAAGATCTCAGAAGAGGGGGCCGTCGTTCTTACCATCACAGTGGGCCACATACAGAGCTACATCCAAGGAGAGACGGAAGCACAAAGAGAGAAGAGTCCAGGTTTGTCTTACATCTATAAAAGTGAGCTGTGGCTGAGCATGGACCACTGTTACAGAGGCAGGGGGAAGCCTTCAGACCTCGCTATGCTAACAAAGTGTGGGCATCGGTAATGATCGTGTGTTTCCTGCTCATAGAAGGAAATGCATGCAGGTTCTTTTGAACATGGAGATTTCAAAAGCTATCAGATACAAAGTTAGAGAGCCCAACAGCGTTCACAGTCATGCTACCTTCCGTACGAGATCCTGGTCTTCGATCATGCCGAGGTCCCTGCCTGAAGCCTGGGCAATCCTCTTCCCTGCCACCAGGTTGCCCACCATCACGGATGCAGGACCGACACCAACTACATGAGAGGAAGAGGATCAGAGACGGAAAAGGCAGACAAACATGAAAAGATTGGAGGGAAGGAGCAAGTAAACATACTAGACCCCATCACTATTGACTGGCTCTCTCTGTCTTTTCTTTAGGGATACTGTCTGCAGATGAACATTGCCTACCGGGCTGCTTCTGGCGGGGCTTGGGCAGGTTGGTGACACATGTATGGGGACACATTAGGATGTTGCAGGGGTGCAGGTTGCCGTCTAAGAAGAACTGCTTGGTGTCAGAGATGTGGATGCCGCCCAGGGGTGTTTTGGGTAAGGTGTTGGCTGGGACCAGAGCGAGACAGTAGAGGCCCACCTGGTGGATGCTGTCGATAGCCTGCAGAGGGAAACAAGAGTGTACTAATGTACAGCTCCAAAGCAAACACACTTTCATCATGCTGCTTTTTTCTTTCTCTGGTAACACATGACCAGACATGACCAGACATTCCCACTGTTCATCATTTTACCGGGTGCCCCCTACTGTCAAAAATGAATAAATAATAAAATAATCATACTAATGAAATACCTCCTACAATGTTTGTGTACAAAAAGGAGCTACATTTTGTATATGGTTTCCTGTCACTTATACAAAAGCTGCTTCACAATAAAAGCGTTAGAAAGAAGATGATGAGGTGATTTACCTGAAGCACTCGGCTCATCCACTGGAAGCTGTCCTCCTCGCTGGCGTCCGGCCTCTGCTCCGCCACAATCGTCACCCTCTCATCATAAAACACTGTGATTGAAAACACAGCGATCCTAACGCACAGTAAAACACACACAAATATATTAAAGATTATTCAGAGGGTGTGCAAGTCAGACATCTATACACAGCACCAAAATGACATCCAGCATGCCCCGTGTGGTACCACCAGATGTCAGTAGTGGTCAATTAGGATTCACACTTTACTGCGCTCGCCAATCGTTCTACACAATATAGTTGAGTGGTCTCCTCACCTCCCACGGTACACGGTCTTGACCGGTTCCACGGCGAGAGCGGTAGCCACCAGGTCGTCAGCGTTGTGTCTCCGCCCGCTCACCATCAGCAGACCCTCGATCTTCCCCACCACGAAGATCAGGCTGCCCTGTACGGAGCCGGAGCACACACATTATACTGTAAGTCCCGTGCAGAGAGGCAGAGGGAGACGGATGGTTTCCAGGATAGCTCAAGTTACCACTGGTGTTATACTGTGACTTACTGGGCCAACGAATCCCAGGAGTCCTGACCGCACAAATGGAATCTCTCCAATGGGAACGCCGTTAGCGTTTACCGGTATCACCTGAACACGGCCAGGCGGGAAGGATGGAGTTACACCACAGACAGAAAGCAATTCATTGTTTGATTGTCACCACAGGTGGGTTGTGGGTGTGATTGTACTTTGATACCTCAAAGGTGTTTTTGGTGACTCCGGGCAGGCCGTAGTACATGTTGCCTCCAGCACGGGAGTTGATTATTATCTCGCCTATCTCGTCTGTTTTACACAACTGAGGAGGCCCATCTGGCCTAACGATGCACATCAGAGCTGGAGACACACGAAGGCAACAGTCATAAATGGAAGGAATCAAACGAGGATTTTGCACGTTACACCACATGACATTTTCCTCCTGGATGATAAAGTTTCATCTTTTTTTGCAATGTCAGAGATCTTTAAAACATTTAAAAACGGGTACTCCTCCTCTTACTATTGAAGATTGCCGACAAAAATGTATTCATGAGGAGAATATATTGTCTGAGAGGCGTAACTTTGGAGAGGTGGAAATATGTTTGTCTGTATCATATATACACATTATGTAATAATGACACTACTTCATGAAATGGTTTGAATGCATGTAAGCAAACCTGGCCTGCTTCAGTCTTATAGCAGATGGCTCTATTAACTTCTATGTGATCCGTGTTGTGTTCTGTGCCTGTACTGACTGAAGTAAGTGCCTGGACCGCAGTCATAAAAACACGTCATCACCATCGTAGGATTCTTGTTCATTTTACATTGATTTTGAAGAGTTTACACACAAGCATACAATCATTTTGCCGCTATGTTGCAATTGGTTTACACCCATGTCAGTACGGAATGAAAATATAACTTTTCAAAATTTTGCCCGAGATACTGTAATATTGTTGGTGTGTTCAAGCGCTTGTGGAAAGGTCCAAGATTTAAGTGTTGGCTTTCACATGTAACAACCAACACGTTTCAAATCAATCTTTTCCATAACATTCATATTTGTATTGAGGCTAAACCTTCTAATACCGTAGGTCATAATGCTTTTGGCAGCTCTTTCCACAAGTGCATATTTTGCATTGCTTTCCTTTTGACTCATTTATCTTTCCTTCTGCCCTCACCTCCAGGCATGACATGACCCACGTCTTGTACAGTCAGGGCGGAGTTCTTGTCCTCTGTGTTGACCCTGATGACACCGTGGCTCAGGCCGCCAAGGGAAAGAATAGCACGGGCCGGGAGGGGTGTGCCCGGTACTCCCGGTCTGCACAGGGGAGAGTTCGATCAAATGTGAGCATTTCCATCCATTCCATCTGTTCTTACAGTCAGCCATCTGCCCACCCACCCATGTACTGCATTATAGACACACACAGCAGAATACAGCTTCATCCGCCCTGCCTCCGCCAATAAAAACTACAAATCAAGTGAAGTGGTGGATTGGAAATGGAGAGTGTGAGGGTGGGAAGAAGGCAGCTGGGACTGGGGGATTAGATGGAGGAAGGGGTTGCTATCTTTTCTTGTGTTTGTCTTTTTCCTCTCATACAATGCTAAAATAATCCATCAAAACATCGAGTCAGTGACATACCTGCGTATAGCTACCGTCATTGCCTCGGGGGAGGTGGCACAGGGACAGATGACCTCAGGTTTCAGGCCGTGGGACTGAAACACGTTCAGGAAGGCATCACAGGAAGAAACCGACCCTTTGAAAAGGCATTCAAGAGATTACATCCAATTTATGTCGTTTGAAAAGACATCATTTCACAAAGCTAAGGGGGGGTCACGGCGTACTCACAGGGGTTAGCACCATCGGCAACAACCAGCATACGTAGTGAAGCCAGACTGGTGTCTCTCTGCTCCCGGTGAGCCATCATGGCCCAGTGTAGATCACGACACTTCACCAAAGCTATACGAGCTGCACAGGAACAACAGTGGCATGTCACGAAACGCTAAATTTATTATATTATGTTATTATTTATTTAATCATTAGATTCATATGGCATCACTCAAGCTTATAGACCAGTATTACCTTTGTGGATGTGGACCCTCTGTACCCAGGAGAGAGGACACGCCTTCATGACTGCATAGGGAACACTGATACTGTGTATCCTGTTCATCACAGCCTGGAAACACAAACCACTTTTTACATCATAACAAAAAACCCATATTGGTACATTCTACTAAATGTAGTTTTTAAAAACAGTCACAAACACACACAAACACAACACACACACACACACACACACACACACACACACACACACTTACCGTGAGAACTCCATGCCACAGGCCCATATCCTTTTTAAAGTCCAGGACATTCACTAGAGTTTCTCCTTTAAAGTGAAGAAAGACACACGTGAGTTCAGACTCACAACCACTATGTTGATGGAGAAGGCTTCAGATGATGGATAATGACTCACCCTCGCAGTAGTTGCAGGCCTGGGTCAGTGCTTGGCAGTGGGTCAACATGGCTACTTTGGACACAGCCACACCCACCACCGTGCCCTCCTTGCTTGCCTTGTACTACACAGAGAGGGAGAAAACGATGAACACCTCAATGCGCTTTGCTTTTCATATTAACTTACTTAACATGCAGGTCAGTCAGTTATACAATGTAGTCTCCATAAAACCAGTGGCTCTATATCAGCAGCTCTATTACCTCTATATACGCAGGGTCCGTGTTAGCAGTGGGGATGTGCGGCTGCCAGTCTTTGGAAGGCTTGGTCAGGTATTTAGTGTCCGTCACCACCCACTTTAGTCGAGGCCAGCCTATCAGAGAAAGCCATGCGTAAAAGGTAAAATAATCACACTGCTATTTATAGAAAAGTAAGTTATACAACCATTTTGGGAACATTGATGCCTCAAATTCATACAGCCTGAATGTGACCTGAGATTTAACCGAAACAAAGAGCTGACCTTTAAACTGCAGTATTTCCCCAGTGGGTGTTTTCGGTAAACCCTTCAGACAGATCTCACTGGTCAGAGCCAGACCAACGCCACAGCTCCCGAGCAGAAAACCCACCTGGCTGATACCTGCGTCCTGATAGACCCCCCCCACACACACACATTAACAATTTAACAGAAACGAACTGTGCTCAAAAAATGTACATGTTTGATGGTTTTCTTACTTTGCGAGACAGTGGTACTTCAATAGGTACAGGTATAACTTCAGCCAGGAGGCAGCCGTAGAAGGCCACCCAGAACATACCGGGGTCACTGTTGGGGTACACCAGCGCCACCTACCAAGACATTCAACTTTACATTCAGCACCTCATTGCTGCAACAAATATTGCATTGCCCTTGGCTATATTCATATGGCGGGTTGGGTCTTGTCAGCTCTCTAACCTTGTCACCAGGTTTGAGGATTTGCTCGTTCTTGGTGCCCAGCTTGTTCAGGAGGGTGTACGCCAGCTTCACGCTGCGACTCCACAGCTTCCCTAACAGACAGAAGGCGGGGGGGGGGGGGGAGGTTAGTGAGGAGGGTAGCTTATCTGTCTTTCCACTGCCAAAAAAAACCCATGTCACAGAAGTCTGAACAGGAACTCATTAGAAGTCTTGTGTCTCACCGTAAGTCAGTGTATAGAGAGGTTTGCCTGTGATGTCGAGTGCAGTGAGGGCGGGGCTCTTCGCCTGAGTGGCCCCCCAACGGGCCAACGCTGCCTGCAGGGCTGGGGGCCAGTTACTAACTACTCCCAAAGGCTCCCCTTTCACCGGGATGATCTGACGGCCCTCCGGCTTGGGCATGTTGGGGTCTGGCTGGGGCACTGTAAGAGGGACAACACAACACTTCTGGGTTACAGATGAATGAGTTTCGTTATGGAGGCCACCGGGATTAAATGCAGTCCTACATCATCTCCAGCATTTATAATACTGGACCTTATGAGGCAGTATAACATGCTTTATAATGTGTTCTGATTATTGTTACATATATTTAAGAATAATTAATAATTAGTGAATGATAACACACTATAAGTATGTTTGTGTAATGCAATAGACATGGCCATTATAGAAAATGTTGTACCCACAAATGGGTGCAACCTTCTTATAAGTAAGGCTATTCAGTTAATAACTAATGCTTTACAGATCAGTTATAAGCCATTAAAATGACAGGTATACTTTTTTCTACTTGGCTGGACATAAATCGATTGCCACAAACTGACAACCCAGACGTTGCCCTGATTAATCGCTTATAATTTATCTATAAAGCATTAGTTAATGATTTATTATCCATGAATAAAGCTGTCAGTGACATTTAATACAGATTTAATAAATGCTTACTTATCAGTGGTACCCAATATGTATTTCTAAAATACTTTATATTATTCACATATACATAAGAAATGTCAAATCTGCACAAGTCATTCAAACTCAGATTGTAATATGATGTAATACAGCCTCTTGGGAACACTCAAAGTCAAGTTTTTCTTGAAGCGGCGTACCTTCTACGATCTCCTCTGCGTCGTCGGTGAAGAACTCGCTGAGCGGAGGCCTCTTGGGCCTCTTCAGAGTGTTGAGCAGCTGCTGGATCTTAGTGGACACTCTGCTGTTCACAGGAACTCCTACAAGGTGGATGAAGGCGGAGAAGGGCAGCGGCAGGAGAAACACACAGTCACACACACACACGGTGGCTTGAACAACCGGTGACAAAAACATGATACGACTAAAACGTCTCATAGTCTGCTGCTCTTCATCCCATAACATTCTTTATCTCAGACTGATAATTGATACCTTTTGGGAATGAAAAGCAGCACACATAGGTGCCAACGACATGAGGAAAACACAGCGAGAGCTGGGGTTGTTGTTTTAAGGTTTGGGATCAGACGTGAGGATTCATTCTGTGCGTGGAGGTTGTTTTTGTGGTATTTTATTTTTAAGAATCATCCATTAAAAACGGGGGGAGAGTAAAGGCACAACAGCAAACAACGGAGGCTACAGACATTATACATTAAAGGGTTTCCTTACTCTGGACATTACCTCGTCCTATCAGCCAGTCAAATAAACATGCGACAGGGTAGAGAAAGATCAAGAAGAAAAGAAAGCAGTACAGTCTGATTAATAGTATGTCATGGTTGGTGGTCAGCGCTTATTTAGAGGAGAGAGGAGATTTGTGAGAATCCTCAAAGACACACAAACAGATTAAAGTGTCATGCAGCGTTGGTCGTTTACCGTCCGCAGTCTCCATCATGCTGGAGCGGCTCTGCCCGCGGCTCATCCCTCGGACTATGGCGTTGTTAGGGAGGTCGACCCGCGGCCCTCTGGATGGGGGGGCCATAGCCGTCACATCTGGAGGGGGGGCGCTGTTCTCTGGGGGGGCTGCAGGTAAAGAGAGAGGACCATCTGAATGAAGCCAATCCTGAAGTTTCAGCTGGCTTTCTAATTACAATACCAGGTGTTGGATATTGACAAGCGCGCACGTGATGAGGACCTACCATACAGCAGGATTAATACTGAGCTAAATCTAAATTCAGTAAGAATAAGATAGGTGGTGTCTATGAATATAACATCATAAATGAGCCTAGTGTCTCACCAATGCGACTGTGAGCCAACATGTCCGTCACAGCTGCAGTGTTGGCTGAGGGCTGGTGCTGGTGCTGGTGCTGGTGGTGGTTGGTAGTGAGGCTGATACAGAGGTTGGTACTGTGGCTTGTACTGTGGCTGAGGCTGAGGCTTAGGCTGGCTCTGAGGCTGTGGCTTGGCCTCCCCGTGAGACAAGGTGGAGGAGGCAGAGGAGGAGGTGGAGGAGCCCTGGACGGTGCGGTTGATCCAAGAGTCCGGGCTCTGCAGGTTGGGATTGAGCATAGGCGGAGCGGCGACCAGCAACGACTGCCTGCGCGCAGACGTCTCATCCTCAGAACCTGATGAGGAGTCTGCGAGCAGGAGAGAGAGAGAGCATTGAGTTTGAATTACTGTTACGATGGAGCAGGAGGGCTCTCCTTCCTCCCGTCCTACCTGGTGGTGTGCGGGTTTCGATGGGAGACTGGACATAAGTGGAGCGTCGTTTGGTCGGCATGGGCAGTGCCATCTTCTCCTCCTTGTGTTTAGCCAGTGCGGCTTGTACTGCCTCAGAATGGATATCTGCACAGACAGAAGACAATACACACTTTGAACGGCAGCTTTGGATCTGATTCACAGCAAAGAAACAATGAAGGAAAGAATAAAAACAGCTTTATCATTTCTGCGGCTTGATTAATTATTATTATTAGTTATTTCATTTTAATTGTGTTGTGAGTCCTCTCAAGCAGCAGGGCCCAACAAAGGGGATCTGCCACCCTGAAAGCCTCCAAAATAAGGTAAAGCACAACCTGGGAACTAAGGTGAGGTACTGGTCCCTCAAGTCTAAAGACAGGTAAATCCTGCTTTCCTTAAAACATTCTGGGAAAGTTCCTTCTGTGGAAAACGGTAAAAAGGAGTCAAGCATTTGTACACTTTGTGCAGTGTACAAAAACCTGAAAGATGAAAATGTCATCAAATGATAAAAAGTCAGCAACATTTCAGGTTTGTCTCAGTGTTGATGAAGAAACAGCGAATCAACACAACAGGAGATACTCCTCAGACTGTGTTTTCCCACTGAAACGGTGAACCACGACAGGAGGAGAGAGCAAAGCTGTGCATTAGCCCACACACTCTGTGAAAAATGCAGATATACTTTGATGACACCCACAGGCACATCGACCCGTGAACAGCCACGCGTTCACATAACAAAACCAGTGTGCAACGAATGTCTTTGCCAAATCCCACGTCTGTTTATTTATGAGACACAATTTCCAATTCAACACATTTAAGTAAACCGTTGAGTGCTAGCTCATCACAAATCAGTGGATCATCTTCGTCCACCCTCACACAGGTGCGTCAGGAGGGGATGACTCCTTACACATGTCTGGGAGGATGATGGCTGTCTCCGTGCCGATCAGCACATTGAGGGTGTGTGGTGTATTTTACACCAGCTCCTGATGTAGGGGAAGTAGAAGGCTTTAATCTGGTATGGCCTTTCATATTGTAGAAGTACACATTTGAAGTACTGGAACCATTTTTATACATGTGTAACTGTAGCAGCAGCAGCCTCAAGCCAGTATTTTTGTAAACTCAGTTCTTACACTGCTGGCTAAGAAGAGTAATAACTGCGGGTTGATAGGCGACAGGCCTTCCTGTTTCCTTTGAAAGCAGCCTATAAAACACGTTTACTGCACCTGAAACCTTACTACACAGCGAACAGAGCAAACGGATGGCCCGTTATATGGCAAAAGGCTCATCATCCCTCTCATCCTCCTCCTCAAAGCCGTCTCTTTCAACCAATCAGTCCTACAAAACACCAACCCTTGGATGCTGCACATTTAAAAGCCAAACACCACTTCCCCTCAGTCCAGGCTTGATCTATTGCACCAATTTTAATTTTCTCTCTATTTTCTCAGCTCCAATCCTCTCTGTGCTGAATCCTGCTCCTCAATGTCCCTCTGAATCCTCCAATCAGATGATACATAGTCTGTTACTTATGTCAGATTGTCTATGACAGCCATACATTTCCGGCCTAGCAGACTCTATACTTGTCAGCCTGGTGTTTAGCTTGCTGGAGTATGAGGGGGGAAACAGGAAGAATTGAAGAGTGAAACAGCAGGGTGTGGGCCTGGAGGGAGGATGCTTTTACAGTCGGATCTAACAGACACTCAAACACCCTCCTCACATGTGCTGTGCTCTTTCACCTCCACACTCCTGCTCTGTTTTCCTTTATCTCTGTCAGCATCAGGTTTTCCCCTGCAGATCAGTATCCCTCCTGTTCTCCTCACACATAGCCAGGCAGTGACATCACTCTGTTTTCACAGACTGGGGGTCCTCTCTGAGAGGCTCCCCAGCTGCAGGGCTGCACTCCTTTAATTGGTCCCTTTGAAACAGCCCAGTGTCTGAGCGGCAAAGCGGGGCCTGCACAACAAGTTAAACTGATGTCGGCTGAAGTGAACGCTGTAAGCTTATCAGAGCAAACTACTGTCCTCAGGGGTGTTTTACGTTTGGAGAAAAAAGGGAAGCTGAACATAGTTTGTTTTATAATGTTGGAGTTCTGACCTGATCTGTAGCGGTCATCCCTTGTTCCTCCACTGCGATGTGTCCTGCGGGAGCGCCGTTCTCGGTAACGGGACGAGCTGGAGGGGGGAGGGGCATGGCTGGAGGAGGAACTGGGAGCAGGAGGCTGCCTTTCATTCTGACGGGGTGGTTCCACTGTCAAATAAACACAACAAACACATCTTGCTTATAGTCTTACATCTCCGATAATCAGCCACCATTTCTCTCAACTACTTTTACAGGATATCTGATAAAGTTGAGGGACGGGAATAATGCTTTGATTTGAATTCTTATAAAATTCCATTTTTTAAATATTTTATTTAAGCTAATTTGAATTCAGGCAGTACTGCTTATTTGTTCTTCTCACCTCTCCTGTTCTTATGTTAATTTGACTACTGCTACTATTCAATTATTATTATTATTATTATCATCATCATCGTCATCATTTTGTATATAGATTTTTTTCTTTCCCTTATTCCATATTTATCTCATGGATCAAGATTATTATAATTATATTACAAAAAACTCATATATATTATATATATACACCCATTTCAGTCTACTTGATCAGGTAGCCTGATAATCAACAGCAAACATGTTCTATCCATCAACCAACATTTTACCTACCTGGTAAACCATCCATTTGATTTTTCAAAAATGTCTTGAAAGAAATACAACGGTTACATTAACAATTTATGCAGAGCATTTATTCTGTGAGTAATGGCAAACTCATCAATTTAAATCAGAGTCATACTAGATAAAGTGACTAAAAAGAGAAATATGATGAGCTTTTGTTTATAACCATAATAGTGTGTAGATGGTTATGCTAACCAGGTGTGAGTGGTGGTGGGTTTTTACCTGGAGTATGGATGATGTAGGGGGCCAGGAGTTTGATCCTTTTCTTCTCATAGCCCTTCTGTGTAATATCGCCTGTAAAACAAACCATTCAAGATGAGTCAAAGTCAAATTATCTTATATATTTTATAACTTATATATATTATATTTCATAGGATTAGAATAAACATCCCTTCACTCATATAGTCAGTAGCCTTTATATTCAGCGGTAGTCTTTTCCAATCTGCGTTACATAACAGATATTTCTACATGCTTGATAAAATGAGTCATTTTGAAAGTAAAACAGACCCATCTAAATATGACTTATGCTTTGGTTAGGGCCAAATGACAGTTTTCTTGGTTTGATAATACGATGAACTGGTCCGAATGCGGTCTATCACCACATCTTTAAGCAGAACAATGGCGATAGAGCAACAGAGACAAAGTAAAACTTCGATGGAAACACAGATGGGTCCACACAGTTGTTGCAGTAAATCTCCGGAGATGGCTGAAGGCATCAAAGCTGTGGCTCTCTTCCAGCCTCAAGTATGACACACGGAGGGAAAAACAAAACAGGACTAAATTTGGAAACGTAAGGAAGCGTGGGCAAGAGATGGGATGATTCAGAGATGCGGAGAGAAAACAGAGAGGCATGAACGCTGAGGATAAGACATGAGGGGGGGACGTGCGAATATAAAACAGGCCAGCGGCACAGTGGAAGGAGTGATCGAGGTGAGTGACGGCACATCCAGGAGACAGAAGATCTCCAAACGCAGTGGAGCCAAATGTCCCTCCTGTGCCCCCTGTCGACAGCCCAGCACTGACGGCCAAATTCCTCTGTGAGGAAAGCTGTCAGATACTAAATATCCATCTGGAGAGCCTGCATTCACTTATCTAGTTACTGTTTAGCAGCGATGAGGAGCTCAGTGTGTCCACCCCAGCCGCTCTCAAACACACAGTGATTTACAGTATATATAAGGATAACAATCCTGTATAAAAAGTCCAAACAGAAACCTAAAAAGCCCCCGTCTGTGTAATAACCCTGCTTCACTTCCACTCTGTATGGTATCGGCCGATCGGAAGTGATCCCATTTTGTGACCACCAGTGACTCTACTGTATTATTTCATCTCCTGGAGATCTGAGAGTTAATCCCCCATTTAAGAAATGAGGCTGCTGAGACACACAGCCTCATACAGCACACCCCTCGGGCAATATCGTCAAATTCAATCGTGGTATTAAGAAGAATACATCACAATATTAAAATATATTAAATACTTCCGCTTTATTACAACTTCTGTCTTTTCTTTTGTAGTTTTTGGCTATCTGTCACAGTAGACAACATCCCCTCAATTAAACCACCACGAGGCTGACACGCTCCACGCTGACACAAACTGAGGCATTGCCTGTGAGTCCACTGCAACACAATATCTACTCGGGGACTTTTCTCGAGGGGAAATTAAAAAAAAAAAAAGGAAGAAAAGAAAACACTTCCATAAGTAATGCATGAACGGTACAGTTGGCCGCGCTCAGTCACATGATTTATTTTTAGCTCATGTGAACAGGCAGTTTCTCTGCAGAAAGACCCACACAGGGAGGGAGGGAGGGAGGGAGGGAGGAGAAAGAGAGGAGTGGGTGATGGGGGAGGGGCTGGCGACCCAATGTAATCACTCTTCCATCTGGATGATTTGAAATGCATCTGTTTTTATTTTTATGGTTGAATCATCAGATCCAGGCTCCAACAGTGGAGGATGAAGAAGAAGAGGTAAAACCCTTGAAGCGGTGCATCCAATCAGGGAAAGTGCTGGTGAATAATATCAGACAGTAAATGTAAATGTGGCAAAACTGGCAACTGGAATATCCAAAAAAGTGGATATTCATATTCATGCATGTATGAAAACTGCTTCACAAGTAACAATCATTTGCAGTAACTCATTTCAAGCCAAAGACGAGAATGTGTTCCTGTCTGTTCCCAGTTGACGCTCAAATAAACAGTCAAAGGGATCTGCTTAAGAGGCAGAGCATAGCTCTGCTGAGGTGACGAGGGCCTCTCGTTAACCGACTTCCCCACAGTGACCCCGCCGCGTCTGTCCTGATGCTGGAGGTCACAATCCATTTCAGCGAGGAACACTCTTTGTACAACGCTGCCACAGCTCCCCTCTTTCGTGTGTTTGACTGTTGGGGAAGAAGAACACCTCGCTCCGTTTTGTTTTTCCACGACGTTGTAGAGAGAAACATCAAAGCTCCGTATACGCTCTTAAACTCGCTCGCCTCGGATTATTTGAATTGCAGCAAGACTGCTCTCCTTCTACCCCACAGGCACTTCATCTGAATAGTAATTAGCTACTGACCTCTATTCCTTTCCCTGTTTTTCCCTCTCCCTCATCACATTTCAGGCAGCAGCTCTCTCATGATAACAGTTTGAACACATGTCGACACCTGCTCACCGACAATGATCCAAGCACATTCAAATATGGGGAAAACGGGGACTTAGGCGGTTATCTCACAGAAAACTTCAAATTCAACAAGGTTTGAAGATAAGATGCCACACAACATCTCTTTAGGCTCCAATTTAGGATCTTCCAAATGTAATAAGTCAGTTACAATCTCTTTGGTGATGTTTTGAACTTAAAGATAATGAGTTAGTACGCAGAACATTAGGGAGGAAATACAAAGTAAAAAACACCCAAAGGGATAGAACTAAAAAACAAATGAGGAACACACAGAAACACCAGGAACATGGACGCAGGTAAGGCAGACGACCTGACCGGGACAGAAAGACACAGAAAAATACACAAGAAACAGACAACAAGACACAGGTGGGCAGACATGAGGGCTGAAACCTGATTGGTGGAAACTAAAGGGAACAGCCACAAAGACAGGCGGGGAACTTCAAAATAAAACTGGAAAGTAACCAAACATATCCCAAGACCATGACATCCGCCTCCTGCTGAAGGGGTACAGCACCACTTTCAGATCAGGTGATGCTCCGGTCCAGTTCCCCCGGAACTAACCGGAAGAGGGTCATCTAGAGTGCCACACACAGCCACAAGCTGGGTTGAGACATCCAGGCTATCATGGACTATACAAACCCTCCAACGCCACCCACCCAACCAATGACAGCTCCTTCCCTGATGAGCACAACAGTATTGACATGGATAACCACGAGGCAGCCATCGAAGCTGTGCTTCCAGCAGACCTCGCAATCCCCCCCACCAATGTGTGGGCTGCACTCGGCAGGATAAAAGCATGTAAGGCTACTGGCCCTGATAGCATTCCTTGGTGTTCAGGGTCTGCGCTGGCCAGCTGACCGAGATCCTGATAGATATCTTTAACCTGTTGCGACCCGAGCAGCTGTGACCACGTGCTTTAAAACCACCGGCATTGTGCAGGTGCCTAAACACACACCTGCTTTAATGAGTTCCATCCTGTTGCATTCAGTACAGAGGACTTCATCACCCCGCACTGCACACCCTCTCCCTCTTTTTGTCTTTTTTCATTGGGGTGGTCACTGGGGCCACTGACAGTCTTGAGGAGGCACATCAAAGCCAAAACTGAATTTCAGGAATTATTATAAATATCAATTCTATTACTATTCTATATTCTATTCTATTCTAGCCCCCGGCGACCCTGAATACAGGATAAGCGGTAGACAATGGATGGATGGATGGATTATATTCTATTGTGGGATATTGGTCAACATGATGTATTTTGGTTATTTTTACATTAATGTGTATTGCCTAATTTTATAAAATAATACCAGTCCAGTTAACAATTTGAGTTCCACAACAATCCTGTTGTATCTGTATATACATATGTGTAAAAAGACACATTTACAGCTTTAATTTGAAAGAGCTAACTGCTTGTAAGGAACAAAAGCCTCCTCCAGTCCGAAACCATCACACAGAGGCCTCCTATATTATGCAAATGAGGTGTGTGAGGGGGGCCAGCTGCCTGAACAACAACAACAACAACAACACTGATGTGAGAGCGCTCTTCATTCACTTCAGCTCAGCATTCAACACCATCACCATCACCATCTCCAAACTGATCATCAAACTCTATGATCTAGGCATCCGCACCCCCTCTGCAACTGGATACTGGACTTCCTAACCCAACAGACTCAGCTCTGTTGGGTTAGGAAGTACAACTCCTCAATTCTCACTCTGAATATCAACGTGCCACACTGTGTCCTGTCCTCTACTCCCGTTTCATCTACGACTGCACGCCTGTACATGTCTCCAACACACACAGATGACAACGATGGTTTTGCCTACAGGGAGAAGGTCGAGCCACTTGTGTCTGAGGAGACATACAGGGTGGTTTAGTGGGTAGCAGGGTCGCCTCACAGCGAGAGGATCCCGGGTTTGATTCCCGGGTCGGCCCCGGGTTCCTTCTGTGTGGAGTTTGCATGTTCTCCCCGTGTAAGCGTGGGTTCTCCGGGTTCTCCGGCTTCCTCCCACAGTCCAAAGACATGCAGGATGGGGATAGGTTCATCGGTGACTCTAAATTGCCCGTAGGTGTGAATGTGAGTGTGACATGGTTTTCTGTCTCTACATGTCGGCCCTGCCACCTGTCCTTAGTGAACCCCGCCTTCGCCCAATGACAGCTGGGATTGGCTCCAGCCCCCCTGCAACCGTGAATACAGGATAAGCGGTAGACGATGGATGGATTACCACTCATTTACAATATTTATATACTCATTTAGTATTTACAATACTTTTTGCACTTCTGGTTCTGGCTAAGTACCCGTACTCTATTCTTTCAACTATACTATTCTTTCACAAGTTCATAAGGAGAAGATATACAGGTACATATGTTGACTCAGACAACTGGTATGACGGGATTGGTGAGTGAAAGAAGTGCTTTATAAACGCCTAAATCCCTCACACACACACACACACACACACACACACACACACACACACACACTTCTCTGCAGGTCTCAATTCTCTCCCTCTGGAAAAGCAGGCAGGGTGCGGCCAACTCAGGTAACAGAGTGATTCATGTTTCACGCCACACATTCGTTAAACTCAACTCCAACAGGGAATGACGACACACACACACACACACACACACACACACGTCATAAATAAGATAACTGAAAAGCGTGACTTAGACAGTGACTCCCTTCCACCCCCCGTTGTCAAATGTTTCTTCTCCGTCTGTGCACAGCAAACAGAAGGAAAGAGGGCGCGGCTGACACACTTGACATACTACACTTCACACACACTTCAACACTTAGTGGAAAGCTGTTACAAATGCAACATAACACCTACAAGCGCATATTCTCCTGTGGGATTTACTCCCTGGTATGAAACCCTGAGTAGTTCATGGGAATGATGTAATCCCAGTGATACGGGAGTCTCTGAAGCAGAGAAACATTCTGTGGAACTTTTCCCCCCCTCCATTATAGCAATTAAACGGTTGTATATGTGTGGGGAAATGGCGTTTAATGCTGCCTGTTAAGCTCAAAAGACTTTATTCTTTGTTGCCGTCACTGGAGGTGATCTGGTGAGCATATGCTGCAGTCAAGTTTATTTACACAGCCCACTTACATACAGTGTCTCAGTGCGCTTTACAGGCCCACAATACCCACGCTTCCAGCCCAACCACTCTATAAAGAAGAGAAAAACAACTTCAAAAACACCACAGCAAATAATATAAAAAATGGAAGAAACACCAAGAGAGGAAATTTAAAGGGGAGATTGTTCTTAAAAAAATACTGGGGGAATTAGGGGCTATACATGGGGGGAAGGCTCAGTTCTTATGGGTCAGGAGGGCCTGGATTAGGATCTCTGGTTGGGTCACCATCAAAACGACAGTAGTCCACCTCATCAACTTATAAAATCACAGAACATCCAAGTTCATCGCAAGGACGGATACCATCAATGGCTTTTATGATGACTCATTCAATGAATGCCTACTTGAGCCGAGATACCAGGAAATACAACATGGTCACATATTTTCTGACTTCATGGGTTGATGAGGATAGCCATGCATAGCCATGCTATGCTATGCTTTATGTGACAGTGAGGGCTGCTAATGACACACAGGATGACTTATCCTCCAGAATCAGCCATAGAGAGATCCATAGAGAGATCTACATTCTTTGTCACGTTCCAAGCAGCCTTTGGAACAGCACAGCTTGTCGACGAGTTTTGATGGAGCTTGTGTTTCCTCTGTAACGTTTTAACAGCTTAGCTGAGCATTCGATTGTGTTACTGTATGTGAGACTCCAACATATGGACGTTCTAATCTGGAAAAGCTTTATGGAGAATTGACAAAGTTAAACTGTGTGTGTGTGTGTGTAAGCAGGGGGCTCGGGCACCGCCGTGTCCATAGGAATCGGGTTCATGTGGCGCTGCACGAGGGAACATAACACATAACGCCATAGTGATGATTCAGGCCAGCAACGTATGATGAGGGCGATCACATGCATTCGGAAGTAAATACATACAGAAGGAAGCTGTTTATGCCTATATTTGTGTTTTGGATATTGTCAGAGTATTCAAATCAGAAAGAAAGTACACTGAGTGTGAGCCAACGTCTTCAAATGTGTCATTTTGTTCAACCAGCAATCTAAAACCCCAAATTAATTACATTTATAAAACAGAGGAAGGCAGAAAGTCCTAAAAAAACAGTTTCAAATTACCAGAAGGTTTAGTGAAGCTTTAAAATCAGACTGAGCAGGTTGAGAGCCATGCATCTACACTTCACGTTGGACTTGAAAGTGGGCGGTTCAGCGAGTCAGCTGATGCTGGTCTGCGTGTCTGTGCAGAGGCCTGTGCTCAAGTCTGTTCTAAATTATTCAGTCTTTTTTGTACACAGGGCTTCAATAGATCCTCAGGTCTTGACACACAAGATGTTATATAATACTCCAAAAACATAACAAAAAAAAAATGCATTCCTGATGTTTTTTTGTGTAACATGGTTGGCAGCGCTGGCTGGAGATCAACGTACACCTCTTCTGCAACAGCTAATGAGTTTTTAAATAGACAGGGACAGGAAGGTGATTTAGCCTGTCAATGTGAACACATGCATGAATTACTGCTTGTGTAAGCGTGGTGACACATTCACAAACACACACACAGCCCATGTTTTCCAGCCCATCAGACTAAAGGAGACATGTGGTAATATTTAATCAAATCCCATGGAAAGATCAAAACCAGCAATAAACGTATCCATAGGCAATATAGTTGATTTCCCATTAAAGCTACATCAATTCATCTGCCACTTCTCAATTGATTATATTTTGTGTATATTTTCAAAAACAAATACATAAAAACATATACAATGCTGCAGTCATGAAACCCAGCAATGAGGTTTTAGGCCTGGTTATCTTAAAAAATGAGTCATCCCTGCAATACTGTTCAGTTTACCATGACAAGGAAAAGCTAAATATGTCCAACTCAGAAACTATCGACTTATCGTCCCACACATCTATCCTCCAGCTTCCATAAATACTCACTAGCGCTAGCTGTATATTAATCCACGGCTCAAAATCCCCAACAAATGCACCTATACTCCTCTTTCAGTAATGTTTGCTAGAAACTTCAATGCCCAGCCGTTTTAGGACATTTAAAAAAGGAACAAATATATTTGTGATCCACTAAAACATAAAATCTTAGGAAGGAATGACCTTGAGGCTGAGTTCCTAAGACGAGGTTGTGAAGTTGAAATGTATAAAAAGACAGGCATTGTTGGCTTTGGTCATTGAATAGCGGCGGCCTCACAGTCAGGAAGAAGACAGTGGTGGTGTCAGGGTGGGTGAGAGACCCCCAGCAGCAGGCCTGGCCCAGTGTGACTCACAGGCTAAATGAGCCAGGCCTGTTGCCCCCTGATGCTCTGTGACCTAGATTGAGAGACACAGGCAGGAGCGTAATCTCTCATTTCTCTGCAGCTCTCTCTCAGTATGGAACATGCTGCCGAGATGAAAACCTGCCTCTTCACAGCAGCATCACAGGCAGGCGGCGGGATGGACGCTAGTCGCTAGAAAATCCACACATCCACTTATCAGCCCGGCAGTCCCATTTATTAAGGAGTAAAGCTTGAACTTCTGTGATCTGTGCAGAGCCGTCCGCTTTACTGGACATGTGTCACATATAGTTGTTTATATAAGATGGCGTGCACCAGAGTTTATGAGCAGAACTGTGAGTCAAATGTGTCGATAACCATGGCAACATTCCAGTTTCAGCACCAATGTGTTTTAGCCACGCAAGCGACCGCTATGACCGTCTGGATTGCCTTGAAATAGACATCCATGTTCCCACCAGGATTAATTAAGGCGAGTCCACACCGGACCGAAAATCGGCGTCTTTGAGAGAGTCGGCCTCCGTGACACGAGTCTGCTTGGTGTGGTCGCTCGAATCGGCCCACGTCGGGGTTCATTTCAGCCGATTCAAATGTGTAATCCGCCATGCGAGTCGGTGACTCTTTTACCATTCTTATTGGTGGAGGCTAGCAGCTTGACTAGCGAATCAGTGAAGCCCGGAAGTGACGATGTAAACATACCAGATAACCAGTAGAATCGAAGAAGGTGGTCTAGAGAGGACCGCCTACTTCCGGTTTTCGTGTTTTTTGGCGCACGATACAGATTAGTGCCGCCTGTTGTTTTGGAGACATTACATCTCGCGCAAGCGCGGAACGTATGACGTCGGCTGTAGTTCCGTAGGTGTGAACCGCCCAAGTCGTTGTTCGAGTCTGCCATGTTAAGTAGCCCGACTTCACGAGTCGGGCAGTCGGTGCGGTGTGGACCCGCCTTTAGAATGACTTTGGTGATACTCTGACTAACTCTCTAGTACCACCATCGGCTCAACATGTTTTGTGTCCAACGCATTGCTTTATGACCAAATTAATGGAATTCCCATCAGCCTCGGCTCTACTTTGTGTTTCTGGTGCTGCATTGCTAGTTATTTTAGTTTTTTTGGATTATCACAGTGGCAGCTATATTAACCTTGGTCACAATGGTTTTCAGGTGGCTTGTTGGATGACATCGTGTTGCAGCAAAAGTCGAGGTTGGTCCATACCTTATATATGTACAAGTTGCGTTTCACCCCCATTCAAAGAAATACTCTAAACTTCTCAAATGTTAAATCCTGTCTAAATACAAGCAGCCACGTAACTTTGCCAGAATAAAATACATTTAATGCCAACTTCCTGGCACTTTTTCCAATACTCTGTATGACCTATGATGATTGATGCTATTCACCGACTGTTGTCGCCGGTCAGTCACACACTCCATATAAACACAGGAGCAGCAGACACTATAATGGCCACACACTCCCGCGCTGAGCAGCTTAAACACTTGGAGTTCAGTGCTCTAAATTCCAGTCTGGCTCAATCACCAAGTCTTTGATCCCCTCAATGGCTTTCTTTGTGTCCTTACAGTCACTGAGGTTAAAGTAGGTGGAGTCTCTCTCTCTCTCTCTCTCTCTCTCTCTCTCTCTCTCTCTCTCTCTCTCTCTCTCTCTCTCTCTCTCTCTCTCTCTCTCTCTCTCTCTCTCTCTCTCTCTCTCTCTCTCTCTCTCTCTCTCTCTCTCTCTCTCTCTCTCTCTCTCTCTCTCTCTCACACAGCAGCCAACAACTATTGCTGTGAAGAAAAAAAACAAAAAACTGCTGATGCATATTTCCCTCCGTTTGTTGCTAGGGGAGTCCCATGCATTGCGATAACAATGGGGTGATTGTTGCCATGTAAGAGATATCCATGAGAAGGTTTCAGACTGGTCGGGGCGGCCAGCTGCTGCTCTCCTGTCCCGTCGGTGTTGAGCAGACGGCGAACGCACTTAATCGGGCTGGATGACGCGGATACAGGAGCGGGGCATCTGGGTAGCACCGGGCCTTTTTATTAGCGAAAGAGCCGCCTCTGATCTAAAGTTACAAACGATGGAGCCGTTATCCTCTGAGGCTCAGCCACTCGGAGTGTGTCACCTTACCACTCTTTTAAGACTTTAGCCTTAAAACACTAAAGATCATCACAGGTGACTCTCAATCACTTTGGCTGCTCATGTCAGAGCATCTGAACAGAGTGAAGCAGCCGCAGCAGTAGCTGTCTCCAAGCTGTTACAGCAGAAACACAGAAGAGAGGACTTCATTCCTGACTCTAGTCAAGTTATTATCTGGAGATCTGATGGACACGTTAAGAGAATTATTAGAGCTACTGGACCAAACAGATTTATCATAAATTATTCATAGGATTAATCAACAATGGAAATAATCGTCAGTTGAATCCCTAAGAATGAATTCAAGAATTATTAAAAAAATTATAAAAAAGAA
Organism: Chelidonichthys spinosus; assembly: GCA_029853015.1. Lineage (NCBI taxonomy): Eukaryota > Metazoa > Chordata > Actinopteri > Perciformes > Triglidae > Chelidonichthys > Chelidonichthys spinosus. The sequence continues at coordinate 17,429,882 of CM056822.1, forward strand.
ACATTTTTATGAATCATTTTGGTTTTATGTCATTATAAACTATATTTGTGTTTTGAAGGGTTGGACATAACAAGCAATTTGGACGTGGCACCTTTGGGTCTTTAAACTTGTGATGAACAACAATAATCATAGTTTGCAGCTCTATAATTCAGTTAATAACCTGTGGTCTAAGAATGCTATTGAATACAGTTAGTCTTCAGTCTTTTAACATAAGCTTCAACTGAAAAGCACATCGACTTATTTTATTCCAGATATTATAAATTGGCTCTGGACTGTTTTCATTTTTCATGTCATGTCTGTTATTCCACATTCTCACAATAGACTTGAATCAAAACTTCGCCTTCAGACGTGAAACAAATGTGACTTATGTTTTTCCTCTATGGCACTTACATTAAATACGGCTCTACCGAACTTTTGCAAACGTGCCACTGTGCTCAAATAACACTCGGCATATCGTACACTTGATTACACAGTGATTTTCCATCATGCACCGCCTCTCACCCGTGTGAAGTCAGTTGAACGCAGGGTGAACATCCCCTCCTCCATTATCCAGCCTCATTATCACGCACTTAATTGGTGTCTATTATTAACCAGGGCACAGACTGAACACTACAGTAGCTCAGGTCAAAGCGCCCCACCCTGTATAATGAATGACATACTGTCAAGGTAACCTGATACCCCCAAACAACATGCAGCCATTAACCAAATGAGTTTGTGTCATATAAGCCCTGAGCTCGGTTGCACTTTGAGATACTGAAGTGGGACGAGTGACTAGGAAAATCATCTAGATCCACGGCCAGCTCGTCCCCCCCCCACCCCTTAGTGTTGTACCCCCATGCCTGTCTGCCTTTCCATGTGAAACACAACATTACTCATACCCCCACCATGCACCTGGGAGCTGCACAGCACCAATCAAGCTGCTACACTGTGATTCACAGTGTGAGGAGGAGACTTACATAACAGCCATATTCCCATTCCCCACAGTCATTCTTATAAAACAAATACCCCTCCCGTGTTTGCAGCAGTTTCAGGGGTTCAGGCTCCAGTGCAGCCAAGTGTCGGACGGCACAGCATGATTTAGTGTCCACTAATGTATGACGGTTGCAAAAACACACACACACACACACACACACACACACACACACACACACACACACACACACAGGGCCTAAGGGATGACAAACTTGACCCATTTCTATATGTGCTTATATGGCTGTGATGTTGAGCAACGCATGACATAAAAGCAGGCAGATAATGTGGATCATAAGAAGAACATGGAGGGGGGGGGGGGGGGTCTAAAACATGCCGCATTACTTACGTAAACACATTTATTCACAACAACAACACGCAAATGCCTCTACGTACGATAAAAGCAACAATGGTTGTAGATGGAGAGATGACAGCTTGAAAAGGAGGTCAGTGTGTGTGTGTTGTTTGTTGTAGTCGTGCCCGGATCCACTGCAGGAGCTCGGAGTCTCACTCAGCCGACACGGGAGGACTGTTGGATGCACGTAAACACGCTCGAGGTGCACACGTAAACTTCCGTCTGCTTTCATTGCCGCCGCGGCTCCCACAAGAACGCCCGCTGTGCGGCAGCCTTACCTTCGGATAGCTCCAGATCCAACTCCGCCAGCTGGTCCCTGACCTCTTTAGGCAGAGCCGACGGGTCGACGCCGCGGTCGGCCATCGTCGGCAGCGCGGCGGCTCGCGGGATGTTTGCGATATCTCTGACGAGGGCAGGTCCGGTCCAGCGCGGGGCTGACAACGGGAACGGATCAGGATGTACTGGAGGTGGGGATTACTCCATCTCCGCGACTCCCCGACACCGCCATGACTGTGGGAGATGGGAACAACTCGCCAGAGGAGTCCTCCAGTCACGTGACCCGGGATGACGGTGATCGCTGTGACAGACTCTCTGCTCCCTCTGCTGTTGTGTTTCTACAGCGCTCCTCCGGACCCGACTCACCTGGCTGCCTCCCTGCCCTCCTCCGCCCTGCACCCTGCCCTCCTCCTCCACCCTCCACCCTGCCCTCAGGTGGAGGAGGCCAGGCCCACTTCGTGCCTCTCATGCATGATCATCGACCCCGACAGAGCCCACTGTGGAACCCATTCATCACCACAAAGAAGCAAAGAAGAGACACTTTATCACAAAAACGACTTAGTATCTAAAAATAATGACTCGGTATGTCAAAGATAATGACTTAATATGTCAAAATGATGACTTAGTATCTCAATCATGCAGCAGACTTAATTCATTTCGTCCACATGTTAGAAGATGCATTTAGTGTCACCACCCTGGCAGTGAGCCAACATACAGGATACCAGGGCCCAGGCCAACCTAAATGGAACAGGGCCACAACGAATGTTATTAATTTGCCCTGCAATGACATGTCAAAATGGCTGCTCTGAAACATGCTTCTTCTCAAATAGAGCTAATTCTTTCACATATTCATATGAACTTTTTTATGCTTAGCTCTTATGACTTCAATGTAATGGAAATGTATGAGGGCACAAAGTGGGTGGAAACACGCTAATGAGTTTCTTCTCATTCTCATTAATTTATTTTATTTGCCCGAGACAACTTACTCATTTGTTGAGACTATACATACACAAGTATTTTTTCCCCATCTTGAAGCCTGAGTATTTGACACACTCTCTCCATACAGATATCAGACATGTTTTTCATGTGGTTCAACCTGCGTTAACACGTAAGACATCTATGCTCTTTCACAAAATAAAGGGACATACTAATCACATGATGGAGGGGGGGGAGCCTGACATGCCCACAGAGGAAAAACAATGATGTTATAAAAAAAAAGGCAAAATAAGAGAGCAATAAAAAGGAAATAAACCATGATAATTCTTGGAAGTACACTGCGGTATAAAATCTGCATTTCAAAACTTAAAATGTCAAAGCACCTTGCACAACTATTAAGTCTACTTCATGACACAAAGACAGCTTTTCAAATGTTGGAATGCACCTCTCTACAGATGTGCACTTGTCATGGATCTCATTCACTCAAGAAACTCATTCACATATTCTCTCGTCTCCTCGTAACAACGGAAATAGGCAAGATCCCCCCTCAGTGGCTGGGCTGCACATGACAGATAAATGCAAGATTGATATTCAATAGAAAAATATATTGCACTACTCTTTTCCTCAAATGAAATGCCAGGGTAAATGATTTAAAATCTATTAAGTCTGATTATCATTTAAAGGCCTTCTAAAGCTAACCATTTCAAGAGTGACATTAGGACTGAGGATGTAATCCTTACATAACAAGGAACTTGCATCAGTAATTTCATATTTTAGAACAGAATAAAAGCAGATCAATAAAAAGGTGAAAGTATGATGATGTACAAACAAACAGTGGTATTCTTCAGCCTTGAGTAATCCATGCAGTCATAGGGGTTTGATAAATACACGATGAATGTAATGACAAACACGCCAAATGGATAAAACCGATGGTAAAAAAAAAGTCAGGCATACATTCAACATCAACTATGAAACGCACATCGATAATTTGGTTTGTTATGCACTTTGCTGACCACATGTATTCAAGGTGAATTAACTAAAAAAAACACATGGACAGAACACTAAAAAGACAGGTTGAAAAGTAAACATTAAAAGAGCATAGGAGAAACTTTCCAGGCTGCCTTCTCCTGAAATCAGCCAGCCAATCTCTCCCCGTACTTTCACTGCATCAGCAAACATTATGTCGACGACCAGTATCAGGCATAACAATCTTTTCATACAAATGAAAGATACAAGTAATATTGCAGCCTGGAAAGCATCCAACCTCATCACAGCCAGTGTGTGGAACTGAAGTTGAACAGAAGCTGCATTTTTTGGGGGGGAAATGCAAATGAATTGAAGAATCTGACATTAAAAAGTCATTCATACAGTTCATCCCAATCTAAAACTTTTTCCAACCGTCATGACTGCGTGTGTATCCGACGTGCTTTTCATATTTACAAACACAGAGTGACAAAGCGTCTCTGAACAGGGAGCTGTTGGGACTGGAGGGTTGACGGAGGCACTGTGCCGTGTCTTTGTGTGATTATCATTGGCTGTGAGGGGTCGAGAGTGTTGCAGTCTGGGGCGGGGGTTCGAGGGCGGGTCCCTCTTTTCAAAATGCTTTGCACCAGCCCCAGCCTCCAAATGCCACTCAAGTTCATACTGGCTATCTGCATCTGCACATCATCTCGGGGTTGACTGTGACTGCGTCCCCATGACGACCCCTCCCGGCTGGCCCGATCCCATGCCGGCCAAGACCGACATAGCCACCGCCTCTGCAGCACGGACGCTCAGCCCGTTGATGGTGGCCCCTGGACTGGAGGCCGAGGCGGGTGGTGACGGTCTATGCTGGATAACTGCCGCTGGGGAGCTGATGGGTTCACTGGAAGCATCTTTGGAGGTTTCCTCTCCTCCTGCAGCTAGAGACAGAGAAAGAAACATTCACCCTTAAGAGAGGTGAGCGAGTAAAAAGACATTAGATGAATGAGATGATAGATGGATCATTGTTGTATGGCTGGGCACAGGTTAAACCTCTTGGAAAATATAAACAAATGCATAAAGAGCATGAATGATTTATGCCTTTCTTTTTTTATCATCTAGTTAGACAGAGTTCCGGTGTTAAATATTTCCAAATTCCGGACATCACGCTAGCTGTGGTTAACGTTGCACTCTCTCACCAGAGATGAGAAAAAAAATAAGACGGCTAACTTATTAACTACTTCTATCATGCACCGTTCAGGCAGGATCTACAGGGTGGCGAGAAGAGGTGGGAAAATAATCGATTGTACGATGCATCGCGATGCTTTGTAGAACGTTCCTGCATCAATGCAGGAAAGTCCATAATCGATTATTAATACAACAGACCGCCCAACTTAGTTAGGGGAGTTACTGCTAAGTAAAATTCATGCACAGTGTTTACATTCAACAGATGGCGGAGAAGTTGCGACTGAGAAAAGAAATAAAACCACCACCGGCTTTTCTAACAGCTGAGAATTTTAGAAATAAAAGGGTTTTAATTCACCTGATTGTTTGTACTAATGATTAGAAATTAACCATATATTTAAATTAAAAATAGAGATGCATTGTGATGCAAAGAGATACATTGAGAACAGTTTAATAATCGAATCGTGACCCTCTGAATCGTAATTGGATCGAATGGTGAGGTGACTGACAATATCCACCACTAGTAGGGAGTGACGTGTAAATGAGCTGATAAATGTCATGATATCGGATTGCTGATACCCTAACCTGCATTTTTATGCTTCATGGGAGGCATTTACAAAACTAGTATTATATCTGAACAACTCTACTGGACACTAGAGCTGTCAATGTTTCTCTATAATACTATTTGAATTTCATTCCATATTTTTTCAATATTCAAATTCAAACTCAAACTCAGCCTCTTATTAAAATTAGCTTCACAACACAGGCTTATATGTTGCCAATGCCATTATCGGCAATGTGGTTGTTTTTACTTCCTGTCCACTAGAGGGCGTTTTAAAAATATGACCAATAAACATGAATTACCAACAGTTGACAGCTTTTGTAATCATTAAGAAAGTAAAACAACAACCATTGCCGTTCTCCTGGGGACGCTGTGCTTACTGCTATAAATCCAGCATTCGAATAGTACTGATTATTTTACTATTCAAATTATATTTGATTCCCGAAGTTCATTCCAACAGCCTTACTGGACACCTCAGTGGTTACCTAAGAAAGCTGCCTTCTTCTGCATGACAGTGACCGGGCAGTCTTTGTGGGCCAGAAGGAGCTGCTTCAGCTGAGCCACCTCATTCCTCAGTAGACTTACTTCATTCTGGTAGCAACAAAAAACAAATCATTCCCAGCATAATCAATCTCTGCACATGTTTAAATTATCAATACAATCCCGGAGTGACAGGGAAATGGAAGACTCACCGAAAGGGACACATTCATGTTGGCAAGATCATCCGCCTTCTTCTCCAAAGAGTTTACCCACAGCTTTCGTTTTTGCCTGCAGCGAGAGGCAGCCGCTCGGTTTCTCTCCAGGAAGCGTTCCCTCCTCTCGTCGGGGTCCATCTCTGAAGCTCGACGCCGCCGACCTCCCGTTGGCTGAGCAGGGGACACCTGGGGAAAGAGGTGCATGCTCGCGAGGTTTTGCTTTTGAGGCACAAGCAGTACACAATGCGATGTACCGTATTAAGTTTCAATGGTGCTTTAAGACACCATGTAGGGGCTGAAATGAAAGCTTTCATTCACAAGTGACATACACCTTTCCTGTATTATTGTAGCATCCAAGACTAAAACACTGTTATGCTCATTTGACATTGAAATATCAAGTTAATAACGTTCATTCATAATCTCTGTAAGGCTTAAGTTGTGCTTTTGTTTGTGTGTGCATCTGTCTGTCCACAGCTAATCTCACATACTAATGGATCCATCAGCCTAATAGGTTTTTTGGGCATGATTATGACTGTATGCTCAAGGACCCTTCGTGGTTGAGATGATAAACAATTTCTAAATAAATATTTTATTGACTGTTTTATACCGTGATTGACTGCTGCCTCCCAACTCCTCTTAACCAGCCGGTAGGGCCCGCAAGTGATCAACAGGTGCTTCAGTTTGGATTGGAATCTTGTCTCTGCTAGGGATTAGGAATTGTTCCTGTCCAGATTTGCATGCCTAGGTAAGACAATTGTTGTTTGTATTCACTCAAACATTACAGCAGTATTAGTTTAAAACAGGGCTCAAGGCGAAGGAGGTCTGGAGCTAATAGAGCTCGCAGAGCTAAACACACAACAAGATTACAGTCAATAAAAGTACTTCATCTGAGTACAGTTGGAGGGAAGTAGAGGTCGACCGATTCATCGGTTCGGCGGATTAATCGCCCCGATAGGACGTTTTACAAACTATCGTAATTAACGGAAAATGGCCCCGATAGTGGCCGATGGCTGTTTTCTTTTTTTTCCCCCCCGCAGCGCCGTGAACTGCTACTTCCATGGCCTGCTGCTCTCTGTCTCTCTGATCACTGAGGGGCGGGGCTGCTCTGCACACACAGCGCGCATGGGGGAGGGACGGAGGGGGGGGGGAGAGAGAGACGGAGCGTGAGCAGCGCAGCGGCAGCAGAGAGAGGAGAAGGAGGTGGAGACGACGACACGCGTTACTGTAAGTGTATTTAAACCTTCACAAGTTGAAAGTGAACAGACATAACCTCCTTGGTGGAGGCAATAAGTACCACCTGTTCAACAAGCATAAACGGGCAAATACGCGCCTGTGCTCTAATAGCCGCCGGGGTCCGACCTCATTTGGCATAATAAACGCCGGTTCAATCAAACGCCCGGGAGATTAAGTGTATACAATAGTCTTGCACAGAAAAAAGTTTTTTTTTAACAGCACTTCACCGGCTCTCACCTCTTCTGTCAGTCAGCCCCTGCTCTCTCTCTCTCTCTCGCATGCAGGCGCGCGCGCGCGCACACACAGACACACAAACACAGGCGCGCTAGACTGAGGGATATAGGGATATAGATAAATGCGCTAATGTACAGTGTTGAAATTACCGCGATGGACCCCCCCTTACGTTATCATTCATAACACTGCTCTGATCAGCTCCCTGTGTCGCGGTAACACAGACAAACTGTCTTTGTATTTATTGTCTGATGTCAATTAAGATGCGTCGGGGGGATAATAAAGTCAGAGATTGTGAATTTCCAACAGTGTTGAATTTTTTCGGGGGGGGGCTCGGTATCGGCTTTTTCCTGCTCCAAACTATCGTTATTATATCGGCCTTTAAAAATCCACTATCGGTCGACCTCTAGAGGGAAGTACTTTGAGTTTGGAGTTACGGCCATCAGTGTAACATATTAACAAACTTCTGTCAGAGATGAAAGACACCAGATACATTTACTCCTCTTCTTCACTGAAGTAAAAAGGTAAAAGGTGCTTTTATTGCCATTAAACAACGAAATTTCGACGGTCAGATGGGGGGTTAGACCTGAGCCGCTGTGACTGAGCACTGTGGGCCAACCTGACCCGATCCGAAGTACACGGCTGAGATACTTGTACGCTGATAATGAAGGGTAGAGGGCTAGCTAAATAATTAACCTCCATGTTGTCTCCCTTCATTCCGCTACTGTCATGCAACCACACTGGACACACAGCCTGCCCTGCTCTCCCTCCCACTCACATGCCCCCAGACACACCTGGTGGAGATCTCTACTGAATGCACTCTAGCTGGCTTCCCCAAAGGCACAATCTAGTTCATTAACTGGGGCTTGAATGTATGTTATCCAAGACAGATTTTGGGTGTATTATTATTTCATGTACCCATGTCACTGTGTTCATTCATGATAATTTAAAATGTTCTCCATAGGCATTTGTGTCTAACCCTTGTTAGGATCTATATATAGGCTATGGGGCATGTGAATTACCTGGGGTTGGGCAGGTGATGGTGCATCAGAGTTTTGAGTGGGTTGTTGGCTCTGTTCCTGTCGCTGGGGGACAGCAGGGATGGATCCTGTCCCCCCACTGGCCCCATCTTGTGCTGCTGGGCCCTGATGAGTTAGAGCTGCCTTAAGCCGCTACAAAGACGCGCAAACAACGCTCAGTGTGGGTAATTTAACTTTAAGATCACTAAAAGAACTGTTAAAATAGTGATGCAGATGTCACGCGAGTGTATTCACTCTTTTTTTCACAAATGTAAAACAATACACCGACACAGCTGATGCCAATGTGAATGATTAGCTCACCATCTTTGTGTCAGAGTGCAGACTGTACCCAGATGGAGAGGAAGACCCACTGCTGGCCCCGCCAACTGGAGGTCCTGGAATCCCAGGGATGTTAGGCACTGAGTTCACTGGCCTCGCAAGCTCCACATACAAAAAGTACAGGCACGGGGGTCGGGGAGGGAGAGGGGGGATATGGTACGTTTAGAGAAAACTTTTTTTTTTTTATAAAAGGTAGAATTTGCCATATACTTTCTCGATGTTTTGACATGACTTACAGATATAACTGAGGTCATCTGCACAGGACTGGGCAGGAGAGGAATTGTCTGCACATTGGGAAGTCTCACCAGTGGATATGCGCTTGTTGGGGAGCTGTTGGAAAAAATCACATACTTGTAAATGGCTGCTCCTTATTTTAAGTTATTTTTCTATCTGTACCTAGTGTCTCAAAACCAGTGATACGGCAGTTGGAGCAACAGAATATGCAGATGAGGTATCATCTTAAGAGGGATTTGATCTCTCAAAAGTAGGCATAACTTATCGAGTCAGAAGCTCAGGTTAAACGTAGTTCATTACAAACAAAATCAGTGGTCAATATTGCAAGAGGTCGTCTGTCCATATAGTGATTATTATTTTTTCTCTGGCAGAAGAGTGCTGGCAGGGCGCTGGAGAATGCTTCATCAGTGCTGCACATGGGTGTTGTTTCTATGACAACAATATCCTGACAGCATGTCACCGCTCTAACTGGTGTTGTATGACAGATTAGCATCCCTCCATTGCTTTTTATTGTTTATTTGGGATATTACCATTTTCTTCAACATTGCTTGAAGAGGATGTTTGTCCTCATACTTTCATGGATGAGCTTGTCACAGCTCAATCTGACAGCCTAGGATGTGGTGCATGACATGCATATAACATTACATCACTGTCCTGAAAAACACTTTCAACCTGAAGTCAGTGTAAGTTGTCAAATTCTAAATGTTATCCTTTTTCCTCGTTATTGTCAACTATGGTGATTATTTGCATAAAAACAGCACAATTCACATTATTAGGATGTATTTAGAATTATATATTTGCTTTGATTTAAAAAGATGTTGTCATTAGTCATAAGCCCTTTAGACATAGTGTTATTAAGCTAAACAGGTCCTATTATTTGTCAAGTTAGTGCCGTTATTAAGCCAAGCAGGACTGTGCAAGGCTGACTTTTTTTAAACATTTCCAGAACTACTTCAGTTGAGGATATTTTGCAAATAACCCCCCAGGACTCGAGAAATGCAAACAACAGGAACAAACTGTAGTTTACCTGAGCTGTCTGTTGGAGGGCGGCGTTTGCGTGATGACAGATGTTGGAGATGGCAGCGTTGGGTGAAGTGTGTCATTGCTCAGGTGAAGGGGAAGAGAACCTGGACGCACAATGGTTGGAGTGGGGGCAGAGCTTGCCACAGGCTTTGTGAGAATCTCCTGTTAACAAACCATCAATAAGAATACTGAAGTTGATCAATAAGGTTATGAATGATGTGAACGCTAGCACTTGTTCAGATTTGGGGTTGTACATGTACTCCCCTGTTCTGCAATGTAAAATTACTGGAAGCAGCAGAAAATCCATGGCCAGATTGTTCACTGTCTGCCCCCCCCCCCCCCCAAAAAAAGAGCCACCACCTGGATTTACCAAAGCAAATTAAGGGCAGTCTATTGGATAATCACTGTAGTGATTCATATGTTTGAGCTGGCAACAAGTTATTTAACCTTAAGTGATGCAGTGAGTAACTTCTCATTTCTTTAAACAACCATGTTGAAAGTCATATCATGTGGTCGTGGAAAAGACTTGGTTTCAGAAGAGTCAAATTATTGGCCTGCATCAAGCCAAGGTCAAATGCTAAAGGGTCATGTGGTCTGATGAGTCCAGATTTATATTTGATTTGAATAGAAGGGACCATATATTTGGACTGTGGAGGAGCGGCGGGTGGATGTCACGAACACAAGCTAGAGAGCGGCACCTCAAACTGCAACCTTACTGCAACCTTACTGCATCTGGCTACATCTGGCTTCTGGTGTGTAGCTGTTAACAGTTAACTTCTAGAAATCGAGGTAAACTTGACAGCCAAGGCCGTGGTAGCGAGGCCATGGTAGCGACTGGTAAATCACAAGTAGCCACGCCCTAAAGCATACCCTGCTTTACAGCCTATTTATTTTATTTGTCTTGTATATTTACACGAGTCTCCAACCGCAAGTGAAGTTGCTGTGCATCATATACGTGTTGCTGATACAACGGCTGCCTCGTGCGAGCAACCAGTGTCTTTATCTTCTTCATCTACGTTCTGTTGGATTTAGTGCCATGACGCCATCGGCACAGGTCTAACATTATTAAATCCCAGAACGTGTGATAAGGACAAATGCCGGTTCAACCGGTTTGTGCATAAATTAAACCTGTTTAGCCTGTACAGAACCAGTGAAACCGGATATCAGCCCAACCCTAGTGTATGCTATATTTATATTATTCACTGCTTTACTCGACAGGGAACTAAAGCAGTTACATCTCCATCTTCAAAGCCACCACGCTGCATTGACAAAAACAGTAAGTTTACCTTGCAGAAAATGGGAATGCCTGGTCTACTAATGCATCGATCAGCCCCTTAAACAAGATTAAATCTGTAAACCAACTTGCTAGCCACACGTCGGTACAGTTTGTGGCAGTGCAGTGTACCTTGCCTCTCACCCTTGAGTCTCTGCTGTTATCGGACATGCTGGAGGAGGAATCCGGACTTCCAGGAGAGGAAGAATCCACTTGTAAAGGACCCTCATCCTCAACTTTTACTTCAGACGGTGTTTGTAAAGGCGCAGCCTGGGCAGAGAGCAGAAGATGAATATGCCCTTTCAGATATTTAAAAATAATAAAATGTAAACGTTATTCTATTATTGAAAACCTTGTGAAACAGCGTGCCATTCATTTAACAAGTGCATTAATAATTTTTCCTCACCGGGTGTTTTGTCCTCTCGTCATCGTGTGCTTTGGAAAACTCATGTTCAAAGGAGCTGGCTAGCTCATTGAATAGCCCAACCTCCTCACAGTTCTTCAGGAAACGTGTGGGCGTGGGTGTCTGGTCTGCAAGGAAAAAAAACCCGAACATATAACATAAGTCGAGAGGGCAACAGACATCCCAGTAGTATATCAATAAACATGTTCAGAGCATTGGCAACTTGATTAACCTTCAGCTTCATTTAATAAATACTAATGTAAATGGTAATGTCATTACCTGCGATGATAACCGAGTCTGTTCTGGCAGGACCAAATTTTAATGTCATTTCATGCTTGTGCTTGTGGACTGACAAGTGGTCTTCATTCGTGAATCTCTGCAAAAAAAAAAAGAACACAGCAGCTAAAACAGTGTCCCTTTGACACCCACTGCCTTTCTCATTATACCTCCATGGACTTGTCGCCTGTAATGTCTGGAATAGTGTTGTGTGCTTCAGTCTGAAACATGTTGGATGTTTTCCATGAACTGTATGTATGGGGAGTACAGAGGATTCTGTATGTAATACAGATTGTAAAGACTGCTGAGGTGAATTTGTGATTGATGAGTGTATATAATTAAAATGTAATATTAGCACACAGAATTGACAGTGAACGGGGGTGTGAGGACATATTTGCTGAATTTGACAAAAAGTGTAATGGATTTGAAACAGTGACTCCAACTTTAACAGCAAGGTTGGCTGTAAGCTAAACTGCATTGAGCTCATGTGGTAACAGTAAAATGCAACAACGCAATCATTTGTTTCAGATTTCTGGGCTGGATGATCAGATGTGTGAAATGTAAAGAGAGTGAAAAGGGGTGTTATAGAGTTATGCATATGAATTAATGCATTCAGAAATCATACCTGCCCACATCCGGGTGCAGTACATACAAAAGGTCGATCATCCCCCATCTCAGACAAATGTTCTGCAAAAGAGAGCAAAAAATAAAAATCAAACAGCTGATACTTGAGATCATTAGACACCAATCACTGCTGATTGTGGTTAAATACTACAGACTGTTTCAATACAATTGAGACCATTGGCAGTGGTTTCCCAGAAGCAACTGGCTGACCAGAAGATGATTAAACGTCTTATATTCGTGTATGTTAGCTTGTGTTTGAACTGGCTAATGTACCAGCCAGCAGCATCATTCTATAAAGTTATGCCATGACTTATCACTATGCATATTTGAGAAATACAATCAGTTTAGCGCCATCACTCCTGCATGTGCTCACCTCACAACAAAAACGTAGAAAACATCCTGGTGACAACTGGTTGGGAGGTAAACAGGCCGGAGACCGTCGCCCTGTTTCAAACATTTGCTTCGGACTCGGAAAATCTGGGACTAGCGTTACACGGGAATGATGAGACAGCAGAGCCAAAGCTACCATGAAATCCACACTCCAGTGTCATCAAGTCATGTTCGCTAGCTGGCTACCATCGAGGTCGTACGGCTAAGTAGCTAGTAATAGTATAGGTTAACCTGAAGTGTCAATTCTCAGGCCAGTTGCCTTTATGGGAGATGGGCCTTAAACTAGCATAACCTCACTGCTAACCACGCAAACATATTTTGATTGTGAAACGCGACAGCCATGGCATGATAACGGTCATGGAAGCTAACGTCGCTGATAGTAATAGCAGATAAAGGACGACCGGATACACCCGGCAAAGCGACATTTGCAGTGCAGCTACCAGTCACAACACAGCTAGCTAACGCTAACGGCTAACCGAAGCGTCACTTAGCTTAGCGTTACCTTGTGTGGTCCGCCAAGTTAGTAACGTTAGCCAAACGCTAGCACGCTATTGCTAAAGAAAGGTGCAGCCGTACGCATAAAAACATCATGTTTCACGAACGTTGACTGGACACACTACGCAAAATATCACATTTTTTTGCGTTAGATGATCCGAGATGTGACTAAACTCACCCGACGTTTAAACAGCCTCTTGACTCCCCCCTCCCTGATCCGGACAGTGCTGCTGCTCTGCTGGCTACCCGTTGTTGACACTCTGACACTTCCATTAGCAACACCGCGAGAGCTGGATCACAGCGGAGTATTACAGTATTAACATTACGCAACAGGATTGACGTCGGGGGAAACGTGAATTTCCATATTGATCGTTTTTTTAAACTGAATCTTGGCATACCCTCCTACCCCCCGTTAATAGACCACTTCATCTTTGTTTCACATCTAATAGAAATGTCGTTCCGTTATGTTGGTCGGAGACACCCAGAACTCACTAAAGGTAAATAGGCATACAATAGTTACATAATGCTTAAAGTTACTTCCGGATGGTTACATGTTAGACGACTAAATAACAGGATATTGGTAGTGCACACATCTGTCGCTGTCCGGTCAACTCTATCCGGTCAGTTTGGCTAAATAGAGCAACAAAAAACGAAAAAAAAAAAAGAGAATCAATCATATTCACATCTGCAGTATGGGATCGGATGCATTAACATGTGGTGCAAACATACAAGTATTTGACACAGCAGTTTGAAAATAAATCTTTATTTTCATACCTCAGGTTCAGCAATAACGTAATCACTTCATAAGCCAGTGTGTATTTGCCTGAAAATGTGCAATCCAATGATTGATCGCGAGTTAAAAGCAGGATTTTGAAATAAGACTGACATTGATTGACAAGCTAACAAAATAAAACTCTCTCTCACACACACGCACGCCCTGCAGCTGCACTTACAATAGACTAAAGCTAAACATTGGGCAGGATCTAGTGTCTTTGAGTGTCATAAACCATGTTTTACATTCTGAAAACCAATAAACCAGCCTTGTTAAGTGTAACAAATTGATTTGCTCACAATTCTTGCACTTTTTTATACAGAAATGAAACCCTGTTCAAGGCACTGAAGGATTGGTTTGAGAAAAGCATTCCATGCAGTCTGAAGCAATCACTTTCCATCTTACACACACTTCTACACAAACACAACACAGCATACAACACAACTGAACTACTGATTACAAGACACACAATACTGTTCACTGCAGACAAGTCCCTACAAGTGGCAGACTCAAAACTCTTTTCTAAGGCAAACTGTTTTATCCCTCTAATCCTGAAAATCTGAAAAAGTCTTTATCTCCTCGCTCGTCTTTTGTAACATTACAGACTACTCTGATGAATTTACACAAAAATGAATCGCATTTAAGCCTTTCTCTGCAACAGCTTTCCATTTCTAACTTCTCGTAAAGCCTTGAGATTAAAAGGATGGTGCATTTCAATTCACCCCACTAAAAGGTGCAGGCATGTTCTGCTCATTGCCCAGCAGTGAGTGGCTGATCCAATTGTATCCAATTCAGATGTCAAGAAAACTCTCTCAGATCCGTCTACACACTAAGAAAATATTACACAAACATTTAAAACCATGAGAAGAAAAACTATTTTAGCAAGAACAAGTACATTTAAGAAATCAGATCAAAAATGAATCTGTATATACAAACGCGCTCAAGGAAAGTTACAACATTTGGAAATGTACAAACCAAAGCTCAAAAAAGGTATTATGCTAAAAGGAATACATTCGTATGAAGCTTCATGAATTAAAACAAAACATAATGCAAGAAATCAATGTCCATAAAACCTGTTTAAAGGCTGGCCATGGCATCAAACATAAAATAGCTGTTAATCAGACGAGGCCACAGTATTGATCCAATATCTGCATCACAACGGCAACTACTGCAAAGACATTGAAGGATTAGGATCATTATGCAACACAATGCTCTGAATCCATCATTCTCATTTGTAGATAATTTCTACATGCAGTTCCTTGCATTCTACTTTGAGTTTTCCCTAATTGTTGCATTGCAAACCGGGATCAAATTATTATCTGGCTTTTAAGTAATGGAACTACACAAAATAGTCAAAATTGTAGTAAAACTATCAAAAAAATAAATAAAATCCAGGTCGTCATGGAACTAAATAGGAAAACTGCAAGAAGTAAATACTTTTCCAAAGCATTGTAATCAATGTATGAATAATAAATCTAATAAATAATCCACCCATCCATTGTCTACCGCTTATCCTGTATTCAGGGTCACGGGGGGGGCTGGAGCCGATCCCAGCTATCATTGGGCGAAGGCAGGGTTCACCCTGGACATGTCGCCAGTCTATCACAGGGCTCTAATAAATAATGAGTTCAAACACTGCTACTCAAGTAGCAATGCAAAAACTTACAAGAATTGTTATAAAATGAGACATTTTTCAACACAATTCTTTGAAATTGCCTGAAAAATATTGAGCATCTTACTGTAATGAGATGTTTTCCCAACTTAATCAGTGGGTGAATTTTAAAGCTCAACTTGAAAACAAAGTAACCATATGTTACAACTTTATGGTTCCCAGTAGACTGTTCCTGTGATTAACTACCTTCTGTAGTTAATCACACTTTACACCGTTTCCATTATTCTGCCATTGATTGCATATGGAATCATATGTAAATCCTTTTTTTTTTTTTTTTTTTTAAAAAAAGCTCAACATGAAACAAATCACTCAGAAAGAAACCATATGTGCCTCATTCAATTTTGGATATTGACAACATTTGCTAAATACAGTCAGACTACCTTATATTTAAAAGTAACAAGATGCATATTTCTCCCCTTCATGCTGAAACATACGCAATCTAGCCCGCTTATGGAGGCATCTTTTTGGGAATGTCCTGTCAACAGACATGCATGTTCTTATTTAAAAAAAAAAAAAGGGGGGGGGGGGGGGGGGGGGGGGAGATGAATCTATTTAGTCTTTCTAAATAATTTCAGGCCTGCAACAATAAAGATTCTGAAGTCTGTCAAATGAAATATATTCATCTGTCTATTTACATATATTTACATGTGTATTGTTATTTAATTTCATGTTTGATAGGTTACTTTTTCTTTAGTCATTTTGGTGATCTTGGGGGAATGTTCTGTTCTTTACCAGTGTGTCTGGGACCCCGGTGGGGGGAAAATGGTTTGCCAGTATTCAGGCCTCTTTGATGCTCCCGAGTCTTTAGCCCTCCGGATCTGACTTGGCCATTTGCCCCTCTGAAGGAGCGTAATGGTTGACGAGGAGGGCGGCTGTCTCCAGGTTTTTCTGTCATGTGCCTGGAGTTGGGCTGAGGCTCTCCAACCCTGTTGACCCTGAGCTCTTGCAGAGGTTGGCTGGCTGAGGAAGCAGGAGGAGAGGGTGTCTGTGCTGGTGGCGGATCCTTGGCCAGCCTCTGGCACACCTCTGCATAGCTGAGCTTTCTTTCCCCCTGCTATGAGAAGAATCATATGCAAAATAAATGATCAAATTTACAATTAATAAACAAAAAAACCCTTAAAGCCTAAAGTTGATTATGATAGTGAGGCAAGTTGCTTGAGATGAATTCTAAATCAGACATGCAGACCCATCAAGCTACATTTTAGAAGAATAACACAAATATCTGTATGTCAGAGGAGGTTGCTCCTCTAATTTTGAGATCAATATAAAAACAGGTGAATTCAAGGTCAAATTAAACCATTAAAAGAACTCTGTATCATTCATAAAATGATGTGTTCCTGTCCTTATAGCACACAATCCAGTATTAAAATTCTGATTAAAATATTTAAACAGCGACACCTGCAGGAGAGGCAAGAAAGTGGTGGTGGTGGTGGGAGGCAAAGGAGGATGTGCTCTTGCTGTACTTAGGGCGGGACCTTTTATCAACTAAATGAAGTTGTAGTGACAAGATGTGTCCACATACAGACCTATAAACAGCTGGCAAAGAACTCAAAACAACTTCTGTTTTAGTTCCTATTATAGTTGGTGTCTCACAGGTATTTTTCGAAGATGACACATGCATGCACGCACAGTGAGATCAATAGCAGTCACGCGCTGCAATGCAACAAAGCATAGTCCTAGCAGGTCTAATGACATACAACCTCAATGGGGAGCTATAAGCTGATGTCGCTGTGAGCTAATGTGGCACTTGTGATCAGAAGGCAGGCCTTACCAGCTCTGATGTTGGAGTTGGGGGAGATGAAGTAGGCGCTTCTGTAGAATCAGATTGGCTGCAGGTGGAAGGAGAAGTTTCAGAGGCTGCTGGGGAGGCAGCGGGGTCAGATGCTGCTGGGGAGGCAGCAGGGTCAGAGGCTGCTCCGGCGGCAGCAGGGTCAGAGGTTGTTTGGGAGGCTGTTGGGGAGGCAGCAGGGTCGGAGGTTGTTAGGGAGGCTGTTGGGGAGGCAGCAGGGTTGGAGGTTGTTGGGGAGGCTGTTGGGGAGGCTGTTGGGGAGGCAGCAGGGTCAGAGGCTTTTGGGGAGGCAGCAGGGTCGGAGGCTGTTGGGGAGGCTGTTGGGGAGGCTGTTGGGGAGCAGCAGGGTCAGAGGCTTTTGGGGAGGCAGCAGGGTCGGAGGCTGCTGGGGAGGCAGCAGGGTCGGAGGCTGCTGGGGAGGCATCCGGTGAGGACGACAAGATTTGTTCCTTTGGAATACAAGGTCCATCTTTATCATTGTTCTTTACTGGAGGAGAACCACTAAAATGGACACAAAAAGTAAAATAAGACATTTTCTATGCATATGCCCTTTGTATTCAAAGACATCTTATTAGCTTGAAGTAAACTTTACCTCAAGACTAGTGGGAACACTGTGAGGGGTGTCACTGGAGCAAGTTTAGCAACCGGCGTCTCAGAAGCTGGTTTGCTGACAGCATCTTCAGAGGGTTTTTTTTTATGGCTCTCATTAACCTCTCGGTTCACAGGCTGAAATAATCAAGAATTTAAAAATAGGAGCATTTATACAACTGTAACTTAAATTATGCTTACACAGGTTCCACAGTAAAAAGGTACCAAAGGGGACAAGAGTTTTACCTTGCTGGTGACCTTCAGGCCACGCACAACATCAGAAAGGCGCATCTCTGGCCTAGATTCTCCCCGCATACTGACCACAGATCCCGGCAAAGGAGGAAAACTGGAGGATGCCAGGTCAAACTTTGGTGGAGGGGCTACCTTTGCCTCCATCAGAAGGACAGGCCTCTGTAATTTTAATTACAGTTGAAGTCGAATGTAAGAGAAGAAGGATGTGAATCTTGCCACAAAAATACTATACTAACAACTTATTCAGGAGATACCATCAGAACCTCCTCTGTCTACACAGGACAAAATCACAATTAATTTTTATTTTTAAAGAAGAAATATGCTGACCGTGGCATGTTCATCTTCTCTTTTCCTCCTCATGCCTCTGTTGCTTCCTCTCCTACAACAAAGACAGATCATTTTACATTTGAAGATTTTACATGTGAAAGTTACATTTACATTGGTTGCATTTCCATTAACTAAGTGTTAATATTGAGAGGTGAACAAAACGTGACAGCACGGTATAGACAGAAAAGTATTCACAGCACATAGAACACACCTCAAGTCTGACATTCTGGTTGTAAATCTTCATCTCCAAGTGTTAATAGGCAGGATAATATTCACTCACCTGCCCCGTGCTGCCCCACTCATGTGGTTGGGTATGGTGTCCTGTGGAGAAGTGTCTTTAAGGCTCAATGAGGACAGAGAGGCTGCTGCTGAAGTGGTACCAGTCTGAGTCCCTGATGTCTGGAGTGACCATGGACCAGAATGCCCATCCATCAGGGGCACTGGAGTCGAAGCAGAGGGCATGCTTTCAGGCCGAGGGTGACCCTTAACATGGGTTCTAGGTGAACACAAAAGGACAAGCATTTCTTACTATTGAATACTACCATGGAAAAAACACATTTTGATACTCTATGCATATTGATATGTTTTAAATGTGCTTAAAATTTTATCAGCGGTTGTCCAATTATCAGACCAGCCAATTATCAGCACCTATCAGCGTTTTCATGGTTAATCGGTATCAGTAATTTTTCAAGCCTGATTTGGAGATAAAATAATAGAATTTTAAAAAAAGTGATACTTTGGCTCCGACTACTCTCTGGTCTTAATTTTAACTTTATAAAACTTCAGAGAACCATTTTATTTATTGGTTTTTAAACATATGCTTTAAGGAATTTCAACAAAGTTTTGTCTTAAGAGTTTGTGATATTCTAAATTTCAACACCTATTCACCCTTTTTACTGCAGACATATCTTTTTCTATCTTGGTAATCAGTCTCCTAGATTAGTAATTATGAAAAAGCCACATCGGTTGACCTGATATATATGGCATGAAAGACAGGTTAATCAAAACTGGACAGCATTACAGTGAATGAGAAAGTTATCATATCATCATGACTGGCACATACCGGTTCTTGCTCATGGGTCGATGGGTGTTGTTGATGGAGCTTGAGTTTGTATCGCAGTTCCCAGAACTGCTGTAATCATTCATGAATCCACTGTGCAGGAAAGGTGCCTGGTAATGGAGATCAAATAAGTATGGAATAAAGCTGAAAAGACAGTGCTGCATCCTGACAAGATTTGCCAAAAGATAAAACTAAATAAAAGAAATTAGAAATCTCAATTTTTAAGACATTCTTAACAACAAATTCAGGTTCTCACCAGTGGTGTTTCAAAGTAAGGCACGACTGAAGGGTTCCAGGAGGGGGACACCACAGGGTAAACGGGGTACTGCTGCTGAGGGCTGTATGCCTGCTGCATGTAGACTGGGGAGCCATACTGAGCCCGTTGTTGAGCATGCTGACCGAACGCTGAGTCCACGGTACGGAAGCCGTTCTTACCAAAGAATGTGTTAATAGCCTTAATGCGTGCCTGAGAGGAAGGAGACAGATGGAAGACAATCAGGTATGTTTGCTAGGAGTAAAGATGTCACTGTGTCTGTGATGTGTAGCATTGTAGGTCTGTCTGTCGTCATTTAGTCCCCTCAGATCTCATAATCTCACGGTCATTAGGCCATACAGCACTGCACTGACTAGGGGAAAAACAGCAGGAAGAAGAGGGAGTGAGGTAGAGAGTAAAAGAGGATGAGGGGAGAGGAGAGGTATAGCGTAGAAGAAGATTTACAGCAGATTGATAAGGAGCTACAGATGAAAAATTCCTCCCAGCCAGCCACAGTGCATATGGGTCCTTCCAAGCGCGATACTGATCATCACTGGGGTTTAATACGTCATAGCCTCTGTTTTATCAGGGGCACACACAAGGTCAAACCAAAGTCCAGCTGAAAAAAGGATCTATCAGAAACCCTAAATGCAAAGGTAAATGTCACATTGTGATAAGAAGGGATATAAAAGTGTCTGGAGATATAGGTATAGGTGCACAACAGTTCTGAAAAAGCACCTCTGTGCTTATCAAGACAGATTGTACACAAATCCCAAGGTCATTCATGAGGCTATAGCCTAGCCACTGAGGGGTGACGTGACAGCTGACAAAACAACTTGTGTTGTGTAACACACAGCTTGCTTGGTTCCATTTTACTCTCTAAAAGAGAACCAATAATAAGCAGTGTTCCAGCATGAAATAAAAACGTAACTTTAGTAGCGTACCAAATAAAGTCAATTAGGCTACTGGTGATGCACTTCTGGGACAGAACTCACCATGATCTGTTTTCCCTGGAACGTTTTCACTTCCTCTCTAAGGTATCTGTAAGCCTGAGAACAAAAAACACAAATAATGTTCACAATCCCGTAAATTCTCTGTTGTTCTCCTTCACTTCGGGAGCACTAGTCTGATAACTGTTACTAAAGAATGATCAAATCCACATCTTGCACCTGCACCAAGGTCAAAGAAGTCACCCTGGGGTTTCATATAAATAATAGAAGGACAGCAAAATGACAGTCTCATCTCATGAATACTTCTATTGTAAATGTTAATAGAAAATTATATACACCGCATACTTAAATAAAAAAAAATAACACCTAAAAACTATTGCAACTTTATGATGAGATCACAAGGTGGTCTAAAATCAGCCAAATACAAGTTTAAAATGTGTTTACTAATGTGGAGACATACCTGTTGTGCATCCATATCCGACTGAAATGTTATGTACCAATTGCTGTTGTGGGCAAACTCGGCACTTAAGACTTTTGGACAGTTTTCATTCTTAAAAAGAGCCTCCACTTCCTGTGTAAGACATACAAAGCACGAATTATACAGTACTCCCTCCAAAACTGAATCCACACAACATCTCCCACTGCAAGCTCTGTAATAATACATTTTGAATGAGCAACGATATACCCACCACAACATATTAATTCACAAAATGTTAACATCGAAATGCAACGAGGCAAGTATTGCACAGCAATGTTTTAAATTTCATTATTGTCAGTAGCTTAGTGTGCTCACATTGGGCCTCATTTATCAAACGAACGTACGACCGAAAACCGTGCGTACGACCATTTCCACGCAAACTTCGGCATTTATCAATTTGGACGTAAGCGGAAGCTGCGATCAGATCTCACGTCAGGTCTGAGCTCGTGTACGCAAATTCGAGTCTGTGGATTTGCGGTGCAGCACAGCAAAATCTGGCGTAAAATAATGAACAAACCTCAGCTGTCATTAAGCATAAGCAGTCACATATTTAGAACAGATCAAAACGCATTATTAAAACGAAAACATTTCTTTTAAAGCCCATGTTTTTACTGATACCACTTTCAAAAAATTAAACAATGGGATAAATAGCCTAAGATGACAACTAATTATTACACATTAAAATGTGAAAGAATCATAAATACAAGCAGAAATGTGTGTTTGCAAATTAACTAAAGGCAACAATGTGTAATTGTTTTTGTTTTTGTCCGATTGGTGTGACAGAACTGGAACAAAAATTGAAAGCACCTGTTGAGATAATCATCGTTCCACTGTGGTTGGTCAGATGTTTATTCATTCCCCTATTTAAACAGATGCTTTGACAGTTATCAAGTCTTGATGATGGCAGACTTGCTTATTTTGGAGGAACAATACGCGCGTGTCAGACGTGAGCGCGTTTTCAGGGACCGCAGGGATCTCTGTGTCACCTCCACCACTTATGCCACAGATCGACTCCGACCCAATTAAGGAGGCAATTTTTTTCCTCCGTCCCCGTCAAGATCAGGCTGGAGTCTGTTTGGCCTCCTCCAGTCTGCCTGATGCTGCGATGTTTAAACGCAGCAACGCGTTTCTTGGTGGCCAGCTTCATATCCGACCATTTTTTCTTGACCTAAATGTAAAGAATTGTTTTGATCAGTTAGCAGACATAAGCTTTTAGGCTGCGGATGAAAAGATTCATTTAAGTCGTTAGGCATGGGTTAAGTTATTGAGAATTATATTCAAACCTCAGCTGGAGTCCGTTCCTCTGCGGCAACGCTGTTGACTGCCTCCGTTATCTTTTTTGTGAGCCCCTTTTATGCCACCCTTCAGGCTGCCAAAAAGCACTGTCTTGTTGTGTTCCACCTCCGATGTCAGGATGCCGATCTCCGTGTCAGAAAAGTTTCTTTTCTTACCCATGTTTCGTCTCTCCATGTTTGACCTCAGTGGGCGAGGCCTCCGAAACAGGAATATTTATGGGCGTAACATGTTAATGACGATCGAATTCAGCCGCCGCATTTATCAAGGCCCGCTCATTCGTATGCTGAGATTGGTCAGATACAAACGTTTCATAAATCGCACGTGTGTCCTGTCGTAAGACCAAATCTGCGCTCAGATCTGCGCCCGTTTTCACGCAAGATTGATAAATGAGGCCCAATGTGAGCAAGCACAAGCATGTGGGAGCCTCCTGTTCGTAGGATTTACTGCAGTTAGTTGGCTGGCGGTTGTGGAAGATTGTGCTTAGCATGCAGCATGGAACTTTCTTTACCTCAACTGGTGTAGTCTCTGGCACCTCTCTCAGAATAATGATGCATCGACTGTGATTTGGCCGAACCTTCTCTCCACTTTCATCAACTTGCACCATAGGAGAGGCTGTAACAAAAACACAGCATAAATATGTGTTTTCACCACCTGAAGTAACATTTTTATTTTGGTTTATGCTTATATTTTTTTAAATAAACACTTCTGGTAAGTTGTTTCAGTGTTCTTAAACAAAAACACGACCAAACCCTGTTCAGGAGTATGAGTATGCATTTGAGTATGTGGTTTGAAATGTTGTTCAGTGTTAAATTTATTTTTACTCTTAGTTAAAGTCGAGATTAAAAGAAAATGGTTTTTAACCCGTTAAGATCATAACCCTGGATATATTTTGCACCTATTGAACAACATATGCCCCCCCCCCCCCCCCCCCCAGGTGAAACCAGGTGGAACTGGTACCTCGCAGCACATCCAGAATAAGGGTCATGTCAGTGGTAAGGGCTTTGATGTCCTCCATGCAAGCAATGGTCCAGATGGGAACAAAGTGATCACTGTCCATCTGGGATATCAGATACAGGTCCTTAGATAAGTTCTCTCTGCAAACACCCAAAAGAACATTGAATAAAAAACATCATTTAAAATATCATTATAATTGGAGAAGTCAATTTAATGAATGGCTGTTAGTTTAGTGATTCATACCCCTAAATGAGTGCACTTCCGTTTTACTAATATACTACATTGTGGAAATAGCTGGTTATTTGCATATACGAAAAGCATCCAAAAGGCAATTAAATTATTCATTACTGATGTCGTTCTTGTAGCTGTATGCACACTGGAAATAGTTGAAATGTGTAGCATGAAAAAGGATTTGTAAATTGTTTTCACTACTAACCTAGAAAAGCAGAACTCCAGCTGTTTCTTCAAAGATTCCCTTAGGCTCTCCTCCGACATTGGTTGCTCCTCAGAATCTTTACCATCTATGGCTGATTTGCATTGTGGGTCAAAGACCAAATACCCCACGTCAGGGTGGTCTGTGCCATTAACAATGCCCTCTGTGGGTACAGAGGCACAGTCACCACTGCTGTCAGGATATTCGTCATCATATCCTTTTCCCCTTGAAGAGGGAACATCAGAGTAACCTAAGATAGAAGAGGCAAGCAGGAACAAAATGGTTGTGAAACAATGTTCAAACACAAAATCTAACGGTCTCATCAAAGTTGTCATGCCTCGTCTTAGTTGCATAACCATGATGATAAACATTAACAGTTTCCTCAAATAAAATGTCTATGATCATCTTGATAATGATCGATAAGTTAATATACGGGTGTCTAACCCCCAAACTTGAATGATGTACCAGTGCAGCGTTTTGTTTTAAATTAATGACTATTATAATTGAGGGGAGGATGGAGAGAAACTGAATGCACACATAACTGAATAAGGTCATACCATCAGCCATCTCAGCGGGAGGGGGGTAGGTCTGCAGCCAAGTGGCATCCCCAGTCCCCTCCGGGATGCCATTCTGATGGGCAGGGATCTCCTGCCACACTTTAGCATTGGGGTTCAGACCTGCTCCCTTTGTGGTAACCTGCATGTTCATAAGAATATACTGTCAGTTACAGAAAATATTTTTCCGTGCATTATTAGTAGAGTAATTTACGAGACATACAAAATGTACCATCGCACCAGTACTAAGCCATTCGGCTGATAGCCCTATCTTGACCAATGTTGACCATCACTAAAAATGCTTCTGAGGGGGTATTTGGCTGGATGTCATGGTGGAAATTACCTAGGGTGCATTTTACTTCGAACCATCACTTTAAATACACAAGCCCAGGGCGCAACAATTAAAAGAATGTCAGGTTGCCACTGGCAACCATTGACTTTGGTTGCCAGTAGTGGCAATCACTTCCTAGTACACCCAAAAAATAAGATTAGCATTGAACCGTGGCACCAACAACATTCATTTCTGACTCCCTAACTTCATAGCCAATCACACGATGGACTTAATCGATCAGATACTCCATAAACCAGTTCTCAGTGTTTGTTCTTCACACACACAGACAAACTGACATGTTCCATTGACTTCCTCGTCCGTTTGACCCCGCCTCTCAAACGATCACGTTACCATACATGGCGTAAATCCGCCTCTGAGCTCGAGCGTGACTCGGAACAAGCGAGGCATTTTGACCTGTCATCCGTTGCAAAACACCGACTGTGCTCCAGTCATTGGTGCAAAACCCCAAATACGTGACTCTCGAGTATCATAAGACTTATGACAAACCTGTTCGATATCCAAAATGTGCTTAGAATTTAGCGGCTCCGGGTTCT
This sequence comes from Chelidonichthys spinosus, assembly GCA_029853015.1. Lineage (NCBI taxonomy): Eukaryota > Metazoa > Chordata > Actinopteri > Perciformes > Triglidae > Chelidonichthys > Chelidonichthys spinosus. The sequence continues at coordinate 17,455,623 of CM056822.1, forward strand.
GCAGTGAAGCCAAGTAGCATTGCTTTTGGGGGGTTGGGTAGAAAGAGCACATGGTGCCAGCGTGCCCATGCCATATGCGACAGTATTCAAAATGGTTTATCTGTATAAGTCCGATTAAGTAGAGGGGATACTGAATACAAGACGTGTGCGGTTAATTGATTAAACAAAACCGCATTGTTCCCCTTTCAAAGTCTCGACGGCGAAGAGACGGAACTCCGTCTGTAGCAGTTTAGCTACAGTGGTTTAACAGCTAACGTTAAACAAACGAGCATAACGTTAGGCGCTTACACATGTCACATAAAATAATTAAACTACGCGATTAATCTAGAATGTGTAATGAAGCTATTTGTAATCCCACCAATTCATTGTGTTGTAAACACGTGTTGGTGCCGTAACGTTAAGCCAGTTTGACGTTTCGCAGTCTACCATATTGTGACTAGCGACTCCACAAATACTTGCCTTTAGCTAACTAGCTTAAGTTTACGAGCGGAGACCAGTTAGAACCAGCCTTAGTTTACACTCATAACCAAGGACCAATTTGCTTTAAAGGTTGACATTAACATGTGATTAACTGTGCGTTTACAATGATAAAAGTAACGGTTCTGTAGCATGAACATTACCAACCGCTAAAAGTGTAAAGTTACGACGGAGCTAAGCAGTTGGGTCGAGCTTCAGACAGCACGAGTCAAACGGAAAGGACGCAAACAGGTTGTCTCGTGTTAGCTAGTTTGCCCTCTCCCAGGCCCCAAAACTCACCATGCTGCTTCGGTGCTCGCCTTCCTTTCGGGTCCGGTAGATTTGTCGTTAATAACCCGGCTGGGTGTCTTGGCTTTTAACTAATTGAAAGCCTTCGTACGTATTAGCGTCCCTGTCTTCGCAACTGCCGTCTCCCCGGTAACGCTAATTCAGACTACCCAACGCACTCCAGCCCCAACCGGTGCGTCCGCGCGGAACTTCGAAAAGCGTCCAACTTATAACATTAACCAACGTTTTCGGGTTTAAAAAGGCGTTTCCATTTGACAAGGTGTTCTTGAAGATCAATTCCTCATCTGGCAGGTCAGCTTCGATGCACCACCGCTCCTCCTGCATGTGACAGCTGCGTCCTCTGTCTGTCACGGTCCTTCGCAACAGGCTGCACATGCCGCTAAACGCCAGCGCTGAGTGACTCCTCCGAGGGGGGGACTACGGTGACTACGCGAGCCTGGTTCATGTATTTCCCTATACAAAGCAAACAAAACGAGTATTTACTGGCTGATAATCCTTAACGTCAGGTATTCACGACTACCTGATAGGACACGACTCGATATGAAGTTTGGAACGGATCCCGTCCTTCAACTGCAGCTTGATGTACTTATCTTTTCCACTAAAGCGATACACATTAGAATGTGAGATGTGCTGCCATTGAATTATATCAATATCATTATATTGTTGTTCTCAGATGGTCACGCCGTGTTGGAAACATTGGTATTGTAATATAAATAAAATTTATGGCGTTATTAGAAAAAAATATATATATTTTACATCCATGCATTTGCTCACACTCTGAGAGAGAATTACGTCATCTACCAGATGTCAATTTAAAAATCAGGGGAGAAAGAATTGGGGGGATAATTGGAAGAGAGTTTCCTCACATGGTTCAATGACAATCACCTGCAGCTCGACGGTGGACTACCAGGGTAACTACCCTAGTTGCCATCAAGGGAGAGGATTCTGGAGAGTGGACTCAAGTACCTTGGCATCCAAATCAATCAAAAACAGTGACATTTCTTGCATGTGTGCATATGCTCAACCAATAAAGCCCATTCTGATACAACAAAGTTGTAGCCACGACAGTAGACAATGCTTCAAATGTGGGTGTTGCTCTAGTCACAGCTGTCACTGGTGTGGATGTACAAAGAGGTCTTGGTAGTGAGCCAACTCATGAATACACAATTAAAAAGATACACTATTCATTGTATGCACAGTGACCTCTTTAATTATGCAAACTAATCCAACACTTACTTAAATGGACTTAAAATTGACAAGAGTACAAATGATTTCCTTATCGTGAGAATAGGGTACTAATCATTTACTGGTGACTGGTTTGTGCACTTGCTTCAAATAAGACACAAATACCATTACTTCATAAGATCAATGGAGGGCATTTGCTTGTCCTACAACATCAGATGTCAGTTATTTGTGCACAAACTCAAAAATCCCCCACCCCCATTATCACGAAGAACCCAAACAGATGTTCTCATTATGCCTTTGTGGGAACAGCCACCTGGGATGCCTGCTGGCTCTGTTGTAGCTGCTGGATCTTCACATTCATGACTTCAATCACAGCTGTAAGAAAGATGACAACGTGGAAATTAAATATGTGTGTTATATGTAAGGGTATGGTTGCCTTTGTCTTGGTTGTCACCATAATAAATTATGTTTTCCACTGAACACTTTCAGACTGAGGTGGTTTGTTATTTATCATGTTTTGTTGGAGCATGTATATTGGTAAATTGATTTTATTTTTAGTGGTATAAAATAGTATCTATGTTATGTTAACTTTAAAACAATTACTTTCTACATTTTAGTGAAAGGCTAGCAAAGTTAACTGAATATAACTTTGTTATTAATTTACAAACCCCTATGCAAACTAACAGTATTACATTTTTAAATATTTGTCTTGCTTTGTCATATGCATCATATTAGTAAAAAGAAAACAAAATATCCAGCTTTTATTTTGAAAAATGTAGTGAGAACATTACCTTGTTTCATGGCATGTTTTTCCTGAAGAGCAGGCTGAATTTTCTCTATCTGCTTGGTGAGGAATTCTATTTTGCGTCTGAAGAAAGTCTTTGAGTCTTCCACATTCTACAGAGAAAGACATACAGAGTATGTATTATTTGAATAAAACATTTGGTAAAAAAATACATTATTTATGTATTTTCAAATGAAAATGTATTTGCCTTTTCAACATAGTATCCTGTCCCCACATCCACGAAAACGTTTTCCACGTCATTTAATGTTCCAGGGACATACATCTGGGAAGAAAATTGTCAAGGACAAGTTTGCAGTTCTCAAGAAACATGATCCACTTAACACATCACACAAAACAGCGAAGGAAGGATACAGAGCTGGTAAGTGGCACGAGCAATTCTTTCCCTGTATGACAGAGAGAAAGAGGGGGGAATTAACAATGAATCAACTTCAGCTGCAGTTGCATAGGGGGTTTCACAAACCTTCAAAATAACAGCTTAAAAAAAAAATGCATATTTTGTGCACGGATGTAGACTGAGCCTACTGCTGGGCTGTGTTTTTAAATCACCCACTGCAGTAGTAACTCACCTTTATTTTTTTTGTTCAGGACGTTCATACTTTCTTTTGCTTCGACATATTTCGTCTGGACCACCTTGAGCTGAGCTATTGAAGACGTCAGGAACTCTATCTCCTGCAAAACATTAAAATGGACAGAACAACCGACGTTCATAAAGTCAAAGCGGCCTCGTCCGGTTGAATCCAACAATGACTGGTTTAGCATAGCAACGACAGCTTTACACACATCTCATAACATGTTTAGTGCTGTGGAAATGACCGAAACGAGGAAGCCCATAACACTGACATTAATGTGTCACACCGCTGCCTGACGGGATATTTGTACCGATAGCTTGAGATGTGCTAGCTAGCTAGCTACACCAATTCCCGTTTTCATTCAGACTATTGACCAAACAACTTCGATAACGAATAACGCACTCACAATTTAAATGAACTCAACTTTTTATTTTTACATTACCTGGTCTATTTGGGATTTCAATCCCTCTAATTGAGGCAGGGAGAGGTCTGTGAGATTCACCGCCATGTTGGAATCGCAATGCCAAATGACCCTGCGCGACAGTTTCCGGGTCATGGAGGTGGGCGGTCATTAGTCTGAAACATCGCCCCTCTGTGGACAAGACGTGAAATGCACCCGCTTCCTTCATGAAGACTCTCCTTGCTTACCAATACGGTTTCAACTAAAATGCGCTTACACCGTTCTCGTTAATGTAATGGTTATTATAGTATTACTTTCTCACTGCATGCGTAAAGGTGATATTATAGTGTAGAGTTGACATATCTGTTCCCATTTCTGTGGACATAATACAATGTGATACAATACACAATTGTTGTTTTTGATTCCACATTAAAATAGAGGGGACAAATAATTCAATAGTCATTTTTGGTATGTCCCAAAATGCCTCTGTCATTGTCATCCTCATTTTTAAGCCGTTACCTAAACTTGAAAATGCAAATTCAGTCATCCCCATTTAATGTCAATTTGGCACATTACAAAAATACTGGCTCATTGCAAATTGGCATCATAAGTCAAAAATCACAATATAATATAATATAATATAATATAATATAATATAATTGAAGTTCAGGTCAGGTAACCCACAGAAAATTTCACATGAAACTTCAATAACAGATAAGTTGTATGTGGGAGTGACAATCATTTTTAATTTTAAAGTACATTCGAACTGAAAGTTTAAACATTAAATGACCGTATAACATTGCTAGCACTGATATTATTCAACATTTGTGCTATAGCTCCTTCAAACAACCTCAAAATTACAGCTGACATTTACAAACTCTGGATTATATGCTTCTAGAGAGAAGTATATACAGAGTAAAATATGAGAAAATTAATTCCCCATTAGGAATCATAAGTACAACTTTTAACTGCAATGAGAAGACAGTGTCACAAGGAAATATAAATTAGTGTTGTAAGAACTACATCTAATTATATGTTGTATAGGAACTGATTTGTCCCCAAAGTTCTGAATGATAGTAACGTGTTCACATACAACATATTTCTTGGTCGTAGAAGATAATACTGTAAATACTGTTTTTCAGGTTTCCCCTAACTCTTATAATTTTCACAATGCAGACACCGACTGTTTGCAAGAACACATTTATTAAAAACATTTTCAATTAACACATTGCATTCAAAGACTTCATAAAAAATTAGAAATATATATCTAAAATCAGTCACACTATAGTAACATTTGTTTAAAATTTGAAGCATTGATTAAAACAAAAGAAAAGTAATTTAATCTTGCCAAAATGTGCAAAACCAAAGATTAAGTTAAAGTCATGTCCTCAAGTTTATGTGCTGAAACCATAACATTTAGATACTACATAGAGTGTGTACATCCTGTTTTTAGAATTTTGGTTTACCAACCCATCTACTGCAGGTGAATTGGTAAGCCATAGACCACAGGTGCAGCTCCTACAAGGTGTTTCATATGTGTGATCTGACGTGATGGGCCCATATAGTCCAGGAGGGAAGCTCCAGACCCAGCAGATAACCAGGACTCCAACAAGACCTTGGTGAAGCGATCAATATCCCTATCTGTAACATCCCATAGGTTTCCCAAAAAAAGGGGGCTAAGGAGAAAAAAGAAAAGAAATGTATTAATAGGACAGTAACCGATCCTTATTCAACTGCAAGTAAAGACATATCTCACCAGCCTGCTATGAGGTAGTTGAGGACAATGCCTTGTCCTTCCTGATCACCGCGCACAGCTAGAGCGGCACTACTGCAACCAAAGATGAGAGAAGCTGCTCTCATCTGCCGTTTCAGGACTGCCTGGCCATCGAAGAACCGTGCGCCTGCACCGTGACCCACGTAACTAAAGAGAGAGGGATTTATTGACTGGTTAGCTCCGTTAGCTTTGACACAGTTCATCTTCACCGCTCTTAAAACAGTTGTGCTGTGCTGCCATCGGCAGCTGCTGTTTTAGAGGGACGAAGAAGAATTGATTACTTGACACCTGTCAAAAGGAGCTAAAGGGGGCACGAGCATTGCAAATTTCAACACCAGCAACTTAATCGAACATTTCAAGACGCGTCACGCTAAAGAGCACGACGAATTTACCAAAGCTAAGGGGGAAAAAGAAGGACGTACTGCTTTTTGTTTTACAATATAGTGGCTGTACTTTATATAATAATTATTCCTATATTTATTTAGTTAAAGCTGCAGACTGCAAGTTCGGCGCATCCAGGGCACTCTGTCAGATTTTGAATGTTTACAACTCTCACGCTCCTCCCCCACTTCCACCGACCACCCTCCCCTCGACTTTGTACCCGTCATTGCGTGTGCACCAGATTTCTGTGAACGCGCCCGTCACTTCAGCATCTATCAACGAGATGGAATATACAGAATAAAGTAAAGAAATGTAGCAACCTCTGCATCAAGCTTGAAGCCTTCGAAATCCCTCAGATCACGCCACCTTTGAAACGCGGCTCCAATGTCGACTCTAGTTTTATCACGGGCACGGTCATATTCTCTCTTTTTTCCACCGGTGTTTTCTCTTTCTTGGTTGTTTTGGACCTCCAAGCTTCGGTTTTTAACCAAGGAATTGGAAGCTTGCTAGTGTTGCTACTTCCCTCTGCCATCACGCTACAAACAATTTCAATATATATCAATGTGTGTGCCTGTGATATTGTAACGAGCCCGAGGGGGGAGGGGCTCTGTGTGTGCACTAACACAGCCCTGTGTGCTGAGTGGACTGGATGATGCTGTCGATCTTTGCAAAACAAACAACAGGCTCTACGGGCATGTAGAGGTGCGTTTTTTTCTAAAACCGGATGATTTATGTTGTTCTATCGGAGCATAGTGTCAGCTTCAGTGAATATGATCAAAACAACATGTTGCCGACTGGGACTTTATGTTGCTGTTGCACTACTGTTTATACTGTTCTATTTAAAAATAAATTTAAAAATAAATGGCTTCCATTTGCTGTATTACCACAATGATAATCATATCACAGTCATGCAGGCGTAGTATGATTCTTTTAAATGCACTGGTATCGGTATTGGTACTCGGACCGATACCCACAGCAAGAGTATCGGAATTAGGAGGGAATAATGGTATTGGAGCATCTCTAAACAGGATGTCACATCAATGAGCCTAATAACAAGCCATACTTGTATAAATAAAACAATTAAACAATTAAGAAAAAAGAAAAAGCTTTCGATCGACTAATTGTTTCAGCTTTCATCTGGTACAAACATCTGAGTGATTTTGAACAAAATTACTTTCACTATCTTGCAGTGTCATTGTGAACTTTAACCATTATTCCCTCTCTCTGTCTGTCAGGATACGTAAGATCACAAACTCACATGTACAGATCCTTGGTAGCAACAGCTTCTTCCAGCTGACCCGAGTCAGGAGCAACTCCACACACACCGTCCCAGTCCAGTTTACTTGAATGAGAATGGTAATGTAGTAAACGAGAAGAAAACAGACCAGTGACAGGAAGACATACAGACAAATCCAATGGTTTCCACTGTCATGAGTGCTGGTCTCACCTGCTAAACCATTCCTTGAATTGCCCTTGAGAGTTTCTCAAATTGGCATCAGGGTCCACCACATAAAAGACCTGTCTTGTATCCACACCTTGCTTCAGAATGGACCGAGTGTCAGTCTAAAAGAAAGAATATCCATAACTACCTCTGAACTTAACTGTCAGGAAGTTAATTACATTTACACCACAGGCCATATTGGCACAGCAATGACGTTAATTCTTACCTCTTTCTGAATGCTCAGTCCAATTATAGAGTGCAGAGAAGGCATTCGGCTGACAGAGCGACACCTTAGGATGGAGGTGCTTTCCCATGGCAGCTTCTGAAGGTACTGCAAAAAAACAAAACCAAAATGGTACCTTAACATTCTAGCATTATCCAACCTCACAAAGGACATATTGAAACACTCAATATGTTTCCCTTCGGAAAAAGTCCTCTTCTGTACAGCCTATAGGAAAATGCAGTATTTAATAGGTTATCAAGCCTACTTTGTCCAGGATGAGAACCACATGACCGCGGTGCTCATCTCTGTCTGTGAGTTGGGACACAGCTGAATGGAGAAGCTGGTCACACTCCATGTCCCACTTTGGAGAGATTCCCAGGCTGAATCTCTTAAGGTCTTCTTGTGAGAGCACTGGAGAGGCCGACAGCACAACCTGAAACACAAAAGTTAAAACCTTTAGCGGTTGTTGCTTTGCTGTTCCTTTCCCAGCAGAGACCAAAACTGAATGGAAGGTTATATGTTTATGCTCAAGGTCCACTGAAAAAAAAACAAAAACAAAACACACCTTCAACATTTCCTCACCAACCGTCACTCCCTTTGCCGACAGAGACTTGCAAAGGTTCTTGGCCTGCTTGGAGAGCTCAGGATCTGATGACGGGGGTAGAAGGAAACTCCCCCAGCATCCAAGCAATGCCTCCATCGCCTTCAACAGTCCCTGAAAGAAAGACAGGATGTTGTTTAGACAAAAATCATTCTATTCGTGTGCCCCGTTTTTTGGTCTATATATCTGACCGAGTCGAGTACCTTAACTGTGAACTTAAAGTGAAACTACGTGAATGATGCAGCCACTTACCCCAACTCGAGAGTCAAGCGCCCTGCGGCCCTCCCACCACTTGGCTTTCTCAGACACGGAGCTCACAAGCTTCTGCTCCACCTGAATAGCATCTATCTCCTGAACTAGCCAACTGATGGAGTGCTGCAAAACAAAGACACAAACACAAAAGGCAAAGTAGTAATCAGAGATGTTAATGAAGAAACACAAAAAACAAACAAACAAAAAAAAAAGTTTCTTATCTTACTGTGGCTACAATCCTGTTCTACCACAATGACCGTCCTCACCTGTTGTTTAGAGGTGGGGGTATGAACAGTGACAGGGGAACATCCCTTCTCAAGACGTGTCAGTATGATGCTGTCACCCATCTCCCCAAGTTTTACTCCAAGCACAGACATCACACACACCGTCACCCCTGTACAACAGAGAGAAAGGATATGTCACGTAATGCAGTTCACATTCTCCTTTTGCTTAGCTTGCAAACAGAGGCATCCAGTAATCTGAATTAAATCAGGTTATGGACGAGACAAAAAAACTGCACACTCACTGAGCTAGGCCCCACCTAGTAGCGAAAGGTACGACATACTGGGAGTTTGACCAACTAACAATCTAAACTTTCTGAGAGCAAAATCCACTGAATCACCAGTTTCTTTCTAAAGGTTTACTTTAACCTCTCATAATGCATTATTGCCATGGGAAAACACCATTTGGATGGAATCAAACATAAAAATGTTTGCCACTGTGATCGAGATAGACATTCATATTTTACCAGGTGGAAGCTGTTGAACTTGTTGGAGAAACTCTTGACAGTGGCTCTTGGGGAAAGTAGAGGAGTCAGCAGTTGGGAAAGCAAAGATGTCCGACAACTGCAACAATATCTGTTCAGTAGAGTTCTTGGACTCGTTCGTAGTGGGTTCGTCTAGACTCAGTGCATCCATCTTGTCTGATAGCTCATTGGATGCCTTTCTCAGCTTTCTGTTTGAATGACAAGTCAAAGCAACGTGAATGAAAAATACTTGTGTTGGTGAGGAGGAAAACACGACTTGACACTCTACATTGAAGACATATGCTTACTTGAGACGACTGGCTAAATGCCTGATTGTGTGATGACGACTCGTGATGCCCAAGGAGTGGGCATGCAGCATCGCTGTAGTCATGGGATCCTGCTGTCCGCTGGTCAAGGCCAGAAGACCAGAGAGGATGGTGTAGATGTTGGGGGAGGGGAAGTGGTGGAGGTCCAGCCATGCTGAGCGGAGCAATGACTCAACATCCTCCAGGGAAAGATCGTCTGAGAAAAGATTAAGAAAAATTACAAAACACATGTGGTGATTATGGATTATGAGCCAAGAAGGTTAAAGACTTACGACCAAGAGTTTCAGGCTGTTTACATCTTTATTTGGTTAACAGTTTAGGCATCAAAGCATGTATTATAATATTAAAGGTGCATTTTTATGTCACCATGCTGAAAATAAAGTTTATGATTAATTACTGCGGTTTCACTCTTCTCATATACATACAAATGTTGTAGATCATTATCAGATTGTGTCATAATGTAACTGTAGTAGTGTAAAGCCTCACCTGGTCTGCCGTATGAATGGGAGAGGTGGGCCTGGTGGGTCAGATGACCTCTGCTCCTCAGTTCAGACAAGTCGTCTCTCTCAAAATCACAACACACGTCCCTCCGTAAAACCTCAAAATGTATGTCTAGAGAGAGTAGGGAAAGGGATAAAAACATATCATTACATGATCATGTTCATGTACCGCATTAAAAAGAAAAAAGAAAAAAAAAAAAGATCATTTTGTGCAAATGCCGGATAAGTGTGTATATTTTACCTGAAGCAGGATTGTCTTCAGTCTCATAGTCTGATGTCCTGAGCTGCTCAATGCTTATGTCCAGAACTTGAGTTGTTTCCTCATCAATGGTCCTCATCTTGTCTGGCTCCTCCGCTGAATCTACCTCTGCCCTGGATAGCTCCCTTCTGGATCTTCCTCTTCTTGTTGACGGACGAACTGCCAAAGTCTCGTCATCATCAGAACTGGCCCGAGGCATCGCTGTGGTCTTCGTACCCCTGGTTGGCCTCTTGGGTCGGACCTTCTCTTCAGGTGGATCTGGGGCTGTTTTACAGTTCTGTGCAGCTCTCCTTGTGGTGCATCGCTTTTTGGGGACATCTGTTTTCTCTTTGGCCTCCGCCTGGGTGTTGACTTCTGTGTCACTCTCATCGCTAAACTCCATCTGTATTGAAATATAAGAAGATTTTTATTTTAATTAACACACAAAAAGCTAGTTATTTTTTGCAACAAAAAAAAACCTCTATTCCGATTGGATGCATACCATGTACTTGGATTTCTTTGTGCGTCTGGGGGCTGCAGGCACCTGGTTGGGCTTTGTCTTGAACTGGCGACAGCTCTTCATACACATGAAACTGTAGCTTAGGGGCAATCCTTGGGGCTTTTTGCACCGAGGAAGGGGCTTTCATCTTTTGAACAGGAGTACAGGCCAAAGTAGGTACCACGGTGTTAAAGTCAAAAGAGCCAAGGTCCCTAACGGATCGCTCTGGCTTCACCATCACTGGTGTCATGGGAACTAGTTTCTTTCCTTTGGCTGAGGAGCTTGTCACCTGTATCCTTGGCTTGACAACCTTGACCTTCTTGGCCTCCTTCGTTTTGCTAGTAATATCTAGGTCTTTGGACTCTTTAGGATTCTTAAGTGAGGATGAGGGAGGCACCAATCTTTCTTCTGATTTCAGCTTTTCATCGTCTTTTGGTGCATTCCAAGTCCAAGCATTTGAGAAGAGCTCCTCTGGGGTGCAACCCTTTTTCTCAGCCAAGGTAACCAATGACACAATGGCTTTGGTTGCCATTAGGCCTGCTCTAACAGGTCTTAGGACAGGAGAGGGTGTGGAATCAACAAATGCCAAGCCAGCTTCCAATACTTTCCATATACCACAGACCTTGTTAAGCTTTGGTTCCAGACCAGACAGGGCCATGCGAAGGTACACACGGCCCACTATGTCCTGCATCAATGCGGGATTAGACGAGCTCTTGGTAGGGCCACAGGCAGGAAAGAGCTTATCCAATTTAGCACCAAGTTTGGCAACAATACTCTTACAGCGAGCTAATGTTGCTGATTGAAGTTTCAAACTGACTTTGGCTTCATTGGATCCAGCTGGAGCACCAGATCAGCCTGTGTGGTGGCCCAGCGCGCAGTGGCACGGCCCAGACTGGGCTCAGAGCAGCAGGGGCACTGGCAGTCAGACTCGTGTGCCAGGGAGGAGAGCCAGCGGCGAGGCTGGGCTTTCAGGGGCGGGGAGCTGGACAGATCTCTAACCACAGGTTCTTTGCCAATCCACCTAGTGCTCAGGATGTCCTTAAGATCATCCTCTGGGGCAGGAAGGGGCGTATGGCATTTCTGCGCCGGTCGGCCTTTCCTAGGTTTGATTTTAACTTCTGCCTTTTGCACCTGATCAGAAAAATCTGAGAAAAGAAATAAGTACACTTAGCAGATAAAGGCAAGGTACATGCTACTGTATTACATACTGTATTACATTAGACAATAGTCCAGACATAAAACAGAAACAGCAATAACTTGAATGTTAAGTGTTCTTTTAAGTTACAAGTTACTTGAAATTAAATCACAATTGTTGAAAACTAATAACTCAGTGTGATCAAATGATGAAACAATTTTACTGAAAATAATAAAAAAATAGTATTGAATAGATGTCCAGCCTTATTTCACTGGTGAAGCTTTGTACAGACCTGTACAGAGTTCCAGAATGTTTCTGACTTTATCTAAATCAATTCGAGTTTCCTCTCTCTCCCCCTGCATCAGCTCCAACTCAGCTTTCATCACCAGCAGCTCAGCACATCTAAAACAATGGCAAAACCAATAGCAAAGAAAAAAAAATATCAGTGAATTCCATCAAAGAAACAGGAGTTTGTAATGTGACCACATTAGCTGTTATCTATTGTACATCTATACTGTGCAGTGTTCAGGGTCTATTATATGAACAGCATTATTCAGCATGTACTAAAGGAACAAATGAATATGGTTATTATATTGGTTTAAATAAGGTGCATAATGTACAATCCAACACTGCAAATTTAACAGCCTTGCACCTTTAAATATAGAGCAGTGAGGAACACGTCTACAAAGTATATCCTATTAGAGTTGAATCAGCACATCTAAAAAAAATATATCTAATAAGCTTCTTATAACTGGCAACTGACTGCTGTATTTGATTGCAGTGGGCTGTACAAGTGAACTATAACTCAACCGTTTTCAAATTAATACGCAAGAAAACTATACTGTATAGATTGTATTTTACCAGTTCAAAATGACCCCAGTAAAAACCCTGCTTCACTAGTTACATTTTAATCCAGTACCATGCATATTTACACACCGGCTGAGTGCTTGCAGCTTGATGGCCAGTTTGAGAGCTTCTAGACATTGGAGCCTGGCATCATTGACGGCCCCACAGCTGCTCCTCACAGCCACAACCTTCATAGAGCAGTTTAACAGCTCGGAGAGCAGCTGCCACTTCAGCACCAAGTTATCTCCTGCTCATAGATCAAGAGTGAGAGTGAGAGAATCAACATGGCAGTCAGCATTAAAAGAGACGCCAATAAGGTGTCGGAAGCTATTCATTGTAAGTGCATGTGTGGGAGAAAAGTACCTTGATCGATGAAGTGCATGTCCGAGCTGCTGCTGCTGCTGTTAGACCCATACAGGCCCTTCCCCACTAAAGTGACCAGCAGACTGCAGAGAAGCTTCAAACTTTCATACAGGACAGTGTCCGGGCTATTTACACCTGAAACACAATCATAGGTCCTTGCTTAGTTGAAGATGCAAAACTCTACATTCTCATAATTCAAAATCAATAAAGAAATCCATCTGGTTATATTCAGTGCAACCAATGCTTTATCGAACCGTGCTGTGTGATACGGCCTCGCTGGGCTTGGGGCAGCGCAGCTGTGTCCAAACTCAGGTAGGCGCTGCAGGTCTGGAGCATCCGAGCACGAAGCAGGTACCAGCTCTTTGACTGCCTCAGCTTGTTCACTTCCTTAAGCACCTCACACAGATAAGATACTCCACGATCCACCTGACATATGGTCAAACAGGAAAGGGGCAATTTGATAGGATCACCTATTCCAGCCAATAAAAATAAATAAATAACGCACGAAATACAGTTAGTAGATAGTCACCTACCTGCCCAGTGGTGTAGCAGTACTGAGCTTTCAACAGAACGGTCAGCATAGCCAGAGAAGAAGGTCCGTCAGCAGTGGTATCAGAAGAAAGACACTTTTCTGCTTGCTCTAGCTGGGCCTGAAAAACAGCACAATATTCAAAGTGAGATAATGTTATGAGATCTTGTATGTTTGCTACAGATACAGATTACAAAAGTGCATTACCAAAGCCAGTTCAGGGGTGCCCACATCCAGGAGGAGGCTGGCTGATTGACAGAGGGAGCTGGCACATCCCTGTGCATCAGCAAGTTGACGTGAAAGTCCAATCGCAAGTTGGTAAGCTTCCAAAGCCTTTAGAGGCTACATAAGAGAAAGAGAATTGATAAATACTAATGATTTAATCACCAATGATGTGAAGACTAGTTACCACGAACCACAATCTCTTCAAAAACCACCCCAAAGAATGACGTTGACCACATTCTGTATCATTACCTTTCCTTTGAGTTTAAAGAGAGCTGCAGTCACAGCAATGGAGCTACAGGTCTGTTTGGGGTTTCTGACGGAAGGCAGGACTCGACTCTGCAGAAGAGCAGACCACTCATCGAGTGCTCTTTCTAAAGGCTTGCACAACTCTAAAAGGAATTAAAAAAAATACTGTCTGTTAATCTCACGACAGCAAGTTACTAGCACTTAATAGCACTTGGTGGACAACATGTCATCGTTGAAGTTTAACCATCATCTTACAGGTGTCTAAAAGATGAAAAATGGTTCTTACTGTTCTCTGCAGCCAAGTTAAAATGCAGGCCTTCATAGACGAGGAGGCTGTCTTGTGTCTTTTGCTTGTCTTCATAATCAAAATCATTGGTTTCTACGGGATTAGCCACACACTGTGTCTGCTCACGTAACTCCCGCATCTTTTTGTCCCGTTCAATGGTCTGTCCAAAAACACACAGGCACCATTAATTAATCACAAGACAATGGGTCAGTGTACTAAACTAAGACTTAAATCCAGATAATAAATGATGAACAGTTAGACAGTCCAATAGAACTTCTTACAGTTGAAAATAACTGTTACTCATTTCAGTTTCACAAAAAACAACAACAACAACAAACAGAAAATTAAAACAGTACACGATATACTGACAGATACGATGAAGCTCACCTCCTGAAGATTCTTCTCCAGAGTGCAGATATAGAGCCAAAGTAAAGTGTTGGCCTTGTCATCCTTCAGTCTGTCAGCGTTCTCTGGAGTCTCTGGTTCTTCTTCAAGTAGCCGTAAAGCTTCATGCGTAAAATCAACTGCCGTGCTGTAAAGTTACACATCGATATAATGAACACTGACAGAGTAGGCTGCCGCCCATGTCGGCCCAGCAGGGCTTCAGATTAGCAATTTAACTGTTTGCCCATAGCACACAATCTGATCCCACATAAGAAAGTTGTATTTTTTTTTTATCAAAGAGCCCCACTGATTAGAAATTATTCAAATAAAAAGGTTCCTACCAGTCAGTCTGTTCACTGAAATCCTGGTAACAGACAACTTGGGCCATTTCACAGAGGTAGACAGCACGCAGATGAGTGTGGGCGCTGTCCTCGTGGCAGATGTCCAACAGATCACAGAGTGTGTTGTAACGCTCCTGGGCCGTGTCTCCCGTCACCTCCTTATAGGCACGCAACTCTTCCTCCAGAAGGCAGAGCATTACTCGCTCATCTGGGAAGTCAGGTCCAAAACCATCCCGTAATGTCCTGTTTCAGAATAATTCCATTTATATTCCATGAAATACATTCTCTGAGATCTTAATGTCACAAAATAAAAACAACCCTTCACTAGAATTTGTATATACCTGAGACGGATGTCCTCCTCAGAGTTACGGGCAGCATCTGTCTTCGTTTTAACCCACAGAGTGACTGGTTCGGTCATATGAGTGGTGATTTTGTCCCCCAGAGCCTTCAGCCACAGGATCACCCAGTCCAGGGCTCGCTCAAGCAGTCCAGACCGCCGAGACGTCTGTACAGCCAGCATGAATGGCCGGCTCAACTAGGTAGTCAAAAGCCATGTTAATAATACAGATTAGTATAAAAAAAAATGTTATAATTAAATGAACAGAAATTAGTTTGATAAAATAAAACATGCTTGGAGAGCTTACCCTATCGGCAGAGAGTGAGACGGGGCAATTCTTACAGAGATCCCTACATAGGATCTCAACAAGTGTGAAGGCTTGGTCATAGAGACGCCGGTTGAAAAATCCACATGCCAAGTTGCTCAAAGCAATCACTGAAAATATCACAGACATAATGTAATATTAAAATGAGCAAAATGCCAGAACAATTACATATTAAGTGTCTACATATTCTCATTTACGTAAGCATTTCAGAACTGCTCAAGAGACCCGGGAACACTAAGGCTCTAGGTGCAATAATCACCTGCTTTGATGAGAAGGTTTTCACTTGTCAGTTTATGCAGCTCGGTCATCATCTGTCCAGCTGTGGCTTGGCAGTACAGCAGCACTCTGTTCAGTGTGTCACTGTTCTCCAGCTGAGAACAACAAATCACAATCAGTACTAAAACCTAGAGCAATGGCAACACTGTGTAGCTGGGTGACTCTTATTTTTCAGTTTGTGGCCATCATTATGAAATTGGTTCCTATAGAAGCAGCCTCACCTGTGATGCAAGCATGCTCTCATAAGCATATACGAAGCCTTGGTAAATACTGAAGCAAAGGGCCTGTTGCAGCTTGCTGCCCTCAGCCTGGCATGTCGAATCCTGTAAATAAAGCAAAGCACAGGTTAGTAATCTGTTTAAATTCTCAAGAAAATAAAAGTTGCTTTCATATTCCTTTTTAAATGGACCCAACAGTGATCTAATTTCACAGACTGTTCCCTGATTGGCGCACACACAAAAAAACTGAATAAGGCCAGTAATTACACTCACCTGTTTACGCATCTTTACCATCAGGTCTTGATGCTCCTCACTAAAAGAAAACCAAGCCAGGAGCCCAGGTCCACTTAATCCCTTGCCGTAGCCACTTTCAACAGCCCACACCACTATTCCACAGCCTTCCAGGACTGCATGAGCTTCTCTGTCCCCCAGATCAGCTGGAAGAGACCTCAAGGCTCTGGCACACTCTATCAAAGCTTGGGCACACTCCTCGCCAGCCTTCATTGTAGAATGAATCTTTACTGCCCATCTGGCAAGCACTGCAGCTGTACACCGACAGTCACAGTCTCTTACCTTTCTCTCAGTGTCATTCAGAAAGGTGGAGACCAGACCATAGTGGCCAAACTTACAAAGCACCTTCACTATAATAATCACTATTTCAGAAAGCGTATATAGACTTGATGTCTTAGTAGACTGCTTGGACATGTCCTCCTCACAGCCTTGAACGCCAGTCCAACAGCTGTTGAAAAATGTGTGCATTTCCTGGAGAAGAAAAGAAGCATCGTCCGTGGTTAGAGCTTCACAGCTACTCTCAAATGCAGTGATGGCAACCTCTGCGTATATGGGGGCTTTGGAGAAAGAGGGGGTTGCACTGTCTGTGTCCAACAACATAAGGAAGCTCAGAGCTTGCATCTGGCAGTGGAGTTTGTCACGGGGATTCAGGATTTCCCCGTCTTTGGTCGTAGATAGTCCGTTCCAAAGCACCGAGAAGCAGCTCCGTACAAGAATGCAGTAGTCCTCTGCCTATAGACCGTACAACAGTGGTCACCTTGTTAATGCTAACACTGAAAAGGCAATCATGCAATGCAATGTGGCATAAACAGCCAATGTAAATACACTAAAATAGAAATTGCCACATACCTGTTGGGCTGGGAAAAGCCTGATGTAAAGCAACCCAGCTACATGGCTACATAGACTGTAAGCTTCTAGGGAGCTTAGCTTCTTGACAATATGGAAAATGATCTTTTCCATGTACAGTGGACTGCTCTGAGCAACAAGTGCTGCAGAAATATCATATCCCTGAAGGGAAAGCTCCACCAGCCGGACCAACTGACCGACATGGTCCAATGTAGGTGATCCAACTCCAAGTTGATGGTTACAGGCTCTGATGACCCTGTCACACAGTGTCCGACCCTGAAGGCCTGATCGACTCTTCACATAATTCTGCAAAATATAAATATTAAAAAAATTATTTATAGATGA
This sequence comes from Chelidonichthys spinosus, assembly GCA_029853015.1. Taxonomy (NCBI): domain Eukaryota; kingdom Metazoa; phylum Chordata; class Actinopteri; order Perciformes; family Triglidae; genus Chelidonichthys; species Chelidonichthys spinosus. Next base: position 17,473,320 of record CM056822.1, read on the forward strand.
CTGTAATGTGCTTTGTGTATATATGAAAACCTGCCTTATTTTAACACAGCAAATGGATCATTTTGAAGGTTTTAATCATGGATTAATGTTGCCTAAAAGCCAGTGCTTTGAAGAAGTTATCCTGGACAAGTGAAATAATGACGTGTGACGTAACTATAAATAAGTGGTTTGAACCATTTAAATCACGACTGTGCTAACCTCGAGCTCTTGAAGTAAAAGCTCCGTGTCTTTCACAGAGGAGGTCCGCTTGATGTATTCGTCCACTTTCAAACACTTCATGTCGGCAGCTGTGGAAAACACATTGTTAGGGCGTTTAAATCCAAACGTCAATAAAACGCGGAGCCTAGCTTAAGCTAACGTCTGCGTCAACGTCAGCCACAACATGACACTGTTCAACCAACGTTTGCTAGCTTACTTCCAGAGAACAAAGGGTGACTTACTTTAAAGAGAAGACACTTGTGGATACACTTGAGTTCACAGCGGACACAAACCAGACGTGTGGTCCATAATAACACAACCAAGCAGCGGTAATGTTGCTGCTAAACACTCACGGAAACTGTAGCCGCGCGCATTGTATTTGAAAGACGATTGCTAACCAATCCGACAGCACATCCGCTTTCACCCGGAAATACAAGGATTTATGGGTATCGTAGTTTTATAATCATGATCAAACTGCTGATACACTGTCAAATCAATGAGTTGTCCATTAAATAAAAACACGTTTTAAGCATCTCTCTGCATTTGTATTGACTCCGGCGGGCTACACTAAATAACAGTAAACCAATTCAAATACAATAATTCCCTTGTCCATCCAGGACAGCTGAAGTAGACGTGACATTCCTTGTATTTGGTCTTCTTTAGATGGATTAAAACGGATTTGAATTTGTAACAAAGTGGTGATACATGGAGGTTTGAAGACATTATTAATTATTGTATTTATTATATTTTTAATTAGAAACGATATTCTCCCTCTTACTTAATTTTAATACGTATTACTGGTAGTCATAATCACATCAAAATGTACCTACTGTTTTTTGTATTATTATTATATTTATTTTGATGACAGGAAATTAAAGCTTGAATTGGAAATGACTGAATAACAGTATTTAATTCAATTAATTTAAAAATAGAGGGGCAGGGAAGCACAAGACAGATTCCGTGATCAAAAGACAGACCAAAACCACAATAGCTGCAATGGATACAGAGTTTCTGTGAATGAAGACAGCACAATGAGGTGTGTGGCTCTGCAATATAATAATCATCTTTATTGATATTGCACTTATCAGAGGCAGAGTTTACAAAGTGCTTTTAAAAGAAGATGGTCAGACATCCAAAGATTACTGAGGAACTACGCCTCTCTTCTTGATGACGTGTTCCATTGCAGTCTTTTCACTTGTGTCCAGATCGATGTTGTACTTGGCCAGGATTTTCAGGATGGGCCTCAGTTTTAGCCACCACTGTACCTTTGGAATACGGTGTCTGTGGAGTACAACATTTGTTAGTACAAAGAGGAACGCAACACCGCTCTCAAAACACTAGGCAGTCCAATAATGTTTGCAAGACATTCAATTAAAGCTGTAATAAGTGATTTTTGACCACTAGGGGGCAGAACGACTCCAAAGCCAACTAAGCTTTGAGGCTAACGTGTTATTAATCAACTGCCTATATGCTCATGTAGCACAACCATAGTGACATGGACATATTATTGGAGTCCTCTTCATCGCTATAAACTGTTGCTGTTCCACTCACTCACAAACAAAGCCAAAGAGCACAAATGACAAGGAAATAGATTGACCGGATAGCATCAAAGTCTTACTTAAAGTCAGTTTGATCTTTAAGTTCTGCCAGAGGCTGGAAGACCAAGGCTCTCCTCTTCATGCCCAGCACACAGGCTGAATCTGGGGTGTTGGCAAAAATACGACCTAGAGGTTTTGGATTAAACATAATACAATTAGCACAGGGAGGAAGGGATTTCTTACACCACAATTGTATACAACATGTCCTCACCGTGTCTGTAGCAATCCTTCAGCTTGTCAGTCAGCCATAACACAGACTTGATGCCCATCTTGGTGCCAAAGTTCCTGTCGAAGGGACTGGGTGTTCCACCCTAATAACAGAAGATAGATTTCCCCATGTTTATCAAACCTGGTAAATATATGTCTGCATACTCCAAACAGAAGATGTGCATCTTGCCATCTAACCTGCTGCATGTGTCCGAGGACATTCTTCCTGCAGTCAAACACACCCTTGCCCTCCTCTGTGTACAGGTTGAAGATGAAATCAGTGGTGTAGTTGACATTACTATTCTCATTTCTGAAACAAAAGAAGAATATTGGGTGAGATATGGAGCCACAGTGAGGGTGTAGAGTGTAAATTAGATTCTAGAAAGGAACAGAAATGACATGAATTCCCACAAACCTCAGAATCAGTCCTCTCTTCACTGTGGTCTTCATCTTCGCCACCAGATGTTCCACATTTATCTAGAAACGAATCATTTTTCAGACCACTGAAGCATGTCATCACTTAGCCTCTCTTTTGTATACTCAAAAGGACAGACCTCTAAGTCATGAATGTTGAACTTCTCTTCATAAATATAAGCGGCATCAGCTCCAGATGCCAATCCAGCCATGGTTGCCAGGTAGCCACAGTATCCTCCCATCGTCTCAACAATGAAGACTCTCCTCTTGGTGCCGGCAGCAGATTGTTTGATCCTGTCGCATGTCTGACAAAGAGAAAGAGAGAAGGAGGATTATAATGATTATGATTATGTTTTTGATGTGTCTGGTGTTTGAGTTCTATAACCTTTTCTTTTTTCTTTTTTCTTTTTTACCATGGTTATAGTGTTAAGTGCGGTGTCAGTGCCAACACTGAAGTCAGATCCAGGAACATTGTTGGAGACGGTTGCAGGAATAACCACAAGGGGAAGACAAAGTTCCTCATACTTCTCTCTCGCCTGCACCAACTCCAGACCCCCAACAAATGCCTAGCGAAGACAGGAAGGAAGTCAAGAGGAAGTCTAATCAGTCAGATGCAATCTACATGCTGAGTTATAGTGTTTTTCAACTATATTCCCAATACTCACCTCAAAGCCTCCGATAATGACTAAAGCATGAATGTTAAATTTAGCGATGTTCAGACTGATCTCCTCCATGCACTCACTCGGCAGGGACCTTTAAAAAGGGGGAAAAAACACAGAATTGTTGCAAATGTTAAGGTAAGAGCACTTTTAATAACAGTGAAACATGCACTGTTATCCCAATGGACAGGGTTGGTTTGTCAAAAATATCTCACCTCTTCGTGCCCAGCAGGGAGCCCCCCTTTCCAGTCCATCCTGCTACCCCAGACCAACCGATAGGCTCAATCTGTGCAGGGACAGAGTGCATGCTCTATCACGCTCTGAAAGTAAAAGCTTTATTCTTTGTTTAATTTTGTGTAATTTTACCATTCCGTGGGCCAAGCCATCGAAGCCGTCATGCACGGCCAACATCTGGTGGCCCTGAAGGAGTCCGGTCCTGACAGTCGAACGGACTGTGGCGTTCATTCCAGCACACGGAGCTCCCACATTCAATATGGCAATGTTGATATTACTCTGGCACGCGCACATTCACAGAGACATTTGTCAGGATAAATGCATTTTCCACTGAGACTTATCGACTATGAGACGGTGGATGCACACTAAAGATGGTTCAACTTGGTTCCTGACCTTTGTATCTGGGGGTCGCACGTGAGCCAGCATTTTGTAAGTGTTCCAGTTGTTCTCAAAACTCCTAGCATACAGAAATGTATAGACATTTAAAAAGCAACACCTCTCTTGTGAATATTTAAAAGATAATGCAGAGAGGCGCATGCCTCACTTTCCCCTGAGCTTCACGGCATCGTCAAACCTCCCTTCGCCCATGGCTGTAGTGACATCTTTAGTCTGATGTGACAGAAGTTCAAAAACACAAGGGAAACTCAGAATTGAATCAGATCTGGGAGGTGGGGGGGGGGGGGATCAGAAATGTTTTGCACAAACCGAAGAAAGGTGATTTAATCTAGATATTAAACAGATTTGACTCACCACTTGGACGCACTCCATGAGAGGTAGCCTGACAGCCATGTTTCCAGACAAGCTGACCACACACGCGGGAGTGTCTGGTGTCGCCTCCAGCAGCGCCATCACAGCCTCCACCCCCATCCTGCTGGCCTGAATCATCAAGATTGAACAGCAGGCAGTTAGAGAAGCACGTACACATGTTTTTCACTAATGAGAAAGAAGTGTTGAATATTTGACCAGTTTATAGATGGGACAGTGTTTGTATTACCAGGATTCTGTCAAAGGCAGAAGGCGTTCCTCCTCTCTGCACGTGGCCCAAGATGGTGGTGCGGGTGTCAAAGCCTAGCTTCTTTGTTATCAGCTGCACAGAGGGATTGTGATTTTAATTCCCATATGAAGACACTGTGTGTGTGCTGGTATATTTGGTGATCTGCCATTACAGACCTCCTTGATGGTGTCACATGTGATAGCTGTACCACTGCGGTTTATCGCTCCCTCTGCAACGATGATAATATTCAAACGGGAGCCGCGACTTCTTTGCTGAGAGAGAAAGAGAAAATCTTTAAGATCAGCAAGCACACTTTCACTTCTTCTTCTTTTTTTTTTTTTTAAATAACTAGATTAGAATTAGTCATTGACGATGATGCAGCACAAGACATTTACGTCTGTCAATCTCCTGCACAGATGATCCTCCCATCCATCCTCTGGTGGCATCTCTGGGATGAACACCCAGTCAGCACCGCAGGCCAGAGCTGTCACCAAAGCCAGGTAGCTGTAGGTAAAGAGTCATGTGCAACGGTTCAAGAGTCTTTTCTAAAACTGTGAAGCTGAGATGATGATGTTTCATATCATAAATTTGACTTCTTTCATAGCCTCAGCTGTTCTCTGTGGTACAGCTGTTAATTAGTACATTTAAGCATGCTAACAATTTAACCAGCAAAAAGAGCAGTGGGCATGTTGATGTCAGGATTCAGCTCAAAGCAACACTGAGCTTAAGTACAGCCTCACGGAGCTGCTTGGCTGAAGACTAAGTTTCACTATTTCATCCTCACAACTTATACAGTATGTTTTATATGTATTTGCACCAGCAGTTTAGCGACTGCATCACTTGTAAACCCCCATAAACCCCCATGCCCACACACAGGCTGTACTCACCCACAGTGTCTGCCCATAACCTCCAGGATGAAGGTTCTCTGGTGACTGCAGATCAAACACAAAGCACGTCAAATGACATGGCAGGTCTGCCCGTTAAGTAAATGCATAAATGGTGAGGTCCATACCTCTGTGCCGTGGTGGTGATGGCATCCACTATCTCGATGATGCGATGCAGGGCCGAGTCTGTGCCGATGGTCATGTCGGTGCCGCAGAAGTCGTTGTCAATGGAGCCCACCATACCAACGATATTGAGATGGGAGGAACCCTTGGCCTCAGCTGACGTGATCTTACCTGAGACAACAGGTGACAACGCTATCAGATGCTACTGTTGAATCTCAGTGGCTGGGGCCTAAATGACCAACATGGCTAACTAAAGGCACATGTGTGTGCAAATAGACATTTATTCTTGTTGCTTAGGGACAGTTCAGTACTTATGGAATGGACCACCGGAGGAAAATGGGGGGGGGGGGGGTTAGTCTGAGTTGTCGATTGCAGGTCATGTTAAATTAAATATATCATCGGGGGGGTTATGCATAAATTCATCAGAGGTCCGACAATCTCTCCGGTGGGTCTTAAAATAAATAACGAACGGTCCCTTAGAGTGGATTTTGGACTCTCACCAGTTTTGACCAGGTCTACCAGCAGTTCACTCCACTCTTTTCTGAACTGATTGGCACCCGTCAGACTGCCGTCACCACCAATCACACACAGGTTGGTGATTCCCAGCTTCACCAGGTTACAGGCGGCCTTGGTGCGTCCCTCTTTGGTGCGGAAATCCTGACAGCGGGCGCTTCCAATCACAGTCCCACCCTGACATTATGAAAGGTGGAAGGGTTTCAAACAATAATTAGACGGAGACAGATTAGGAGCAGGGGTTAGGTAATCGGAAACCTACGTGTGTCATGTCTAAGGTCCATTAAATCTTATGCTATTTAATGAACCTTGGCATTTAGGCTAAGTGACCGTTTGACCTACAGAGCTGCACTGTAAAGGCTAAGGAGTTACTAGAGTTACACATTAACTAACTGATCACAAGTTAAACATCAGTGTGGAGATGAGGAGCATGCACACAAGTATGCTTTCCCATCCTTGGCTTGTTCTCACCAGCTGAAGCATCATTGACACACTCTCCCAAGTAGCAAGACGGATATGGTCTCCTCCATCCACCAGACCCTGGTAACCCTGTCAACAAATAGAAGACATGCCTCTGTGAAAAGGGAAGAAGCTTCAGGCTAGGATTCACTCTGCCACGTGCATTTCAGTCCAACGAGTTTTGGGTTCATTATGTTGGGATTTGCTGATTATTTATACAGTTGACAGTGTGTTGGACAATGGAATAGTGCTGATAACAATATGTAGATCAGAGTAAATCTTTTATTCTATTAATAATATGTAATTTCTCATGCTACATGCAAACATTCAAACTTTTAGGTAATGTTCCTTTTTCTGTTTATATGACTGTTAACTGCAACTTTTGTGGTTTTGGATTGTTGGATAGACTTGATAGTATGCAAACTGAAAATAGAACCTGGGGAACTTGATGGTGGGGGTTTTGGCCATTATCATTTGTATTTGTTTGACATAAAATGATTCAGTGAACAATAAAAACCTTTCAAAAGTGGTATTTACCTCATGGACAAAATACACCTTGGCTCCAGTGTAAATTCCCACTCGGACTGTGGCCCTCACAGCTGCATTCATACCTGTAAGCACAGTGTGCACATTAGCCCATATTATTATATGAGGACCTTGTGATTGCACTTAAACTCAGGAGGAAAGAATGACTGAATGGAATTATGGGAAAACGGTGGTGAAAAGAAAACCTTTAAAAAAAATAGTACAATTTTATTGGACACTGTGGACAGCAGTTAAATAGTCAGTGATAGTGAAAAGCTTGTATTGCAGTAAAGGCAAGTGGGTGACTCTCAACATTCAGGGGTCGCTTAAAGGACAAGATGTGGATAGATTGGCTTCAAGGGTGCCAAGAGCATCTCCGCTTACAGTGTCAAGGAGGAGAGGAGAGAAACAGAGCAAAAGACGGCCGTCTCAATTCAACTCACCACTTTACAGACGCATGGCAAGGAGGTCATGCCTCTAAAATTAGCACCCATACAGTGTTAGAGAGAGGAAGAAGGATCAGAGCAAGACACCTGGATACTTGAGGATATCATGGTGACTTAAAAACAGGGTTAACAAGTTGTGTTTTGCATTTAGACTCGCACTGAAGCCTTATAAAGTTCAGATCGGCAGAAAAAACAGAGAAAAGATCTCTGTCTCACACACTTAAACCCCAGACTTGTGTGGGGGTCACCGACACACTTCCCAAAGGTCACAGTGGCGATATTCCTCATCAAGTTAAAGGTCAGGGGAGAGGCTGTCTCACTCTGTGGTCATAGCAGCTTTCGGTAAAGGATTCATGCTGCCCTTTTCCATAAGGTAGCTCTATGACTCACTAAAGTATTACCAGTGATAACAAAACAATATGAGTTGTCACATTTTATATAACAGTTAGCTGCCATTATGATCATTACAACGGGCTAGACTTGATTAGACTAGAGCCATAGCAGCAATGCTTGTCAAAGACAAGCAATCATATTAGGAGGAATCAAAATTCTATATTTCTAGGTTTCTGATCACTTTACCCGTGACCCTGAATACAGGATAAGCGGTAGACAATGGATGGATGGATGGATGGATGATCACTTTAGGGCTCAAATACTTCTTTGTGATGAAAACTTGTTGTTGATTGGTGAAGTAGTGACTTCACACACTACGTAATCTCACCTGCCTGTTGAGGCAAACACACAGCAGACATGCTTTGCATTGACATTCCACATTTCATGCCACCCTGAAAAAACCCTTCTCTTACCCTGGGCGTCGCCTCCAGAGGTCAGCACGGCGATCGCCCGACCCACTCCCATCTTGGAAGGGTCGATAGAAGCCGTTTGTGCCATGGTCCTGGAGCTGGAGCTGGCTGAGGAAAAGAGGCCTTGAGTGTAAGAGTCCCTGCTGTACAGTGTGGAGTACAAGGAACCTCTCAGCCTGACGGTGAAGGTAAAGTAATACCAGTTGCAAAAGTGCTCAGCTTAACTATCCTCTTGGCAGCCAGACATCAAGACACACATAGTTTCACAAACACATTTAGATGGGCACAAGTACACAGTGCCTATTAAAAGTATGCAACCCCCCTCCTCAACTCCCACCCCATTTGTCATTTTTTCAAATTTTCTTGTTGAACATTGAATCAGAGGCAGCATAGTTTTTTGCTAAATTTTAAATGAGAAAATTGGAATTATGTAATTTTGATGAAATGTAACAATTTAAAGCTTCTACTTGGTAAAAATGTCTTATCGGCAGATATGATGTCATTTTGGATATGTTTTGAAAAAAACCCATGCCTTTCGGTCCCAACAGCGGTATTGTTTTGCTGTTTTAATCAGTCCCTGTTCATTTATGTGCTTTACATTTTCGGTAGCAGGTTTTCTATGACCTTTGCAACATTCATTAAATCATTTTTGTTTTACCAAATTCTGTGACTCCACAGATTGTGTGACCACAGAGGCCACTATTCGCATGTATGATGTTAAAAACGTGTATTTGCATATTTTGCTCGAATCTTTCCGTATAATACTTTTCTCTGGGATACTTCTTTGGATTGTAATTTTGTTCGCAAAGATAATTTGATTTTCTGAACATATTCTTCCCGTATGAAACGGCAGGGGATTATTAATGTGAGCATGGAGACAGTCTATGCTTCTTGGATTTGTGAATGCAATCCACCAATGATCACAGAGTGACCTCTGTGGTGAATCTGATGGGTCCCTTGATTTGGTGTAAGACTGACTCACTACATTAAACTGAAGGGACATTCAACTTTGCTATATTATATATATTTTTTTTTATTAAAAAATATGTACCCTCATAGATATTAAGTGCCATAGAAATGATGTCTTAGATTTGTTTGAAAATATTTGTTGTCTTCATTATGCAATCTTTGGAAATAAGTAGCTGTTGGACCTTTTAGATTAAGTTGTTGAATACTTGTCACCTTGATTGCAGCTCCATTCAGGGACAACAAATTGTGTATTCTTTGTTTTTCACCGGCACTTAATTTAGTTCTAGTTTAGTTCTTAATTGTTTCATTTTTTAAAGTAGGTGTTTGGTGATTGGCATCAAAAAGTTCCGTTAACATCCCCTGTGATTCAGTGTTGTATCTATCATACTATAATTTACAATCTGCTGTCACAGCATTAATTCAATTACCATGACATTGGAAGGTCTGACAATCAGGTTTAAGTCTTTAGGTCTCAGTATTCAGAATGACAGGGATAGTTCTTTAACTGTCTTAGCGGCTGCTTACCAGCATCTCCCGGAGGATGAGAGCTGGAGGTCGTCTTGCTGTCACATTCAGATGCTGAGAGGTCAGTACCAACTGAGGAGGGAGAATGGTAACACATGAAACACAAGCCTCCAGACTCAAGTGGAGGTGCTATAGAAAACTTCTTCTTAAGGCACACCAGAGTGCAAGGCAGCCGCTCACTCACATGATAGACCCTTTCTACAAAATTCCACAGCCCTTTCTCTCATGTCACACACATGTGTGAAGTCCAATATGATGAAAAGACAGGTTATAGTCCCACTGGCCTTAGCATGTCTTTTGCTATGAGTTGCAGCTGATAGGCTTGTTACTGGGGAAGTGGACCAGATAGCAAGTACATACACATATTTGACACATCTCCATTTATTAAAACAAAGAAACAAAAAGTCTCCTCTGAATTCAGCTCATCACATATGTCCAGGTCAATAAAGATTAATGTTGTATTCCTTGCTAGAAGATGAAATTGGTTGCACACAAACAAGACCTCTGGGATTTATAAATAGATGGTTCCTACTCACAAAGCCAATAATTCACATGAACATTTGAATGTGTCTGTAGGTCATTTCTGTATGAGAGGGAATTCAACCAGGACACAATTGTCAATTGCTTTTTAATTGACTACTCTTCGGGAAGCAGCCACATTAAATGGTATGATTCCTGTCCTGGAATTATGGCTCAGATAGGAAATGAGTAGCCTACTACACACCTAGAGAAAAAAAGAAGGAATAATCAATGTGACAACAGTGAGAGTGGGAAGTGTGTCTCTTGCTGTCAGTTTACTGGAGTTGTCTTTAAATAGATACAAAATGTCTGGATGCAGACACCGTGCGGCTATCTATAAAACACACGGGAACCCCTCCCCTCTTGTTTCGCCATTACTGTGAAACTGCACAGTCATCCCATCAACTGAACATGTCAGAAACATGTCCTGCCTGTGTATTCACGACCAGTTAAATATGTATTAAATATCTATATTTACCGAAAGAAGACGTGATGTTTCCACAAGCCTGTGGAATGCAATTCATAAACTACAGGCCTCTATACATTCACATTCAAATAGGTGCACAGACTGACATGACCCATCACAGACATACAAAGACACAAACAGTCATATCCATGCTGTGCTCATACCTCGACTTTTCTTTCTGAGCCAGAACAGCAGCCAGGCAAGCAGTGTGACAGAGAGGAGCCACTGGGCCGCGAGGACGCCCGGGTCCCACATCCTCACCGCACCTCTCTTCTTGAGAAACCATTCTACATCCCAACAGTATTAATAGCTTTGATGTCACCACTTCATTGTGGAGTAATGACCTTCATCACTAAAGCATGGCTTGTAATCAGATACAACCAGTGTCTGTAATAATCGGAGGGCAGCAGAGCAGGACGCCGTAACACAACGCATTGTTGTATAATATTACAGAATAATAAAGGGCATGTTGACATATTCAGATAGTACTGATTTTTGGCTTATGGCACATTGTAACAAACACTTTTCAACACTTTGACCTTAATCACCAGAATATAATTACAATGGGAAAAGTACTTTAGTCATTTGAGAAATATCACCATGAAACAATATTAATTTAGCTATGTAATGTACATCAATTACTCACCCTTGTACTTTGAATTGTTGAAGAAAACTTTTCTGGAACACCTCCATTTTTTTGCTGTTGTTAAATCTATTTACTTCAATTCATCAAGGGTCACTTCGTTTTCTTCAAGCATTCAAGGTAACGTGGCGAGTAATTGATATATATGGTATATTTTAAGTGTGAAGTATTCTGTTAACCATAATGCAACCACATAACAATATACCGACTCTAAAATCCCCATTTGAATAAACAACTCTATATTCTTAAAAACACAATATTATTATATTATATAATGGATGTCTTTGTGCTCGATACAAATAAAGATATCCTTCAGATACCGTTCAGGCAAAATTTGTGTTGAGTGGTCCGTGTATTACTCCCATATACACCACAATATGCCATATTAAGACTTCCCGTGACATTTAAAGTAATCATTGATGCTCTTCCAGGTTGGCCTCACTCAGAGGGAGAAAAGTCAAATCAAGTTATATTAAACTGACAACGTTTGTTGAAACGTTGGTGAACTGCATTACTGTGCAGGTACACTATACATGAAAGCGTTCATGTAGCCGTGGTGTGAGGTAACAGTCTGACGCCGGTGTTATTTAAATCACAGCTCATGGACATTGCAGCCACGAAACAATGAGCTATGCAGCAATGTGGTCGTGACCTAATTCTAGTCTAAACTCACAAACAAGCCTTTGCTCTTGATGGGATTCATCAGCTCATATCATATGTGAAGGTCATCATGACTCTCCTTTAACGCCACACTTTCCCACGCGCAAACTGACCTCTAAGGCAGATACATGACTGTGGACAAAAGACAGCTCTGCATAAACATACGTCTCCTGTGGTGTTTGTTTGTGCAGCATTTTTCCAATACTGTGTGCCTCTGGTTGGTTGAGCGACGTCTAGCTCTCTCTGGAGGCAAACACGATCAATAGCACCATTTCCAGGTAATCCTCAGCCTGTCCTCCCGGACAGTATTAACACTACCACAGCCTGGAATAAACCATATGGATCAATACGACACCAGTTCAACACAAAACACTTCCACCTCAGCTAATGCAGTGAAATGTGGACTGGATATTGTTACAATCTGATCCCCTAACAAATCTCCAGTTATGTGAAACATACAGTCAGTGATATGAGACCATACTGTGTGAATGGGGTGTTAGATAATGACTTCTATTATGGCAACACGGTTCTCAATGACTGCAAAATGGTTTTGCAAAAGAGACTGACATTTAGAAATATGAAGCTGCATATCTAACATTATATTATGATACATTGTGCCTTCTACACTTTCTTTCTTTCTTTGTAACTATATTTGCCAAGTAGCTGAAAGGGCTGTTATGTGTAGCACTGTTGCCTCACAGTGAGAGGGTCGTGGGTTCGATTCCCGGGTCGGATTTGGGTTCCTTCTGTGTGGAGTTTGCCCGTGTACGCGTGGGTTCTCTCTGGATTCTTCAGCTTCCTCCCCCAGTCCAAAGACATGCAGGTGATTGGTGATGGTTGATAGGTGCATTGATGACTCTAAATGTCCATTAGGTGTGAATGTTGGTCCTGCGATGGACTGGCGACCTGTCCAGGGTGTACCCCGCCTTCGCCCAATGTCAGCTGTGATCGGCTCACACACATACAACTTGTTAGAGTTAGTGTAGCTGCAACAGATGCAACCTCATATCTTGGGGATGACAAAAGACCCTGTTCTCGGTTCTCCAAATCCAGTCTGGATCTCGGTCTAAGAGATTAATTAATAGATTAATCAATTTGTAGATCAACAAAAAATGTACATATTATATTGTATGTCTTATTTTTGCCATTTTTCAAGAATAATAAATCACTGTTTCCAGCTTCTCAAACATGAACATTTGCCATCTCTATGACAGTAAGGTTAACGCCTTCAAACAAGCAGTTTGAATATGTCAGCAGACCAAACAAGGACTCGAGTTACTGTTAAAAGGTAATCAAAGATTCATTTTGAAGTCAGTCATTTGCTCTACCTCAGCAAATGATGATCTACCGAAACATTCTGCTTGACAACCTGACTGAGCTCCTTCAGCTCGCAGTCAGCCAACAGGTGGCAGCAGCACCTGATCTTTCCCATCTCTGTGTTTATCGGGGCTGGAGAAGCACATGCAAAGCCTTGGCCTAATAAATCATGCACTGAAAGTGTCAGTGCAAATTTTCTTAGATTTTATTGCAGTTTAATCATCTCAATGAATGTTTTAATAGGCTGATATTTCAGAGAGCGAATGGCAATGCAGTGATAAATTGTGTGGGCTGAGCCGTCCCCATCCCCCCCGTCCGCCCCACCAACACCTTATCTCTCCCCGTCTTGACTTTTCGCTGCAAAGAATCACTAATGTAGACCTGTACAGCTATTTGTCCACTTATTGGTGCAGGGGAGTCTTATGCTATATAATTAGATTATTAATATTAATTTCAGTACAAACAGACTAATCTGTAATTTGCTAGCAAAGCAATCAGTGCAGCTGATGCTGCTTTTTCTCACTGATAATGCTCCAACTCTTCTCTTTTTTTGTTATTTCAAGACTGCATTTTCGTATTGTTTTGCTGTCCTCTTTTTTCCAAAGGCCTTTTATGAATTCATCAGGTTGGACCGCCATGCTCCACCTTACTCACAGGCCTCCCGCACAAACTAACATATCCTTACTCCCCCTCCTCTCTCTGAGGATTGCTCTATTTCTCTATTTGTCATCCCCCCATCCCTCTTCCCCATTATGTACATATCTTAATCGGTCCATTTTCATCCAGTTCCATTGTTTCCACCTCCTTCTTTATTTCTAGTTGCCTCTTTGACCTTCAGTCCCTGGCTTCATTGCTCTTCCCCAGTTTCTGTGTTTTCTTCCCTGTTTTCCTGACCACAAGCGCTGGAATGCAAAATCAACATGGCCATGACATTTAGGGGCACCAATCCTCCCGTCCTCCCTCAGGCTTTGTCTCATATTTATTGTTGTCCTCTGCCAGCGTGAATGTATGATGTGTTGTATGACTCTTCTCATAATGACATGGATGAGAGAATGGAGGATGCTGGGGGCTGTAATTAAAGACCGAAGGGTCTCTGTGAATAAGTAGGGAGGGAGGGGAGGTAAAACGGTGGCTATCTGCTGCCGAAACAATAAATCAACCTGCCCCTTTAGCCGCCCTCAACACAATATCACGATAAACCATTCAGCCCCCCTCTTTGCAAAAGCAATTCCGTCATGTCTTGTTAGCTCATTCGTCTTCATCAGCACCAGTGGGAGGTTCAGACCCCCCCTCAACCCCCAACTCACCTCGAGCCCCCCACACCCCAATACCAGGCGCCATTGATCAAAGCAGAACCAGCCTGTGCATCAGCATGGGCATGGGAGGCACTTAACACGTACACACAACCCACACACACACACACACACACACACACACACACACACACACACACACACATTACCATGCAGCAGCTAAAATGGCAACAATAGTTAAACTAATCTTAGCTTGGTCATGCAGGTCCGGGTCGCGCGGTAATATTATTAATGGTTAACACACACAGTGTGCTAATGGCATTCAGGACTAATTAAAGGATGACTAATTAATGAGACATTTCCTATAAGGCTTATTGAAATGTTAATTTGCAGTCATATAAATCACAGTCTTAATTGTACTGCCTTCAGATAATAAGATTTTCATTACACATAATGATGAATTGTTAAACCAACTGAGAGGTTGATTGAGAGTTTTTCTTTTTTTGAGGTTATTGTTTTATTGTGTTTTTGTAATATTTGTGCAAGTAAATGAGCTTAAACTAAACTTAATACTTCTTCAATTCCATTCACACCTGGGTGGTTTTGGATGGTTTCTGATGCTGGATTTAGGTGTTTTTCTTTCAAGTGTGATTCCACAGAAGCCATCAAGAGGGGGTGCTGGGAATGATTTTTCCCATCCTCATTTTCCCAGATGATCCTGAACTGGGAACTGACATCTTTAACAGCTTCCCTATATGTTAAATATGAGGAATGTGTGGACAAAAGCTTGAGGGTGACAGCTGTCAGTAATGTATGATAATTGTGCTTTTACAGTCCTCTAGTGGCACATACGGGACATTAGAACAAGACAATGTCAGATTTAATGTAATTTTCTATACAAGTAGCTATTAGAGATCATTGAAACACAAGAATATCGATATTATGTAATTTCTTGGTTAAAAAATTAGGCGAATGACAGTATAATATTAATATTACAAAATTAATAAATGTAATAAAAGGGCAGAAATCAATCTCAACATCTAAGAGGCTGAAAGCATACATTATAGATTTTTAAAAATGTATTATTTAATACAAAATTACTTTCATGATCAATTGAATGTCAAAATAGTTGGTGACATTTTTCCTGTCAATCAACTAATTGTAACGTCTTAATAAACAATACAATAATGCAATGCAAGGTGTTGCCAGACTTATTATTTACATTCAGTTGCCCAATATGAATATCTACTGTAGCATTTATATCTTATTCCATTAAAAGCCCTCAACATACAGAAACAAGGTTTTGTCAATTCAATTTAATAAAATTGTATTTATAGTGTCATATCACAACAAAAGTTATCTTAGGACATTTTACACATCGACCAGGACTATACATTTTTTCAAAATCAATGAATTTCAGAGTCCCAACATCACCCAGGAGCTAGCGTTGACAGCGTGACAGTGACGAGAAAAAACTACCTCAACAAAAAGCTTCATCTACATATAACATACCTGATATTTTCTAGCCTCAACATTGACATCACCCCTGGATCCACAGAGTAAAGGCCTTCCAATTACATAAAAGAAATATTTTTCTGCCAGCAAGGAGGCAAACCCGATAGCACTTCTCAGTTGACCTGAAAGGCCGACCTCCATTCAGGCTACTCCTATAAGATGGAAGTAAGTGAAGTAAGTGGGTTCGGTGTAGTACATATTAATTAATCAAAAATGGAGGACAGAGCCAGCCAGAGATTGGCAGCACATGTGTCCTAGAGGGACTGGGGCACGGTGGCATCTAGAACAGTCGGGGTGAATTGAAGGACACTTTTTGGCCAAATTATCAAATAATACACAGAAAGATGGGGGATTGATTTCAGGATGGTGTTCCATAGTTCATATGTGATGTCCTCACTTATGTCTGATTCCCAAGCAACCCTGGTGTTGTTCCATGAGAAGGAACATAGTCCTGTGTACACCTTAGAAATGAATCCTTTGTTATCTGGATTGAGTTTAAGAATGATGTGTGTCAGGTAGTGGAATTTAGGATGAGAAGTATTTAAGGCAAAAGCCTAGAAATATACATGATAATGTATCTTCGTAAAGTAAGTCAGCAAAAAAAAAAACGATTCACAGCCGTGCCAGGATTGGAAAGCACATCCAAATGTGAGGCTGGAAAGAGATGTTTAACAGTCAATGGAGAAAAGAGAATAATTTGTGTGAAATTAGATTTTGATTCTTCAGGTTCACAGGTAGCAGGAAAAGGCAAGATTGTAATGCCGTGGTCGCCCATAGAGGTCCTTCTCTGCCAACTCTCTTGAAAGGCATTTTGCATTATGAGGACGTTTTCTTTGAATACATTTTGCTCATTATATGCATGTCATTTTACTTGAGTGAGATTTTTAATGCAGGGTCTAAGTACACCTTTGTGATAATTGTTATTTCTTCCTGCATTTCACCTAAGATTGAGGGCATCATTTGCACGGGTGTTATTTATAGAGACATTCTGTTTGTATGAAGTGTAGTTTTAATGTTTTAATTCTGTTCATATTAAGTGTAGTTTTATAATGAAACATTATAATAACACAATAGAGACATTGATATTACAGAGACAATAAAAAAGATTGACAAAGAGCTGACATTGTATATGCAAAAAAAGTGTTTTAACTTCTCAAGGTAAGGCACAGACTTCTCATCCACCTCCAGGTGTTAGAAGAAAAATGTTGAAAAACACGATAATAAGGTTTGGATTTTTTCCCTCCTGCCTTACGTGACAGGGTCACACAGTTCAGCCATTAATTTGAAACAGTTGCAGGATATAGCTTGCGTTCCATCCTGGCTGCCATACATAGAGGGGTTTTGATCTGAATGCCCTGTCATTAGTGATTTGGTGGCAATGGAGAATAATAATGCAGATAAACAATGGATGTGTCTACACCCACACAACAAAGAGAGGCGAGCTGAGAAATCCTCGCGGCTTTGCTTTTTGCCACCGGCTACAAAACATTCAAACGTCTGGAAATGTGTGTCTTACTGAGGCATGTTTGAATAAAAGCTCCTAAGCTGAATCTGACCTGACTGTCTTAAATGACTATTCAGTCATTATAATATTAAATCAAACAAGCTTAATTCAGCCGAGGAGATCTTTTACATCAGATTGATTTTATTTTTAAAGAGGCTGAATTCCTACAAGCCCCAATAATGAGCCCTATAGCATAATCACTTTTATAATCACACGTTTTACTTTCACTTTACTGAATGGCAGATGATATTAAATAAGCATACCATTGATGAGTGTAAACTCACGTACAAACATAGCGCCTGTCTGTCAGTGCTTCACCCTGTCACAACACAGCCCCAACAATTGATTGACAGCTGTCAATCCAGCTGATGAGAGCTGACCGATGGGTCAGTCGTGGTATCGGGGGGCCGTCTGTGTTGTCAGAGAGGGACCGGGTGAGAGGGGGATGGAAAATAGACAAGGTCCGCAATGGTCCACTTGATTCTCCTCTGCCCCACCCTAGAGGGACAGGCTGGTCTGGGGACCAGAGGGAGGGAGAGAGAGAGAGAGAGAGAGAGAGAGAGAGAGAGAGAGAGAGAGAGAGAGAGAGAGAGAGAGAGAGAGAGAGAGAGAGAGAATAAGAAGCCCCTCGGGTTAGTTCATGTTCGACTCAGTTACAGCACACAGTCACAGTTATAGATACGCATGAATGTGAACAATGAACACATTCATTCCACTCAAAGATGGTCTAAAATATCCGTCTGTCCATTAGTCAGGTGGAAACAAGATAAGAGAGGGGAAGAAGGCGATGGGAAGAGCCAAATACATTAAGTAATAAATTAGGAGGAGAATGCACCTCATGTCCCCGCTCTCGCCAGCCGGATACAAATGAGTAAAAGAACGGGAGAGAAATGAAAGGAGACATGAGACGAGAGAAAAGCTGGGAGAAGACACAAGTGTGCTTTTTAAAACCCACAGTGTATATTTTGGTCGCCGTCTCCGCAGAGGTGGGAGGAAGAAAGACATGGGGGGAAAGAGAGAGAGGGGGGGGGGGTTATTAAGCAGTGGGAGAAAGTGTCAAAAACAGACAGGGTGCTGAAAGTATTCACCTTTTAATGTGGAAGGGTAAAGAGCGAGAGAGAGAAAAGTAGACAGCCAGAGAAAAGACTGCTGGTGTTGACATAGGCTATTAACAGTCGGACGGTACACTGAAAGACTCAAAGGAGGAATGGAAGGATCAGGCTGTATTCACAATGAAGACGGAGAGGGACAATGAGGAGCTGGAGTGCAAAGAGAGGCGAGGAAATGTAATGGAGGAGAGGTAGCCAAGCTGTCAGTGGTCTTCAGTCCATGCCAACCAAACCCTCGAACATGACATGCACATGCACACGCACATGCACGCTCACACACACACACACACACACACACACACACACACACAGATTCATTCCTTTTGCAGACCGTCTGATCCTCTCTCCTCAGGGAGGTGTTAGTCTGGAGGAATCTAAGGGCCTTCGTTTGGACGCCAAAGTGAGGGGAGTAATAACCCCACCACCCCCCACTCAACGTAGACACAACCTCCCAGCTGAAACACACACACACACACACACACACACACACCTAGCGCAGAGGTGACTGTTGCATTCAATACATAACAGGTGAGTGTGTAGCAGTGAGTGTTGTTATCACAGTGGTCAGCTCTCATCCCAGATCCAGCCCAAATCCCTCTGCTCTTCACGGTTACCACTGACGAACACCACTGCTATGAGGAGGAATAATGTTTTAAAAAAAGGAAAGATTAGAGGTCAGTTACAAACGGGCATAAAAAACAACAACAACATAAGTATTGATTTTTAAAGAAAAGGTTGTTACATGACAGCGAGTAGACAGGCGTAAACATCACAAAATAGTCTGCAGCCATGCCGGTAGCATTGTGAGGCTGTGAATAGGCACTGAGGTGGTTTGAGCTACAGGCTAACTTCAGCATGCTAACAGGTTCAAAATGACAAAGTCAAAGACATGTGAGCTCTTGAAACGAGGCTTTTCAAAAGCTAGCGTCAGGTGCTCAACGCTGTCTAACATTTACAAAAAAGTAATAGTGGCTCTTAAAGTTGAGATGAAATGAGGAATGCCCTTTTAGATCACATCCCCTGTCATGTTTTGCACATATTTAAAGGGTTGATCACCTAAAACATGGTGGAGCTCGGTGTAAAACAGGGCACCTCAATCGCGTCGTTGGTTTGAGTCTTTAGTTTGAGCTGTTTGTGTTCAGGCATTTGAATCTTCAGCCCCCAAACTGCACCGTTTTGATTGGAACAGGTGCTGCCCCCATCAGGAACCCTCGAGATGACGCCACGCCTCAGCAGGGAGGAACCAATCACGTGTTGGGGATCACAGATCCTATACATGAAAACAGAGGACATCAGACACTGAATGACGTATGTATCGTGTCTGTGTATTAAGATGTGAGGATACAGAAAAGTTTTTTTTTTCTCAAATGGACCTCACACAGTATTTTTCAAATGACATATCCTTCATTTGGCTTGTCCTGTGAGATGTCTATTACAGACCTATCCTGTAATGGATAAAATGTCGCCTGGAATGATGAATTAAATTATGGGGGATACAAGTGATGGGAATGTCATTTTGCAGCCTCGTGGTGGCACTTGAGGAAAATTCAGGGGATCCTGAATGTCTGTGTAACATTTTTATTGCAATCCATCCAATAGTTGTTGAGATATTTCAGTCAGGACTATAGCGGTGGACTGATCGATCGACCAACATTTCAACACAAAAATACATGAAATACTAAGTAGCAACATCCAGAGACCCAACAATTAAATTCAATGAAAAGAAAGCTTGTCAAGATCATAGGAGCCTGCTACGATTGATATCTATACAGGCACTGTGTCAATTTTTACATAGGTCCTCATGCGAACCTCCTATCTTCCAAACTACCTTTTAATCACTGACTCATATAGGATGCTTCCAAATGCATTTGCTCCAACTAAAATCTTTAGCTGTTTTCCATTGCCTCAAAACAATGCTGGAGGTTCCAATCACGCCCACGATACTAACATTTTCAATAAACAGGGAAATCTGAACACAGTTGACATGGACAGGTGAGTGTGTGTGTGTGTGTGTGTGTGTGTGTGTGTGTGTGTGTGTGTGTGTGTGTGTGTGTGTGTGTGTGTGTGTGTGTGTGTGTGTGTGTGTGCGTGTGTGTGCGTGTGTGTGTGTGTAAGACAGAGAGAGAGAGAAAGAGAGAGAGAGGGTTGGTGACGATGGTTGGTGTGATCTCTCACCAGAGAATGTTGACATTCTCTCTGATAGGCCCCCAGCTGAATGTGGTATCACAGCACTGTTTGTTATTGATTTGGTCACACACACACACACACACACACACACGTCACCTTTTTCCCCAATTCATTATTATCAAGCTCGCTGTGCCTCATTAGCAGCAGGCCAAACAATGCTGCTTCCACAAACAAAACAAAAACGCTCCACAACAGTAATTGCCTTCTTCCTCCATGTCTCCTTCTTCAGCTGACACCTGCTGTGGAGAAGTTTAACAGGAAACACGCTGACACACACACACACACACACACACACACACACTGACAATGACTTGAGCAGCCTCAATCGAACCAATGTTTCTTTTCTTTCTTTGCAATTGTGTTATTTTTTTTCTTACATTAAAGCAATAAAACCCAATAATCAATCATGGTCTTCTTGAACAATATATATTTTTGAATATGTTTAAGAGAAGAGGACAATTTTTCCTTAACGTCTCCTTCTTCTTCTGCACCATCCTTAGCCAACAAAAAAGTACATGTGAAAAATATTAAGGGGATCACAAGAATAGGGGGATAAGAGAGAGAAGAGAGAGAGAGAGAGAGAGAGAGAGAGAGAGAGAGAGAGAGAGAGAGAGAGAGACAGCAAGAAGAACAATAGGTAAAATAGACAGAAGGGATGCTCCACTGCTTGGCTGACACACATGGGGTCTCTGCAGACTGAGAGGATGCTCAGAGAGGAAGGGAAAAGAGAGAAAGGGAGCTGTGTGGTGTGGTGAGCGGCATCCTCACCCCTCCTCCCTTACTTCAAGCCTCCAACTCCCCCCCCCCCCCTCCCCCCCATGGTAGAACTGTATGCTTGGCTTCTCCTGGTTTCTTTAGCATTCCTCCCCATCCTCTTCCAAAGCCTGGGAGAGGACTGAGGCAGACAGCAGGGCTTGTCATAGTCACAGGCCTAGGTCCAAGCAGTGTGTGTGTGTGTGTGTGTGTGTGTGTGTGGTAGGTGCATATGAATATATACTGTATATGAATGTGCTTGAACATGCATGTATAATGTATCAATTTCTTTATGCAAGCCTGCATAAGAAGTCGGTTTTCTGGAATCCCATAATTATTTGTAATTGGAAATGATAACAAGTGGACATATCTGTGTTTTTTTTTTTCCGATTGCTAAACAACAGCGGGTACAATTGCAGCTACATGTGCAAAACTCTTACTACAGTCTACATTACCAACAGTCACCTGAGCTAAACAGTTCACATCAGCTACAAAAACTCACTCCAAACAACATAACTCTTTACATCAAACTGGCACAGTGCAGCGAAACACTTAACAATAACATTTTCCTGCTCATTTGAACAGAACCTTCCTCTACCTCCTGTTAGGGGCAGAGTTAATTGTAAAAAATATATTTCACAGTAAAAACCATTACAGTTTTTTTCAATCGCTAACAAGCACTTCAGATACTTTTTCTAAACTCTTAACACAGACTCACCTACAAAACACAATTGGCCAAATAGATAATTTTCTTCTCAAAAACACATTTTGTTAAATATATACAAACTCTTCATTTCAAAATAGACACATCTTTCTCTGCACACAGTAACTTTACCAAAACACTGGAAATCTGACTCAAAATGAAATGATTCTGTCAAAGAATAACACTTGTTTTTACTTCACAAGGTACATGCAGTCAATCAAAGTACACCAGGTTTCAAAACACTGGCTATTGTTGACATTACAAAAACTGCATAGACTTTTATGTTTCGGTTTTACAGGTATTTGCATGCAAAACATGCAATCCACCGTTTTTACACGACATTTCTTGGTTGGGAACTGTATGTCTACATGTAATGTTCACATTCAAAAGCATTCCATCCAATCATTTTTTTCCTTTACTTTTTACTACAGGAGATCCAGTAGAAATACTGTTTACAGTATGATAGAACAGACAAAGTTTTACAGTAGTGCTTACATTGAACAAAATATCCATGAAACACACAAGAGCATTCTGAACAAAAAACAACAGCAAAAAGCCCAGATAAAAAGTTTGTCTTTTTCTGTTTCCAAAAACATCACTCCTCAAAGTCCTCCTTTCACTGTATAAGTGTCAGTGTAATAGAAAAAACAACTCCTGCCACTGAGTCTAAACCAGCCCAATTTAGCCAACATAAATCAGCTGTGTGTCAATTATTCAATTGTTTGTTTATTATCAGCTGATATATATTGTTTTTATTGTTTTTGAACTGATATCATTGCAGAAGCAGAGGTTTTTATACTGTATCGAAGGTTTGGAATATTGTTTTTGCTATTGTGGGATGTTGTTTGTTAACATTCGTAAATAATACAAAAACAATCCATAATTTTGTTGGGAGGTATAGCTTGTCTGTTAAGAAAATGTAAGCATTCTGGAAGTGTGTTCACTGACTGCATATTGTGTGAAAACGACATGAAATGTGTGAATGGTATCGCCACAGAAGAACGATGCTGTGCGTATTGTTTAGAGTTTTGAAAATGTGAAAACTGGTTGGACAAATGCTTGTTAGCCACTGAAAAAAAACTGTGTATATATATGTATATCTGTGTAAATATTCTATAATTGCAATACAGAATTCAGTTCCTGTAATGTTTTCATTTACTGTAAGGATGCAACTTTCACCTGTTTGTTTGGTGGAAAAACTGTTGTTGTTTGCAGATTGGGTTGTACCCTGAACCCCAGTCTCTCTATGAGAGACCAGGATCAACAACCATAAACTACAACATGGTCTAGAAGTGCCCTTATTTCATTGAAGGTTACAACTCTTTGTCTTCTTCTCGGTCTTAGCACTCTCCCTGCCACTCTTCTCCCTCCACCAACCCATCATCCTTGGTCCATTTCTTCTCTTTCCCTATATCTATAAGTGTTCGCAAGTCTAAAACTGTCAAATGCTTAAATTACAATTATCAGTGTTTGAAATGCATCGGGGTGGAATCATTCTGTTTTGAATGTGTGGATTACAGTTTTGACAGCAGTGTGTTTAGCATTTGAACAAAGTGCTGCTAATCCACAGTGTTGTGCAGGTTGTGGTTAAAGTCTGGAGAGTTTTCAAAACTGTGTTCAAGCAATGAAAAACAAGCTAGAGTTTGGTAGGCCTGCACATGAACTGTTGGTAATGCAGACTGTAGTTAGAGTTTTGCACGGCTGTTGTTTAGCAATCTGATAAAACTGTAACTGACTCAAAAATCACCTTAAAATAAACCAACCCTGACCAACGTACCAGAAACAAACAAGACATAGACCCACAACTTCTTCAAATAGCAAGGAAATATTATTAACAATGTTTCCAGCAAGTTGCAATAACATGCCTGCTAAATATTCACCAATATTTCATTTATTTTCTTATACAGTTTTTTCCTATCGTTTTAGGCAATTTACCTAAACCATGTTCACATTCCCTAAACACTTCACACAGTGAGCATACCAGTAGACCATGTGAACCAAACTGTGGTTACTTGCCCCTATGCTAAGATACAAATGCTGGCAATGACGCCTTCTTCCAAATTTCATGGAAACCTGCCCCAGTCAATGTTCACTGTGGAACTACAGCATATTTTACCAATGTTTAGATACTCTGTTCAAAACAGTGAACTTTCTGTTCAAAACCTAACAGTAATTTAGATCACTGTAGATGGAAAGATGCTGCATTTGGACAGACAAATGAAGATACATGTTTGAATAAGAAAAAATATTTAGTTTATAGTTTATTTATTTTATTTTACAGTAATTTAGATTTTTTCCCCCCTGTGCACCATAGTTCTTGGTAAATTGGCATGGAATTACTTTTTTTTACGTAAAAGCAACACTACATACAATGATCTGTACAAAACACAGAGGATAAGTGTTGCAATGCAAAACACCTGGTGGTCATTTCAGCTAAAGACCTACTCAGCTAAAGACCTACTCAGGTGTTTTACATGTAATTTGTGCCTCGTTGAAAAAGGGCCTTCTTTGGCAATATTACAGTATGACAATCCAAGCCAAGTATCTGCTGACAGTGTTCATATGTCGGTTTACCTCCCACAAAAGATGTCACAATTGAGTGTGGTAAATGTACTGTAATTGTAAATACAGTAAATACTGTAAGTGTTTTATGAGAAACTGAGAATAACAATTTTCAGTTTTTGTAATGCAAATTACATACAGTAAGTACGTTAATATATGATCCAGAAACAAATCACAAAAACAACAGTTTTTTCACTGTGCTTTACTTTTTGGAGATTTTGTCACAGTGCAAGTGTTACACAAAACAGAAAATACATTACAAAGTCAAAAAATGTGTTCTAACAAAAAATGCAATGCACAAAACCTGCACATACTGTATATTACAGTAGCCCAACAGTGGCGCAGAATTGGGCTAATCCCTCCTATCCTCCGCATTTGGCCACAAATTTTCATCTACGTCGCAATGTATGGTTTCTCTTGCCATACAACGTGGATAAAATCTTTTGGAATGCCTTATCCAGGCCTGGATATCTTCTGGGGCTATGTCCATACACCCAGCAGCCATTGCCTCTAATAGGGACATCTGGTCCTGAGGGCGGTGGTCATAGACCTTCCATCTCCACGCCGAAAAGAATTCCTCGAAGGGGTTGAGGAAAGGAGAGTAAGGCGGAAGGAAAAGTGACATCATCCTAGGATGCGCCGCAAACCACCCTGTGACTTGCCGGGAGTGGTGAAAGGCCACATTGTCCCATACAATTACATACGTTGGTAGATTCTGCCTGTCCATCCATTTTCCTATACCAACTACGTAAAGAAGTCCAAAGCAAATGCCAAAGAAGGCCCTTTTTCAACGAGGCACAAATTACATGTAAAACACCTGAGTAGGTCTTTAGCTGAGTAGGTCTTTAGCTGAAATGACCACCAGGTGTTTTGCATTGCACAACTTATCCTCTGTGTTTTGTACAGATCATTGTATGTAGTGTTGCTTTTACGTAAAAAAAAGTAATTCCATGCCAATTCACCAAGAACTATGGTGCACAGGGGGAAAAAAATCTAAATTACTATAAAATAAAATAAATAAACTATAAACTAAATATTTTTTCTTATTCAAACATGTAACTTCATTTGTCTGTCCAAATGCAGCATCTTTCCATCTACAGTGATCTAAATTACTGTAAACATTGGTAAAATATGCTGTAGTTCCACAGCGTTTTGCCGGTAGTGAACATTGACTGGGGCAGGTATCCATGAAATTTGGAAGAAGGCGTCATTGCCAGCATTTGTATCTTAGCATAGGGGCAAGTAACCACGGTTTGGTTCACATGGTCTACTGGTATGCTCACTGTGTGAAGTGTTTAGGGAATGTGAACATGGTTTAGGTAAATTGCCTAAAACGATAGGAAAAAACTGTATTACTGTAGTCCAAAGAAGTGTTTGTCTGTGTTTTTTTTCAATGCAACACTACAGGAAATCTATGCCAAACTGGAGGACACAGCAACATTTTATATATGCAATTGGCAATGCTTCAAGATGTTAGTGTTTTTTAGGTCATGTTCTGAGAGGAAACGTGCACCAAAGGTTAACTGATATGCAGAGGTGTGTGTCTCTAAAGCCCACTGTGTTAAGTGATAGGGAAAAGTGACCATAGTATGGGTACATGACCGAAAACGATAGGAAAAAACTGTAATATTCACTCTTGCGGTGCAATGTCCACCTGTAGCAACTACACACACATTTTTTTTTTGTATTTGTCAATTATTGATTGATTGACTATCGATTAATTTGCACATCAATATTTGATTCTATTTTTTTTTGTCATGAATATTTTCACACAGAACATGAATATTATGCAGCAGAAAGGCAAGGTGTGTGTGTTTGTGTGTGTGTGTGTGTGTGTGTGTGTGTGTGTGTGTGTGTGTGTGTGTGTGTGTGAGTGTGTGTGTGTGTGTGTGTGTGCCTGAATGAACAGGTGTGAATGAACAGGAGATCTTAGCTGGCGGACAGTATTGGCTCAAAGACTCCTGTGACTTGTGGAAGCTTAAAAACTCACACCAGGGACTTGGGCTGGACACTCACATCCTCCTCAGACTATCTTCTCTCCAATATCTATAAATTATTCACCAAGCCGCGATTGACGGGACAGAGTTCCTAATGAGAATATGTTGCAGGGAGACACTCAGCCTTGTCAGTGCGTGCACATCAGAGTGTGTAAAGTGTAAATAGGCATCATGTCATTACATATGTAGGGGGTGTGTGCTTGAAATGCACGTGTGTGCATGGTGTATACAGAGAAACTAATTAGCATCAGTGCCGCCGGACAAGAGGAATGATTAAGTCTCTGTGTAATTAAGTCATGGTGGAATACTGGAAAAAACAGTTGCAGGCTTTACAGGGCAGATATAACTGGAGATGCTACAATTAAGTATGCGTAAATGGATGCATTATTGCATTAGTTATTTATATGCTAAGCCAGGCTAAACACATCCACACTCATGCTTAAAGGGATACTTCAATGTTGGAAACATGAATCTGTTTTGAAAGTACATCATATATGTAGTCGAAACTTAAAATAAATTTAGAATTTGATGCCTTCTTGACCGAGAAAAGGCACACAGTGACTTTTTGGCACATGTGGATGGAAGACAACAACTCCCACAATGCACAGCTCCGCAGGCCACTCCCACTGATCTGTCACACCTTTCCAGTCCCCCGCTGGTTTACACTCACACTGCTCCAGCCCAAATGAGCCACGGCCCGATTGCCTCTTGTATAGACATCATCATGTCGTAATGCAACACCAGATGGCTTTACGTTGTTTTAAGAAGCGCCGTCTCAAAGTCATGAACAAGATAGAACAACACAGAGAACATGACTGAAACTTTACTTTACTACTTACTGTCAGATCATGGACTCAGCTACTCACGTGCTCAGCCCAATACCTGCCATTGACCCACTCCTGAATCTCTGGACCTCTCTGCATCAACTCCCCCTTTCCTGGATCTTCTGGGCTCACTCTGCCTGTCTTCTTCCCCCGCTGCATCAACTTCCTTGTCCTGCTCCATTTCCCCGGTTCTGTCCCTGCCCTCCCCTGACTAAGGACTCAATTAATAATTTAGAGTTTTTGTTAAATAAATCCTTCATTTTGCTCAGCCACCTGTCTGAGGAGTTGTGTCTGCACTTGAGTACACATAACTAACCCCTTAATCTGATGAGATGGACCCAGCTAGACCCAGAATCTGAGGAAATCCCTGGCATGTCTCTTATTCACAATGCCCTCTCCAACCAGGGAAAACTCCTGGGCAAACATGAGCAGGTTTTAAAAGCCCTCACTGAAATCAATCAGGTCATGCATGATTCAAATCGGTCGCCTTGCCAATCAAGTCTCTTCTCTCATAGCCCAACGTACAACCCTGTCGATTTTTCCCATTCAGCCTTCAGCCATTCCAAATCCAATCTCTCCTGCAGGGCTCCTACAGTGTTGCTGAGCTGGTAGTTGACTTCCAGACCCTGTATGCAGTGAATGTGTGGAATCATGAGGCTGAGTAGGGAGCTTTTCAAAATGCCTTGAAACTCCAATCAGTTAACCACCACTAAGCCATCTGCAACAACCGCCGAACACTTGCTGGAAGAGCGAGCCCGGCTTGTCTAAGGCTAAGAGGTGCCTCTACTGGGGCCAGTCTGGCCACATCGTCGCCACCTGTTCCACATGCCCAGTAAAAGTGTTGTCTTGCTTATAATCGGAGAAATATTGGTCAGCCAAGTCTTCCTCCCCATCGTCTTCAGCTCCATGCTTCCCTCTTGTGGAAGTCCTGGTCCGCCTGCCGGTCCACAGACTAACCCTCCAGTCATGCCGTTATCATCTTCCCTTAATCAGTTCTACTTTTTCCCCTCTCCAGGGAGCCAATATTTTTACCAAATAGGACCTGCTTAACGGCTACTATCTCGTCAGCATCTGTGAGGGTGACGCATGGAAGACAGGATTCAATACTCTTCTGGGACACTTTGAATACCTGGTAAGACCTTTTGGTTTGACTAATGCTCCTGCTGTGTTCCAGTTGCTAGTATATGATATACTCTGTGCCATGCTTAACAAGTTCATGTTTGTACATTTGGATGACATCATGATGGAGAGTCTTTTGTGCTGCCCTAGTGGTCACAAACAGTCTTTCTTTGGGGTATCATCCCCAACGGCCAGACTGAGAGGATGAATCAGGAGATGGAGGCTGCGCTCCGCGGTCTCACCTCTTTCCAATCAAAGTTCCTGCTTCCCTGTGTGGAATATGTTAATTACCCCTTGCCCAATGACTCCTGTTGTATGTCTCCTTTTCTTTGCTCTCTTGATTACCAACCCCCATTGTTTCCTGCACAGGATCAAGAGTTGGCAGTCCCCTCAGTCCAAGTCCATATGCGTTGTCGCTTTTGGATTTGGTGACGAGCCAGGCCTGCTTTTCACCACACCTCCACCGAGATGCAGAGGCATGCTTATCACCAATGTGCCCCTGTACTCAGGAAGACCCCTGGACAGAAGGCATTGCTACATTCTAAGACTCCTCCTTGCAAAATGGAATCCAGGAAATTCTGTCACACCCTCTGCAGCTCTTTCTCACTCTCTCTATGTCTGACTACAGGAGTGGGATCAGGTGTTGGGCAGCAGTTGTGTGCTGTATTAGCGTCTGGTAAACTTTAGCATGCATTTTGCACAGAACAAGGACTGTGGATTTTGCCATCATCATTTACATTTTCAGTGCATTTGTTTCAGGAAAGGATCACTTTTTGGTCAGTGTATAGAATGAAATGATTACAGAAAAGTGAACACATTAACAAATGTGAGAATTGCATTAAGACAGACAGATTTTTGAATGCAACTTGTTGGCTGCTAGCAGTTTTGCAGTGGGACGAAGCAAAGCAAACAGACAAGAGCAGATGACACAAATACCTTGAAGTTTCTATCACCCTACCTGTCGACTTTCTGCCTCTCCTCCCAACAACTTCGCACACCTCTCGTTGTCTCTCTCTGTTACCTTGGAGTCAGGCCGTCATGCTCCTGTGGCTCTCCTCTAAAGGTTATGCTGTGTACCCACTGTCACTGCCTGTCACTCTCCCACCACCACCAGCTACACACAGTCAAACACACACACCCACACACACCCACACACACTCCATCAGTCCCAGGCCCTGTCAATGATATACTGTCCATAGAATCAGCAATCTACCTGTTATATGCCTTTGCATAAAGGTTGTTGTGGTGAATAGAAACTGGACAGGTTACAGGTTAACTGCACTGGTGATGTAGTCGGTGGGGTGTTTGATACACTGCTCCAAAAATTAAGGGATCACTTCAAGCACACATGTGATCTTGATGAAGGATTATTCAAGTTGAAAATCTTAACTGATGTACATTGTATAGGTAATTTGTTGAGAACACAATGTAACAATGGTCAATGGAAACCAATCCTCAACCAATTGAGAGCTGGATTAAAAAATCACACTGAAAATCCAAGTAAAAAACTTAAATCACAAGCTGATCAAATGTGCGTGACTTTCAGCACATCAACTCATATTGTGACTCAGTAGTGCGTATGGCCCCCGCCTGCCTGTATGGCCTCCCAACAACCTCCCAGACCTGCATCAGGGAATTCGTGAGCTCCTGGACAGTCTGTGGTGGTACTTGGCAACATCAGATGCACCGATACATAACTTTCCATAGGTGCTTAATTGGATTTAAGTATGGGGAACATGAGGGCCAGTCAATGGCATCCAGGACTGCCACACGAGGCAGTGCTCCCCCTGCTCCTCCTCACACAAAGGAGCAGATATGGCTCCTGCTGCTGGGTTGAAGCCCTTCTACAGCCCCGTCCAGCTCTCCTGGTGCAACTGCCGGTCTCCTGGTATCTCCTCCACACTCTTGAGGTTGTGCTGGAGACACAACAAACCTTCACGTGACATCATGTATGTGCCGTCCTGGAGGAGCAGGACTACCTGTGAACCTGATTGGGCTGCAGGACACTTGCAGAACACAAAATGTTCTGCAAGTGGCCACCACATCAAAACCATTCCCTTTTTGGGATTGTCTTGTTTTTGCCTCTCTAATGCACTTGTAATTGTAAGCATTGGGCACTTGCACATTTATGTTCTCCAAAGCATGTAGTATTGATTTGCAATTACTTGTGCTTCCTACGTGGACATATTGATATCCTTGAAGTTTAACTGTCTTGTTATACTGTGTTGTACTGGGATGATTAAGTATTCCTTTAATGTTTTGGAGTGGTGTATATTGAGAGTGTAAGAGAGAAACACCATACAGAGAGATACCAATGGAATGTGCATAAAAAAACATGAGACTATGCTTGTGTATGTCCATCTGCAGTCTGCTGGCCTTGGAACAAGGAATTAAAATGCTGCTCACTTGACAGAAATCAACAGGGTCCTCAGGGGCCTCATCTCCTTCCCACTCCCCTTTTCCAACACTACTCCTTCCTTTCTTTCTCAAAGATGAATCTTGTGCAAAATGAGCTGAAGGGAGTGTTTGGTGAGGCAAAAGGGGTAAGACAAGAAGAGGAACATAACGTTCAATAGTCAGAAGAAATAAAATAAAATTTTATTTATAATTAAATCATCAAATGAAAGACTGATGAAAGATCTATTTTGACAGTTTGTTTAGATGCCGAAGTAGAACTAAAATTGTTGACATTGTTTGAGCCACTCTTGCCTTACTGGTTTGTATCCTGAAGATATTTCCTCAGTTCCTGTGAGACTCACTAGCTTATTCACTGCAAGGCATTTCATCCTTGACTGCTGCATTCATGTAACATGGGCAGAACTGGAATTAACAAGAAAAAACTCCAATTCCAATATCTGAACATTTACGGATTAATCAAAGGTGTTTAATTCCACTATAGACAAAATATTTATATAATTTCCAATGGTAACATATTAAATGTTGAAAATAAGTGCACAATCCACCTGTCTTTCAATACATACTTCCTGATTACGCACACTCTGCCAATCTCAAACACTCGTTTGGCGTTCTGGGGGAGCGTCTTTGAACAGAGATCTGAACGAAGGGGCGGGACTTTTTCATTTGGCAATGTTCAAATTCCGTGGTTTTTCCAAATTACCCTTTCTGCCTTTAAGATTTGTTAACAAGTGAAACCTGATTCAAACAAACAGTGCATTGCTAATTTTGAATAAGCTTAACAAACTTTATTAGTGTTTATATCAGATTTATTCATATGGAACTGCCAGCGATGGTGAATTTGCCACCATTTTTCACTTTTGTACTTAAATGTCCAGGAGTTTTAACTCTGTTTCACTCAGTTGCTCATAACTAGAATCTGAATGATATGACACACTGTCAATATCTCTGAGGAGCCTCTAGTAACAATTTGACACCCCCTCCACTTTATTTGATCATGTTAACTACACCAGCCATATACTGGACTGCCTAATAATAACTGAGAAAGAAGTTGTTGTACCTTAGAAATCTCCTTTCTCCCTTTACTCAATCCATTGTCTCCAGTCATGTTGTCACAATTTTGCATTTAGTTGTTTATTTAGGGGATATTATATGTTGAAACATGAAGAGAGACAGAATAAATAAAGTTAATGCCTTTCCCACATTCACAGGCCAATAAATTCATAAATCTTAATGCAGATTCCAATACACTCACACACACACACTCACACTCACACACACACACACAGCTTATATATCCTATGTATAATGGGAAAAAATGTGTATGGTATTTAACATTTGGCATGACATTTTGAGCTGGGTGCAATGAAATTAGTCTAACCTGAGTGCTTAAACACACACAATGTCTTAGATAAACAAGCATACAGTATCACAGTTTCTCCCTCTGATATCTCTGTGAAGTTTACTGTTGTTTAAACAATAAATATTGTTTATTCATTTATCAGTCTCTCCTTCTCTTTTCCTCTCATCCCTCTACCCCCTTCTGTCTCTCCTTCATGCCTCCTCTCTGTGGGCCATCCTTGGAGCGTTCAAGCGCTCTGACGACGTGCATCGCTGAGTTCTCAGCATCTTGTCTCGTCACGGCAATTACACACACACATACACTCACTCACACACACACACACAGACACCCGCATATACACACACGCCCACGTGTACACACATTTAACAGTTAACATAGGCTACTCGCTTGAAACATGTATACAGATTGTCTTTTATAATGAACAATACAGTATACTCTGAATTTTTTGGTTGATTCAGAATGGGACCAACTCCTCGTGTCTCAATTGCATCAACCTTTCCTATCCAAGGAAAGGCGAACATTGACACACTGCCACCAGCAAGACAGATAGTAGAATTCTGGAGTGAGAGACTGAGGCAGGGAGCAGGTGGTCTGAGAGGTCAGGGCAGGGGCCGGTCACTGACCCCCTCCATACTACTGTGAAAGGATACGGGTTAATTAACAGCAGACTTTAATCGCCTCTGATGAATGATTCATAGCTTCCTGGTCTATAGTCAGTATTTAAAATACATGGATGGAGCCGGGCATGAATTATTCAGGTCCTACGGTACCCAGCGCCACTTTTCACTCACACTGAGCAAAGACAGAGCTGAATTTCAGGCTGTTAGCATCTAGCCAGCCTGTTGATAAAGAGCAAACAATTAATGTTTTGCAATAGATCACGAAATCTGTAGAACGCAAGGAGAGGGGTTAAATAGATAATGACTAAGGCAATTTGCTGGAATGAAGCAATTGTGATGCATAGTCATTATTAAGCAAAAAGAGAAGAAGACAAAGAGGGGCGTGAGAGAAATGTTGGGAGACTGCCTCTGGAAAAAAAGATAGATGAACAGAAAAAGAGAGAGGGAGTGAGTTTGGTCAGCTGAGATTTACTGTCACGGCTGTGAATGCAGCAAATAATAAGTCACCAGCTAAGCAGCTTTGATATATTCTTACAATCCCTGGCCGTCTTGTCTCTGCTTTTCCAACACATCACTCAACCCCTGTTCTCTCCTTAGATAAAGTGCGCTCAGCTCACAGTAAGATAGCGGTCGTCAGTGAAAATGTTTGAATGCACGGTATATGATACAACATTGACCAGTAAGTCGGGGAATTGAGAAACAAACACAATACCAAAAACAGTTAAAGTGAAGACTTGAATTCATCAGGTGGGCGAACACATCAACTGTTTGCAAACAAAGTTTGTCATATCAACTCAAAAGATTCAGCAAGCTAAATTCTATCAGTCAATAACACCAAAATGCTTGAGGGGCTGCAGAGAAACCATGAGGATTATACCCACATCTTCTCATCTTGTCCTGCTTTGTAAATACATTTGAAAAATAACTGTGTTTTGAAAATGGACCTCAAAATTATTCACAATTAGGAAAACATGCCAAAGGGGGTATTTGGAACTGTACCTTATGAGAATATTTAGGAAAAACAAAAAACAAAACTGTTTTCAGAAACTGAGCCGTAGTTTTTAGAAAATGTGGATCCAGTGCAAGAAGTAATGGAGCAACATATGCAACCAGAGGAAATGTTAATATGATGTATATTACCAAATGGGAGAACTACAAATGGGAGAACTACATAGAAATCTAAAAATATTGCACCTCAGTCTGATAAAAAAAAAACCCGACAGAAATGCAATTCATTCCGATATGAGATTGATTAGATAAATTAATAGGTATTGGGAGGAGTCAACAACCAAATATGGCTCGTTTTGGACATTTTATGCTTAAAGTTCATTTAGGGCTTGCTCAAGATTTTATTTCAAGAATGTTGAAGCCCACTGTGGGGATATCACTCATTTGCCTGTGCATTGTATGATTTGTCATTTATATTTCCTTGGGTACTTTTATGGGAATGTGAGTGGAGTCTTCACATGGTGAGTCTCATCAGCCTGGTGAGTATTCATGGGTGAAGAACTGACATCTGTTTGTCCAACTTTTTCAATAAGGGCATCAATAAGTCTATTAAACAAGCCTCAGCAACGCATTATCTACAGTAAAATGCACCATTAGATAGTTGATGAGAATGCCTGATGGCATCATCCACTCATTATCTGAAAAGATCAATGACCAGTCATAAACTCACAGGAGCCATTTATCCCAAAAGCTCTGAGATTAAATCACACAATTAAGCTGAGAGTGCTGAAACAAGTAATGCTTTTAAAATCTGAACGACCAACGCTCCAGCTGTGAGAATTTCCTGTTTTTCTTACAGAGAGAGATGTTGAGGTCCAGTTTATCCAAACACAGGCTAAATGAAACCTTGTTAACCTCAGGATCAAAATAAATGAGGCCTTTACGTTTGAGAGAGAGAGGGAGAGAGACAGCGAGCAAAGTTTGAAAGGAGGACGAATGAGCGTGGGAGGAAAATAGAAATTGTGTGTGTGTGTGTGTGTGTGTGTGTGTGTGTGTGTGTGTGTGTGTGTGTGTGTGAGTGTAGAGGGGGGGTCTCGAGCAACGAAGAAGACAGGTAGGCTAGTAGGCTAGTAAGCTAGTATTAATAACTGATTAGAATTTAAACCTATTAGACATTTGTGTGAAATTATCATAGTTAGCATATAACATTTTCAGTCAAAGCAAAAAAAAGGCACCTTCCACTTTGATCATCAAACTACTTCAACTCTGAATGACAGGCGACGATGGAGCCAAATTTGCTGAAATTCGCTCAAAAAAAAAAGAAAAAAAGAAATTGCTAACAGGAAAAAAAAACAAGTTGGCTCGGCCATCTAACTCATCTACAAGAGAAAATGGAGAGGGATCTTTCAACATTGTTCTTTTATGTCAAGTTATGTCAAGAGAATATCCCAGAAGATGCCGACCGTGGAAACAGCTGATCAGTGATGTGAGTTAAATGTTCACTACACCATGATTTACTTGGCTAAAGGGGTTTCTATAATCCATTTTTGCACATCAACTCTTTTTTGACAAGGCGAATATTCTAAATAAAGGGAACCTCAGAAGGGCACTGAAAAGATGTGGAGTTAATTTGATCGTCAATAAATAAATTTGATTAAAGAATAAATAATACAGCAGTATGTCTGTAGGTGTATTTTTCAAGAATAGTAGAAGCAAGACGAGCCACAGTAATGTGTGTAAAATGATTTAGGGGTTATAGCATATATAACTTGTTCTAATGAGGCAAGTCAAATTAGGAACATCTGATGTTTTACTGTAGATATAATCACACAAAGGCTCAAAAATAAAATTGTGTGTGTGTGTGTGTGTGTGTGTGTGTGTTGGACTGCATTGTCCAGTATATTAGACAGCCCCTGTCATGTTCATGTCGCAGCAGCAGGGTATAGGAGGTGTTCTTGTCTCTGAGTGATGCGATGGCATGAACAGCATGGTTTAAGAGCTAAAAGAAGGTCATCGATGTCTCGCTTCACTATCTCTCCCTCCTTTCCTCTCCTCTCTCTGTTGCCCCTGTCATCCCTGCTGGATGATCCCTCGCTCTCTCTTCCACCCCGGCTGTCTTTCTGTCCTTCGTCACGGGTTGCTGTGTTCCATTTCTTCTTTTTCTTTTTTTTTTCTCTCTCACTCCGCTCCTGCTCCGTTTTGAACTCAACTCCTCTGGACTGGTTTTATTTGTGCGGCATTCACGGTCCACGGAAGGAAGTGTTTGTAAACTGTGAAAGTAAAGGCAGCGAGACAGCTACAGTGCGTGAATGACAAGGGTCCCAGACCAGTCCAGGTTTGTCATTCAGTCCCAGGGAAAAAAAAGACATGCTTGGAGTTGCCGGATCCATCTCCTGTCATCGTTAAGAGAGGCTGTGACCTCCGAGCAGCGAGAGGATCACCGCTCCTAAATTATTCACGACTCTTTTCTTTTTTTTAAATTGTGGAAATGTGAGGGTGTGGGGAGGTGTCTGGACAATTTGATGGGTTTAAATGAACTGTTGACTGTTTTCCCAGCTGCTATCTCTGGTGACAGAAGGCTGCATCTCCTGACAGGCTCTCGCAAATGAATATCAGATTAAATTCCACTATATCACCTCCGGACATCTTATATACCATAATACTACATCTATGTACTGTAGCTGGGTGTAATACAGGGCAAGGTTGGGTGTGCAGTTCACTTATCTGAAACGATATGGGGAGTCAATGTTCTGTAAAAGAATGTGACCCTGTAAATGTCCGTGAACTTTAGAGTCCTCAGTCACACTAGCAGCTCTGCCGAGGCTGTACTCAGCCACAGTCCTGCATCAGGCCAGACAATCTGCAAGTTGTGTAACAAGTAAATAATACATTTACGGGCACGGATGGAAAAAAAAGAAATTAAAATCATCTAATTATCTAAATCAGCCAATATAATCAAGCATCATCAGCTGTGAGGAATATTTGTTGTGTGTGTCTTTTTTTAAAAGTTTTTACAAGTTCCATCTAATTTTATTTCGGCACTGTCATGTTGGTTTTTGCACATATGAGTTGAAATGACACCTAATAGGGTTGTGATGGCCGCAGACGTGTCCACACCACAGTAAACACAGTCTGCCTGTCGGTAACCCCTCCCCTTGCACTCACTCACATTTTGATGCTTTAATCATTAGGATAATTTGCACATTTAGGTTTATTCCTGCACGTTATTATTATTATTAGGATCGACATACATCGTTGAACATATGTAAACAAATAAACACACGACACATAGTCTTTTGATTTCATACCTCATATAGACTTTATTTACGTTAAGCACGTCATGGTCACACATTTGCAAGTGCACACATTTGTGTTGACTATGGGTTTGCTGTTATTTGTTATTAATTATTTTTGTTCTGTTTTCTTTAACATGCCCGCTGCGGGGGTCCTGAGTCTGGCCAACTCCGGCGTCGTGGTGGGGCGTGCGGCGACGATTGGGGTCCGGGCGGAAACCAGCCAAAAGACGGGCGGAAAGGTTCCGCCAGTTTAAGACCTGCTCAGCATGAACCAACTGCTGTCCAGTCGTGGGGGGATTTAAGATTTTGTTGGGATTTTGTTATGTTTAATTTGAGTTGGATTGTTTTGTGTATATATGTAAATATTAGTTTAAATAGGTTATTTCTGTAGAAATCTTTAGTTTGTCTTTTTCACAATTTTTGGTTCTTTTGTAAGCTTAATTGATTTGATAATTATCCTGTCATTTATTTTGGTTTAGTCAAGTAGTATTTAAGCAGTTCCTTTGGTTCATTTGGGAAAGGATAGGTGGAGGGTGTGTTGGTGTTTTGTCGCTTTGGTTTTGTTACGTTAACCTTTAAAGGGCCCTAAATCTTTTGTTAATTTTGAGTTTGACTTATGTTTGACCAACGAAAAATAAATGTAAGCTATTGTTGCTACTCCTGAGTCTGCGTCCCTGTGTCAACTACTGGGTCCCTCACAAGGGTGTACATTCTTCAGTTATGTGTCAAACCTGCTAACACTGCACACACACCTCTGGTATCACGCTCTAATTGTATCCACATAATCGACAGTGTTGGTTATTGTACTTTCTATGTAAAATGTGTCGCTGGCAAATTAGTGTTTGATTTCTTGCAAAACACTTTGTATTTGAAAAAAAAGGACAATTTGAACAAAGAGGATCAGATCAAAACGAAAGGTTTCATGCATTTGCATTAGCAATTATTGATTTTTGTGCTTTTTGCAGCTGTTGAGATTAGTAGATCTACTTCAGGGTTTCAACAGCATGAATGAATCTCTTCAGCAGCAACTCAGACGTCCTGGGGCCTCATTACAGCAGAATAGCATAACTGCTTGTTCTATCTTCTATCTATCTGAGCTTCTCCTTGCTTTGTTGACATAGCTAAAACGAGCTGCCTCTAGATGTTCGGCGGGCCCCCACACTTCCTGTTTTTAAAAACTCATTTTTATTTTTTTATAATTCAGTATGAGAGTGTCTGTCTCTTTGTTTTGTTTTTTGTACTATGTTAGCCATTACACTTTTATTGTACAGCACTTTGGTCAACTGTTGTTGTTTTTAAATGTGCTTTATAAATACATTTTGATTGATTGATTGGTTGGTTGGTTGATTGATTGATTGATAGCTGGGCCGGCTGTGTGTGCGTTAAGTGCATGTTGTTGACCCACTGGCTAACTCATGGCCGCCAATCTGTACTGCGCTTAAGGATACTGCTGATAATGGCTGCGTTTCGGATCGCATGCATTTGCGCCTATGCATGCACGTGACTTGAGAGGATCCGCCGGAACTCGTCATAAACACGTCAAGTTCCCACCATGTCAAGTCGGGCACAGGTGCACTTCAAGGACTTTGCACAAAGAATATGGCCTACCCAGTGGCGCTGGCTTTCTTCATCGCGGACGAATTTGAGGCATTGGGACTCCCCTTGTTGACGGAGGCTGAGGAGCAACGGTGAGGAATTTTCTCACGTGGTAATTCTAACCAACTAGGGCAACGTTGAGAGGAGTGTCTTCTGTCCGCACTTATTTGAGACCATCTGCACAGAAAAGCATGCGGAGGGACGTACCATGGAGATACCGCAAGTTTTTAAAGCCATGTGACATGTCGCAAAGGGAAGTTATCACCAGCATTTCTGACTTTTTTATCCCAGAATGCCTGGCTATGCGAGGCAAATGCATGCGCATGCATGATTGGAAACGCGCCTATTGTTACCATGACCAACAGCTTTGTTGTGGAAGCTTACCACCCAGCTCCAGTTCCTCTTCAGGTAAACAGGGTTAGCACCGTTCTGTCGGCTACCAGCCACCGGCTGTGGTGTCGCCATGTTGACAGCTGTTGAGAGGCAATTAAATGCTCCCAATGTCATATTATGCAGCTTTCACTTCAGCTTCAAAATAGGAAAAATCATATCTTCCCATTAGAGGCAATTCCTAAATTAATTACTGTACCCTATCCTCTCGTAACTATGTCTGTAAATGTGTTTCTTTAATTGGCACTCATTCTGTCAAGGTTCAAGGTTTCATATATTATCATTGTACAACACAGGATTGTGCAACAAAAATCTCAATATAGTTGTATAAATCTATAGGCCTATTTTGCTACGCAAGAAAAACACAAAAAAAGGAAAATTATATCAAATGGGGAGGGTGGAGAATGATGGAGAATGATGGAGAATGGTACGGCAGCCAATGGTACTGGAACCTCACTGTAGAAGTCACCCTGAGCAAAATGATGCTAACGTCAATAAGGATGTTTCTATGGAAGCTGAATTCCTATTCGAGTTAGGATTTGTTCAAATGCATTTAGCAAACATCTTAATGTAATACCAACAATCCCAAACCCAAACTGAGATAATCATATGTATATACATATATATATATATATATATATATATATATATACAAAACTGTCTTCTGTTGTTTGTATAAAAGTGTCCCAGTTTCAACATATGACGTCTTCAATATTGCTTCACATCTGTTCAAATCTCGTGTGTGAACCCCAGTGCGTTCTCTCTCTGTGTTTATATGTTGAAGAGATGCAGGACACAGTTTCCTGGTGGAAGCAGCAGGTTTTTGGGACAGACGAGCTTTAATTAATGTTAACAGTGTGGGGTGGATTTCTGACACAGTTGCTCAGTAGGGATTCGGGTGCTACTGTTGATCCACGTGTAATGAACTGTACATGGTATTCTTATTCTGCCTCTCTTATCGATATCATTCAACTTCATAACATAAACTGCTAGATTTCAACGCTGTGTTAGTCATGCTTTCAAATGTAGCCTCATCAAAACTAGACCAGTTATACAGTCACAAACATAACTGAGGTGGCTTTTAAATAAGCTGCTCAGTATTTTTCAACAGCCGTATGTCTATGGCAAAATATCTAATTACAGAGTGGCAATACAGATATGAATTGGAGTGATAAATCATTATTTACCGATGTGAGAGGGCTTACTTAACCTTGGAGTGCTGGCAGAATTAAAATGGGTATTTTCAGGGGGAAACCCACTCAGTATGCTCGACCATACTGTGGAAAGAGAGCAAGGCGCAAGTGCAAGAGGGGGGAAAAGGAGCACAAGAGCTGAAGATGGAGATGCAAGTAAAAAACGGCAGGAAAGGGAACAGGTGCAGAGCACAGAACAACGCCCAGAAAGACATCAAGTTGAAAGGCGAGTGTTATGGAGGGAATGTGTGGACAAGTTAGTCAGGAGGAGATAAAGCGATGAGATGGAATCAGCAGCTGGGCGGTTAGGGACAGGTAGAGGAGGCAGAGTGTGGTTGGGGGGGAGGATGGAGGCGAGAAGGGGAGGGAGGGTGTGGAGAGCACAAGACAGATGACAAATTGTGATTAATAGATGGGGTCCGGGGCAGCAGTGTGGAGCGCAACTCATTAATAGAGAGAATTAGAGAGGCTGTGCAACTCAATCTGCACACTGTCACTCGCAATCAAGGACCATAATCAGATCTGCACACAGAGGTAGATGTACGAGAGGAGGGGATTCATGCAAGTACACATGAACACACACTTACGAGGAACACCGACAGTCGCATTCAACCCTCCGGCCTAAACTATTCTGAACATTTAACCCTGACCATAACCCAATCACTATTATGCTCTTAACCTTAAACTGAACTCTAAAAGGACATTTTAAGGAGGAAAGGATTCTCAAAATGATGTGTGATTGTAGAAATGTCCATAATGGAACATTTAAAACCAAGAACACACGTTTTAAATGATGAGGAAATGCAGAAATGCCTGAGGATTGACTTCCAGTGATGGTGGCTAGATGCATTGATCAAATTACAATTAAAAAAAACAATACTGAAGTAATTTCAGATGCCTCATTTTACTTTCTCAAATGTTTGTGTTGATAGTGATTTTGAAAATGA
Organism: Chelidonichthys spinosus; assembly: GCA_029853015.1. NCBI lineage: Eukaryota > Metazoa > Chordata > Actinopteri > Perciformes > Triglidae > Chelidonichthys > Chelidonichthys spinosus. The sequence continues at coordinate 17,514,770 of CM056822.1, forward strand.
TTGTTTTGTTAATAAAAAATGCATTGTAAAGTACATAACAATTTATTCATGTGTATTTGGCATAGCAGCTGAAAGCAGCTTCACCCTGTTTGGTTCTGGTTTGGAGTAATGTGCTCCGTTCTCTTGGTTCTCATTCAACATGTCCTAATACAACGGTTTGTGTAATATTCTATTAAATTTGTTATTTTTCATGTGTTCTCCGATGAATATCCAGCAAAGCTGATCTGGTTTATATCTTGATTTAACCAATGAAGCTCAGATGGGAGGCTATTAAAAGGCTGAGAATTTTTAGTACCCCAGTCAAGCAATACCTTTCATACTTTCCTCCTTGTTGCCATATACATTGATTTCTTAAATTGATGCCTTGTCTTTATTAATTGAGGAATATTTATGTGTTCTAGGCATGGATAAAATTAGTCTAAAGAACCATAGTTACTTCATATGTGAGGCAATGATTTGACCCAAGAATCGAACACCAGAGGATTGTCATGGTGATCTGCTCAGATGTATAATTTATCATCTCAGCCAATTCAAGACTGTATCACATAATCCCACCCACCTTTCCAGTCTGCCAAGAAGTATTTCATGGTCCACACTGACTCCACTAACAAACTGCCATTGGTCTTCCTCATAAGAGATCTTATAACAACATCACTTTACTTTCCTGATGCACAGCTAGAGTTATTATTTGCACAGCCACAAAGGGTCCTTGACAGGTAAACCTAATGGTTGTATTTGAAGAAATAACTTCTGGTGAGGACAGCCTTGCCTACCCATGCAGAAAAAATTAAACAACACTTTACACTGGGTAGATGTACACACACACACACACACACACACACACACACACACAAACAATCCAATGTTATTGTATACAATGTGATGCTATGACCCCTACATTTCCATTATCCTGCCTCTCCATTCTCCATCCTTCCCATGCTCTCGCTCTCTCCTTGTCCCTCGCTCTCTGACCTGTGAGATTGCAGGTCAGGTTAAGCCCTGTCCGCAGCCACTTACTTGGCTTGTCTCGCTGTGTTGGGCCCCCACCTTGAACGGGCTGGTTAATACCATGGTAACCTCTCTGATCACATGCTGACTCTCTGCTCATGTCCTGATCGGTTTTCCTGATTGTTCTGAACAGAGAGAATGACTGTCCTGCTGGTAAATCACATCCATCTAACCTTATCTATGTCATCTATGCTGTCTGGAAAACCAGAGTTTATCAGCTGGAATGACTCATTCCAACATGTGGAACCTGTTTAAATGACCATACATCCAGTAACATAGTAGCCTAGTGGCCTGCAGAAACCTGAGTTCACCCAACTGTGTTGTTGGGAAGCTTTGGCAAGACACGCTGTAAATATCCTAAGAGGATGTATTATGTTTACAATAATCCATAATTGTGAAATGAGAGAGAGCGATGGTGAGTAGAAGTCATCGGTAACATCACAGCGTGAACATAGTGCAGTCCACTTATCTGTCTGTGAATAAAAGCTACAACTAGACACAAGCTAACGTGCTGTTTTCATCCAGCTGATAATGTAAGTGAAGGGGGTTAGCCCTGAAGTTAGCGACTACTCTGGCTCAGGAATACATAAGGTGGGCTGACCGTTAAGGTGGACCAGCACTATTCTCCTTTAAGTGACAAGCTGCTCCTCTGAGTCTCTTAGCTTTTTCATCTTTTCTTTTAACTGTTTAAGTGATAGCAGGTGAAACCGTTTAATTATTATTAATATCCCTACTGCGAACACTGCTCTGTCTATATGAACTATAATGGTATTATTAAGTACTCATATTAGTACTTAGTATCTGCAAGTACTGAAATGTAAGTACTTAAAGTAAAATAAGTGGTATCGGTGCATCCAGAGGCTTCAAATTCTGGTGTTTCTGTTCCCACAACAATATACAAAAATACAAATATTAATAATCGTGATTAATCCATAGCTACCCTGTGATTAATACCAAGTTTTACTCACCTGAAAAAAAGCATCTTCTGTTCCAGCATTTGACTTTTCTTTCCCTGGCTTCTGGCTTATTGACAGAGTTGAGTCAGCAGACCTTTGTGTTAACAAAAGCAGCCATGTCCCACCTGAGACTTAACCCTGTAAACCTCCGGTCTTCAGATCTTCCAGCCTGTTGTTGCTATAAAGCCTTTATAGCAATCCCATTTCTACAGCTCAGACACCTGAAGGTCAGAAAAAGGGATGTCAGAGTCAAGGACAAGGAAGAAGCTGTGACACATAACTGTGTTGATAACCAGTTAAAAAGTAATACTTTGTCAGATAACATTCAGAATTGTACAAATCAAAGGAAAAGATCAAAGTGTTTCTTCCTGTAATCTTGAGCTTTAATTAAACACAGAGAGGATGATATATTAGAGACAAGAACATAATATCATATATCACGAGAAAACAGAGTCAGAGACAGACATTATCGCTTCACAGCTGATATATTCATCGGCTTAGTTAATATTTCATAGGGCTCTAAAAACCTCATTCTCTCTAAATTGTCCTCCCTTCTTGGCAATAATAATTTAAATGCAGGGAGCCTCTGAGTGTGCCACCAGTGTGTCAGAGCTCACATGTAAATTATATGTGTATGTGTGCACATATGTATGCATATAGGCACTCACACACATGCCATTAAGGCACATAAAGAAGCGCGGCCGGGCATGCAGTAGATATAGTAGGCAGAGAGTATACTGTAGAAGCACATGTCCATGAACGCAGAAAATTCCTTCGCCTCTATATGTGATTTGCCATTTTTTAAATTGTAGAAACTACAGTTTCCCACTTTCTGACAAGCTGTTATTTTCTATCTTCCAAATGCAAATGTGACCAGAGGCTTGGCATCTGCCTGAGGGCTCAGTCGGCTGACAGTATGCATTCTGGGGAGTGATCTATTGATCCATATTCAATATCTGCTTCGCTCTCCTGCTCAGTAAAGTTGGGAGATGAATACACAAGGAGCAAGACTGACAGTACATACAACTACACTTGTGGCTTAGAGGACCGGGGGGGTTGCCAAAATGGTTTACTGTCTTGTGTAAATGCCCCGGGACCAATATGTCTTGATAAAAATGTAAGCAAAAATACTGCATTTCAGGACGCACATGTTTATAATGTCAGGTTTGTGTTTTATGATACAACTGAGTGTGGTCCGACAGAAATAAAACACCCGGCAAAAATATTTGAGAGGAACCCCTTAATATCATAAAAACAAACCGCAATTAAGAATTAATTAATTTATAAATGATATAAATGTAAAGTCGGGGAGAGAGAAAGGAAAAGAAAGAGATCAGGAGGAGATGGAGGAGGAGGAGGAGGAGGAGGAGGAGGAGGAGGGGGGTTGTCAGCAGCGATACATCTTTCATCTCTAACGAGGTCTGAAAGCTACAGAAACACAGACATCGACAACAACCCTGAGAACACCACTCTCCTCCTTTCACATCATCCTTTTCACTGAGTATCCTGCGTGATGTGTGTCAGTCTCACATCTGCAGCCCACGTTTCGTACTCGCACTTCAATCTCTTAACACCTGCTGTTCCGCCAAACATAGCTCCACAAGTTACATCTTATGGGAAAAAACTGTATTTGGCCAAGGAAGGCAGAAATATGGCCTTCGTGAAATATTGATTGAAAAATCTGAATATTAGTTTAAGAATATAGATATAGATGGGAATATTACATCAGAAGAATATAATAGAAGAATATATATATATATATATATATATATATATATTACAGTAATTGGCCAGATTAATGTCAAACATTTACACTATAAATATGATCACAACCATTTTTGGTTTGAACAAATACATATTCAATATTTGAAGAGAAAATGACAATCTTTGATTAAACTATTAAACAGATGTAGTGATTTTGATTTGTGAAAAGGTCACAAGCCGGATGGGAGGGTGAATCTCAGTGTGTGTGTGTGTGTGTGTGTGTGTGTGTGTGTGTGTGTGTGTGTGTGTGTGTGTGTGTGTGTGTGTGTGTGTGTGTGTGTGTGTGTGTGTGTGATACGGAGAGAGGGCGGGGAAGCGGTAGTAGGCAGATGCTGAGGAGAGAGACGCAGGACGGAAAATACAACAAGTGAGTGAACTGTTGCTCTGCAAATAAAGTCGCTCTGCAGCGGGATTTCTGCAGGGCGAAAGTCTGTGAAAGTAACGTGTGATTTTATTTGAATTGTAGCCTAATAGTATAATTCCTTTCTTCTTTTTATTTTTTGTCGGCTCGGACTGCCCGTCAGCGCTGCTTCGAGGGTTTTGAACGGGATCCTGGATCCGACGCTGCAAGTTTAAATATGACTTTACTTTGAGTTTCCAGCGGAGCGCAACTTCATCCGATGCGACAGAGGAAGTCTTGGAAGGATTTCATCCGGTGTCCTGGACCACGTCTCCTGCGCTGTTTCCTCCTCAACCCGCAGCATGAAAAAACACTGACAGACGGTTAGCAAGGAGAAAAGAACGCGGTAATTTGATCTGAGTTGCTCAAAAGTTATTGGTGAAATCCTTATTTCTTCTTTTTTTATTTATAATAATTTAAAATTGAAGTGACATTTTTCATGAATACGGAATTATCCTATAATACAATTAGAATATTTGTATATAGTTTGTAGACCATAATAAATGTAGGCCTGTAATAATATCAACATGTGGCTGTGACCCCACAGTTTGTTAGATTATAATATTACTGGGGTTACCCAAGTCTAGTTTATTTTAAATCAGAAATGACACACCTGTTTAACTCACAGTAAGGCATTTTAATCTCCCCGCATCCTGTATGATAATATTTGATTATTGTTTAAATTGCTGAATGCAAATTGAAATTAATTCATTACAAAATGAAGCGTTTCATTTTTTAAATTGCGTGTGCATTTTCAGTTAAAAGTTAATGATTTTGCTGGTTCCTATTTAATTGTCTGTGTGTGTGTGTGTGTGTGTGTGTGTGTGTGTGTGTGTGTGTGTGTGTGTTCTTTTCCTTCTAGATTCAATGGTCTCCTTTGATTCTGCGTTAAAATGTTCTCTGCTTCATCCAAGCGGTCATTAAAACAAGTTTCATTGCAGTCTGACCTGCCCCTTCCCTCAGAATTTGCCTTTTTATGACCTGTAGCAAATCTGTACTTTGAACGGAGGAGTAGACTGCTGAGATAAATCTAATCCAGCCTCCATCAACAAAAACAAGGAGGGAGAACAGAACAGAGATTTAGCAGTTTCCTCGTTCCCGTCCTCTCCTCATTCCTCGACAGACGAGTGAAGCACCTTTCCCCATATGTGGTGGGTGAGATGAACTCCAGTGGGAATACTGTAGACCCCACCTGACAGCTCTCCGCCTGAGCAACTGAAAGCTTTTCATTGGAGTCTTCGCAAGAGCTGGATTGAAAAAAAAAAGAAAAGAAAAAGCTGTTGCATGAAATCCAACATCTCAACAGTGATGCTCATTTTTGACAAAGAGATATAAAATATCTATGTTATTTTTGTCTTGCAAAATAATGATTTATCTTTAGATAGGTTGACAGCCCTCCGCCATTGTCAACCAGAGCAAACTGAAAAATAAAAGGATACAAACAAAGAAATGGAAAAACCTATTTGTTATTCACCCCCCGACTTGTGATTCTCTCTGAGACTTGCCTGTCCCGGTCTTAGAATAGCCCTCCATTTCCTTTGTCTGCCCCACCCAATCCCATCTTTCCCTCCACCACCTTCTCAATCCAGTAGTTACTTTCTTCAGCTTTCAGTCTGGCCGGGACAACCATTCCAGCTAAGGGGGAGGAGGACTTCCTCACGCTGGCCGCCTCCCGCCTCAGCCGCAAGAAACGTGTCATCGGGGCTGGAGTCGGCGTGGCCATGGTCCTGGTCCTGCTGGTGGCCATTCCCCTATTGGTCCACACCACCAAGGGGGGAGGGTCCGGAGGAGGGGGCACGCATTACGAGATGCTTGGGAGCTGCAAGATGGTGTGTGACACTTTCACCCCCCCACAGGGAGAGCTGACAGCCGTCTCCCCTCAGCCCCCGGACTTATCGAACCGCAGGGGTAAACAGGGGTTCAGAGGGAGCCCTGGACTTCCTGGTCCTCAGGGTCCAAAAGGACCTCCCGGTGAGCCCGGCAAGCCTGGCCCACCTGGTCCACCAGGGCCTGGACCCGGTGGCTACGGCCAATCCTTCTACAGTCCTAAAATCGCCTTCTACGCAGGCCTCCGGAAACAACACGAAGGGAGTGAAATACTCAAGTTTGATGACGTGGTGACCAATGTAGGGAACTACTATGAACCGAGCACCGGCAAGTTCACCTGCCCTCTGCCTGGCATCTACTACTTCACCTACCACGTACTGATGAGAGGAGGTGATGGGACGAGCATGTGGGCTGACCTGAAGAAGAACGGACAGGTGAGTGTGTGTTTGTGTGTGATATCCCTCTTTTATTGTGATCTGAAAGCTCCATCTTTTGAAACAAACTCTCTCAACCAAAGTTAGAGAACATCTTTTCTGCTGTCATGTCCAGAGTTTGATGAAGTATCCCTCTAATCCACCAACAGCCGGGGACACAATAACAGCAAAACATATCAAAGTCTTCTGAACAGATCCTAAAACACAAACATTGACAAAATAAAATAGTTTTCTGACTCGACACCATGGCACAGTTCTTTATTTGAATAGGGACAATACAAAAAGAACATTAATCTATAAAAAAAAAAAATTCAATTGTCACATAATTACATAATGAATCCGACCTCTGCATTTAACCCATAAGCATTAGGAGGAGTGGTGAAGCAATTTTTTACCTTGTTGAATTGTTTCTTAGTTGAGCTTTGAGAGCGTCAATAAAAGGTTTAGAAAAGGTTTCCACAAAATATCCCAAAAAGGTATACTTATTCAAATACAAATACAATCACTGGTGCTGTAATTCAGCTCTTGTGTGAAGACAAACTCTCCAAGAAGAATCAACCATCTGTTTAATAATTCTTATTCAGAAACATTTAAAAGGTTTGCCAAAAGTTGTAGATTTTCTTTGGAAGACAAAAAAAAAGAGAAAAGAAACAAAAGTAGAAGTAAAAGTAGAGGTGGGCATAAGAACAGCTTTACACGGAAAAGAAAAATTGTAATGAATTGTAAGACTTGCACACACACACACACACACAGAGAGAGAGAGAGAGAGAGAGAGAGAGAGAGAGAGAGAGAGAGAGAGAGAGAGAGAGAGAGTGACAGCCAAGCGATCACAAGGATGACAGTCCTCCATGTCTCGGTGGAACAAAGCCAAAATGCAACAGCTGGCTACTGTCCTCTGAGGAACTCTGACTTTAACACTAATAAATAAACAAGTACAAACTGCCTGGCAAAAAGCCACAAATGCTTCCATCTGGAGATCTGTGACAAGCTTGAAGTACTAAGCCCTCACTCTGTTGAGGGGCCCTAATTCTGACATGTGTGCTGCAGAACAGAAGAGTGACGTCCTGGGGATTACCAGAGAAGAACGAACATGCTTTGCATTGTTTCAAGTCAGGGTGTTTGATGGTACGGCAGCGGTTTCTCAACACATAATTTACACGGTACATGAACGCACAGCAATTTGCTGCTGAGCAGACCACCGCACCGCTGGGCTGCTGTTCCCTGATTCTTTTTACATCTTAAAAGACTTTAGACACAGCAAGTGGGCCAGTTAGAATTAAACAGGATCCTGTAGTTTGCATTGAAACTCCTCACTCAACACAAAAAAATGCCCAGTTTCATGTTGGTCCCTATTATGTGAACATGCAAATTTGTCATTATACTTTTAAGTTAAGGTCTTTGTGACGCAGAGATAGACAGAAGGCATAAAACACTGAACAAAAGTCCACAGCTTGAATCGAATGCTGGACATTGAGTCCCTGTTTTGAGTAAAAAACAGCGTCAACTTATCACTCACTCTCGCTAACTCTAGTGTTGGCAAATGGAAAGCTGCAGCCGGACACATGGCATCACCTGCCGGTTCTTATCACCTGCCATCGATGAGCTTCGCAGCTACACTTCAGCACAGTTAGGAGCCTCGAGTGCAACAACTACGACATGCAGCTGCCCTTGTTAGCTTTCCCATCATTGCAATTCAAAACAGAGCTATGACGTCACTGAGAACATGGGGCCTGCTGCTGGGAATCAAACCTGTGTTTGGTGCAGTGGTTTACTGCAGGTTTAAGCCTGGACCACATGGTCCCTGGTCAATTTGTTGAGCACAATGTCTCAAATAAACGTCAACTCATTGAATGGGCCTATACAGTTGTTTTGGGGGTTGTTTTAATTCCTTAACATTGCATGGTAGCAAGACGATTTTGTCTTTAATTTGTTTCATGGAATATAACTGGCACATGCATTACATTATATCACAATTGGGCAGATCTGGATGTTGTAATTTCTCATTTTGCCTGACTGACTGTCCGAAACCCAAATATATTTAGTTCACAATGACACAATACAGAGAAATCGATTTTCCAAAGTCGTTTAAATTTGGAAATACTAACAAGTCTGCACAATCCACTGCATCTAAATCTGCAACAAATCATCACCAAAATTAGTGCAATAGTTCATGACAAGATGTTCTCCAATGCTTTATTTTGCATTGATATAATTTTTCTTTAAATTCCCTAATCTGCACCAAAAGAATCACACGTTCATTGTCCCGTAGACTGCAACAGATCCAACTGACATATTTTACATTTTGAGATATTATGCATGAGCAGCTATGGTAAAATCAATAAAATGTCAGGTTCCAAATGATATTTTCTTTGTACTAGTTTGGTTTTATAGACTCCCCAAATACACACATCATTATGTTATAGATCTTCTTTGTGACTGATCAAGTCCATAAAAACAGTTATTTCCTGTTTCATTGATTTTACGGGATGTACATAAAGTGCAGAGTAAAGAGGACAGGCAGCTAAATGCCAAATATAATTGGAGGACGTGTTTTTTTGCATGCCTTCACAGGCATTGTCATTCCTGTCTTCTCTTGCTGTTTAATATTTCATAGCCTTTAGATGAGATCTTCTCCACCTGTGCCCCTCCTTTTACACACACACACACACACACACACACACACACGCACACTCTTTTACTGCCCACACTGGCTATTGACTCCTTCCCCATTAATTATCTTTTCCATCAACTAAATTATTTAACCCAATTCAGTGCTGGTCTTGCCCTCGCAGTTTCATTGCACCTGATATTTTTTCTCTGAATAAACAATTGCTCTCGTAGCAGAGTGAACTAGCTAGGTCAATGAGAGAAACCTTGAGGATAACCCTGAAAAAGTTTGTCGATTTAGAGACTCATGAAGACGTGTGTCATTATTTGTAAGAAGTTTCCTGAATGGGTGTTTTGTTCGTGCAGATTTTAATGTTATCACTATAAGACAACTTTGTCCCCCTGTGAGATTATACATACAGCTTGTAAATGAGAAAATGCAACATTTTGTGAAATTCACTTATTGACATTCTTGCAAAAAGTTAGATGAAAAGATTTATACCACGCTCACATCTGGACAGTAAAATACAGAAGTCAGTAGTTGACTAGGCTTAACATACAAACTGGAAACAGGGGGAGGCTCTATTCGAAGGCAACAAAACCCACCTAGAAGCACCTCTAATAAACACTGGGCAAGATCCTTGAAAATGTAAACAAGTGAATTTGTAATTATTAGTAATTGCTCAGAAGCATACATTATACTTCCATTACCAAGGTGTCTAAAACGACTCAAAAAGCCTCTACGCCCACATATACATATCTTGGTAGCATCCGGCTTATATTTTTACTGACTGGTAACAGCTAGCTTAAAGTTAGCCTTGTTGACTACAGGCATTAGCACTCTTACAGTCCCATCTTCTGTGAAGCTTCGAGACTCACAGACCTCCAACTAGAGGATTTTTCAATAGGTGTACCAGTGTGATGTGTGAGCAAACTAAGAAGACACAGCCTGTAAGTGAAGCAGTTGTGGAGTTATTGGGAAGTGCATTTCTCCATGGAACGTTCTTGGATCAGGAAGAGTGAGAAACAGGCCATTACATTTCAAATTATAAACTGTTGTAACATTTGATCTGGTTTGTTTCATTTGTACAAAAATGTATTGTAAAGATCACAATTGGCTTTTCTGTGAACGAGGGTATTTGCCAAACTGTTATGCTTCTGCCTTAAGCTAGGCCGACATATTTACCCTACAGCCTTAAAATTCAAAATGTAATACAAGTACTTTAAAACCTATTGATAGGGTATCTTGCAGCGTGTGTGTGTGTGTGTGTGTGTGTGTGTGTGTGTGTTTTACAACAATTGTCAGACTGATATGCATCGTGTTAATCGATGTCTTGTCAAAGGGAGTAGAAAATAAGATACATCCTGAGGACAGATCACTGCAGGGACAGGCAGGATACAGACAAGTGGGCCGACAGAGAGATGGATGGATAGATATTCACCAGAGAGTGGACAGAGGAGGATGGTAGAAAAGGCAACATGGTGGAGGGAGGAGTTGAGGAGATATCTAACACATATGAAACAAGTCAGACTCACGTTGCCAGCTGTTGGCTAACGAAATGTGTAGCTGATGTGCAAGTTTGCACCAAGTTTGCAGAGATGAATCACTCAATGTAATGAATCCTCTTTACTCATCATGTCCCATAACTCATCAAAAGATTGGTGTTGGCATAGATGACCTTTTCAATGGATATATAATTCACCACCAATATGTACTTTGCCCTTTACAGTGATGAGCATGGAGAGGGAGTATGCATATTTATAGTCGGTCCAATATGGGAGAAACCAGACTGGTCAGTTGGTCTGTAGGGCCTGCATACGCGTGCACACACACACACACAGACACTGTATACACAATAGTTTTGGTTTTGGTGAGATTACCATGATAATAGCACACCAGCATCACACCTGTTACGGACACGTGGTGACCTCATGCGTCAGTGGAATTAGGTCGGATTTGACTTGTTGGAGGAGGAAACTATTTTGCTCAGCTTTAACAATGTAAGGTGTGAGGTGTTTGAAGGAGAGAAGAATTAAAAGTGGAGAATTAAACTTCAGTGTAAAGGTTCGGTTTTTTATTAGAAATAAGGGTTTTGATTGAGTAGTTCAGGAGTGTGAAGCCAATGTGGAAAATTAGGAGGTGGGGTGCTTCGGGGTGTGACTACATTGTGATTGGGAGTTAACCATGGCTTTGTTTGGTCTGTCCATCTTTTCGTCTTACAAGGAGGCACAATAAGCAAAGGACACTTGGTCACTTTATAGTTGTAATATAGTTTAGTTGTGTAAAATTTTATTATATTATTTAACATTTTATTTCTAGTCACTTTCTATTTTATATAGCTTTTGTATGTATGTTTAATGTATAATGTATGTTTTATGTATGTTATTGCTCTCTCTCTCTCTCTCTCTCTCTCTCTCTCTCTCTCTTTAACCCTTTCACAGTGTGTTTTCAGACGAAAATTAAATTGTAACATTTTAGGTCCCCCCTAAACATGTCTCAGCGTTCGGTTGTACTCCATCCTTTCGGGTCACTTGTGGTTACAAAAAAACAAGATGGCGATGAAAAGCATGTAGTTAATTAGAGGAAAAGGAATGACTTGCCTCCTGTCTGTGAGGTAGGTGTGATGTGGCCTCTGTGGGAGGTGGAAGCTGCTGATTACAGTACGTCAGATTAGGTGTCAGTATGGCACTTCATTTGGCAATATCAAATTATTTTTATTTTTTGGCCTTTCGGAAATGATGTTTTTTTTCTGGTTGTGTGTGTTGGATGTATACATAATAATCATGACTCATTTTCTCAGTGGTTTATTGGTTTAGTGTCAGACATAATTATAATGGGGAAAATCTTCTGTTAAGGGATAAAAGTCAACCATTTCAGATGGCAACATAATAGGTCCTCTCATACCCTGCAGCATGTCCTTGTTTTCTCTTCTTGTCTTTTTATATGGGAACGCACACACGCACACACACACACACACACACACACACACACACATTTAAGAGTGTGTTCATGTACACAGTCATTATTTGACTATATGTTTCTGTTATAATGGCTGAGACCATTATATTCTGCCAACTAAAACGACTTGGCTGGTTGTTACTGTGCTTTGTCGTGGCTTTGTTGTGCTTTCCTTTTGCCTCACCATTATGTCATTATTTCTCCTCATCAGAGAAGTAGGGTTTTGATCTCTTTCACATAGAGTAGTGTTTGCTCTGCTTCTATGGTGGGGCAGGTTTTATATGATTAATGTCTATTGTTTGTGTCCCTGTGCACATATCTTTGTAAAACATACACACAGTAACGATGCGGCGAGGAATAGAATTTAACTCCAGGGCTGAGGCTTTGTGTCTAGCTGGTGCTCTGCAGGTAGGCGGTACCACAGAACCCATTCATATCCAATTAAGGCATCTCCTACCCTCAAAGGTATCAGTCTACAGCCAATTAGAGATTTTTTTTAATCTATATCTTGACAGTTTGGGTCTTGAGTGTCATGGCAAAATATTAACATTTAGTGTGCCAATTAGTGTGTGAGTCTGCAATGCAAGAGAAGGGTTACATTTCAACCTGCATAATAGAAACAAGATACCTGGTACACATGGGCGGAGGCAGAGAAAACACAGCGGCTTTTACAAAAAAAGAGGCCATTTCAATTGCCCTTCCTCTCTCTCCCAGTTCACCCTCAGAGGTCCCTCAGGTAAGTTTAAGAGACCCCGTCTCAATCGCCTCGCTCCGCTCTGAGAGGTCTGTACATCACAGTGAATGAATCCTGTCAGTTTTATTACCAGAGGATCAAGGCACCCCTGCAAAACAAAACTGAAAAAATAACACACTACATGGACAGCCCGCTACCCCAAACTCATTTATACCCCCCTTCCTCTGAAGCAGGCATGCTTGATCAGTTTGTTATCCAACAGTCCCCCCCCCCCCCCCATCACTCAAAGCCCCTCCTCTACTTTAGCTTCCCGAATCCTGTGTTCAGACTGTTAAAGTGCATGCAGCTGCTCAACCGTCCGTAAGTCCTTATCCAAGTTTTTGCTATCACACCCTCCTTTTTTACTTACCCTTCTTTTCTCCTTACCCGACGCCCTCCTCACATAATTTTTCTCTGAGACAAAGCTCAGACATAAACATTATGAACATGCTCTTTGATATTGGGTCGATACACATAAAAATGATGAAAGTCCTTTGCTAAAAAAACATTTTAAATACAGTATGTCAGCCCTTAAATATGTCACACAAATCAGTGGTTCACAGTTGAAAATGTAGATTTTATTGCAGTGTTTGTGAATTATTTCTATGCCGTCAATTTCCTCTCTCTCCCTCTCTCTTCCACCCTTTTTTAGTCTCCCTCTCCATTTAATGTTGCCCCTTAATGACAAGTGGAGGCAGTGTAATCTTCTCTATTGCCCCGCGGGTCTTTCTTTTCCCCAACAGCAGCAGATCAAGTCAGAACAGCGTTGAGCCAACAGACAGAAATTCACTCCCTTGTCGCTATCAATCTCCGCCGCTGTTGACAATAATCCTGATTTGCCTTTCCCTCTTGTTTTCACTCCCAAGCCCCCACCGCCTTTAAGAAAACAGGGTTTCACTGTGATTGTTAGTGACAGCCGAACCTGCAGATTCATCTGTGCTGCTTTCAATGTCACAGAGCTCTGCAATGACACCAGCTCGGGCTTGGTCCAAGAAAATATATACCAGTGGTGACGGAAGTATTTAAAAAAAAGAAGAAAAAAAGCAATATAACAATAAAAAAAAGTCTTTCTCTCCAAATCTTGAATAAAAGCACACACATGTTGCACACGTAGAAAGAACAAGTACGACCTTTAAGTAACCACTATTAAAATATTTGTTTTATTTAACTTGTTTCAAGGTAACCGGTTTCCTTTTTTATTTTAAAGAAGATCAGTTTGTCAGATTATATAGAATACCTAGAGTGTACATTATACCTCCAAAAATGGCCCCTGTGAATGATGTTATTATAATAAGAATTAAAGTCTCAATGCTAATGCATAATTTAATAAGAAGTATTTAAATGTTGTAGTTGCTTGAGGTGGAGCTAGTTTGACTTTATTTGCTGAAGGTAGTTTAATTATATCAAAGCACCATTATTTATAAATGCATTATATATTTGAATATCAAATCTTAATCTGAAAAAAGTATATAAAGTAGCATACAATCAAAATATATTTTAATGTATTCTTTCAGTATGACGGTTGATTGAAACTCATATTCTTTTGGGGCCATAATATTGATGTTGCCTGTGATAATATTTTAAATGCCACACTACTAAAAATATGTGCATACAATATGGAAACGTGTCCACTGGGCAACTATTTGGAGGAGAATCCATCCATGAATTAATCATAAACATAGCACATTAAATGTCAGCATCTCTACAGTTTAGTGGAGTCGAGGCTAAGTAAACCTACGTGTCTCACAAGGATGTCATCCATAAACACAATATAAATAACTTCGTGGCCTTTTGGCTGGATAATATAATTAGCTGATTTTCATGTTTCACGGGCATCTCAGTGAGGTGGTGTGAATATCACACAGGAGGAATCCAGCAGTCTGTCTTAAATGTGCTGCATGCAGTTTGATCACATACTTTAATAGAAGAGATTGTAATAATGTTGTCCGTGCACACACAGAGATGTACGCCAGTCTTAACGGCATTCTTATATTGTATTCGCAGCGAAGTGCAGCCTCTATCTCAGTTGACAATAGTGTCAAGGGAGTCCTGCCGTTCAACCATGTAGACAGATGTTGGATGTACAACATGTCAGAATCACTTTACTGTTATATTTTTCCTAAAACCTATTACGTCTCCTCAGGGGAGTCGTTCAGTCCCTTCAGAGCAAAACAGTCCAACAGTATAAAATAACAAAACGTCTCACATGCTGCATGGATTTTCTCAGGTGTTCGCTTGAGATTCATAAAAAACAAAGAGAACCCCTCTGATGTAGAGGGAGAGAGAGCGAGATGTTGTGTGTGTGTGTGTGTGTGTGTGTGTGTGTGTGTGTGGGTTCTTATCCTAACCTCCTGCTAGTGTTTCATGGGCCCATTTGACCACCGTAGCCTACCCTGTGCCCCCATTTATTGTGATTGTATGGAGTTATTGAGGAGTTGGACCTATTAGGCAGGGAGCTGCCATGGCTATCCGACTACCAATTAGTGTAGCCTGCAGCCATGTATAGCCCACCCTGACGCATCTGGAGGCAGGGAGGGGTGAGGGATGCTGCGATGGGGGATGGGATGGGATGGAGGCGGAGGGAAGGGTGGGAGGAGGGGGGGGTCCTCAGGAGACCTGCCACAGCAGCACGCCGTTAATCAATCCGATTTAGACTGGACAGGGACACACTTAGTCGCTGCTCCCGCCAACACTGCCATGGCGGGGGAGAGAAAATGTGTGCGTGACCTGCATCTAATAGGAGTGTAAGGGAACAAAAAGATGGATAGATGGGTCCAGAATGAAGAGATAGCGATGGGCTAGCGAATGGGTGCGAGGTGATGGAAGGGGCGTGAGGTGTAGGGAGAGACAACAATTAATGGAGTGATGTGAGTTGAATTAAAACAAAGGAAATGTATCGATTCATTTCCATCTTGATGACGGGAATAAAAATGTTCACCTTCTCTACGTGGGAGAAAAGCTCATATGGAGAAATATATTGGGTTGGATTGATGAAATGGGGGGGTGGGGGGGGGGGGTGGAAATCTCATCGTTTGATGGAAGATGAGGAGAAATGGGTAGTTTAGTCTTACTTGATTTGTCTTAGTGATCCCAAGAGTCGGGGAAGCTTGATGATGGGTGGAGATGATGGACCAGTCAGACCCAGAGCCAGCGACAAGGATGGAGTGAGGGTATCATATTTGCATTCATTAATATGGATGTGCCTGTGTACTTTATTTTCCACTATTAAATGGATCTTCTGCTTGAATAGATGGTTACTTACCCAAAGATAGTGCAATTTATTATAAGCAGATTTGCCTACTGGGGGGAAAAACAACTTGGAATTTAACAAAAACACCTCGATAATGAATAATGTTGCCATAAAAACAACTCTTTCTGTTTGTAATGTTTGAAACATTAAAAACTCTTCTTAATGGCAACATGTATAGTAGCAATAGTAATATATATATATATATATATATATATATATATATATATATATATATATATATATATATATATATATGCAGGTATTGTTAACTGTTTGTGTTAACTGCTAACATGTACAGTAATCGTCAGCTGTAACGACTTCCTCTTCAATGACTGGCCATACCATTACAGACCCAGCATCATGTTTAATCAGACATTCACACACATAAACCTGTCCAGATGTCGATAAAAGAGTGACGAATGACTCACCAGACTGTATTACTTTTCTAAATTGTGTCAGGCTCCACGTTCTGTGGTCTTCACACCAGATAATATATCTTTAAAGTGTTGGTTTTGAATACCAGCAATTGCTGGGTGACAGACATTAATGCAAGTTTTATGAAGCTCATAATGTCGAGCTCTTGTTGTAATGTTATAGGAGTGTTGATAGCATTGTTTGGCAATTCTCATTCTCCGGGGTTGTTCAAGTATCCATGTATTTTTGCCCTGACTCACTCAGTCTAACTTTAACGCTGCAACGATCAATATCCTTAAAATAACAACTGATCAAATTACTTTGCAGGTCGCAGTCAAATTTGATTTGTATAGCAAAATTAAAACAACCACAACTGCTGAAAAACCACAAGATGCCGATAAATACGAAGCAAACAACAATAACAACAATAATTAGTGGAGAACACACTGTGAATAATTATCACCTGACTGCAGTTATTTTCTTCTCTACAGAACATTTTAGTTTGTTTTATCTCATTGTTTTGGTTTTAGTGTCCAGAACGTTTTTGGTTCACTCTCACCAATATAATTTGGTGGAGACCAAAAGGGAGGAGAGTGAATGTTGGTCTCATCTCATTTATTTTGCGTACACAAATATGAATCCTAATGTTGGGTATCTACTGGATGAATTCACATACCAACTTTAAAGGTGGAAATATGCCACCTTTAATGCCACATAATATTAGCTAATAACACTCGTCATTGTTCTGCTGCAAAAACCAACTGTCCACATATCAGCAGCCTGTATGTCTGTGCCTGCACGTTCATTGTGTTTGCTGTGATTGCTCGACAAATGAACTGATGTCCTCCCTGATGCCACCCTTGCAATCCCCATCAGCCTCTATGCAACAGGTGAATCAGACGCAACAATCCTCTGGAAAAATTGATAGCGGCTAAGAAAGGTTGCACTCTCAGATGGAGGTTTTAGATCAAAGATCACTGCACATCTCATCCATCTACCCAGTGGACAGGAAGGCATCCGTAATGTTGACAGAATGAAACAGGAAATCAAATGGCACCGATTGCATCCAGGATTACTGGTGAAAACTGCAATAAAGATACATTCATTTAAAATCATCAGCCTTGAATATGAAACACTGGGTTTGAAAGCAATGTCCAGTTACGATTAGAGAATTATTCATATTAATAAATCTGGATTTGATCAAAACGTTCACAGTTCATGTCGAACTTGAATTCATTTTCATTAACATTTAGATGGCTGCAGTGGACATGTCTCCGTTGCAGGTGATGATTAGTGTTTTGGGGCCATCAGAGAGGAGCAGTGATTCAAATAAGAGCTGAGAGGATTGTAGGAGCAGAGGCTTGTAGAGACGCATGGATGACATTAATAAATTGGTTTCCCTTAATGAAAGATTGGAACCTGGAAGGTGCAAATCATTCATCTTCAACACACAATAAGGGACGTCCATACATCCATGATCACAGATACATGAAAGCAATCCGAAAAACCGGTAATTCAAATTTTGTTTTCAATGAGTTCTTCTGACATTAACATTCTAAAACAATGTCAAAAGTAACACAGAGGTAATTTAATATTAAATTGCCCAATAGTGTTTGTATAGTGTGTCATGTGTTAACAACACCTTTTTTTACAGTTGACTAAAATGTGTCAGTGGCGTCAGTTTGAATGATTTTTGTAGGCTTATCTAAAAATATTCTATTTGGAAAAATCATATCACCACCCCAAATTCAAAATTTGGAACACAGCCCCACATCCCTCCTCTGTCCAACTTAATCCAAGGACCTTCTCTCTCCTAGTCCCGCATTTTTGTCGAATGTCCAGAGATTCTAACTGGATGACCTTCAAAAAGCTGCTAAAACTAAAACAACTGCATAATATCAGCGGAGGGCATTTTCACATCAAGTTCAGTATTGTTGAATGTATTTTTCACCACCTCAAAACTAAAATTTAAAAGATATGTAAAGAGGTTAAATTCACTATTCAGAGCATTAATATAGCAGCAAACAACTACGTGCTGTCTACCACAGCAGAGAAGTCTCTCTCCCTCTGTGTGTGTTGTTATCCGAAATTCTCCCTTTTTGGTGACATAACTGGGCCAACCATGTATGCGTTTAGTGAATGTATGTGAGCATGTCTAATGGTTGACGTTGTTTTGATGCATAGAGCCATTTCTTTCCATCTTTATAACCAATCAACATCTTGTTTCTGTCTCTGTCTCAGGTGAGAGCCAGTGCGATCGCTCAAGATGCAGATCAGAACTACGACTACGCCTCCAACAGTGTCATCCTGCACCTGGACGTGGGGGACGAAGTGTGTGTACAGCTAGACGGGGGCAAAGTACACGGCGGAAACACCAACAAATACAGCACCTTCTCCGGCTTCCTCATCTACCCTGACTGACAGTATACTCACATTTATATACTCTCTCTCTCTGTTATTAGGCAAAAAAATCTCCTCTCCTTTCTTCATTTAACACCACCAAGCCTCCATCATGTAATTTGTCATTTCAATGGCGTTCAGTACACAAATAATGTAATAACACAACCAGATAACAGTTAACAAATAGAGAGATAGTGTAAAAATGAATATAGTATTGTATATATTACCGGTTAACATTCACTTCTGATACACACACCTGTGTTATCATTATTCTGTGCCATGTACAGTATGTGTATGCATGACTAAAACACATGATTCACATCTGTTGCACATGCACACATTGGCTTGTATAAACACACAAAAGGCGCGCTCACGTGAACGTCGTGTATAATCTGACACACGGAGACAAGACGACCATTTCCGACACTGGTCTGAAATCGACTGAAATGATCTCTGAATGTCGACTGTAAATCGAAGCGTGTGCACTTGGCTACAGCCTCTCGTCTTCACTGTGAGATGGATTTCCAAATGAAGAAAAGTCATGAATATATTGATCGCAGCTGATAAAACAGCCAAACACCATGAACATAATCCAGTGTGCTGTGTGTCCGTGTTCATGGCGGTGTGCGAGCATATGTGCGTGCTCCACTTTCAGTTTGAGTTGAGGAGTAAAAAGCATTGCGTCGCTGTTAATTTGACTTGCACATTCTGTGTCAAGTTGTCGGTAACAGTCCCTTAACACACACAGTATATCGATACAGAGGTTTAACTTTCAAATTTTCCCTGAGCCTGAGCTCGTGGCAGAGCCTCATCATGTCCTGCTAATGATGAGCTTGAGACTTTCTCTACAACCTCATCTGTATGTTCGCTTGTTTGCTTTCTGGCCGAGTTAGGTGAGAAGAATGATGCCGGGCTCGTATCCCTCCATTCACTAAAACACCATAGCTTAGCTTAGCATAGCATAGCATAGCATAGCATAGCATACCACAGCATAAGAGCTGGATTACACAAGAAAATAATATTGATACCAATCAACAGTTACGCTGGAAGACCAAGTGAAAAATCACCAATCATAGAAAGAGTGGATGGCTATGTGATTATGTTCAAATATGGGTTTATGGGAACATATTTATTTTCATGTCTCTCCTGGAAGGCATTCATAGCCTGTCTAAACATGACAGAAATAGTTGTGCATCAAATGAAAGATTTTCTTTTGCACAGCTAATCAGTTACGGGGATGAATGTCCGATGGGAGACAGATGGGAGAGAAATGTTAAAAACACAGCCTCCCTGATCTGAGGCCAGAAAGATGTGGAAGGAGGGGGCTTCTAAAGCTATTTGGAAGCCCGACAAGCACTTTTGAAGAGGCTTACTGGTAGCTTACTATAATGCTAACACAGCATTGGAAATGGGGGAATAAGCTAGCCTGGCCCTGTCGAAAGGTAAGACAATCCACCTGCCAGAACCTTTAAAACTCACTAAATAACATGTTATACCTCATCTGTTTAACTAATATGAAGACTTTACTGTAAAAACAAGGTGGTTTTGCTGGTTGGTATATTATCGACAATGGAAGGCTTCAGTAGCTCGATCCCCATTTCCAGTCTCTGTCCTAAGCTAAGCTAACTGTAGCTGCATAATATCTGAAAGGATATGAGAGTGGTGTCAATTGTTCTATTTAACTCAAATAAGTGTATTCCTTTCATTTTACTGTGAATGTACTCATGTGAAGATGTTTTTCATATGCAGATGACTGTTCATGTGTTACTGCCACATGCCACACCTATAGGTTTTCTGTGCCTTACACAATCTATTTTAATTTTTATGCATGAGACACTTGAATCCAAGTGATAAGCTGATACGGACGGCAACCCGACAACCACTTAAAAGAAACGCAGACGCTAACTGAGGACATCGGTTGTGAATCTTTGTATGTAACTGAATGTAACTCACAGCTGTAAATAAAAACCCTCAAAATGGAGCCCAAGGTTCATTCAGTATGGAGGGGAACGTGGGGAACTAACGGCAAAAAAGCATGTGTTGTTCAAAAAGCTGCATCCAGAAATATTATAAATATGTCATTATAACCAAATTATTACATTTTACATTTAATTACGGGTACAAAACAATACTGTTTTTGAGCACAGCTGTTGTAGTTGTAGTGCCGTGGAAGAAGAGATCCGGCTTTGAAGCCCGACAGCATGATCGTGATGAGATTTGGATGTGAACTTTTCTGATCATTCTTGTGCTGTGATTGAAATAGGGTCCCAACGTTTTTTTTGTAACTGTACACAGACGTTCCTCCCGAGCGGCTGACCTAACCTCCATGTCATGCTGCATCCTGCTATGTGTTTTCTGGCACTGTTACCTTTGTTCACGGTCCGTGTGGATACGTTGTTGTCGCTGTATTTTGCAGGCTGAGTTGTGTGTATTTGTTATGTATGAAATCAGCGTAGATTTTTCTCTGCCCTTGAAGACCATGAAACACAATAAAAAAAAAAAAGAAAATTCAGGATGGTTTTGCCATCAATGCGTTAGAGCAAAACCAGTGCTTTCTTTATTCTTTGTTCTCTCCTTTTACTTTACAGAGAAATCAAGAAGTCAGCAGGCGTTGAAATGTTGTGATCAATTCTGACTGCTCAGGGTGTGTTTTTTTTATTATTGCAAAGATCCCAAGATCTGATCAGAATTTGCCAAACATATCATTGAGTGAGGTTCAGATATGAAAATAATATGTCCCAGTACTTCAAACAAGGGCCAACAATAACCCTGCCATGTCTTTGTTTCGCACATAAAGTATAATGCAGTAAAATATCTGTCTCCTGAAAATTATTTCTTGATTATTGTTATTTTCATCAAGGTGCTCAAGTTTACAACTCTTTGAGGTATTTGTATGGACTCATCTGAGCACAATAAGCACAATTAAGAATTCCCTTACCAATGCTGTAGTAGATTTACCTGCCATATTGATAGATTATTTCAATACATAGTAAATACAAACACGTCTCCAACACATAATCACGATACAGTGAGCGATTAGTTCATCACTTCAGGGCCATCCTGGTGAAACAGTGATGCTTTACCTGATTTGTGCTGACTTTTTTTATTTTTATGTCTAACAGAGTGCTGCCAGAAATTAAAGTAAAATAGTAGTTAAATTAATTTTCACCTGAACCTTCTCTTGCATGCAACCTCCTTTTTTGTAATTATGCAATATGCAGCATTGGATCTTGATAACCCTTTTTTAATAGTTGTATTTTTATTAGTACAGTATTATTATTTATTATTTATTTATTTATTTTTCTTGAAAAATAATTGTGTGCAATATTGCCAAATGCAACTAGAACTTCTGGTTAAATTTCCTTCATTCATTTCCACCTGAGGCATTCAAGCTTTTATTTAGACTTTTTTTTTTTGTTCTTTTATGTTGGTGTTCAAATATTCATGCATTTTTTAATTTGATTAATTTACATGCCATAATTATAATGTTATTATGTATATTTTGTGGAGAATCAGTAAAGACTGAAAATGAACTTACGGGCCCCCAAAATCAGAAAACACATTACAATACAGAGATTTCCTTAAAATTAACAGATTTACACATAGTACATTTGCTCTACAGCTCTGGAACTTCTTTTATTTTGCCAAATTGTTAACAGAAAATGTTTGCAGTGATGAGACAATCATTACATATTTGGGGGACTTGAGAGAGTCTGTAAAGTTCTTCAGATGCCTTCAAAATAATTGTTGACAGAATGTTTTTTTATTAATGTGAGTAACACTTCAGACAAAACATACATATTTTGGAAGAGGGTGGCTTCATCCGTTTGGGATTTAGATAGATCTGATGTTGCTTCGAGAAGTGGAGTCGTTTAATCTTAAACTGCATAAAACAGTGGTAGGCAACCTTAGGGACCCTGCGTATTGGCTTGGGGGGTTACACCCCCAAATGGGATTTAAATGCTGACGCAGAGAAAGTTCCTGAACACAGCAAAACAAGAGGAAACGAGAAAATACAGGCAGAGGGCAGGATCTCTGCAGATAGACACCGCCACACACTAGTTGATCATAAGTTATTATTGACAGGGATTTCTTTACAGTGTTTTAGGAATTGGTAGCATATTACCTTTAACCAATGCCACAATAGCAATAAGTGTGCACGGGAGTTTTTTTTAAACGTGCCCCTTCTGCATGCCAAATAAGCGTTTTCACGTTCACTGGAAGTTGCCTGTTCTTCACAGTGCTTTGATTGATTTTTCCTCCCGCCTGCATTGTGCGAAGATGCACCGTACTCTGCCTGTTTTGGAGAACTTGATGATTTATTGCCGATGAACAAGAGTGGTGGAAAATTGGTAGGGTTAACAATTTCAAGTCAGATGTGGATGTTTTCTCGTAAGGATGGCGGCCTTCTTCTCTCATATATAATTACAATGTGCTGATTATGGGAGAAAAATTTAGTTTTTTTGTGTTGCTATGCAGTTACCTACATAAATGGAATAAAATTGCAGGTCCGTTGGAGATTCTGATTAACAAGGGCATTTTCAAATGGCACATCAAATCACAAAAGGCTGCCGACCTCTGGGATGAAACAACGTGACTTTGTGGACATCGACACCACCTCTCTTTCTCAGGTTTTTTATCAGTTTTGTGAAATCAAGAAACTTCTTTATTAGCGAGTACATAATTAAAGGTTTGGTCCCTGAATTAGCTTCAAGTGAGAGTTGAACACATACACTAATTGGACAAATGCGTATTGAAATGTCTGCGATCTGACAGACTTACAGCCACAGCAGCTTGCTTGAATGTAGCGTTCCCATTATAAAATGTAATTCTTCACCTGCTGCTACCACTGCCCTCTGCAAAGCCACCCTGTGAAAATGAAACATGAAGGTTGACTGGAATTCTCACCTCGCCAGAATAAAACAAGCAGATGGATCTTTAATTAAAGGTGAGAGCTAATGCTATTCTGAAACAGGGAGTTCTTGCTGGTGCAAACGAGAGGTTGTGAGATGTTGGACTGGGTGGCGTTTGTGGGGTTGAGTCTCACCCCCACCACCACTACAGCCACCCTCTGAGTCCCAGGGCTCCTTCCCTACAGATTCCAGTGTTAAGTTAATTGGACAGGGAGAGAGGGCTGAGGAGGGAAGCGTTCAGCCCCATTAGCAATCCCCCTGTGGAAGGCTGAGCTGAGAGGATCACAGACTCACAAATAGGAGGATTAAAATAATCAATAGGCTTCACTCTCTCTCCTTCAGCACACACACACACACACACACACACACAGGGAGAGAGAGAGAGAGAGAGAGAGAGAGAGAGAGAGAGAGAGAGAGAGAGCAAATACAAACACAGCCTGAGGAATACTAGTTCAAGGAGCACTACTCTCTTCAATGTTGTCGCTGGAGTTTCACAAATTAGCTTGGGTCATGTAACATTCACACACACACACACACACACACACACACCTATTCTCTGTTAATGAAGGTTAATTTGAGCCTCTGACTAACTGAGAACCAATAAAAAGGTCAGGGACATAAAATAGGTCTGATGGTTTATATTTTGCTCTTTTTGTCTGTACTCCCATGTCTGCTTAATTTCCTGATTTAATAATGTTGTACTTTCTCTGGACCAACTCTCATTTCGGGGGTATATGTCATATAATTTATGGAATATTATAATCCCCCATAGGAAGTGCTTGCTTTTCGGTATTTTTCTTTCATTACAAGTTTATATATTTATTCATATATATATATATATATATATATGAGCATGCTTTGTCAGACCTAAAAAGTAGAATGATATATAATGACAATAATATTTGTTTGTTATCAAAAAACAAACAAAGATATATATATATATATAAGATTAAGATTAAGATTAAGAAGTAAGTGCTTCATTTGATTATTTCAATTTTGTGGTATTTTCCAGGCATTGACAATGAATCAACCATCACTCAAGGAAGTATATGACAGATTGAAACTTTGATCGCTGCTAATACTTCCCATCATACTCGTTCTGCTTAATACTCAAAATAGAAACGTTTCTTTCAGTTGCTACTCACTGTGCACTAGTAAAAAATTAACACTACCTGTTGATTCTGAAAAGCATTTCATTTTTTCAAGTGGGTACAGATGCAGCAAGCTCTGATGAGCTGCTATGTGTATTATATATGTATTTTCTTATGAGTTAAAATAAGTCCCTGTTTATGCAACGGACCTTTATGCAGATTATAGCAACAACAAAAAAACAACACATAATAATAATAATTAATAATTGACACATCAATATGGACCACAAACAGCGTGTACTGCTGTTCCCCACTTTTGTGGTCCAATATAATATTTGTTTGGCTCCAAAAGATTTTGCTCACAATTGCATTGTATTATTAGAATATGTGGTATGCCTACCTGTTAAAGTGAAAGCCATAACTGTGATAAACTGACCCATTGATGAGTGAAAATCTTTGATGCCCGATTTTAACTTGCAATTTAGTTGTTGTTGTTGTTGTTTACAGTGACGCTTTGTTATTTTCGCGACAAGTAAATAAACTGAATACTTTCTTCCACCACTGGTACATTCCGCTGATAACCACATCTCTCATATGAAGAAGTATTAAAAATCATCCCCTACCCGTGTGCACCACCTGCTGGGCATAGATTGTTATTACATTCCCCAGCACTTGTAGTACCAGACTTTGGCCGTTGGGCGGCAGGCGACGTCGACTAGTTGTCTGCAGTCAAAGATGGCGGTGCGGAAGAAAGACGGCGGCCCGAATGTAAAATATTTCGAAGCGTCTGATACCGTTTCTCAGTTTGATAATGTCCGCGTCTGGCTGGGAAAGAATTACAAAAAGGTACTGACCGCATGTTTTGTGACCATACACACCGAGCCCACATGTTTCACCCTGAAACGCGGGCACTTACCTATTGGGCAGAGGCAGTGACAAAGAGAGGAGGGAGGGTGCTGCTGAACGTCCAGCTGTTTGAGTCACTCGAGCCGGGATACAAAAGGATGCTGAGCCAACATCTGCAACAGATGCAGCCGCAAACCGCGGCACCCCTACACGTTATTGTAGCCGAACCGATGCAAAAGCAGCACTCAATCAGTCCCGCGGAGATGATATTTTTGAAAAAAGGGGTGACTTTAGCCGGCCATCCAGCTAGCTAGCTAGTTAGCAAATGGGCTAACGGCAATGCAGCTCGGATCCAGATGTTGGCTCTGTGGCGCGCCGCGCCGACTGAAGCCATGGCCCGCGTAGAATAACAGTGAGCGGCGTGCTGGTGTTGAAACACATCGATTTAACTAAATAACCACGCCAATTCATTAAGAACGCGATAACAACAGTGATTCAATTAACGATTTTCATCATTTAAACCCCCATAATAGGTATTTCAAAGCGTAACGGTTAGAAGATAGCTGTGCTCCCTCCATTTTTTTTCAAAAAATAACTGACCATACACGCTTTAGTTTACTTTTACGTGGCTCTGCTCTGACCGCCTCTCTGTGTTGGTGTTCTTTAAGTACATCCAGGCCGAGCCCCCCACCAACAAGTCTCTGTCCAGCCTCGTGGTCCAGCTGCTCCAGTTCCAGGAGGAGGTGTTCGGTCGACATGTCAGCAACCCTCCACTCACCAAGCTTCCAGTATGTTCCTCTCACACACGTCCACGTGACTTTATGAGGCATTTTTTTGGAAACTGTTTTGTTTTGTGTCTTTCCAGATGAAGTGTTTCCTGGACTTCAAGTCCGGAGGGGCTCTCTGCCACATCCTGGCTGCTGCCTACAAGTTCAAGAGTGACCAAGGATGGTAAGACTTTCCTTCCAGCGGGCATAAATGTTTACCACACAAACTGTGCTCAGTTGAATTCAGGCTGTGTTGCTGCTTCATGTGTAACTCCAGTCTAATTTGCTGGTAGGCGCAGGTTTGACTTCCAGAATCCGTCAAGGATGGACCGAAATGTGGAGATGTTCATGACTATCGAGAAGTCCTTGGTGCAGGTAAGTTTTTCTTTATGTTTGTATTGTAAGACACATTACATGGACAGCCAAGTTGTACATCTTTTAATTTTCAAATATTTCAATGCTTATTTTTTTTTTAAGGAAAGAAATATTTTACATCATCCACTTTTACAACGCTCCCACAATATGCCACCATTACAATTGTTGTTGGCACATTTCAGTTTTTTGTTTTCTGCTACAGGCACCAGAGGTAAATGTACTCTGGGAGGTTGCATGTCTCTCATGGTTACATCATATTTGTGAAGTGTCTGAAAATCACCTGACCTTTACAGATAGAAATAATGAAGGGCTCCCAGTCATGTGACTTGACCAGTAAGTTACACTATAAGATCATTCAGCTCCCCTAAACTGGAGAGCATGACAACACAGTCATTAGTGTTTCACTTGAGATTATATGGTATTGAATGTATATAGATTTTTATATACATTTTCCTGCCTATTTGAATTGATTAGTTTCACACATTACTACATCTGCTGTATTTCTTCATTTCAGAACAACTGCCTGAGTAGGCCGGTCATTTACCTGAGCTCCGACATTGAGCCAAAATTGCTTGGGAAACTGAAAGACATCATCAAGAGACATCAGGTGTGTTTTTTGTACGGCCTTTAATCAGATTGTAAAAAGTACTTTTATGTTGTGAACTTTCTTGTGACTGGTCTGCTGCAGGGCTCGGTAACTGAGGACAAGGCCTCAAGCTCCCATGTTGTCGTTCCTATTCCCACCAGCCTGGAGGACGGTGAGACTTCAGATGTTGTTGTGTTTGAGCCCAATGTGAATCCTGCTGCTGTTACTGGCTTTGTGCTCACATCCTTTTCTCTTTTTGGTCCAGAGGAGTGGGTCCGTCCTGTGATGAAGAGAGACAAGCAAGTGCTGCTGCACTGGGGGTATTTTCCTGACAGGTTGGTGCTGAATTTATGTGTGAACATGTTCAACTTTTGACACTCAACTGAAAACTGTTTCATCTTTAGTAAATCAGAATGTATGAACATTGAATGTGGGGTCCCACAAGGTTCGGTTTTGGGGCCTAAACTATTTATTTGATATATTAATGATATCTGTGAAGTTTTGAAATTTTTCCAGTTCGTTTTGTTCGCAGATGATACAAATTGTTTTTGTTCAGGAGATAATTTAAAAACGTTATCTGAAAATATTGAAAATTAAATGGTTAAACTTAAATCTTGGTTTGATAAAAAATAAGTTATTGTTAAACTTGAAAAAAACTAAGTTTATGTTTTTTGCTAATAAAGAAAAGGATAACGTCTCATTATCTTTTGATGGAATTAACTTGAGAAAGTATCTGAGTTTAGGTTTTTGGGAGTTATAATGGATGAAAATCTGACATGGAAATCTCATTTATCACATGTAAAAAAAAAAGAGTCCACGAATATTTTTATTTTGAACAAAACTAAGAATGTTTTAGATTGTACCACAATGAGAATGTTATACTGCCTTATTTGAGTTATTGTGTGGTAGTGTGGCGTAACACATATATAAGCCATATAATGCCATTGTTTTTATTACAGAAAAGAGCAGTTAGAATTATTCACAAAGTTGAATTTAGAGAACATACTTATGGATTATTTGTTAAGGCAGGCTCATTGAAACTCTAAGAGATAATGAACAGCAGACATTATTAATTGTGTTCAAAGCTAAAAAGGGAGTATTTCCAGAGAATGTGCAAAAACTGTTTGTGTTTTCCTCAGAGGATGAAAATCACAGAAGGAGATTGGATTTTAAGCATCAAGTTGCTCGGACCACTTTAAAACAAATGTGTGTTTCTATTAGCGGCGTCAAACTTTGGAAATCTCAACAGAAGGATTTAAAGCGTTGTGCAGATATTTTTCACTTTAAAGAAATGTATAAAGAAAGACAAATTACACAATATGCATATGAAATCTAACTAAGTGTTTTGAACTTAAAAATGTCTATTTTGCAGGTTATAATTATTTTGTTTTTTTGTTGTTAGGATTAAGGGTGTAGGTTAATGGAAATGGCAGACCATCTAAGAATTCTTTGTTCAAGTAAGGGGCAGAAAAGAAAAAATAAGAATTATATTCTTCTTTCCGCTCCTTTCCAATGGACTTGTCTGTCAACTTTATATTGTAATGTGTATTTTCATAAAAGGAACGAATCAAAATCAAATCAATCTTGTTGTAGAAACACAGTCGCTACACTGTGGAGGGAATTTTCTCATTTTGTTTCTTGAAGCTTCTTTCTGCTCTTAACTCTACTACAAGCTTAAGTTACACCTTGGTCTGCCTGAGATTTTTTTACAAGCCTAATCTTGTAATCTTTCCCCTACCATGACCTTTGACCTCACTCCTCTTACCATTTAGTTATGATACCTGGATCCCATCCAGTGAGATTGAGGCTGCTGTGGAGGATCCTCCCAGCCCAGAGAAGCCCAGGAAGGTATTTTCATTCAAGACACATTTTAGTTGTTGTTTTTTGTTTCTTGATAAAATCAAATATACTGTATTTTATGGGTTGATGATGCATCATTTTCTCAGTCTTGAGTCTGTACTGATGGAAGTTCTCAGCCTTTCCTTTACAAACCTGTCAGGTGAATGTACTGTGTACATCGAGCAGATAGCTCCCTAGTTTAGCGACTGTATTCTGTTAATTATTTTTCATGTTAAACATCCAGGAAGTGCTGTGGCAAATTGGCACTTGAAGCATCAGAGCTTTACTCCAGGACTTGACTGAACCATGAATTGAAAAGCAGCGTCAGAAGCTCTAATTGTGTATTCAGACCATTCCTTGCTCAAGGCATTCGACATTCACTAGGACATGATAGTAAAAAAACGTATCACTCTGTTTACTCACAGTGGAAACGTCTCCTTCAGACCACAACTTCAACGTGATTAAATTCAGATTAACTGCATTTTCATTCAGTGAAACAGCTCCTTTAGTGTGGCCGTACACTGTAATTAAGTATTAGGCCGTAGACTGTATTTAAGTATTAAGTATTGTCTGTAAAATTGTTTTATCTTAAACACAAGTCATTAAAAATATTATTAGCAAAAA
This sequence comes from Chelidonichthys spinosus, assembly GCA_029853015.1. Lineage (NCBI taxonomy): Eukaryota > Metazoa > Chordata > Actinopteri > Perciformes > Triglidae > Chelidonichthys > Chelidonichthys spinosus. The sequence continues at coordinate 17,544,563 of CM056822.1, forward strand.
ATACAAAAGAAAACTTCAAGAATTTGTATTTTGGATGAATTTCTCAACTAAAAATGTTAAGGTTAAATGATGTGTTGGTGATGTGTTTAACCAGGTGCACCTGGTTGGTGACATTTCCCTCAGGCGGCCGACAAGCTCACTGAATGCAATGTTCTCTGCTCACAGGTCCATGCCAAGTGGATTTTAGACCTGGACCAGTACAACGAGTGGATGAATGAGGAGGACTATGAAGTGGGTGAGAGCTGCCCTAAGAGGAAGAGGATCTCAGCCAAGACCCTGACAGATGAGGTGACCACGCCTGATGAACGGCGGGACAAGAAGCCCGGCAGTGCCAAGAAGAGGAAAAGGTCGCCGTCGCCCTCCCCCACCCCTCCGCCTCAGGAGAGCAAGAAGAAGAATACGAAAAAAGCGTCAGTGACCAGATGTGTTTCAATGCAATGATGTCACAGTCATCAGCTGTTCATTAATGATGTGTTGTAAAACCAGTAGCATTGTAAAGTCATATCCTTTGTGTGTGTGTGTGTGTGTGTGTGTGTAATGACAGACCAACTACACCATACACCAAGTCTAAACGGGGCCAAAGGGAGGAGGAACAAGAGGATCTCATCAAAGACTTGGATGAAGCGTCACCTGTTCCAGCATCTGAAGAGGGAAACCCACCCAAGACGAGTACACATATTTTCAAAAGCTCCATGAATATAACATTTACATTTACATTTACATTTTATAACCATATATGACCAACAGTGTGAACCTCTGCTGTCAGGTTCAAGACTGAGTTGTTGTCTTTTATTGGCTGACATGGTACCTTCTTTTTGTAGATAGCACCAAGAAGGACTGTGATTCAACTCCAGTCAAGGGAGGGACGGATATGGGTGAGCAGAAAGGTTTATGTTTCTCCTCCCATCGTGGCCACCTGTAACTACTTTTTCAAGAATACACCACCTTTCTGTGCAGTGCTGCTAATGCATGTAACGGAAACGCAAGAGATGCACTTCTTATGCAGGATATCAGGTTAAACGTCATGACTTTATTGTGGATCTGGGTTTTTCCCAGATTAGAGCACATTGCTTGTTTTTCACATGACTGTTGTCTCTCCCCACATGGAGGAAAAGTACACGTGGGAATAAGCCCTCTATTCATTTTGAGTGAGAGATAAGTCAGTGAATGTTATGCCTCTATACTCGTCCGCTTTATGTATTCATTCACCGTTCTTTTTGTGGTTGGAACAGACGAGCAAGAGGATGAGTCCATGGAAACAACAGGCAAGGTAAAGTATTTGTAAAAGAAAATGTGGGAACAGCGAGGACAGGAAATCCATATATAATCAGGAGTTTGTTTTTCAACAGGAGGAGGAGGAAGGTTCTCCGAGCGTGAAGGGTGAACCGGTGAAAGGCTCGGACCTTCACGAGGATAATGTGACCGAGCAAACTCATCACATAATTATACCGAGCTACGCTGCCTGGTTTGACTACAACAGGTAAGCGACATTTTCACATTTTCAGCACTAGAGAGCATATGACATAAGATGTGATTCTAGTCAATGTGAGTCATTCATACGTTTTCAGCTGTGATTCCTCTTGATGTCATCATTGTTTCCTCCCCAGTGTTCATGCCATTGAGCGCAGAGCCCTGCCAGAGTTTTTCAATGGCAAGAACAAATCCAAAACCCCAGAGATGTAAGTATTTGATCCATGGTTTTATTACGGGTGTTAATCTGAAATGCTTATCTCAGTGATTCACAAACGTTGTTTTTTTTTCAGGGTACCCTATTATAACATATAACACACATCTGCATCACCTTATTTTATTTTTTTTAAATGGTAAACCAGCCAGTTTAATCGCATGTACTTGACTAAATGACTATGGAAGAAACCTGAAACACGTACAAAAGAAATCACAGATGGTGCAACAGTAAATGAAATAACTCAGTTTCCTGTGCACCTCCTTCTTTCAGTTACCTGGCCTACAGGAACTTCATGATTGACACCTACCGGCTGAATCCTCAGGAGTACCTGACATCCACCGCCTGCCGCAGGAATCTGGCAGGAGACGTCTGTGCAATCATGAGGTATTTGGAGGCTGAATGAGAATATTTCTACTCCATCCAGAGTTAGAACTGGCTGTGTCTACACAGTCATAATCTGTTCTTCTTCTGCTGCAGAGTCCACGCCTTTCTGGAGCAGTGGGGCCTGATCAACTACCAGGTGGACTCCGAGAGCCGGCCCACACCTATGGGCCCCCCACCCACCTCTCACTTTCACGTCCTGGCAGACACTCCATCCAGTCTGGTGCCCCTGCAGCCCAAGACGTCCCAGGTTCATAACAGCTCTCACACACAAACACCAATAGACACATGCCTCATTATACTGGGTTATTTACCACGTGTCCCCCTGTCATTGTGTACCTGTAGACCCCTGCTACCCAGCAGATGATGTCCTTCCCAGATAAAGTGAAGGAGAAACCAGCAGATCTGCAAAACTTTGGGCTGCGGACTGACATGTACAGCAAGAAGACTGGCTCTGTGAAGGTACAAGTCTATGCGTGACAGAATAATGTTTTTTTTCTCTGATTTACAATGACCTATCATATTAACAAAGTGGTGGTGATATTTGTGCACAGAGCAAGAGTACAGCGAGCTCTATGAGGGAGTGGACGGAACAAGAAACACTACTTCTCCTTGAGGTACTAATTATCCTCCAAATCAATTGGGTGATGATGCAGATCATTCCATTTGTGAAGATGAGAAGATAAAAAAGGTAGAAATGCTGGGCCTAATGTCGTCCTCACTTCCCTCAGGGGTTAGAGATGTACAAGGACGACTGGAACAAGGTTTCAGAACACGTGGGCAGTCGTACGCAGGATGAGTGCATCCTTCACTTCCTGCGGCTGCCCATCGAAGACCCATACTTGGAGGAGAACACCTCATCCCTGGGACCACTGGCCTTCCAGCCGGTACCGTTCAGCCAGGCAGGAAATCCTGTCATGAGCACCGTGGCCTTCCTCGCCTCTGTCGTCGACCCACGTGTGGCCTCAGCTGCAGCCAAATCTGCTCTAGGTGAGAAGGAGCTTATTTTGAATTGAGTTAATTGAATGTTGAGATTTTTCATTAAATACGTCTGGTCATTATTGGTTACTCTTTAAGCCTTCCCCAAATCTTAATGTAGCTTTACAGCGATAACCGTGGCCTGTCTCTCTCGCTCTCAGAGGAGTTTTCTCGTATGAAGGAGGAGGTTCCTGCAGCACTCGTGGAGGCTCATGTGCGGCGGGTGGAGGAAGCAGCGAGGGTCAGCGGCCGACAGGACCCGCTGTATGGTCTGGAGGGCAGTGGCATCGCAGGCACTGGTCTGGAGGAAGGGGACAGACCTGGTAGGATGCGCACACAGACACAATGCAGCATACAACGTTGCAAGAAAGAAAACAGCTTTGCTCTTTGAAACTGAAAAAAGAAAAAGTGACTTGTCTTCTCTCTAGATGAAAGCAGCGATGAAAGTAAGAGTGACAGCCAACCGGGTGAAGAGAAGAGGGAGGCCAAGGTATGATGCATCATTGAAGTTTCTGAATTGTGAGTTCTGCTGATGACCTGCCGGGAAGCTCATCGTGTCGTCATTTGCTTCACCATACAGGACAGCAAAGATGGAGCAACTGAGGAAGAAGAGAAGCAGACGGAGAATGGGAAAAAGGAAGAAGAAAGAGGACGAGAACAAGAAGGAGAGAGAGAGGCGGACAAAACAGAGTCAGAGATGGGTACGAAAATGAGTCTCGGTCATATACAGGAAAGATGGGTGGGTCTTTGTCAAAATTGAAAAAACAAAAAGCAACTTTTTTTTCTCATAGGCGACGGGGAGAAGGAGAAGGATGGAAAAGAGGGCACAGAGGAAGCACAAAGAGAAGCAGAGAGTGAAGGAGAGAGGAAGGCTAAGGTGGAGCGTGATGTGGGAGAGGGGAACCTGGCCACTGCTGCTGCGTCTGCTCTCGCTGCTGCTGCTGTCAAAGCCAAGGTAAGGGTGTCACTGCCTCAGCGCCATCAATGGCCGAGAATGTCCGTCCATCCCATTCTCGTGAATGCAGTTCTGTTAAGACCTTTTTTATGACTTAGCTTTTTATGAGGCATTCCTAAAGACAGGGTCGGGAAACACAGGACATTTTAGTGAGGTTTTCTTTGATATTGTTTGATAGATGTTTTATACACCTTTGAGCCACACAAGAAGCCCGAATGTTTGTTTTGTGGTGATAATTGTAGACTATTCACAACATCTAATATGAAATTCTATTTGTTGGGCTGAGGAAGGGGAAAAACTGAGTCCTGTTCACTAAACTTCAATTAACAATAGTATATGTTTTCACAAAATATGAGGTGATGCTGGAATGGTGGTTAAAACGGCCAGGAACCTTTATTTCCACACAAATCTGCTCTTTAATTTGATTTTGATTTGATACTCAAGACTCAAGAATTGGGTTACAGTGGTTTGCCACTTTTCAAAGAACATTGGGAAACACTGTGCTGTACCTTTACAACATAAAACAATTTACAACATTTTTATCCCATACTATACATTTTTTTTGTTTGTTTGACTTTTCATATGACTTTTTTGTCACACAAATGTAATGACATACTATGCTATGACTTTATACACTTTTTATTGCACGCTCTTCTAATCATTTTTATGTTTAATGACAAACCATAGCCTTGGTGGTGATTGATGATTTTTTTTATAACCTGCTCTGCTATACCTTTTTTAATATCTTTTTGTATTGCATGTTATTTTTTATTATTTATTTTATTATATATATTATATTTTTAACAACATATTATACAATTATTTATTTTTTTTATCAGATAATACTACTATGACTATGGCATCACATACTATACAATTTCTTTTTACATTTCACATCATATATTATACATTATTTGGCTTTTTTATTATTTTTTTGACATAATATACTGACTTTTAATTGTTTTACATTTTGTGTGACTTTATGGCATTTTAATTACTACTTTATTACGTTTTTATTACCTTTTTTATCACATATTATACTATGACCTTTTTATAAAACATTTTATGATGGCCGTACTATGACTTCTATGAATTTTTATGACTACATATTAGTTTTTTTTTGATAACTTTCATCAAAAATAAAATTCAGACTTTTTTGACATACTATACTATGACTTTTTTTTATGACAAATGTTATAATGAATTTTTTATTACCTTCTTCATGGCATGTTATATCATGATTTACCTTTTCCTATGACATTTCTATCACATAAGACTTTTTTACTCTTTGTGCCAACATACTTTATTGAGACATTTTATGACTTACTACACTATAACCTTTGTACTACATATTATACTATGACTTTCTTATGACACACTTAATTAATGAGTTTTTTGTTATGTTGTTTGTGGCATTTTATACTATGAGTTTTTTTGCGTACATTTTAAATTACACACTATACTATGATTTTTTTTAATAACGTTTTTCATGATTTACTTTACAATTAACTTTTTATTACTTTTTTTGTGGCTCCATGCCGGCAATAGCCATGGCTGGAGGCTTTCTGTTTTTGGGTCGCCTGTTTGTCCCATTTTCATGAACGTGATATTTCAGGAACACCTTTAGGATACTTCTTCAGATTTGGTGCAAACATCCACTCAGGAATGGGCCAAGGTGGTGGTCAAAGGTCACTGTGACTTCCTGTCCATCCCATTCTTGTGAAGGCGATATCTCAGGAATGCCTGTAGGGAATGTCATTACACATTACAAACGTTACGCTTTTTTCTCTAACTTAAGTTTCTCCCACACTTTATTTGTAGCACCTAGCTGCAGTTGAAGAGAGGAAGATCAAATCTCTTGTGGCTCTGCTGGTGGAGACCCAAATGAAGAAGCTGGAGATTAAGCTGCGACACTTTGAAGAACTGGAAACCATCATGGACAGAGAGAGGGAGGCTGTGAGTATGAGATTCTGGGATATGTAGTATCTCATAGTAAAAGTAATTATGTTAAAAATCCTTTATACTTTTTGTATATGTAGTTGGAGTACCAGCGTCAGCAGCTGCTGGCTGACCGTCAGTCCTTCCATATGGAGCAGCTGAAATATGCAGAGATGAGGGCTCGCCAGCAGCACTTCCAACAGATTCAGCACCAGCAGCACAGCCAGGCCGGGGGCCCTCATGCCAACCAGGCCGCCCCAGCCCCGGCTCCAGCTCCAGCCCCGACCCCAGCCCCGGCTCCACCACCCCCAACCGCCAGTCAACCGGCTCCCAACACACCAGCGCCGCAGCCGGCCCCCAGCCCCGCGCCTCCAGCTTCAGCTCCTGCCGCAGCCCCCGAGTCCCAACCTCCTCCAGTTGCTCACACCTCACCGCCCGCCCCCCCAGGCGCAACCCCGGCTTCCCACTCAAGCTCCAGCTCCAGCACTACTCCTGTACTCCATGGTGGGTTCACTATTTCAGTCAATCACGAGGTCATCTAATACATGGCATTTTAATTATTTTAGTATATTCGTCTGCTTTATTCACCTCTCCGTTCTAAATAGCCTAATACACTTTTATAAGCTTCATTTGTATTATTTTCCAAGTTAAATTTGAGAAATGTGTCGTGTTGAAGTTGTCCAAATGTTTCTGCTCATCACCTGTTTTCCCCTCACAGAGCCCAGCACCACTCTTCCCGGGGAAACACTCCACCCTACAGCTCCAGTCCCACCTCCACAGTGAGATAAAAACCCATTGCCCAAGAATCCGAATGACTCTGACCACTTTGAATCCTGCCGGTGTCATCTGAAATGAAGAAGTCATAAACCGAAGGAAGTGAACACATTTTACATGTTCAGCTCCTTTTTTTCTCTCGTTTTTTTTTCAACAGGACAATTGAAAGAAACAAAAATGATTCCGTCCAAATCAAACCAGCTCTACTCTGACTCTGTTAAAAAAGAAGTCCTTTTTAAATTGAATCTGCCTATGAAGAAAATGTACTTTCAAACAGCTGCGTGGTCGATTGAACAGCAACATCTCACTGCATAATGTTCAGCTTAACACCAGAGATCTGGTGAACTAAGAAGGTCTTACCAACATGCTGCCACTCAAGGAGAAGAAGTGAAAAGACTCATCCTGGGTTTTCAGCCTTTTGGAAATTGTTGCATTTGTTTTCTGCAACAATTCGTCCCAGCTTCTGAAATCTCGTGCTTCACCATCTCTCCAGAGTTCCCCCCCTCGTACTGTAGGTACTAATTAAAATATATGTAAGACAAAATGCACTTTTAACATGTTTCCCAAGGTCTAATTGAAAGACTTGAAGCATTCATGAAATTGAACTTTAGCACTTATATCATCGTTTTGTTGTCTTAAATACTTTTTCATGCTCAAGGTTTTGGAAACTTGATTGGGAATGTTACTTTTTCCTCTCCTATTTTAATTTTTTTACATGGATAGTCAGTCTACAGGGTCTGGCCTGGAGGTCACATATCTAAAACCAACGTTTCTTTCCAGAAAAAATATCTGTAACGAATGAAAGCAAATCAGAAGTCAGTGGGAAAAAGTTGGTTTAGATGCAATTTGAGACAATGTACTGTAAACCTTTCTGTTACAAACCCTGTAATGATAATATTTGAAAGTACTGACAGCTTGAGATCATCATCCTGAAAAGGCCTCTCTTTAAATATACTGTATCTTAATAATGTCCCTCTTTTCAACAGCACTTAGAGAAAAACATGTCGGCGAGGAGCTTCGTGTTTTTCACATCCGGATGAACTCAAAGCATCCAGGTTGTAGTTTTGTGAGGAATGTAGTTTTGTTCAAAAGGAAAGTCTGGGAATAATAATTCTGTCAGTGGCCGTAAGTGTTTTATTCATAATTTGACTTTGTGTTAATTGCTCAACCAAAATGTTTTTTTTTATAATCATGCTTATCTCACATTTATTCAGTGAATTTTATTGTGGTTGCTCGGGAAATTAAGAGGATGATTTTTAGCAGCTTGTTTTTCGCTGGTGCATTTCAAGTGACACATGCAAGAAATGTGAATGCTGTCAAAAAACAAGGGAGCTCGCACCTTAAACAGCTGACAATGGAGAATTGTGTCTTTATTATCTGCAACAATATCCTCACTTTTTATCCTATCAATTTTTATATTTTTTACTTTGTTTTTTCCATTTCCTTTTTTTGATATGTCAACATTGTAACTGTATATTATTACCTTTGTAGCCTATATTTACCCTCCATTGTTGTGTATGAATCAGGCAGGTGTTGGATCTGCCCTGAGATGTGACTGTGAGCATGTGTGTATGTGAATGCATGCCATGAAGATCTGTAAACCACATTACCATTCAGTTTTATTTCCAGTGCCATTTGTCGGGTGTCACAAAGTTTGAAGAATTAAAAAAAAAAAAAAAACAGGCTTTGTTGTGCACACGACACGTCAGTGTCATGAAATATAATCCAGTCAGAAGGTGAAACTTTACAGTTTAATGTCCGTCAAGCCAGTATTGCAGAGCTCACCACGGTTGTGAGCATAATGGACTTCTTTTATCTGTGTTATTACTACATTGTGTGGATTTTGTGATATGAAATAAGTGTATGTTCAGTTTCTGTATGTTTTCACTGTGCTGAAGGTAGCAGCGATTGCATTGATTATTATACAGTAGAAATCAATTTTTCCTCAGTAAATCATCACATTCGTGCTGAAAGTTATTCTGGCAGTTTGTATTAAAAAAAGAAGAAGTAAAAACTAAAGAGGTTCAGGTTTTAATTACAAAATGTTGGGGGGAAAAAATAAAGATGTGAAGAGGAAGTCATCGTTTGGAAAGGTGTGTCTTTTTTTGTCGGACGATCCCAAAATAAAAGGTAAGTTAACACATTTTTAAAATATACTGTTTGCCAGGATGCTGGAGAACATAGATTTCAAGATATATTATGCCTGTGGTAGTTAGAAATCCCTCCACTGACTGCCAAGTGTAGGCAGAATTAGAGACTCTTATTTGTTAACAAATATTTACTGAAATGTCACACTATGAAAATAGCTTTTTGTTTAGCTGTCCTACCCGCAACAGCACTGTTTTGGTTCTCTCATAGTGGCCTGCTGCACACCTCCTACAATTGTTACAGGTTTAAACTGAGCTTTTTTAATTGACACTGACAAAACAATCTGAACACAAGGCCATGTGCTAGCTTTCACTGAATCAGGATGCTATGGGCGCTCACATTCATGCATACTTTGAACATCTAGAACTACATGCTTGTACCTTGTGATACGATGGAAAGCTACAGGACAAGCAAGTTAGTGGACCTTGAGTTCAGGTTGGCATAGAATAATATGCCATAAGAATAAAAATACCATAAAAAGTAAAAGTTAAGTATTTCATAAAAATGTCCCAAGAAGTACAGTATATTATGAAAATATCATAAAAAGGCATAGTACATAAAAAGTATTATAATTAAAATGCAATCTATATGTACACATCACACAACTCAATGTTTGTCAATATTTGTCATTGTCATAGTATAGTATGTCAAAAAAAGATAATGATATAGTCGTAATATAATATGTTATAATAGGTCATAGTACTGTATGCCATAAAAACGGTCATGAAAATACATAGTATAGTACATTATACAATTATGTATTAGTATTAGTATGTATAGTAGTAGTTTGGTATAGGTTGTCTTAAAAGATATAGTATGCCATAAAATATGTAAATGATTAAAATGTCCCACAAATGTCTGGCAGTATAGTATGCAATGAAAAATTCATAGTCATAGTATAAATGCCATTAGAATGTCATAAGAAGCTAAAGAATACTGTAAAATGTTCCAATATGACATTAAAAAATATGATTATGTGATACATATTTATAAAAGGTCATAGTATAGTATGTCATAAAAATGGCTTTAAAAAGTCATAGATTTTATTATGTCTTTATGTCATAGTATGCCAAAAAAAAGTATCTATCTATCTATCTATCTATCTATTATATATATATATATATACACACACACACACACACACACACACACACACACACACTACATAACATTTTCATCAGAAGATATATTGTGTAAAGTGATCACAAATATGTATCTTTAACCTGAAATAATTGAAGACTCAGATGCGGAAAGACACAAACTATGATTTTTATTCAATACCGTACTCTAATATGATTTAACAACATGTCACATTATCATATCCATCCAAAAAAGAAAACAGCTATAGACACTGACAACAAGACTGACGTGTTGATTGACAAAGATGGAACAGGTGAAATCACCGAGGGAACCTCACTGCTGATTGTACCCGCAGGGCTGATTCATGTTTGGGAAATGAGATGAAGGGCTTCTTCACATTAGACAGAAAAGGCACTTTCGAAATTAAATAAAAGTGTCAAAAAAAGAAGAAGAAAAGACAGACTTGTTGGAGGTAGGATGACATGGATGGAAGGGCGAGACAAACAATACAAAAACCTTCAGGAATAAAATTAAAGCAGGGAAGTGCGTTTCTGACATCCTCAACCACTCATCACCATCCGGACGAGTTCTGTCACGAGAGAAAGAAGGAGAAACACAACATCAGCATCAAATCTAGAGAAACGACGATTAAAGCAGGAACAAGCTTCACATATATCATCTGTCAGTGGGGATACAAGCTGGTTCCTCGCCATTTTTTCCAATATCAAAACATGTAAAACACCTGAGAAAAGAAGGGAAAGTACAGGTCGGACATTTGGAACTATAAATAATAAATATTCACTTTTAATACATCCACTCCAGTATTCTTTTAAAGCCAGAATGGTTGTGGATGATGGGAGTCAAATAAAAACATGCAAGGACAACTGCAGGAGAGAAAGGTTAAAGGTCATCAGAAAACATCAGAAAACTCCACCACTGCTCAGAAGCCATAGAATAAAGCCACGATGAAGCTTTTGAAGTATTCTTATTGCCGGGGCCACAATTGTGAAAATAATTTGGGAAGCCGTGTTTTTTGCTACTGTTCTTGTTATGGTATACTCGTTTCTTTCATTTGTCTGAATGTCACTTTTAGCTCGACACCATGAAAGAATGGCTCTAGCCAACGTACACAGTTGTTGTAACAAGCTTCTATGATTGCTTTGCGTGTTGAGACATGGACAAGCCGTCTCCCTTCTTCACTCACTATCAAGATGAAAGTGAGGCCCCTGTGTGGTCGTTAGCTTTTTCTCTGTCTGAGTTAGGAGATCAGCGGTAAGGAGGGCTTTCAGTATTTGGCTCATACCCTCTGCTCAGCCGGACATCGCGTGGTGGACAAAGGCTGTGAAATGGGAACGCCGGGTCAGTGAGCATGTGACACAAAGACAACAATGAATGTTGTTCAATGGTAGTGTTGCATTTTTTTCATGAGGCCCAGTGTAGGACTTGATATTCACTGCATTCCAAAATGCATACTACATATTGCAGCTGCCCTAACAAAGTGTGTACTTATGCAGTATGCATTCAACTGGGACATACTGCCTTGTCTTAACATTGCAGCTTGAACTCTGACTTTCTTGTGGGTCAGAAGAGCCAGTGCTAGTGCTGGCTTGCACACTGCAAAATGTGACCGAATTCCTGGTGTTTTTAGCATACTGCATTTGACAGACAGTGTATTGGGGCATACCAAATCTTTTTCTGGCATAGTAAATTGTATGGTAGTCTGGGTATTTGGATGCACCACCTGAGAACTGTACACCTTCCCACATACTTTCCACTTTTACCTTCATAGTTAATGCAGCCATTGGCGTCTTCGTGTCCCGCTAAAAGAGTCTCCACCTCCTCCTCTGTCATTTTTTCACCTGGAGCAAAAACAGAAGAATCATTATGTATTTTAAAACACAATAAAGAAATTAAGGATTCTGACGGATGAGGCAGCATGCTTGTTTCCATTTTCTTGGCAGAGACATTTTACTTTGCATGACAGGCCATACATCGGTCAAGTAAGGATTAATGATTATTTGCATTTTGCAAGTGTTGACTTACCTAATGTAGTGAGAACATGACGCAGCTCTGCTCCCATCACTGTACCGTTTCCCTCCTTGTCAAAGACACGCAGACCCTCTACGATTTCTTCAAAGGAGCCCTGGTCCTTGTTCTTAGCAATGGCTTGAAGCATAGGCAGGAACTGTTCAAAATCCAACATCTTGTAGTTCATCTCTGCAGGCCGTTTATTAAAAAACATTAGGAGTGCACACAAAACCCAATGTTACTGTTAGCCTAGGCAGCGATAATGTATGTTTTAGTCGTGTCTGGTGAAGCAAAGGCTTGCCTTCTAACTTGGGATTTCCCAGGACCTTCAGCACCTCAGCATTGACGGGGTTCTGTCCAAGGGCCCGCATGACATCACCGCACTGGCTGAAGGTGATCTTCCCCTCACCCGTCCGGTCAAACAAAAGGAAGGCCTCCTTGAACTCTAATATAAAGTCAGAGAGGTAGAACTCATTCAGATGGGCAGCACATCAATTAACATTACTCATATGCATAACTGCAAAGGTATTTCACCTCTACAGATACTACTGTATGTGTGTGTGTGTAATTATATTTCATCACGTTGTACCACTGCACAATTTGTATTGACAGACACATGCAAGAAGCTCCCTGCATTTTAACATTTGCATGGAAGGACAGATTCAAACAACATTTCTTTGGTGTTAAACACCACCCTCATCAATACTATTTGTTCTGATATTGATTGGCACAAAATAATAGTTTGAGAGGCCAATAGTTTAAGGACACCAGCAATACACTGGGACTGTTGACATGTCAGAAATATATAAAAGGTATATTTCAACATCAACAAGCAAAAACACAGAGCTGTTAGTTAGAGGACTTGTTTTTGTAGGTTAGGATTGTGTGGCCTTTCTCGTGATGACCTCAATGAGTATGTCAGGTGTACACACACACAGTTAGAACATGTTTAGTGTATTATTATTGTTTAACTCAGTCTATCAGAGTTACCTGAAGGACTCCAGCGGAGACAGAGGTCGAGCTACAGGGTCAGAGTGACGGATTCATAAATCTAACGTCATTCAGACGGTGATACGCTTTAAACCGTTAAAAACATAAATCCCTTTTGTTAAATCAGACGCCAACGTTGACTCACCGATGATCTGGTCCTCTGTGAAGTCAGACTGGAGGCAGGGTCGCGGTGACACAGGAGAATAAAGAGACTGGCGTTAGTTAGTGTGATGTGTGAAAGCGTCACGTTAATCCTCCATTCAAACGCAGAGTTGGAAGGAAGAGGACGGAGGCTGAAGGCTTAACGTTGATGAATGAGGGCCAGAAGAGATACGCAGCTAGCTTAACGTTAACCGGGTTTACATTCACGTTAAACCTTTTCAAAATGAATGGAGAACAACGCGTTGTCATGTACTACGAATCTGTTTTTAAAAAACCGACTTCTATAGTACGTGACGATACGTTTACTCACCATGTCGGCTAGTGGTCGTTGGATGACAGACGGGCGCGGGTCTCGGATCTTCCCTAGGCTAATGAGGACACCGGCTACTAGCGCTCTGCTATCAGTGCATCCCTGATGATGTCACCGCAACGGCTATACCAACAACCAATCACATGCTCCGCTTTCGCAGTTGCATTGCTGGCATTTTTGCAGGGGTACATCACACACATCCAACCTCTACTTATCAGATTAAATGATAAGTAATCATAGACATTTTACTAATTAAACAGCGTCTTCTACGTAGCTGGTGACGCTCATTTGTGTGGGTCATTTCAGTTCGTGGGCTCTGGATTCAAAGAAAGTAAAGCTGTCATTTCCACCTTGTATTATGTAGTTTCTTGGAAGAATGCACATCAGGTTGGAAAAAAAGATTCCATGTAGATGAATATTTCCTTCTATTCAACCTCATATGTAAACTACATGCTAGGATGAAAGGAACAAGGAAAGCATGAAAGAATAGGTTTATTATGACGGCAGGTTTACACATGGAGGTGGATTACCTGATTAACAGAATGTTATTGTGGATCTCAAATTCAACATACTTAGAAGCAGAGCAAGGAGCAAAAATAAAAAGACATCCATATCCTGCTTTCAAATTCATGACTATATGTGACTGGCTGAATTTTCAACAATACATGGGTAATTGCATTTCATCTTCATTTTTAAATTAATAAAACACATGATTTCTCTTTATTCATTTTGCTTCTTCAGTGGCCGTCTCGCCACACTGAAATCGGACAAAGTCCAGCACTCGAGCCTGTTGACCCCTGAGGAACTGTGCCACAGTTCTGCTGGGGTCTCCCAAGAAGGTCTGAGGCAGCAGGCGCGTCTCACTTTCACCACAAGGCAGGTCATCCATGTTGCCCAGAGACACAGGGGCCTCTCCCACGACATGCTGTCCCAGCTTACGTCCTAGAACTTCTCGTTCTCCTTCCTTTCCACCTTGAAAGATGACCAGGGCGCCGTACCGACCCATGGCCACTTCAGTCTGGTTGCTCACACCACCGTGAATATATGAGCCGATGTGCCACTCAGCAGGGACACCCACCGTCACCGCCCGCCTCACTGACATGTTCTCACCAAGGCGACCTGAGAGGAAAGAGGGAAACGCGTTGATCAATGAATGGTGCAGCTCATTTCAGCAAAACATGCTTCATTTCAAATAATTCATTTGGAGGTCTGAATGATGAATAAGAGAAGCATTTTCTCACTGACCTATTGTGAGAGCAACCCGATCAGAAAGTGAAGCTCCTTCATCCACACTGAGTTTGTTTAACTCATCACCTGTCAGAGAACTCTGAAAACAGGATGTACAGGTATTATGCGTATATTAGTATGTACTGTAAACTAATTGAGTGTAACAATAAATATAGTTGTAAGCAGATAAACATAGTATTTGTTCATTATATCTTCTCCTATGAAGACATATTTTATAGCACTTTTATAGATTTTTGGAACCACTGGCTTGGATCTCTATTCACACAGCCCGAAGGATATTTGCAGATGAGAGAAAAGCCAGAAGCTGACTGATAAACAGTGAAGTTGCAGTTCTGTTTACACAATAATTTCACATTTGTGTGTGCACATCACATGCTTTAAAAGCAGGTTGAATAGAAACATGACATGCCTATTATATAATAATGTTTTATTAACATCAGATGGCCTTTATGTGGCTATGTACAGGATAATAGACGCAACAGTAGCAGTCAGTGTGTGATTTTACCTTCACAAACCCTGCTTGACTTTGGGCTTTATTCTGGTGGTGAGCCATGGTGGCAAATGCCACATCCTTAACCAGCTGCTGGAACTTCTCATTACGGGCAACAAAGTCCGTCTCGCAGTTAACCTGCATCAAGAACAAATGTGCTGAGTGTGTGGTCAACTTAACTAACAGTGCTGCTAACGGACTCCTGTATCACTGGTCTTACCTCCACCATAACTGCAGCTTTATCTCCTATAAAGAGGCCAACCAGACCCTCCTTAGCTTTGCGACCCTCCAGCTTGTTTGCTTTGCTCCAGCCCTCCTTCTGGGCCTGCTCATGTAGCCAGGTCTCAGCCTGAAGGGATGACACATTACAGCACACTTAGTTTCACCATGGAGTTGTGTTGTCGTACCACACTTGCAGTTTGAGTGCAGAGAGACGTCATGTTACCTGTGCTATGTCATTATCAAACTTATCCAGTGCTTTCTTGCAGTTAATGAACGTGTAGCCGGTGGTTTTCCGCAGTTTCATCAGGAGGGCTTTCTCCGCTGCCAGAAGCGGACAGCCTCTGTGTAACGACTGCACATGCTGACGAATACTGGCCTGAGGATGACAGACGAGAGAAGGTGTAAGATAACAGAGACAATGACATCTAAACAAACATGACATTTTACTGAATTAGCAAAGAGGAACTGGGGTAACGTTGAGGTAGTGATTCAGAAGAACACACCACCAAATAACAGCTCGAGTTTGCGGTAAATAAATATATTTTTTAAAATCACAACAAAGTGTGAAACTTAATGTGCTCACCTTTGCAACGTCTCTTGTAATTGTTCTGAATAAAAAGGTTAACGACATCTTCACACCGCAGCAGTGAACTGACTTATAAAAGCCCAAATGTCATTGAAATCGTCCACGCTGTGTACGGAAGCCGCAGAGGGACCAAAATTACTATACGAGTGTCTGTATTACTGCGCAGCGCCCTCTGCTGTGCGGGAGTGGCCTACAATGAGTTTCCTTTTACTCAGATCACAATAAATGGAGATCTGCTAACAGTGATAGCATATGAACTTAATTAAATAACTAAAAACGTAATTAATTTCTTGTTACCGTTAAGTTCTCTCTTACTGTTTAGAAACAGTTGAGCAGATGTCAAGTTCTTTGCCTGTTTAAAAGTGACTGAAATCCTCAGAATATAAATAGGCCGATGCCTTTTATCTTATACCCTGAAGGACCTACATGCTTCTTTGATGGTTGGTATTTGTAGTGGGAGCAGATGACCTCAACATGACCAGGAATACAGCAGGTGAGCACATTTTGAGCTTTCAGAAATCCTGTGAAATTCAGCATCTGGTCACTGGCAGGAGAAAGAAGAATGCGTAAGAAGAATGTGTAAATGTTTTGTTTGTTCATACATTTAATTTTGTATTGTAAAATATGGCCTTACAGTGCAATTAAACTGTTAAAAGAGGAATTTAGCTGCATAGTTTCAATGTAACACAATAAAAAAGTGTGTGAAATATAAGATATAAGGCAGTCCCCGGCTCCTCCTAGCTGAGTGCCTGGTGTCCCTGAGCAAGACACCTTACCCCAATTGCTCCTGACGAGCTGGCTGTCGCCCTGCGTGGTTGACTCCGCCGTCGGTGTGTGAATGTGTGAGTGAATGGGTGAATGTCAGTCATTGCTGTAAAGCGCTTTGGAGAAAAGCGCTATATAAATGAGGCCATTTACCATTTTATTATCACAGCTCAGACCTTGATATGGATTTATTTTTGATACAACACCACCTGTGTGCTCAGCAGGTGTGCAGTTTCACAGAGATGAGATAGCAGCGAGAAGATTTATTTCCACCTTTTTTTTTAAATTACTACAATCAATCATTAATCCTTTAAAAATACTCATTAGGATTATGAACAGAAGCCTACAATCAAGAAGTTAAAATGTCACATTTGACTTCACATCTTTTCCATGATACGCGCTCAATCTGAAGTGACTGACATCCAGACTTCTGGGTTGGGTTAACATGAGTGTTGAGTTTGGATTGGTCACGTGAAACTTGCTATAAAAGGGGGACCGAGTCAGTTCACATTGTTTTAAGTTTGCAGCTGAGCCACGATGAAGGTCATTGCTGTCCTTGTGCTTTGGGTGAGCCTGTTTCAACAGGGATATAGCAGTAAGATAACTTTTTTTCTGCTTTATTAACATATTATTCCAGGTTTATATATAAGCATGTTATACATAACCAGTAACAAAAAGGACATTAATACCAATCTGTCCTGTTTGTTCTCAGACACCCTGGACTCATGTCAGGGTCGCTGTGGTTACGGCACAGACAGTGGTTTTTCCTGCCAGTGTAACCCATCCTGTGAGCGCTACAGTGACTGCTGTTCTGATTATGCTCAACTATGTAAAGGTTAGGGAACTTATTTTATAACTAATAACACATTGTAGACATCTGAAGAAGGCATTTCACAAATGTGTTTCTGTTCTTTATAGCTGGAGCCCAATCTTGTAAAGGCAGATGTGGGGAGAAATACAACTCTCAGAACGAGTGCCACTGCAACTCCAAGTGTCCCCAGCACCAAAACTGCTGCAGCGACTACGCAGACCTCTGTGACAGTAAGACCAACCACGTGTACCCGTCTCACACACAGTACAACTGATTGTCAGCTAGTTTCTACCTGTCTCCTGAGCAGCTGTACTCGACTCAGGACACCTGGTCACTCTCCCATGGTGGACGCTGAATCCAAGCAGATATCTAAGTTGTTACTTTTACTTGAGTGGGATTTTAAATGAAGAACTTTTACTTTTACTGAAGTATTTTTTTCATTGCAGTTTTTACTAACATTGCACTTCCCTACTCGAATAAAGGATTTGAATACTTCACTGCTGTTGGTTTGCATGACCAAACTCTCATGGTCAAATCTTCTTTCAGTATTTGATCAGCAGGGGTCGCTGTTGTGCTATAAAACAATTGAAAGCAAAGTTCAAGTTTGCTCTAGTAATAATTTTAAAAAATGTTACTCAAGCAAAAGTACAGAATTTGAACCATGTTATGTTTAATAATACACATAATCTGTAATATATTTCTATGATATTTCAAGTAATATGTATATACTGATTATCAGATAATCAATCTGTTTGTAATTTATGTGAACTCTTAAACTCTTATCTGAAAATAAACGTATATCTAAAAAGTATATGTAGTAGAAAAATAAGTACAGTATTTTCCTCTGAAATATGCAGAGTATAAGTATAAAGTGGCATAAAATGGCAGTTATAAAGCAAAGTAAAACACCACTATCTCTCTCTCTCTCTCTCTCTCTCTCTCTCTCTCTCTCTCTCTCTCTCTCTCTCTCTCTCTCTCTCTCTCTCTCCAGTCCATCTAAAACAACAACAACAACAGTAATATGAAAATGAGGTGTTTGTGTTTTTGATGTTCTGTAGGCGGTGCAGGTGGTGGAGGTGGTGTGATCACTGATGCCGAGATCAAGGCTCTCTCTGAGACGCTCTTTGCTCTGGATTCAAACAAGGCCTCGGCCTCAGAGTTGATCCTTGACCCTCAGGCTCTGGTGCCCAACTCTCAGACCAGCTCCAGGGATGATCTATCCTCTCGACCGTGAGAAGATTATTTTATTAGCCCGGCACTCTCTTCGCCTCGATCTTGATTTACAGTATCACCCCTATTTCTGTGTCATTTTCTCTTTGTCTTTGTGGTCCCAGCTTGTTCCGATACCTGAACGAGGAGGCTCTGTTCTCTAGACCCACCTATGCCGCCCTGCTGGCTGTGCTGGACAACTACAGCAGGATGACTGGACAGACAGAGGACTTCAGTCCTCAGCAGCTTGCTGAGCAGGAGGCCTTCCTCAAAGAGACCATGTCCAACACTGAGCTGGGCAGAGAGCTGTTTGCTTTCCTCTACACCAAGGGTAACTAGGTCCACATGTAATAATGGGTTTTGACACTCAGTGTTCTTTGTCTCACTTCTATTTGAAAGACAATCCTCTTAGTTTTGGAACTACAGATCCCATAATGCTTTCACAAATGTAAACAAGATGAGGCTATAATGATGCCATGGAGGCAGTGATAGCTGCGTGCTACAATTTATTTAAAATTCTACATCAATTTAAATTTTAGTGTCTTTATTGGCTCAACTGCCTCCAATACAATTCTGCCATTGACTTACATATTTTCTAATTGGCACCATTAAAATGCCGAATTATCTATTAGCACTTCCTGTTTGCATCGTACACATGGATGTGCAGACAAATATCACTGGATTATGTTGATACTGAAGAAAACTGAGGATTCATATTCATATTCATTCATATTCATATTTCTATGAGTTATAGTGATTTTAGATATAAAATTAGATGTTTTATATCCTTGTCACACTGAATATAAAATAAACGTATCCTGGACATTCTTCTGTATTCTAAGGCATCTATGCATCAGAGGCAGATTTCATTCAGGACTTGAAGATGATGTGGTTTGGTCTGTACTCCCGCAACAACAACAAGATGGACTCCAGTGGCTTTGAACACATCTTTGCAGGTTTGGACAGAGCAGATATATTTTAAACACCACAGATGTTTTTCCCTTCGTGATTATAAATCACACACATTCTGTAACAGGAGAAATCAAGGGAGGAAAGGTGTCCGGTTTCCACAACTGGATCCAGTTTTATCTTCTTGAGAAAAGTGGAAAGCTGGACTACTACAGCCACAGCTTCAATGGGCCTGTAAGCATCCACAATACAGACCGCAGTACGTTTATCTAAACTGTGATATGTGTAGCACTCCCTTCATTTCCCCCTTTCTTCCTTCCAGTGGACCAGCTACCCTGACGTCATGGGGATGCAGTTCATGTGGGAGGGATACTACAAGCAGGTCGGGTCTGCAGTCATTGGCTGCAGCCCTGAATTTGATTTGGCCTTATACAGCCTCTGCTACATCACTCGCCCTGGAAAACAGTGAGCACATCTACATATCTTGCAATGTTTTCATGCGTGTAATTTTCCAATTCACATTGTTTTTAATTGTCCATCTGCAGGTGTCGTCTGAGCCTGGGAGGGAAAGAGCTCTTCATCCAAACGTACACCTGGGAGAACTCTTTCTACGGTGATGGGAAGAAGTACATTGGCTCTGCCTTTCCTGCAACCCCCAGGAACTGAAGCTGCCATCTAATAAAAAATAAGCAACTCACGGAGGAGTCTGCTTGTGTTTCATGACACTCATGATGGAAACATTTTGAATAAAAATACACCCAACAGAAACACTTTTCACAGAGAGATACATAACATATTTATTTGAACTTTCCTGTTTAAAAGTTTATATTTGCATTCCCAAAATGTTTCTATAAAGCAGAAATAAAAAGAAAAGACGTACGCCTTCTGTTGCTTCCTTTTATAAGTGGCCCACCCTGACACATGCATATCCACTTGCCTAGATTAAACAGTAACCCAGACAGTGGATTAATCTGCAGTGTAACCTCTCGTGAACAGTCTAACAGACCAAGAGAATGTGGTGATCTCCCATGGGCACCATCAAACTGTGCCTAATGGGGCAAAAAATGGGCGTTTACACACCCTGAACAGGCACAATACTGACACCAACCCTTCGGTAGTAAGAGCATGTGTTCATCTGGCACAATTGCTTATTGTCTTATAAATAAGGAAAACAAAAACCCTAACCCTAAAAAAAAATACTACTTAGCAGTATAAACTATAGAAACAAAAAGACATTAACAGATCCTGTTCTGCTTGACCTGCTTCAAACAGTAGCCACCAGCTAGACCTGTTCTTATCAGCTGTCCATAAAGCTGTGTATATAACTCCCCAGTGTGGGGTTAAGTGTGTGTGTGTGTGTGTGTCTGTCCAGCTGGGATGGGGGTTGATTTTACTCTTTCACTCATCTAGGGTGACTAACAGGATAAATCCTGGTCTGCCGACAGAACAGGGGGGACACACTTGCAGCCCTGTTTGAAGAAAGTATTACAGGAGATGGATCTGCCACTGATCCCATTGTCCACCAGTCTGTGTGCATTCATGCAAGACAGGAGCACAAGACCAGTCAGTTCACAGCAAAGCTATAGGCTTCAGCGTTTCATCGGATTTGGGCCTCACATGCAGGCAGAGTGTTGCAGCAACAATAAACTTAGCCCAGGGAAGAATTTCTCTCGCTATTTTGTCAGAGCATATTACATTTTCTGAGCTGGTGACTCTAGAAATTAGAAGAGTAAATCTTCTCTCTTTTCACACCGCCTTTTCTTTTTAAAGCCCCGGCAGAATCAAATTAAACCACAGTGGGGCAAATAAAAAGGAAAAAAAGATTCAATTGTTTCTTTTGTAGCTCACACAACTTCATAATCGAATTATAGCTGGCCACCCGCCAGCGTGTCCTCGCATCTCCCCCGAATGGGCTCCTCCTGGCAGATCTCGTGAGCCACCTGACTTTTGTTTTGTAATTATATTATCCCGCACTCCCTTTAGCGTGTTGTGGCTAATGGCTGCGCGGGCTAGCCCAGCTGCACATGCAAAAACAAAGCTGCTTATGGGGCCAGACAATGGACCCATGGAAAAGGGACGCCTGAAGGCGGTCAGCCAATGAGCATGCACAACGGGGGGCCGACAGAGGGTTTAAGGAAGGGTTAAGGGGGTTTAGGGGTTCAGGCAGAGGGGGGTGTCTATTTTACCCAGTAGTGGGGTCCATCAATGAGATGGTTAGAAGGAGGACACATGGTCAACATCACCCTTGTCTCCCCAGGATCGGTGCGGGGCTGGAGGGAGGTTCAAGTTTTGGTTTAGATGCCGGCCATTTCTAAAGTTGATTGGGGACCATGAAATACAGAGCAACATTCATTCTCTGGAGAGGTTTTGTCTGCTTTACGAACAATTTGATGACCATATTGTCATTTGAAGTGGATGCAGACGTGCAAACAGAGCAATACAATCTTGGTCCATTCAACTGACCCTGCTGTAGCACTGCTGCATTTGAAATATACCCAAGGCCGCCAATATTAAGAGGAAAAATATTTTGATTACACACACCCACACACACACACACACACACACACTCTCCTCCTCATGCGTTGGCATCTCTCAGAGGACTTCCAGTTTAACAGATGGACAAAGCCCACTTCCCCCCACTGTCATAAAAAGATGCACTAGGGAATCATGGGAAGGTCATGTCTCTGTGTGTACCGGAGTGAAGCTTTATCTGTATTTCATTTTTTAATTATAAAAAACTCAATTCCCAATCTGACGAACATACCTAGAAAAGGTGAAGTATCTGAGCAATGTGAACATGCTGGGTGAGCTGAGCAGCCAGTGGAGAATAGAGGAGCATCTGAGCCACAGACTGTTCAAATAAGAGAAATGTTTAAGAGCAGGCCATCTGTAGCAGGACATCATCGTGTGCAGTCAGCTCTGGGGGTCCTCGGGGCATTATTGCATATATACAGTATTACACTTGACTAAGCGGTTCAAACTGAAAAGCCAAAAAAGCAGTTTTGTCATGACAGATACATTTAGCAGGTTGGGATTCGACTCATAGTCGCAAAAACAAAATAGAATCCTTTTAATTATTTATTTTAGTATCACAAACGGGGACACAAGGCCTCATCTATCATATTCCCCTGCTAGTCCCACTCTGGGGATCCTAGAGGCCCGGCTCTACTATTCCCATCCCAGGCTGCAGGTGTGGAATAGGAAAGGCAGAGACCCATGGGGAGGAGCGGTATAGGGAAGCCGGTCGGCCTGGGAATGAACGGGGGATGAGGTGTGCAGATAACCTCCCAACCTTCCTCAAGCCTCTCCGTTAAGAGCATGTGGTGCTCTTTTTCTAAATGGTGCAAATCCTCTGCCTCTCCATTCCACGGTCAGTGATGATGAGTGTCCACAGCATATCCTGTTGTTGCTCAAGTCTTTGTCACAAAGGTAGTAAATTAGATTAATCATTTTATATAGCAGAAAGGGGTAATGGATTATAATTCTCCAGCCACTGACACATGTCTTTTGGTTGTGGCTCATCAGATAACTAAGAAAGACCTAGTATTATTTTACTAAGAAGAAAAATTTGGCCGGTTAATCCACAATTATTTGTGGTTCAATACACAGCATGTCCCCTTTGAGTCACTTTGTAAGCGTTGGTTTCTCAAATGAGGGCAATGTCATATTGACCGGTGTGTAGTTCCCCTCCTGAATGTTACAGTCAAGAGTCAAATCTCCATAAACTCCTTTTTCCTTCTTTCTTTGTCAGTGCAAAGCATCAAATAGAATGAGTGTTTTTGCACAAGTGTGTAATTTAAAGTGTTGCACTTTAATGCAACACTTTTGATGATTTGATATGATGAACAAGTGCAAATTTAAAGTTTGATTTGACGATCAAGTTATCTGAGAAGGTTTTACAGCCTTGTATAAGTCAACTTTAGGTTTTACCATGAATATTAAAAATAGAAACACATTTTAGATCTAAGAAAACATTTACATATATCTTAAATTTTTCTCATTCAGAACAAACATATAGGTTGTGAAAAAAAATGTATTCACTCATCATTATATCCAGCCAAGATAAATATGCTGTTAAGATGATGCAGCTGTTGGCCTTTTGGAAAATACCAGTGGTGGAAAGTACATTTACCCAAGTACTACATTTGAGTACTTTTCCACTTGTAGTTAAAGGGGGTGGATACCATTTTTACACTAGTCGTAGGGCGTATCACTGCATATGTGACAACAGTTGTATAAAGCCCTTTGTGGCTGCAGAGGGAGACGCATCGTGTCTGATTAATCACCTCAAATGATGAAATGTTAAAACATGTGCGTGTGAAGTTAGAAAGAATCTTACCGCTCCTCATCTCTGATTGAGGCTACATTACACAAATATCTGAAAACTGTCGGTGGTCAAGTTGCATATTAAAAAGGATGAAAAATGTGTGGACTAAATAAAGGAGGAAAACCTCTGCTTCTGTAGAAACTTCTTTTACTTTAACTCTTCATTGTAGTCTGGGGATATTACTATTTTAACATGAATATTTCAATATTCCACTTCATACTTCTACCCCACTACACTCCCTAACTCCATTATATCTGGCAGCTATAATACAAAAGAGCTTTATTCTCAAAGGTTATTTGACTATAAGTGGTTCTATGGCATCACGCTGAAAAAATAGTCCCAGATAGCATCTTTATTTACTTTACACTTAGATGTATGTATTTACTGAGCAGATTCTGTATAAGTAAATACTTAACAAAATAAACTATGATGAAAATAGAGCTGTAAAAAATAAATAATGAAATACTGTGTAATAAGACCAATAATAAATCGTATATATTCATACTGCAATATTATTAGGGATTCTTATAAGAATTCCTAATAATATTGCAGTATGAATGGTAGTATAGGCTTATGCTGATGGTGCTATAAAAAGATTTAACATAAAACCTCTCAGCTACTTGTAGACTACATCATGTTTTATTGTAGGCCTTCAACTTTGGGTATGTGAGTAAAGTCCTGAACATTCAGTCTGGTTCTGGTGATTTAAGCCGCATGGATCTATATAGAGCAGAGAGAAGAGGCCATCCGTGAGTCCCAGAGACACTGAAACTGTAACTGCACACCTCATGTGACCGAATTTACCCCGTCTGGTCAGGGCTGCCTCTGGGGTGAAATGAACTTGTTCAACAGCTTGTCTCCGCAGTGCAGAGGGATGGATGGCTGGAAGATTGGATGAAGCAAGCACCTGCTCACACGCAACTTCAAGCTGTCACATACAGTTAGGCTCAGCCCGCTGAGCGCGTCTCTGCTCCGCTCAATGCGAACGTGCTGCGGATTTGGCGGCCGCCTCTCGCCAAGCAACAAAGGCCCGGGCCTCTCGCGGTTTATCTGTAGTTTCAGCAAGCTTACGCACATCTCCCTCCGCGCAAACACGCGCACGCACGCGCACAACGGGAGGGTTGGGGGGTGAGAGAGAGAGCCTCTCGCTCCAGCCACGGGCCGGCCACGCGCGAGTTCAACAGAATTGGATGTGTGTGGGGGAGGAGCTTTGACGTGGAGGTTAAAACCCAGAGCCCCCGCAGAGTGACCCACACACGGAGGCTCTGTGGGACAGCTCTGCACGGGGACACCGTAGACGGACACTCCAACTGTGAAAAGAAAACCATCATCTCTAAACTTCCTGCGGAGGTCCCGGGACACATCAGCACGGGTATGTTTCACATAGGCTTTCACTAGTTATGGAAGCATTTTGTAGCCCGAGAGAGTTTTTGGGAGTCGTTTAGGCTATTTTCAACACAGGTCAGGCAATGAAACAAAAATGTAATATGCAGAAAAGCCTTATATTCTTCGGTCGACATTTAGAAAATAGCATCTCAATCACGCATTTTGTGGTGACGCATTCATTTTTCTGCTTTTGGGGAAATGTCTGATTTCAATGCAATCTGAGTCTGTCTGTCACTGATCTGGGGACGTCGATCTTTCATTTAATCCCATGGTCGTCGCTTCATGCAGGGAGAAAATCCTGCGATGCCCCAGATTTAAGTCCCGTCAGTGACTTTATCTCGCTTGTGGCATTAGCCTACCAGTTCACAAATTGACCGGGATTACCCTGAGAGAGGCGCAGGAAATGAATAAAAAAAACATATCAATCAGCCAGCACGCAAAGGTTCGGTGTGTAGGTGAAGTTATGCACCTGTGGCGGAGGAGCGCGACAAGAGGGAACTGTCCGGTGCTGAAACGGTTGTACGTCTGTTAGAGGGCCGGAGACGGGATTTGAGTTATTTCTTATTGCAATCAAAGTTATCACATTAATTCAGAATCAAATTATGAAATCTCTAACCAACACAAAACACAATTTGTGTACTTTTTAAATGGTTTGTTTGTATCCAGTTTGTTGCTTAAGACAAATTGCCAGAAATAAAATAAGGAGGTCTTGACCTAAGGTTCATATTACGTACTGTATAATTGTGTTGTCACTTTGTATGTAGAATCTAAATATACCTCACAGCAGTACTTAAGTGTAGTACTTTGTACAGATTTATTTAGCATTACTTGCATTTAATAGTGCTTTTCGACCACTCTCTTCTGTTATGGTAGTGTACTAATGATTGAAAAGAAAAAGGGTTTTTTTCCACAGCATGTGTTTGACAAAGATGTTGTCTTGTTTCTACAGTACCATGATGATTAAGCCGTATGTGAGACAAGGTGAGGGAGAGGAGGTTGTCAGCCCTCTGCAGTGGATGGATGGAGACATGAGCTCACCTGATGGGGACGCATCTGTCTCGTCGCACTGCTACGGAGAAGGCGGAGAGGACCAAGAGGACAAGGAGATGGGGAGTGAGGATGCGCAAGAAGACGAGGAGGATGAGGAGGGACAGGAGGATGAAAACGAGTCCAAGCGACGTGGGCCGAAGAAAAAGCGGATGACAAAGGCCCGGCAGGAGCGATTCCGTGCGAGACGGGTGAAGGCGAATGCCAGGGAGCGTTCGCGTATGCACGGCCTAAATGACGCACTGGAGAACCTGCGCACCATCATGCCGTGTCACTCCAAAACACAGAAACTGTCCAAGATCGAGACGCTACGGCTGGCCCGCAACTACATCTGCGCTCTGTCTGAGGCCTTGGAGGGGGGTCTTTCCACAGAGAGCAGGGCCTTCATGGAGACACTGTGTAAGGGCCTCTCGCAGCCCACCAGCAACCTGGTGGCCGGCTGCTTGCAGCTGGGACCGGCGTCTGGTTCTGGGATGAGGCCGGAGGATAGACACAGAGTCCGGGCAGCTCCCCCTCCTCTCGGCGGCATGGTGAGCTACTCCTCTCCAGGCCTGCCGAGTCCGCCGTACGGCACTTTTGACTCTGCTCACCTGCTTCACCTGAGAGTGATGAAAGGAGGAGCGTACGAGAATCACTCACCAAATGAGTATAACGCCGGCGGCGTGGGGACCCCTCCGTATGACGGCCCCCCTACACCACCTCTGAGCATCAGCAGTAACTTGGTGCCCAAACAGGAGCCTTCACCCCACTACCCACCCCCACACCACTACTCCCCCACCCCTGTGGACCAGGGCCTGTATCAGACTCAGACTGGCTACGACGTACACTTAGAGGGGCCGTATGACTCCTACCATCCACAGCAAATGCCCCCCCGACAGATAACGTCCATCTACAGAGACTAAGGCGGATCAGGAGAGTGCATCCTGCTTCAGCCATCAATGCATCCGAGTGCTCGTCCTTGCTCTGTGATCCTTCATGAAGACTGACTGACACTGACTGAAGGATTAGTTTCACTCAGTAGACAGTCTGCTTGTAGAGGAACTGTAGAATAAAAATGGTTTGTTTACACGTGTGGTGCACTTAGATTAGCACTGCTTAATGCTCTTAAAACGAGAAAATACTTGACTTACATCAATCCATTTTACAATACAAGACACCGATTACCAAATAATTTAAGGGTCCTAAAAGGAAATGTTGCTCCGGCCGTTTTGACCGGACGTCACATTACTATGATATAAGCACTTCTAATGTAGCTTTGGCAAGATCAGATATTCTACATAAATTGAAAGTAATTTTATTTATTCTCTAATTTAATACAGTGTATATGGACTTTGTTCTGATGTGCAGGTGTGTTTTGTTTTCCTTTTGTACATATTTGTGGTCAAGGCTTCTCTCTGTTCGCTTCTTAGACCGATAGTTTATTTCTCATTGTACCTATTTCTCCCTTTCTTTGCTTAGGACAATATTTCGTGTCACAAGATGAAGAAGCAAAAATGTCATTCTCAGGTCGATATTATGGAAATTAATATCTATTTTCCAACAAATTTATATTGGATAACATGTCACTTTTCTTTGTCTTTTTCATTTCTGTTGTCTTTTGGAAAATTTGATGTTATTAAAATATTTTAAAAATGCATCAATCTTGTGTTTATTACATACTGTAGACAGACAAAGATAGATAGATAGATAGATAGATAGATAGATAGATAGATAGATAGATAGATAGATAGATAGATAGATAGATAGATAGATAGACCTTTTGTCTTATATGACACCGTCCTGTTTACTCACAACTTTGTTTCTCATTTCTCTCCCCAGATCTTTGTGGTTTAGCTTCTCTAATCCGTCTTTTAATGAAAGGACGGATGTGCGAGGCCGGATTGTAAGATAAACATTTATGATTAACATGGCTGCCCGGCAACGCAGACCTTCCTCTTCCCTGACACTGGGACGGCATAATCCTGTCCTGCCATCTCAGACCACAGTTTAACGCTTCATATGAAGTGTTCACACGCATTCAGGAACATGCACATTTTCCAATATCTAACTGAAGATTCATAGGGTTGGACATACCTGCCTTTCCTTCTTTACTCTGAAGATTGAACCTAATGGAGAAACATTAAATGATAAGAGGTGGAAAAGAGAAAATTACAACAAAAACAGTAACCGAGTAGAAAAATATCAGCCTGGAAATGTACTATCAAAGTGAGAACAATGAAAAAAAAGCCAACAAAGATCTGATCTAAGAGCAGCCACTTCTGTTGATTCATGATCCAGGCTGGTCAGTTTGAGGGCCACCCACTGAGAGGTCAGTTCGAGGGGGTCACAAGGTCACACCGGGTCATGGCTCACTGGTGGGAATGGTCTGAGAGAGTCATGGTCTCCAGTTGAATCATCATTTTTGCCGGTCAACACCTTCCTGTTATTTCTGCCCAATGTTCACCACAGCTTTCCATTTAGAAGAGCGAGTCTTTGTATGACGTTAGAAATTATATTATGGATGAAACGCTCATAATCCTGATAAACATGCTGACGGACATCCCATGCATGACCTGCGGTGGGAGAAATATATCACTTTGTATTCACAAGGATTAGTATAAGCCTGTGTGTGTGTGTGTGTGTGTGTGTGTGTGTGTGTGTCTGTGTGCATTTGCACTACAAGCTGGGGAACCAGAGACTAACTTTGAAGGGGCAGAATGAATAACAAAAACAGGGCATCTCTCTGCTCTTTGAAGGCACACAGGATCCTCAGACCGGACGCCTGACACTGGATATGTGGGATAATTGTTATTTAACCAAATGATAGATGATGAACCGTCGATAAACCAATGTTTTTGGGGTGCAAATCAAAAGGCCACTTTTAGCCCAAGACAAAGAAAGGGCTGAATACACCCTTTTTGACCCTTGACCCCTTTGACTGTGACTCTAGATGATCTGAATGAGCCCACGATGGCAGCACAGAATGTCTAATGTGCTGCTACACTTTGGTATTTTTTGTATAGTTTCTTCAGGAATTCTGAGTAGTTTCATGGTCATTTGGTGTTAGTCATACAGTAGGAAAAATGAAGTGATAAATTGCTACAAATTCCAAATAATATATTGCAAGTGTAACCAAGTCATTTAGTCAGCGCACTGGTCAGTTCAGCACATTTAAATTTGTTTACAGCCATCAATAGATATTTACTCCAGCCGTTACTTTAAGAACATTCTTTATTTTCCCTTTAATCGTTAATCCCTTAAGTCTGGAAAATGTTATCATTGGAAATGATGGAGTTGTTGTTCATATTGCAGCTTCCTGACTGATTATTATCAGCAAGCCATCTACATAATATACTGTATATAAAGTGTATGTGTTGGATATAGTATATGTATGCTTTTGCATGTGCACTGTGTGTCTGTGAAACACACAGCATACAACTATGTCCACGGTTGTGTTATTTGGGATAAAACAGTATTAAGCAGCTGATCGGAGCTCAGTGTCTGAATGGTTGCATTAAGTCACTAATCCTAGAGGGAGAGGGGCAGTCGGGCCAGCAGCTCATCATCTCATCTGCTGCGCAACAGCATGCAGCTATTATGCCCTTACTCAACAACAAAGCACCCAACGGTGCTCCAGTCTTACCCAGGCAGCGATAATATCTTCATTCAAATGAAGTTCAGGAAAAAAAGTATCCTGCTCCGTTTATGCCCATGAGGAGTGCTTTGGTTATCATTTGCATTCGTTAGTAGTGACTCTATATATGAGTGGAATAACACTGCCACCAAGCGGTGAAAGCTTTTTTTCTGAAATAAAATCATCAGTTGGGTGAGGAGAGCATTTGGCCACTAGGTGTCATTGTTAGACAATCTGCTGTAACCTTGAAGTCTGACTGAGGCCTTCTGCAAATATTGTTGTGGAAGAAGAGAGACGTGATCCTTCACTGCTTGGCTTCCCTACACTTGATAAGTGACTGTAATCAGGCATCTGTTAAACACGGTCTGCCGGGGGGAAAAACACAACAGCATCTTAGTGTGCATGTTAAACATTTGACAGGAATGTGGCCTACAGACTGATTAAAACAGAAAACATTTGGGGGAGAGAAGAATGACTAAACACGGTGTGCCAGCAGAGTGAGGACGGGGAATAAAATTAACCTATTTACATGTAAACTGGTTGATGGAGTGTGTTTGGATCAGAATAATCAGGCTAATAAAGGTACCTGGGGACACGGCTCTATCAGAGATCTGCATTCTCTCCTCTCTATCAGCCAGCGATCATATAAAAGTCTGTAATTATTTACTGTGAAAGGACATGAAAAAGGATTAATCAAGGAAGTCTGACTGATTAAATCTTCAAAGGCAGCGCCGAGGAGCAAGGCCTAATAGGGAAAAGGGATGTGGACGGTGCTTTTATCCTTGAGGTGGGAAAAAAATGAAGTAGAAAACCACATAGTGCTCTTCAGGACTGCTGGCACAGTGGGCTGAAAAGGAGCCAAAATCACTGTAGGAAAACAACACAACTGGCACTATTTGAAGTAAAACTCTTGGCATTATACTGATTTTGTGTGAAAATGCCTTTATAGATAATGGGACAAATGATTCTCTGTGGTCCCAGAGTCAACCACAAGATGTTATTAGTAGCGTCATAAAAGAAAGTGTTGAATTAACCACAGAATGAAGAACACGTCCGTAAAGTGGAGCCAGAGGCTGCATCAGCCAACTATATCACAGACACCTAAGAATCAATTGACAATTAACAATTTTATGAGAAAAACAATGTATCTCAATATCTATGAGATATGGGAGTCGTGCGAGCAATTAAGCACTTTTAACAGAGTAAGTATTTAGGCCCAAGCATTAGTTACAATAATCCAATAACTTATAGTATACTACAAATCTGACAGGCAGAATTCTGTTGATATAAAGTACTTTTACAAGTACATTTTGCTGAAAATATTTACTAATAAAGACTGAAAAATATGTCGGGCCTTTACTTTACTTGCATGGTTACATTCACATATTGTCATTCACATACACTTTTTGTATTTAAGTAAATGATTTGAATACTTCTTATATCAACACAAAATGAGTGATTAATATCAACATTAAAAGAAGTCCACCAAAAAAAACATTAACTTTCCCCCAAAAATGCACAATAATAACACCTTTCTATAGAAACTTAGGTATTTCTTGATTTATCTGTATTCTTGTAAAGAACAATTCATGGTGAATATTTAAAATGAAGGTTAGAAGAGTAATATTGAACCGTATGATGATCTTCTAAAACAAGTACCTGTCCTTCTGAGGGCAGCTACCCTGTCTGCATAATGTATAAGCCATATCAATTATCTGAGACAAATGCCAACGTGGTCAAAAGATGATGTGGACAGTGAGCCGTAAAAATGTAACGGCATCGTTGTGGCCAGCGGTAGTTTAATTAAATGACTGAATTCGTTTTTACGTCGTCCAAACATGTGGAGGGGAATGGAGACCACGTAAACATTGACGAGCCATTTATAGATCAGAGAAAGAGGAACGCAACATCCTGCATTTCTCTAGCGGATGTAATGGTGAGCGTTCTTGTAAAACTTTTATTGCAGAGAGAGAGAGAGAGAGAGAGAGAGAGAGAATGGTTTAGAGAGAGAAGAGCGACCCTGAGGGGGAGGATTCAGGGAGTGTGTGTGTGTGTGTGTGTGTGTAACTGTATCCCCCCGGTGAAATGTGCTTACTACTCCACTTTGCTGTCCTTCCCCACTGTCCCTTAACCTCACCCCTACGTGGCACGTTGCCAGATGGGTTATTTGTGTGTGTCCATATTATGCAAATATTAAACTGGGATACGAGTTTTCGTGCACAGTTTAATATTTGAGGCACTTCTCACTCACAGTCGCAGTGGGAGCCTGTCATGTCTGAGGGGACGGTGCCATCACTTGTTTTTTCCAAATAGCCTCTCTCATTTGCACAAGAGCACCTCATATAGCCTCCTGAATGCCATTTAGCTATATTTAAACCCCTAATTTACCCACCATATTCTGTGGGGTGAGTTATAAAATGCATGTGGCAGAATCAAGCCGACTTCTTCACAGGCCTGTTAGCGTATCAGAATTAGGTTGACATTTACTCGACATTTGGCCATGCGTCAGTCTCACCTCAGCCTTCGCCTCCTGCTCCTCCACCCAATACTCTCCCACCTCCCCAAAACGACACTTGCAAGCACATTTTTGATATCCACTCTAAATTTACACTCACTGGCAGTGGCGTGGAATCGACATGCAGGCACACAGAAGCCCGACAGTATCATGTTAGTAAATGATGTGTGACTGTTTATCTCACAGCCAGCCACATTTCAATGCCATCATCCCACCTATTCCAGTGCTTCCCTGTGGGTGTATCATTGGATGACAAATGCAACTGTGTGTAACGGGCGACTGAAGTGCTGAGAGTGTGCTGGACTTGAAGTGGATCAGTGTTTTAACAGAAGGCCATCTACTGTAAAACAAACACAAAAAAGTTACCTCCTGTTTGATGCTTGTGACTGTTAAATAAAAAAGGGTTTTATGAAGTTGGGCTATATGAGTGCATCTTCATCCACACTGCTCCAATTACTGTTACCAGATTAAAGCACTATATTAAAGGGTTTCTTGATTTAAGCTTTGCATAAACATCTGTCTTAGCACCTGGTTAACGTCTTGTAGCCTCGAGGGAACCTGTCACTTGCAGCAATAAAACTGTAAATGTAAAATTAATGGACTTCCTGTGTCTATTACGAGTGGGCAGTATGAATAACATCCTCCATCATAGTTTATGTTTTTTTAAGCTGCACTAACCAATATTTTGTATTAACCATAGATCAAACAACTTTGTGTAATGTGAGAGGGGTCACTCATAATGGGATTTCATCACCTGACTCTGCAGTCCCCCTCAACACTAAAGAGCATTCAAGTGTCTTTCAGCTCATTGTTTTCATTTCAGCCTCAGCAGGCCACTGTTTTCTGTGAAAATGCTACAACAAATCAACCGTACACTCCCTGCCCAGGAAGCAAACAGCAAGAAAGATCAGCTGGTGAACTTAGTGGAGGATTTAGCAGCAGAAAGCCAGGTATCTCACCCCAGACGTGGTTGAGACCAAATGCAGAGCTAAGAGAGAGTGAATATTGGATGCTTTTTGTTGCTCTGATGTACAAAACGTGTGTCAAACACTTACCACAACAACTTTATAAGGTGATAATACAGTTAGTCAGTGTGCTTACAGCATGTTGTAGTTCTCCCAAAACCAAAAACAATGTTCTGGATAATTGACTGAGAAGGATACAATTAGCAGACGGGAATGTCTGTTTGCAGGTTAACTGAAGCAAATTAAATTTCTCCCAAATCAAAGTATTCATCACACTGATGCAAAATCTAATCAAAATTGGAGTGTCTAGTTGCACCCAGGCGAGAATAGTCACACAGCAGCTAATCCGTCATTTACATCAGGCCAAGTTGAATATGCTCCTTAATTTAGGAATAGTTTGCTAGCCGAAAGGCTTTGTGCCAGAAAGCCTTAGTAATAATAGTAAAATACTAGTAGGCCTAGTGTGAGAAGCCTTTTTTACACTTAGTGGACTTATTATGTTCTGTTTTTAATAAATAAAATACTTGGTTAGGTAAACATAGCCTGCAGCAGGCTGCAAACAGTATCCAATGTGTGCAAATAGCATTGTGGCCTCTTGTTGCCTTTCCAATGCTATATATACCCCGCTGTAAATACTCACATTGACTGTTCCACCTGGATGCAAATAGTACTGATGTCTTCTGACATTATAGAAGGGTTAGCTACTTTGATGACTTTGATACGATAAATTTGTTGTTAATGATATTGAAACAATAAAAACCTAAAACATCAGGTAATGTTTTATAATAACAAACCAAAAATATCTATTTTACGGAATAAAAATGTAAAAAAAAAAAGTACTACATTTGGTCGATAATTAGAGTCACGTTGTTACTTTCCTGTTTTTTTCACAGATTCGCTGATACAGTAACCCTGTCTCCTACAAAATTGTATTCCCATACAACTAAACACCACTCTCAATTCCATTTACAGGGAAACATGTTTCCCAGACCGAACTTTGGCAGTTTGAAAAAAAGAAAGAAAAGAAATTGACGAACAAAACCAAAAAACACAAGGTTTAGGCAACAAAACTATCATGGTTTGGCTTAAAAAGACTATTAAATTGAAACAAAACAAGAACGAAACCAAGAACTTGGTTAACAAGGGAGGCATACAGCAGTCTTCTGGGTGAAAGCCCTGTGTTTTTGACCCATGCACAACGCTGAACCCTTCATTATTAAGACTTCCACAGACTCAATGTATTCATAAAGCAGTTTTGTTGTGAGGGAATGTCATTTTCAGGAGTCCTGGATGGATTCAGACAACAGCTCGAACTGTGCACCCCGGCCAGGCAGTTCATGCCCGGCTTTACTCGCTTCAACTTCATTTGTTGAGCCTGTCCTTCTGGTTAGTGCTACCTAACGTAACAACTTATCTGCATCCATTTGTTTCATCCGCCAATCATATTTGCATGTCAACACTTGCTTCCTCTCCTCATGTCTCTCAAGTTTCAACAGCTTGCCACCCTCCTCCTCCTCAACAACACACACACTCCAGTCCTCATTTCTTCAGATCTGCCATCCGTCGCTGGGTCTCCCTCGTCTCTGCCCTGCCCCTCCTTTTCCTTACACTCTGCCTGGATCTCCCTCCTGCCACAGTTGTCCTCACATATTAGGTTCCACCGTCCTAAGAGGCAGAATTAGCCTCTGGAATCCCGTGCACTTGTTTCCTTCGCTCCCAGGAAAGAGGTGACAGCAGGAAGAAGAAAAAAAACACAAATAGGAAATGCAGAGAAACACGGGGAGGGATTAAAAGGGATCTGAAATGAAAAAAGAGACTGTGAGGAAGATGAAGGAGCCGAACATCAAGCTGCCTTCTGTTTGAGGCAGCTACACTGTTGGTATGTGGCTGCCTGTGCCGAGCATTTCCCTTTCCACTCTCCAGCTGACTGGTGCTGCGCTCATGTCGCTCCGTGTTACTTCACAGTCTCTCTGCACAGTAACGTGAGCGTACTTTTACTCAATCCACGCAGAGAGGACCTGTCTGTATTACTCTATGTTGGCTGACGCCTTTGGACTCTACCGGACTTCGTACCTTGGGAAGAACAGAGGTGACCAATGTGGGGCTCAGGTAAGCTCATCACCGACTTCTGAGCGATGCAAACCAACCCCCAACTCCACGCATTCCTCCTTTGATCACCTTAAATTGAACCGGGAGGTGGAAAAGCCAGGATCCCCTCATTATTGCAATATTCTGAGCAGAAACAAAGAGCGAGTGACAGTCCTCCACGGAGCTTTGAAGGTTTCTCTCTTTGATGAAAGTTTGGGCAGTCTCTAACTGACGTCAGCACTCACTGAATGTGTGCTTAGACCCGGCCTGACCTCTGACCTTTCACGTACATCATCGTTACGATGCAGGAGAGGAATGATGGGAGAGGCGATGGGAAGGGAGAGAAAGAGAGTGAACTGGTGCTTGTAGAAAAAAAAACGAGCACTGTCTGTGCGCCTCCTCACATTCCTGACCAAATTGTTCTTTCATCAGCATCATAGAAAGATTGAGGAGTTTAATAGATGCAGGAGAAATAATGAGCAATGTGTGATGAAGTGCAAGACGTTTTCTGTTTTATAAGCTTGGGATTCAAATGTGCTGAAAAACATTTAAAAAAATCACTTAGCTTTTCCTGGGAAAGTTTCATTGCAAATCCCAACAGCAGAACCAGTAAAAACAACATAAACTCATAATGTTCTCATCCGTTTGTCAAGGAGTACTTGACATAATTAGATTTTCTAGCACATCATTGAATCAGGCCCGTGCATGCGGGATAGAACACAAGTTATGTGGGTAAACGCTGCTTTCGTCTCTCCATTTTTGGCTGCTTGGCCACTTCAACCTGTAAGTGGCTGATTGAACACAGTGCTTAAGGCTGTGTCGTCAGTGTTGCACATGAAATGAAGACTTCACTAAATATTGGCAGGACCGCCCAGTACTCACAGCGAATGATCACGGCTAAAATTAGCGTTCAACAAGCCTGTCGACACATTTATGGCCTCCTGGGGCAGAATGAGCGAATGATAGGATGGGTGAGGTCACATGCACACGCACACACACACACACACACACACACACACACACACACACACACACACACACAGGACTACACTCAATCATTATATCTATACTTTGCAGCATAAAATATAAAATATAATCCCAATATTTTCTCATTTCAAACAAGAATCCAGTCATTTCAAACAGAGAGGTCAGTGTTGGGTTTTGGGCTTCCGTAGAAACATGGCGGTGCAACACGGCAAACTCAAGAGGACTGGCTTCCCTGTGTAGACACGGAGGGCTCATTCTAATCTAACAGAAATATCTCTACGTTTGAGGTGATTCCACACTAATGAAGACATTGTTAGAAATATTGTACATTTCTGCTAATAGATCACCCAAAACGCTACACACTGGCACTTTATTTGTACTTCTTCAACCTGGCAGTCAGATCTTTCAAACGCAACAGAAGCAAAATGTTAAATAAGTGAACACCCTAAAGCCTTAACTTACATCCCCAAAGAGATACACATGCAGAATGGTGCGTCACCCGAGTCCAGTGGTCGGATTTCAGTTTCCCATGGTGACATCCATTAAAGTCATGCTGTGTCTGCCCCTTCAACCTCAGACAGTCACATTAGCACCTGGCCCATTGGCCACAACAATACACCTACCTGCATTATTCAGCCCGACTCAACTAATGAGGAAACCGTATCCCTTTCTCACACACACCCCATCCTGGGTTCACACAAGATTAAACACACGCACAGGCTGGCATTCACAGCCTTATCTGTTTCACTCTATATATTTATTCACTATAAATTATTTCTACCTTGTCTAAAGCTGCCGGCCATGCTGCCTGATCTCGTGGGAAATCATTTGCCGAAGTATTACATATACATTAGCTGTGAATGCATTAAGAACTAACTACAGTTTAGTTTTCTGAGCTGATTTAGGAGCGCCTGCCTGTCAAACAGCTGCCTGCATGCTCCTCCTTCATCCTCAGTCAGTCTGCTTAACCTCAGTCTCCCTCCCTCCAACACTTCGAGGCGTCCAAGCTGTCAGTGTCTGTCGCACCTCCGTGTTTGCTTCCAACAAACAGTTAGAAAGGGAGAACAGAGCAGATATCAGCCTCACATAGGTGGAGGATGTTGTGAGGGGAGACACGTTTCAGATGCTGCCAGTGTGAGGCACGAGGCAGATCATCGAGGGAAACAAAAGGAGACGTGAGAGGGAAAATACAGTCAATAATAAACAGCAGGGAAAAAGGGTGACGGAGGGAGAGGGAGAGCAGAATCGACAGCAGCATTATCTCTCTGCCTCCTCATTCAAACACCCCAAGAAAATGCTCTGCTCTGACTGCTCCCATTGGCTGCGCCTCCAGCCAATAGCAGCTCAGGAATGCAAGGTGCCTTTAGGTTATACCCAACCCCAAAATATGAGAGAGAGGGAGAGAGTGAGAGTTACGGTGTGGTGCTGAGGTTCCTCCAGTGAGGCAGAGCTCCATCTCAACTGTATTCTCTGGTGTTCCTCCTGCTGGATAGAATATATAACAGTGAATAAATTACAGGCTTCCTTGCAGTAGGTTGCGTTTGTGCAGCCGGGGCTGCTGCTGTGCTCCTCCTCTGGCAACAGCTGGCTGAGCAAGAGACGCGTGTCGAGATCTGAAGGAGAAGCATCTCATGTGGACGAGGGGAGCGGAGGAGCGGAGCGATGCAAAGTGAAGGCTGTGATGTCGGGATGTCTTTTTTCGTCTCACACTGAGTCTCGAGAGCCAGAGAGGTGGACGCTTAAGGTTTGAGTCACGTCCGTAGCTGATTGAGGGAGAGAGGAGTCAAGCGAGGAGATAACGTGGGAAAGAGAAGTTGAAAGTGGACTTCTACAGGATGCTATTGGGTAAGATGATCTCAGAAATCCTTTTTCTTTCCTATTGATCCGAACGTTTAGTTATTTTCTACAGTTGCATTCCTCTTCTGCCAAGGTCATCACTCATCTCTGGCACAAACTTTTGGCCTCATATGCTGCTGTCACCCACTTAGATGTGTTGACTTTGTCATGCAGTCATGATTAGGAAAAGACCAGTGTGATAAAGGGGGGAAATCTGTAGGATGGTGGGAGTTAGGGTCCTTGCTGATCCTGTTCAACGCTATTCTGCAGTCATCAGTTATTCATATACACATACGCACATGACGGTCTAGAGGTTTCTTATTTGCACATATACACACAATGGCATTAAAAGCAATATAAAACGGACAGAAGAGGTCAAAAGGCCATGTGCTTATACAGTTGACCTTCCCTACAGGTTTAAAAGTACTGAACCAAACCTGTTCAAAAGTAACAAAATAAAAAAATTACTTTGACTTGACTTCAGAGTCATCTGAGATAATAATGTAGGTACTATCTGTATATTAAAATAATATTGTTTAGTAAAAAAGCATTTAGTGTAATAATGTTGATGTTTATCACTGCAGAATATATCAGAGTGAGCTGCTCAATGCGTTTATTGAATGAAATACATAAAGGGACATTATTGTTTTACCAATTATCCTAATATCACACACGTCCTGTCGTGGATTTTTATTGAAAGACTAAAATGCAGATTCTTTAGATTTATTTATTTTTTAATCAACGTGACGCAGCGAAGACTTTCACATTTTCGGTTGCAACATCTCGGCAGTTTATGAACATTAATGCTTGCTTCTCATTTTAGATTTGATTAACTGCGATGACCTTGTTCTACTAAACATTTTACTACTATATTTTCTTACCCCTGCTCGTCTTCCTGTGATCTGAGTGTGAGTTTGAGCTCGTGGTAATCCCTCCCTGGAGCTGAGGCTTTAACTCTGTATGTATTAGACACAGAACACACTGAGACAAGATCACAGCAACATGGCCCAAAAGGGTTTTATATACTGCGTTTGTTTACTTTACTGGGGTATTGGTGTGAGTCCAGAGACCAAAATAGTGCCCATGAAACACGATGACATCTCCATCTGTCCATCATTAAAGAGATCTCCCCGTCCACCGCCGTCTAAATACTGTATTTCATTAATGAAATGCCAAACACGTCGACACAATCAGCAGTGGAGTAAGAAAGAAATGGGTTAAAGGAGCTTCATCTCCCTCGGTGAAGAAGAGTGTGGAACGCAGTTCAGTAACTTAGTGATTTTTATGATAAATATTTCAGACTGAGGTCTGAGGTCTTTATTTATTTAAAAATGGGCCAGGGCTTCTTCTAGACTGATGCAAAGACCTCACTCAGCACTATGAAAAAACATCCTTGGCGCATCACCGTCCACTCAACCAGAGGTAAACCATTCACACAAAATCTCCCCACTCATCAATGTCCTCCAAAAGAATAACAGCTGCATGTTGTCCCCGATAAACAACGTGACCTTTGAATTCAGGAAATGCAGCAAGGGATAAAAAGTATTGACATTTAAAACGGACGCTTGAATACGTTCGACAGTCTGACGTGTATTTCATACGTTTGTGAAACTGGAACCAAACCAGCGCACAAAGAAAGGAAGGTCAAATCTATAGATCTAATCTATATATCTCTCTGAAGGTCTATAATTACAGACGCAGTCTTCACAGGATAAATAATATGTTTATTTATTCATAAAATAACCTTTTATAGGACATATTTTCTCATGTACCGTCACATTTTTTTCAGAATTTACGGTATGCTGGGATCGGAGAACAGTCCGATCCAACAATACTTGGTCGTCAGCAGTAACACAGTTGCTTATTCTGTCCTGTGTAGTTTACCATGGTGAAAGACAACAAATGGAATATCTGGGGCAGCTATTGCCGTCACAAAAACGTTGCTTTCTCTCACTTAGTTTGGCAATTTCTCCAAAGTGCCTTATGACCCATAAGAGCACAAAGTGCTCCCCTCATAAAACTTGTTGAAGTGAAAGATGGATGATGTGATGCTATCAGGTGATCTGAGAAATCTCAACTACCCACAGTACGCACGTCCAGCATGTTGTAAATACAGCAAGCTATGATTGGTCAGGGCTCGTCCAGGCTACAACTTCTATTAGGTTACTCCTGGCAAAGTCACGGCATGGCCAATTCATTCAAATTCATCATTTGTTAATGTCTTTAACAAATATTATGCTGAGTCCTCCAATAGTTGTCAAGACATTTTCCTCAAAAGACCAAAAGTCAAACTTATGATGGATTTAAAGCAAAAAGTCACAAAAATGTGACATAAATGTCTGTACAAAACTTTGTGGCAATCCATCTGGTAGATTTTAAGATATTTTTGTCATATTTTTGGCGACCTGGATATCTAGATCCTACCATGTTTAAAGGCAATCCAATAGTTATTGAGATAATTCCCATAAAAAAACAAAGGTATCAACCTGCTTATCTCGCTGGTTAAAAAGGGGATCACCAAAGTCCTTCTATAGGGACCATAAATGTGCATTGACCACAATGTTTTGAGCGTAAAATTAATGAAACCAAAGCTGTGATAGATCAGCAAACAATCACATTGGCTATTGTTGAAAGAGTCCTACAGAACTGTATGTAATGGTTTGGAAGGCAAACTCTCCAGTCATGATGATATGGGAGTCAGAGCAGAAAATGTCTATCTGTGTTGCTTCGGAAGGCAACGATAAAGACATTAAGTTTAGAGGACTTTAAGACCATAACTATAAAAGTAGGAGGCCTTGAAACCTGCTGCACAAATCACTTCTGTAATTTACTGGTTTAAAGGATGCCAAAAATGGCAAGACTGCACATAGACCCATGGGTTGAGCATTAAGTCTCTTTGTTGTTTACGGTCCTGAAGGTATGCAGACCACAGCAGCATAGGCCACCAGCCTGACTCATACCCTGCATAACCCAAGACCAAGCTATAGCATAAGACCACAATCTGGCCTTCAGACTCCCATCAGTTCCCAAAACGTAGCCTGTAATTTCCGTTTCAGTGGAAAAACAAAGCGATATTTAGAACAGCTGCATACATCCTCCTTTTTCTTCCATTTAGATTTTCTCTCTATTACACATCAGGTGAGCATTGCCTTGTGTGCTCTCTATTGTTTAACATCATAATGAGGACATGCACCTGGCTTCTGTACGTCTGTAGCCATTGTTTTCCTTTTGTGTTCACCCTTTTGCACATGTGTGCCTTTGTGTGTCTGCTTGTGTACTCTACATGCTCAGGTTTCTGTAGGTCTGGATCTGCAGTAGTGTGGTCTGCCAGCTCCCAGCAGGTGTGTAAATGGTGTGACACACAGAATAATGATGTGGGGCAGGACTACAGGTCATGTTGACACGGTGGATCTCTTAATGGTCCTTACTTTTCTCTGCCTGGTCTCATGTACTCTCTGTTTGCTTCAAACTGTGCTCCATCATGACCGCAGTGTAATGAAAGAGAAGGTTGGCAGCCAGGTTCAGGTTGTTCCCTGAAGAGCCGAAGCCAGACACGAGCTACATGAGCCTCTTCCGGAAACAAAGCTCTCTATCGAGAGCAGTGTGGATTGAGCCTCCTACAGCTTTCTAAAAACTGAAACATTTTTTGAAGGGTGTGTTTAGACAGAACACATAGCTAAATTTAGATTGAGTGGCATAATTACATATAAAGGCAATGGAAAGAGGCACGTGGGCATGAATGGTTGCATAGTCTTGCTAAACTGCACAAAAATGCAATGTTGAAAAATGTTCAACCAGTCCTCCGAATTAAATTAAATCATTATTTGTCCATGACCTCCAGAGCGACACATAACAGCCTTTTCTGATCATATACCCCTTACCAAAATAAATGCTTGATAAAGGTTAAGGTTCTTAAGGTTAAGATTGTGGTCATGCATTAAAACAGAAACAATGTATAAAAATTTAGCAAAAAATATGGTGCTGATCCTTTACGGGTCAACTTCATAAATGCACAGAGATGAGTGGAAATAACAGAGTTCCAGGGGGGTTCTGAGATCAGTTGATCAGCTGAACACTCAATGTAAGACTGAAGGGGTACTGCATTGAATTTAGTCTGTTAATTAATTAATCATAGGTTGTTTTGTACTTCACATGAATGAAAACCAGTCAGAATGTCATCTCCCATTCTCTTTAAAAGTCAGGTGTGCCTGCTTCTGGTACATTGCTATTTGAATGGCAGATTTGGCATGTTGTGAATTTGGACCTTTTTTCAAAGAAGTTTGACGTTTGGACTTAACCAGACTTTGGAGATGTTGAAAACATGATTGGATCACACAAGTCTTAAACAATATGCAGCCAGAACTGGAATGTAATTCTATAGAATAATACTAATATAATATCTGATATATCCGCAAACATGCAGAAATAGTGGGTTTAAACAAAATAATTAGGGGGAAAAAGCTGCACACTATTCGGCTGGAATTGTCTTATATTGATGAGTTGCATATTCTGTTTAGTGATTAGGAGGGCACTCTGTTTGCTACTTGTCATTGTCCGTGGACAGCTGAATTATCAACTCATTGGATATGATAAACATGTAGCCTACTGATAAATAATGAATACGGTCTTGCTTTCTGATGCAGAAATTGGGCGAGGGGGGGTTGGGCTCAGCCTGACAAGGGCTTGCACTCGGGCACTGAAGAAGCAGTGTGAAATGCATGGAGACATCAGCCTGAAAACGCCTCCATTTAGGGGGGGAAGACTTTGAAGTAGCCAACATCTACACTTGCACATGCAGAAAAGGATGAGGAGAGGAGACGCTTCTACCTTTGATGTAATTATATAAAAATGAAGCATACACGACTTGTCTTCCTAACTCCACGTCTCATGATCATCTAAATGCTTAAAACAAGAGATGGCATGTCCACAACCTGGGGGAAAAAAATAAATAACTAAAAATTGGTCATGCGCGGATGACGTTTTGCATGTGACAGCCAAAGGTTAAGCCTTATGAGCAGCTGCACCGAATGGACTCCTTTCTCCACTTTGACAACGTACCTGTTTTGAACACATAAACACCAGAAATTTGAAATGTGTGGAGTATAACTGCTTTCTTCACCGAACAGATGGTATTTCTTCTGTACATTAACCTGCAGGT
This sequence comes from Chelidonichthys spinosus, assembly GCA_029853015.1. Lineage (NCBI taxonomy): Eukaryota > Metazoa > Chordata > Actinopteri > Perciformes > Triglidae > Chelidonichthys > Chelidonichthys spinosus. The sequence continues at coordinate 17,588,156 of CM056822.1, forward strand.
TAACATGTCTCTTTACCTCCTCTGGTCACCTTGGACTCACCTCAAAACATGCGGCTCCCTCCCCCTCCTCGCTTTCCTTTTCTTTCCACCTCATCTCCCTCGCTCTTCCAGATATCTTTTCCTCACTCAATCAACTTCAACCACTCACCCAAGCTCCTCTTTGCTCCTCATCTCCATTTCCTTGCCTCTCAGTGAGTTTTTACCTCTTTGCGAGGTTTCATAATCCAGACACAGAATTTCCAATGAGAACATTTTTGTAGGGAAAAGTCCAAACACAGCAATGTACTACCATCATTACATAATGATTTAAATTTTAATGAGCGCAGTGCAAAATCTGTAGGGGGAAGCCCAAGTCTTCATTAGTTGCAAATACTGCATGAAATCAGAGCGTGGGGCTGCAGGACTGACTGCTCTCCGAAGTACTGCATAAAAACAGAGACACACATTTCCAGAGAAAGAGGACTTCTGAGGGATGGCATTTAAGCCTGGCCGCTGGGGTGCACAGCATCTATCATTAAAACAAAGTGAACACTGAAATCAACTGTGGTCTCCTTCCCCGGCTCTCCCCTTCACCCTGTTCCCCAGATCTCACACAGACAAACAACATTAACCAGCATTGAGCCCGTACATTACTCCGTTTAAATCATTAATTCTTACTAGAAGCGTTTGTGTGCGTATATGTGTGTATTGTCGCCTGTCCCCAGCTCTGGTTGAAATAGCTGCCTTTGACTTGAGGCTAAGCTGCGCTGCATTAAATTGGATTTCATGCTCAGTCCTTCACAGCAGCAGTATGCGACACTAAGACACAGCCATCTTCCCACTGCAATCACGACAAAGTTAGCACTCTGTTTCTTTAAAGGTTAGCCCCTCTAACACACTTACATTTACACCACGTGGGAGAGAGCTGACGTAACGAATCATCTCAAGTCTTTATTTTGCAGAGGAATGGTTATGACGATAACCTGATCCCAAACATGTGGGAGCGCTGCGTTCCCACTCAAAAACAACGTTGAACAGATGACGATCGCAAACATCTTAATGTGCAATCTGCCACCAACTCTTTTTTTTTTCTCCATGTTGCCTTGTACACAGAACCTGGGGGAAAGACAAACAAGAAGGCAGTGGATGCAGTGGGTTAACAGACCCACTGGGTTGTCTCTGCTGCAGTGACAGCGACGGGGGGTTTTGTCAGGCAAGGCTGGCTAATCTGCCACATGAAGCCCATTTCAGAGTCTTCTGTGCACAGCAGTCCATTTAGATGCAGATGGGAGGCGACTGGCATCATGTGCCAAGCTGTTGGTCTCCTTGGAGTGTGGAGCTGTAACTAAAGGTGGCTGCATCTCTTTTTACATTTTTTCATTTCTCTCTCTTTTTTTTTTTTAAATCGGTTGGACCCTGCAGTGCTTCTGCCTCTCATCAGACTTCATTCTGTTAGACAGCATGTCACAAGAGTGCCCCGTCCCGCGGAGCGCAAAGATGGAGGCAGGCAGGGAATACAGAGAGGCTAGAGCGACGTCACTGACATTGACATTACCTCTGTGATCATTAAACCTAAATTGGCTAAATGAATTGCCAATTTGAGAGGCCTTAGTCACAGCATATTGGTGTGTGCATGCCTGCGTGTGCACACGTCGGGGTTTGTCAAATCTACTGTGACTCCAGTTGTCTGTGTTGTTTTTTAATCTCTTATCTTCATTTGTGTCCAGGTACCTCTCTCTCACAATCTACACCAAAATTCAATAAGCTATTACACAGACATTGATCCTTTTCTCACCCAAACATTTGCATTAGAAAAAAAGGAAAAAGTCAGTAAGACGAGGGGTGGGGTGAGACAGCGCTGTCTGTTCATTTTAGTGAAAAGAAGTAGCAATAAATGGCGAGGCCTGGATTTATAGAGTTTGGCAGCACTTTAACACTTTAACGCTCCTCAGAATGTGTCCAATCAATGTGCACCCTCCCTACGTGGTCGGTGTTGAAGAGTCGTGGCGTTCACTTATCTGATGTCATTGTAAATCACACGGGAGGGGAGGGGAGGTCAGGGAGGGCTGCTGCTACACTGGCGGCGCATCGAGCTGCCGCTGTGGGATGGTGCAGAATATGACCCTGAAAACGCCGCGTGCCAACGTTAAATACATTACTCTATTGTGATCGTCTGCACGGCAAATAACGATTTAAGTAGCAGTAGACATGCTTTGACCTTTGAATTGTAACGTGGTGTAAAATGAACTGCAGATTTACCGGATAAAACGCTTCACTAACCAAAGAGGAAGCATGATGATAGAGCCAATGCCAATCCACATCATTATTGTCCCACTATATGCTTTATTAACCATATGTTTAATTGCCTACAACATATTTTCTACTCACATAAATCTAACTTAATAATAAATATAAGAATAAAAATACTTTATTTTTAGCTTGCTATTGCTTACACTCAATCCCTTCCTGATATCTGGTGTTGTTGAGTGTTTGCTCATTCCTGCATGTTCCTATATTGGTGTGAACGTAGGTGTGTTATTACCACTGGTTTTGCACTCAGCACAAACCTTGCTGTGGTTGGTTAAGAGAGGTGATAATGGCCGCCATGTGAGCTGTGGGATTCATGGCATGTCTGAAAGACATTTAAAGCGTGACCTCAACTTTTATATCTTATTTCCCTTCTACCTTCTGAACTCCCTACTTCTCATGCAGCATGTGTGAAAGCAGCCACACACACAAATGACAATAGCTACAGCTGAGCTTCAGCTGCCACCGCCTCCCAAAGACTGAAGCAGTCTGAAGAGGAATGCAAGAGAACCCCACCCCCATCTATTTCTGATCTTGACAGTAGATTTTTTACATCTCCACTGCTGTCAGTGAAAGGAGTCTCATCTACTGTTACCAACAGTCTTTTCTACCTGTCGTTTTGACAAATTACCAATTTTTCTTTTGAAATGTAACAAAATTGTTCAGCAGTCATCACAAAGTGTTGGCAATAAAGGAAACCAACCGCATATAATCTCAGGACAAAGATTATACAAATTCTCTGGAACATCCTACTGTTTTTTTATGCTAAAGACAAGAAGGACAGGAAGCGGAAGAGTTAAGGAGAGAGCAAAACAGAAAGAGGATGAGGAGAAGGACGAACAAAACAGCTTTGGGAACTGGTTCTGGAGTGAGGAGTACAGATGAGGAATACAGAGGCAGGCAGACAGAATAAGGGACCATGAAATGGGGATAGAAGACTGTGCTTGGCGAGAAAGAGACAGAGGGAGAAATGGTGAAAAGGCGGATATCTGCAGCGCCCCAGCTGCGAGGCTTAAGGAGCTTAGCCCTCCTGCCCATCACACAAGACTCCTCAAGTGCAGGCATTCACCACTGTTGAGCTACTACCCACAGAACAGAGAGCAAGAGGAGGAGGGGGAGGGGGATAATGGGGCTCTATATGAGGAAATGATACAGAAGATGAGGGTCAGATCAGATAGATTAGTTTAAACAGCATTTCAGTTAAAGGTGCTGAATTGAATATTCAGAGATTAACATAGCAAAACAAAATATTTGCCATAAGATATAGTGGAGGAATGTCTACCTGAGTGTACCCAACTGGCTAGCTCATGGCCGCCGCTCTGCACTGCACTGATATGGCGGTTCCCCCAGGTAAACACTGTTAGCACCGCTAGTTACAAGCCGCTGGTTCAGCTGCCGCTGTGTTAAAAGCCATTGAGAGGCAATAGAAATGCTTGCAATATTTTTACAACACCTTTAAAACTGTTTGACAGAGCTACTTATTCAGATATAATATAGATTTAAAGAAAAAGTTTTAAACAAAACAGACATTTGGGGATATACTCTTGATAATTGTGCGATATGAAACGGTTAGCCTGACTCTGTCTAAAGGTACTGCAGGAAGTAATTTTGTACAGAATAAATAAACACAATATACTATTAGTGACCTTTAGATGTGCAGGTAGGCTGATTTTTATTATTTTTGGTGTATTTCCTAAAATGTTAAATTCTTCCTCGAAGAAAACATTTAATTAAATGTGGTAACTGTTGTCATCTTGTCACTAACAAACCTTCTGCAAAGATTTCAGTTAATGATTTAACGTCAGTGTCGTCCATAAGAGGAACGCCTGATCAGATATGTTAATTAAATGGCGTTGGGCTTTTTAAAAATGCCTTAAATGTCTTTTTTGTGTATCTACCGCAGGAAGTGTAAACCGACCGGGGCAGGTCCCTGCCTTCCTCAGGAGCCCGTCTGTCATCCCACCCCCACTGGACCTGAAGCCCTTCCTCCAGTTCCCCCTGGAGTCGCCTCACCCGGCCAGCATCGGCCTCTTCCACAACTTTAATACAGTGAGTGCTAACGGGCAAACCTGTACACGAGTGTGAACGTACGTGTGCGTACAAATGGTCTCTGTGACTTGTTATCATCTTGTTTTACCAGAAGACAGAGCTAGTGTTCTGGTGTCTGAGCGTCGTCTCCAGAATGAATTGATAAAGTGCTGAGGATTCAAACTGTATAATCAAAAAGCCATAAAGTGACAGCTGTTTACTTTTCATTCAGAGTGAGTTTCAGCACAATTGAGAAAATGCCCAGGCGAGTGTTTTACTGCAATAAAATGAGTTACAGCTAATCAATTGTATAATAGGCGCAGGGCTGGATTCTCTACAGTCAGCATTTTCCGTGGCTCCTTCTCATTTCTCGATTGGGTTTCATGTGAAGGTCAGCACAGCGACAAACAGGGATGCATGTGCGCCACACAAACATTATCATTAAGCTTATCTTTGTGCACTCAGGCAGAATGACCCTTCCACAGGTTAATCATTCTTCCTGCTCCAGCGAGGACAGAGTGTGGCCACGGATGCCAGAGCACCGCAGTCAAAATCACTCTGTCCACACAGTGAAATTTAAACACGTGAAAACTTGAGCTCAAATGTTTATAACTGAAGAAAATGACAATGCTAAAATGACGAGGAGACTGTCTGTCTGTATGCCGCCAGATAGTTTGTCATTGTTTTTAAGTAGCCGTGTACCGGACGTAGTTCTGACACCGTCTTGTAGAAATCTAACGAAGCGGAGTCAGCCAGGTCACTGACCATTATCACTGACCGGACTTATTCAACGGCATGTGAACAGGGATTTTTGAAGAGACCCCCCTGTCGAGTGGCAACGTATTTCTTGGAAAAACCAATACGATCTTACCATGTGACCGCACTGACTGTTACCCTCTGGTGGTTTTATTTTGAAAAGTAAGTCCACCCCTCGTCACCGTTAACATACAGTGAGAGTCTGAGCATTATATTTTGAAAAAAGAAGGATCATCCTGAGCTTCCTCTTAAGATAGAGTTACTCTGTGTGTGTGTGTGTGTGTGTGTGTGTGTGTGTGTCGTGTGTGTGTGTGTCAAACTGCACTAATTAGATCATCTCAATCAGTTGTGTCTGTCTGAGAATGGGAGCAGGTTAGAAAACTGGTACAGTTGCTGTTGGCATTGGTGTCAGTAAAAATGAGAGTCTATGCAGCAGTTGGTTGGAGATCTTCTTACTTTCAGGCTCCTACGGCCAAATATGTCCGTTTGTTTGTTTCCATAATTACATTATGGAAGAGCACAAATGTCTCTACCATTTTGACCTGGAATTTTGTATGAAGAATCAAAATTGTAGGAACAAGAGCAAGTTAAAGATATTTTTTTGAAAAGATGTCCCACTCTAGCTCTGAACATTCCAACAAATACACACCCATGTAAAAATGTGAGAATGTTTGATAAGCTTCAAAGAAGTTTAATATCTAAACGTTTGAATGGGATTTAAATGTTGAATAACAACCTGAATGTATGAAAGATATGGAACGATTTGAGTTTAAGCATTCATGCATTCATTCACAAGTATTAAAGATATTAATAATATATAATACATTTATTATAAATATATAATTATATTATTATAGATATTAAAAATTAATAGCAAACACGTCCTTATCAACCTGAATGATTTGAAGTTTCTGAGTTGAAAACGTGAAAGGAGAGAGAGGCCAAAAAAGTAGCTAAGAAATAATAAAAATGGAATGTTGACTCTTAGAAGAACATATGTTGTGAATGCTTCCAGAATTTTATTGGTCGAATCTGGCTTCCAGCATTCACGCCAATAAAATAGAAACCACCTCTCACACAAGACACTTGACAGCCTATGCTTTTTTTAATATATCATTTGTTTTAATTACTTTACTTACCTAATTTAAATTGTTTGCTTTTATCAGTGTGTGTGGCAGACATGTTCTCAAATCATGGCTACTATAATTAACTAATGTGATGTTTTACAGATGTGTCAGCTTTTATATTCAATTAAGTGGGGAAAAGAACTTCACTTAAAATAGACAGTATTTCCTTACATTCCACCGATGTAAACAGAGTAAAAATAATTTTGTTTAAGTGATTTTTCTTTTTTTGTATTCTCTAAAAACCCCGATTGAATCATAATAATTGAAAGTGTGGGAGGGACTGTTAGTTTCCCTGTACCAATGAGTAGCCTACATTCAATGTCCAACATCATTTTTAGCTGACACAGAAGCTGCAGATATAAATGTTCATGTCAAGTGGAGAAATCTATACATTTAAGAGCTATTTCTTTAAGTAGATTTACAACAGCCTGGCCCATGCACAGACTGGCTCAGTTTCCAATCAAATGTGTAAAAAGTTCTGATTGGCTCTGTTGTTCCTCGAACTGTGGCCGGGGAATAGCCGTCAACGAGCAGAAAACTAGATGTAGAGATCTGAAGCTGATTGTCTTTCGTCTTCGTTACTTGTTACAAGTTGAAGCAATTAATTCTCGCAGCAAACAATTTGAGATCACAGATACGTGATTTGCTCTTCCTCTGAGTAGCTTCTCAATGTGTTTAAGCCCTAACACATTTGTTGTCCCCATCAAATCAACCATCAGGAGCTAATATAATCTAACTCATTCACGCACACTGACACGCCGATGGCACAGCCTTCAGGGGCAATTTGGGGTTCAGTATCTTGTCCAAGGTCACTTCAGCATTTGGACTAGAGGAGCCGGGAATCGAGGCACCGGACGACCCGCTCTACCTCTGGGCCACAGCCGCCTCTAAAAAGTGGGAAATTAACGCAAACATGGGATTATCTGGGGGACTACACTATATACATGAAGAGATCAGATATTTAGGAATTAAGCTGTACATAAACTCACACTGTACATCTGGTACAAAAAATGCTCTACTGTTTGAATGAGGAGAGTGAGAGAGGAGCCAAAATGCTGACTAATGGCTTAATGAGGTCATAGGAACACATAGAAAGATATCGTGACGAGAGGCGGTAAAATTACGGCAGCGAAAAAACACACAGTGATAGAAGTCAAACTTGTGAGCAACAATCACCAATAACAGATGGAGAGGACAATGAGAGAGGATGTTTTTTTTGTTTGTTTTTTTAAATCAACCTTGTTGGCACGCACACACATCAGGAGACGGCCAATCATTCACTCAGATATCAACTCACAAGCCATCTTGCATTCACCTCCACGAATGTACAGATGTGCTCAAACAAAGGTGTGTTACAGGGGGACGTACCACAAATTGGTATTAGTGCGTTTCTAAAGTATGTTTACTTTATGTTTAGCTAAACCAGTTTTCTACGTCACAGAAGTGCCTTTAACCTGGCTGGATCGCCATGGCAACTCACGCTGCAGATCTCACCCATTTGTGTCCAGAATTGAAATCAGCAACAAAGCAGATTTCAGGAGGAGGTTACACTTGAAATGTAAACTTACTGAGCTGTAAAGTTACATTAGCAATGCCTCCCAAAGACGCCATGACTTTACAATAGCACAAATTATATGTATCGCGTTGCGGACCTTCTGCAACGGTCACCTATATCAGAATAGATGCAGAAAATCTGAGAGCAATATTGCAGCTTGATTGTATTTACAAGGTTGTTCCTGCTCTCTAGTGTCATCTGGCCGTTGGCCAATGGCGGCTCTTAAAAACGCTTTCTATAAAATTGCAGGAGGCAAACATTAATACTTTACGATGTAATAAATCAGCGTGACTTCTTTGTGTTATAATTTCTTCAAACCGTATCATAACCACTTTGGGTTCTATTTTTCTGTTTTACACTACTGGGAAATAACAGCTAATGGGACATTGATTAAATAATTGATTAGTCCATTGGTATTTATTACAGATAAGGATCAATTAAATGAATTGCACTTTGATTTGGCCAAAAGCTAAACTGATATAAATATATATAAATATATCATATAAAAAAATAAATGTATCATATAAAAATATATAATTTAATTATATCAAGTATAATTCCAAAATAAAATCATCAGCCCGTAACCTTTTCTTCAAATATATCAACCAATCTTTTTCTCAGATAAAGCACTTATATATGCCACGTCACTGATTAAATGCTACCACATCATTTTTAGACAACTGGAATGGCCCCGTGTGAGCTCTCCGGCCCCCTGGCAGCGTCTAACAACCACAAGGCCGGGTGTTTCCCTCTTTAAGCAGCCAAAAGTACACTGCGGTTTTACTTGGCCTCTCATCGCTTGCTCAGACTGTGAACGTCTGCTGCCAAATGAGAGACTGTTTACACTCTCTAGCTCCAGGCACCAGGGAAAATGGTATAATTGGTCTGAAAATTTAAACCTAGTTTCAATGCATTGTTGAGAATATTTATAGACTATATCCTGCTTTTTTTCTTTACTTCTGTCTCTAACTTGTGTATCCAGTTTACCCCTTTCTTTTGTGTTTTTCATCTAGAGAACAGAGGGGTTTACCATGAAGCATGTATATTAATTTTTTGTCGTAATACACTCATTATACCTCTGATGAAAAATGTCTATTGACAGTTTGTTGTTTGTGTATTCAATTTAAGGATTTTGTATTCTGTATTCCATCCGGTTAATTTAAGAGAGAGACTAGATTATATATATATATGTATTCCATCCGCTTAAACAATATATTTCTGTAGTTTTATTACTGAGTGTACTGATTAAGATGTAGAATTCAATTTCCCTGCAGCTGGAGTTGATTGCTTTTCCTGCAGCAAAGCCATAATGGCCCCTCTAATCGAAAACACACTTTATCTCTTATCAAGGTACTAGGAACGGGTAATATTTCTACTGATTTGCGGAATATCCTGGTATGACGGTTGAAAAGCAGACGTTTTGTAGCACACAAACAAAGTACACATTTTTGCAGATATTGGGTCTGTAATTAGGCCCTTCTAACCCCAGCATGAATTTAAGCGTTTGAAAGGCACCCAAGAACTCCAGCACAGCAGCAGCAGCTGTTACTGTGAAAACACACCCCCCTCCTGTCCACATCAATCACTGCTACCTCTTCAGCTCACTCTTTTCCAATCTTTTTTATCTCCCAGCTTTCTCCCCCTCAGCGGCTCCCCCATCATTCACCTGCACCTTTCATTTAATCCCTCTCTCTCTCTCGTCCACAATCACTGGACTGCTGTGAAGAGACACACAGAAACACCACCCTGTTACTGAATCTTTGACCTCTGGGTTGTCTGTCCTCAGATGGACCCCGTCCAGAAGGCTGTGATGACGCACACCTTCGGGCCACCTATGGTGAAGACAAAGCGGCCTATTATCTCCTGCAACGTCTGTCAAATACGCTTCAACTCAGAGGTATGAAATTAAGTATGGAGGGCACACACAAAAGTGGAAGAAATTGGTTAAACTGTGTTTTATCTGCTCAAATGTTAACTGCATTGTAAGCATATCCAGCTAACTAGCATACATCATAGTTGCAACTTCAGCTAACCACAAAGTCCAGCCAAGCCAATTGAGAGCAACAGCTGACTTCCTGTTGGCTCCTTGAATGACACACGTGAATGTGATGGAATTATTTTTGAAAAAGGCATTCACCATTTAACAGATGCTTTTTGGGTCAGTGTGCGTCATGAGATTAACGCAGTACCCCGTAAGCAAACTACTATGCCCGGCACCATTCCTGACAGCTTGGCCAGAGACGGCTGTAATTTCAGCTGCCAAAATCAATAGTTGCTGAATGGGAATGAGAATGAGAAAATAACCAAGCATTGTCTGTGGTAAATCTGCCACAGTAAAGAAAGCTAGTGCCAGAGCCCACTTGACACATTAAATCATGACCTAAAAAGTGAAGTTGACTGGAGTCAAACTTCGGTGATTGACTCTACAGCTGGAGCAGGTGAGAACTTGGTTCACAGTTTCTCAGCTCCAATTTTAGCCTGGGGTGGGGGTGGGTGTAAGAGCAAGAAAAGCCCTGCCATCCTCATTTATTCTCTAACTGTCCAGCATCATTTTTGATTTCCTTCTGCACTCTAGAAAAGCAATACAGAAGATAGCAAGCAAGTTTGGAAAAAAAAACACTTTTTAGTGTAGAGATATTTTGCTGGGCTCGAAAGACACATTTCAGGTGTTGAACGTCTGGTGAATTTTTAGGGCTGGGCGATTTTTTGGATTTAATTGATTCATCTCAGCTCAGGTTTGTGAAATGGCTGAAGCGCAAAATCTCGATTTAAAAACCGTTCTAGACTCCGCAGATTTGTTTTGCTTTAAGGGACTCCGTGGTAGCTGACTTACTTTCCAGAACAAATGCAAGTCAGCCACATACAATCACATTCACCATCCCCGACAGACGTACCATAAAAATGTTCACAAACTCAAATGTCATTTTACCAATGAACGAGAATACTTAAGTTTGCGATCTCTGCTCCTTGGCGCTATCCTATCTCTCCTCTCTCTTCCCTCTCGCGTCTGCCCGCCCCTCCGCCCCTTTCCTTAAGCCCCGCCCCTTCCGGGCTCTTCCTTTACCCGCGGCCAATCACAACAGGTGACACTGACCGATACATGCAGTGAATCAAATTAAAATGAATAAAGGCACAGTCTCTATTTTTCCACAGTTTACCTTTCTATTTACAATAATTTACTCACTGATGATTGTTGAGGGACAATAAAGGAATTGTGATTCTGATTTGTCTTAATCTCTGAGTTAATCTTTTTTACTCTTTATTCAACCAAAATTACTTTTAGTTTAGCTATCTTACAGATGTATTACTGCACTTACTTAGGAACTAATTTATTTGAATCCCTGCTTTCTACACTCGGGCTATATTATTATTTTTGTATTTCATTGTACAAGTTTTCACAATAATGACAGCCAAGTGGTGTTGTTTTTTTTTTTTTTTTTTTTATTCTTGAACAACTGATTAGTTCACGTAGGCCTAGACTACTTGGTAATTTCATTTATTTTATTGTGTTAATAAAGAAAATATGTATTTCAATTTTGCCTTGGTTTGCCTTTTTACTTTGTTTAGAGAAAAACTGAGGGAAAAAAATCAAGGTTTAAATCGGAAATTGTCAATTAGTTTGAAAAAATATAGATTTTATTTTTAGGCCAAATCACCTAGCCCTACCTCAAAGCTACCTTAAAGCTGACGGAGCACATTCACTGCTAGGGTTGGGTATGGTTTGAATTTGAACAATTCCAATTCCTTTTTTCAATTTCCGGTTCCAGAATCGTTCGGATGGTAGGAACCAGTTCTTATTTGGAACCGGATCTCGGTGCCCAACCCTATTCACTGCATTTCACTCTTGACAGACGGCAACGTGCCAACGTGAGGCAGAGGGACGGAAATAAAATAGACCAGAAGTGATGAAACCCTAGAGGAATGATTTGAGTGTCCCCATTAAAGAGGCAGTAGTGTTAACTGAAGTTGAAAAGCAAATAGCTCATAATGTGGACATCCAAAACCCAGCTACTGGATGTTATGGCTGAAGTGCCAAGTACTAGGCCTTTTACAGTGTGTATATGTTTGTGAAGTATGTACTTAACAAACAAACACGGTGTGTGGTGGAAACACTCCCTGGTGGGCCACAACATCTCTGATCATGCATCTCCTTACATGTGCTATCCCACAAGCAAACAGCTCACGATAATCTGCACAGTCAATTCTATTGGAAGTGAGAAACAAGAGCTGACTTTTGACATGTGCAACAAAACATCTGAACTTGATTAATGTGTATTCATCAATATTGAAAGGGCTTTTATGGATTGGTATTTATGACCTATGCTGTCACCTCTCACATAAACATGAGTAGAAAGCAAAAACAAAAAGCCACACATACACGTTTGGATAAAAATATAAATGCATTCCAGTGATGAAGTGCTAAAGACTAGTACTCTAAATGCAATGTTGTTAAAAGGACACAGGCAGGGAGGGAGTCATCTGAAACTTGTGTAACTCTGTGATGGGCTGCTTAATTATATCTTGCCCCGCTCGGACCTGCTTGTTCTCACGTGGTCTACATGAGCACGGGATACAGCACATGAGTGGGGGGCGGCATACAGCATGCACATATCTACACATCGCTCGGGTAAACATGAACGCGCCTCTGTGAAATTCATGGGTGTGTTGGCGTCACGTCTGCAAGATGCAGTGGGACGTCTCACACCGAGCCACCTGTTTGTATCGTCTGCTGATTTAATTGTGAGCCTGTGTGTGCATCTGCTCTGCTGCAGCTCTCCAGCACTTCACACAGTAACCTGAGAGACCAGGAGCTCAAAGTACGGTGGACATTCTTTAATAATGAAGGAATACTCTGCTTACAGTACACCACATGGCTTACTTGTACTGTCTGGGCTGTTTAATGGGAGACAAACTCTCATTATTTTTGATGAAGTGTTCTTCGGGGCATAAGCCACAAAAGGACATTAATAATACCAACATGTTTATTTTTTCCCGTTCATCTCGGAAGGAGGCGGGGGTTACACGGGAGTTCGGGGAGTAGCAGATTGATTGAAAGTGGCCATTCAGACTGCAGCTTCTTGCTGCTGCTATGCTGGAGCCACACGTGTTGCAAGTCTAACAATGCAATTCATTTCAGGCCACAGAGGACAGATTTGCCTGCCAGTGTTTAGCTCAGCTCTGCTGCAAGGCTGACGTCACACCATGCTGCATTAGCCATCGTCACCACTGCAGTACCATACTGGACACCTCTCTCTCTCTTCTTGTTCTTGTTCTTCTCAGGCCCACAACAAACCCCCCTCCCCCCGGTCTATTCAGCAAGTGAGTTTGCTCACCATTTTCCTCATCGGTTTTCATGTTTCTGCTTTCCCCTCTGTAGGGTATACTGTATCATCTGTCCCCTCTCCTTCCCTCCACCTCTCCAGCTCCTGCCCACCCCCTCTCCCTGTCGCTGCTGCCAGTACCCTGTACAGTAGCTTTTCTAGACCCGCTCTCGCGGCTTTCTGTGCCTTTGTCGCTTTATAGATAAAACATCAAAGCGCATCCTGCTTAGAGAGAAAAGGGATTTCAGGGACATTCACTTGCTCCTGTTTGCTTCTTCTTAAATCCCATCTCTGCTTCTTCGTTCATCTATACACCCGTTTCCATAGGCTCATTCGCAGCTCCTCTCAGTCTCACCTACTCCACCAAACATCATTTATATTTGATCATTCTTCAGGTTTCCTTCAAAGATCGGATGCGTTAATCTCTTGCATCCTATTGTTTCTGCTGCAACCCACCCCCCACCTCTGAGGCGGCCATGGATTTCATTGATTTCTTAAGATCTGACACTGAAGGTCACAGGGAGAGTGGAAGACTCAAAACTTGAGCAGAAAGAGAACAGCTGGGAGTTGCAGGGTGTAGCCTGGCAGCCTGGAGTGTGAATGGCAAAGAGAAGAGGCATTAAGTGCGTCTGCCTTTCAAACTCTCTTCTGTCATCTGATTGTGGTGTTGTAAGGCTTCCTCTGCTTGTGTAATTGCAGGGCTTTGGATAGCAGCAATGAGGAGTTGGGTTACACAGGCAGAGCTATATCTGCCTTTCTGTCATCACCAATCAGGATGAGTGCTATATGGGTAACTAACATTGGCAGTTAATACCTCAGGCTTACAGAGGCATCGCGGACACGTCCCGGTGGTCTCTTTGCCTTGGTGAAGCTTCTCACCCCACCGAGTCCCAAACTACCATGCAGCTTTTGCAGGTTCCTCATTCTTGTTATTGATGTAATGAAGCCTATCTAAGGCCAGCAGGGCTCTGCTTCTGCACACACACACACACACACACACACACACACAATCGTGTATACTGTATAAGTAAAGAGCTAACAGAACTACATTTGTAGCCTCACTCTTTCCTTTTGATATCATCTGATGACATGCACGTATTTGATCTTGGATGTATTTCCTTATTGGACTTTTCTGCATCTTACGGTTTAAGCCAATGTTAAGTGGCAATGATGTCATTACAGATTGCAAAATATATTGTGGTTATTACAAAAAAAACGTGCCAACCATGAACAGTATTGAAAATAGGGTTTGATTTCATGAAAATCACAATATGAAACAATAAGGATTACAACTTTAAACACATGCCTTGTCTACCAATAACTGACAAACATAACTGTCAAATTTCACATTTTCTGACCTGAAAATGATCCTCTTAAGTGCAATCAGACAAACACTTGTCTTCTTAATGAGCTACATTTTGTCTCTCAGTAGCGGACTGTCAACTGACACTGGTTGCCCACAGCCCTCCAGTCCATTTTAAATAATCTCACCACTCAATAGTAATCATCTGCTCAGCAGGCGAGTTCAGTGATTACACCAGTAGTGAAGGAAGACGAGAATATTCTTGAGGCTAATCCTCCCTGACAGCCTCATCAGCACATCAGACTGCCAACCACTCGCTCAACAGACATTCACTGTAATGCACCAAAAACACAGGGTGCCAGAATGGGTTTCAGAATTTGTGAGTAATTTTTGTGTTTTCGTTGGGAACTAAAAAAATATAGGGGGTTTGCCTGATGAAATATTTATCAATACAAGAAAGTCCACTGAGCATCCTTGGTTAGAAACGCTCAGTTTCTGCTACGTTATGACACACATCTACACAAACATGGTATTCAACTGATGGTCACTTGAAAGCTCAAATGGAGATTTTGGGAGTTACTGTGTTTGGTACATGTCTTGTTTTTGAAATGTATCGAAAGAAAGAAAAAAAGCCAAATCAAATCCATGATTTCAAGTATACCTCTGAAAAATCCTTCTGCTAGAGCCAGGCAGAGGCCCACTACAAGGGGAACCGCCATGCTCGGAGGGTGAAGGGGATCGAGACGTCCAAGACAGCTCGCCTCCAAGACTGCGATAAGCACCACTCTCCCCCACCTGCTTCACCCTCCCTAACAGGACCCTCGCCCTCTAGTCCCGAGCCAGATCCTAATAAGCATGGTGAGGATCAACCAACCAGAGAATTTTGGTGCCTTGGAAATGTCATGTCAATAGGATTTTATCTGAACCCAACCTGCAAATCTGATTAACAGAAAAGAATAAATCATTTATTTTAACAACATACATTTCTCTGAATTATATAGATACAAAGATTCAAGATTTCATCAAAGAGTTAAATACTGAGTTGAACTATAATATAAAAAACACAGTAGAGTATGTTTTATGTATATAAAAATTGCAGGGGTGAGTTTCAAGAACAGTTGTTACTTTCATACTTTTATGTCATGATACACAGGGCTGAAGAGTTAATTATATGATTGACTTTCCACAATTCACTCACCAGACAACTTTGTGCCTGTTTACAGATGACATCCAATCCTGTCCCAACTCTGACAAGTCACCTTTAGCCCCTATCCACCATCCAACACCCACACTGAGCTCAGATGCAGAGTGTCCCCTCTTGCCTTCTGTCAGCACACCTTTGGCAGCCTCTCCCTCCCTCACCGTGACCCCCAGTACCCCCCCTGCAGATCCAGCAGCGGCTGGTCTTCCCGACGCCCCGTCCCCAGCACCCAGCCCTTCTTCAGGAGAGTCAGAGGAAGAGAAAGCCAAGAAGCTTCTCTACTGTTCCCTGTGCAAAGTAGCCGTTAATTCCCTCTCACAACTGGAGGCACACAACAAAGGTAGGCTAACTTCAGTAGGCTTTGTTGCACATATTCATGAGCCTCTTTGAGTTCATGAAAAAGCGCTATAAAAATAAAATGTATTATTATTATAAGTCCAGTGAATATACACAGTATTGGGAGAAATTAACCCTTACAAACAGCGCATTTTGTATTATGCACTCTTAAAAGCAACTTCAGAAACCCTGAAGTGTGGCTCTTTAAAAGCAATTATGCACTTGTTCTGCATTTAATGCTTGAAAAACTAAGACCGGTGCATTAGCGCCACTTAGTGGACATGGTCAGGTTAAACACTGCATGGTGTAATGTGATAAATCCTAACCTCCTACCACCTACACTAAATATTGTCACACTAAATACATGCAATTACAGGAATCCCCCCCCCCCCCCCCCATCAACAGCTTTTTCATTTGTTCTCTGTTTTTGAACAGTACCAGTTGAGTAAATAATCTCATCACAAGGTCCAGTTTGTGTTCTGGAGTTTTTGGGAATATCATATGATCTTCTAGGTTTTCCAGTTATGGAATTGTCATGTTCAAATTAAAAAAGTTGAAAACAAATGGTCTCCTAGTCCACGTTTGCTTAAAAGATTATGTTCAAAGTTAATTATTGATCTTGGAAACAGCAGTTGAAAACATAATCTCATCACAAGGTCAATTTAGTCTGCTTACACGCACTGCGCTGCCATTATAGATAGCATCTTTCTTTTTATTCTTTCCAGGTACCAAACACAAAACCATTCTGGAGGCTCGGAGTGGACTGGGACCCATCAAAGCATACCCACGTCTGGGTCCTAAACCCAGCCTAGAGCAGGGAGGGGAGCTGTCTTTTGACCCCAACACTCAGGAACAGACCTTCCACTGTGAGATATGCAATGTCAGAGTCAACTCAGAGCTGCAGCTTAAACAGGTAAACAAAAACAAAACACAAAGATGCAAAGACCCTGAGTGACCTTTTCAACCAATCTCAATATCGAATATCTTTGCTTTTCTCATTTGATGTTTCAGCACATATCTAGCCGGAGGCATCGGGATGGAGTTGCAGGGAAACCGAATCCTCTTCTCAGTCGTCACAAGAAGCGCACAGACTTTATGGTAGAAACTCTTTCTCACAGTCTACATACTCCATGTTTTCCAATGCTCCCCAATAGAATACATCATCTAGGTCTTAGGCAAACCCTTGCATTATTAATACATTTACTTTTATCTGTCCTTGACCTTCTCACAGGAACTTCCAAAAACCCTTGGGGCCGGACTTTTACCAAATCCTCTGGCTGTTGCCGCAGCGATGGCAGCCGCCTCCAATCAGCTGGCACTACGTCCTCCTTGCCCAACTTCCCACCATCATCCCCATCACCACCTCCTCCAGGGAACACCCCTCAGCCTGCTGAGGCCCGCCCCAGGTCCCATCCGCACCACACATGGGCCAATCCTCTTCACTCCTTACTGAAGGTGAAAGAACGAGGAAGAAATCAGGAAGAAGCACACTGTCAAGTGGAGGCCTGCATCCATGAGCCATCAAGAGCCAAATCAGCCGGTGTGGCTCCTGCTGCTGTTTCATAGTTGCCGAATAAAAAAAAGTGAATCTACATATGACTCTTCATACTGCACACTGGTTGCAGACCACTACTGTTGCGTTAACAGGGAGAACCAGAGATAACTGACAAATCTCAGACTTTTCAAAGAGACTGTATGTTTCCATCCTTCCCAGTTTCCCTTCATCACTCAGCTATCTGCCAATAATCAAGTACGCACTGCAGGCAGTCTAAAGAGGACCTTAAAAATTAATTATCTTCATCTAACATATGAACCATTTTATCTGACTTAAAAACCCTACCTCTCTATGTTCACCTCTGCACGGATTCATTACATATAAAGCATCAATCAAAAACTTGCCCACTGGGTTAGATTTAGTTGCCTCTGATGTTAGCTGGTGTTGTGACGTAGGCTAGCCATCACAGTATAGTGAATTTCACCACTGAAAAGTTCTGTTTTTGTGGCCTATAAAAAGAAAAGGGTACCAAAAATCATCTGTACCATTTCTGCAGTCACTGGTAAACATCTCTGTAGCATATGAGCTACATTTTCACAGCAGACCTAAACAGTTGAAATGAACCTCTGTGGGACAGAAACATGAAGTCAAAGAGGAACAGCAAAAGGGAAGAATTTACATTATTCAGTTAAATAGTTCCCCTGATGATTCCCTAGACTCTCTCTGAATGGCCACTGACAACGCTGTGCACAAAGTCCCACAAAGCACATAAGTACACATCTGTGGTGAAAAGTCTTCTTGTAAACGGCTTGAATACATTTTTTTAATCTGCTCCTCACTGTGCAAAACAGAAAGGTGTGAGTGTCTTAATTAAATAGTTTCAACACTGTGAGCACAGCGGGACAACAGTTGATTTATGATTTTAGTAGCAGGTCTTTGCGTTATGTGCACATTTAATTATACAGACAATATTTTCACCACAATCCCATACAAGGGGTGTGGAGAACAGTGGGATGAAAGACACCAGCAATATGTTAAAGAAGGAAAAGGACCACATGCACAGATTATTAGTTGTATGCAAAAAAACAACACAAAATGGTAGAAATAGAGGCACGTAGTGAGATAAAAATGTCTGTCTGCTCTGCCTTGTGTACTCCGACCAGACATGACCCAGAACTATCCCTGTGAAACTGTCATGGTGGCCTGTGAAAGATCAGAGGGACACTTTAGGAAACGGAAACTGTAGCAATACTTTAAGCACTCCTGCTAACTTTTGTTAACTGCAATAAAAAGAAAATGTCTACAAATGTACGAATTGTTATTTAGGAAAAAGTGTATTGAAACATTACTGTTAAAGTAGATTATTTAAAAACTGAGAATATTTATGTTGGGGCTTCCTAATTGTTAATGTAAAACAAAAAATACACACACATATATGTGTATGTGTATGTAGATGTAATATATATATATATATATATATATATATATATATATATATATATATATAAATTAATAAACTGAGTTAATGGTTGTAAACTATGTTGATTGGTGTTTTCCCCCCCAAATGTAATGAAATATGACAATAACAATAAATCACAAATGCATTTGTTCGTACAAGTAGTTTAGAAATGTGATAATGTAAATAATGTTTATTTCTCCTTCGACATACAGTACTACAGTATTAAGAGACTAACAACAAACTATTCATCATCAGTTGAGTTGGTACACAAATATATATTATGCACTGCTTGAAAAAAATAAGGGAACACTTAATCATCCCAGTATAACACCAATTCAGTTAAACTTCAGGGATATCTGTCTGTCCACTTAGGAAAAAGAAGTGATAGTGAATCAATGTCACCTGCTTTGGTGCAAATGAAAGTGACAACAAGTGCAACAAAAGCAACAGGTTTTGATGTGGTGGGTACAGAATATTGCTCTCTCCTTCTCCTTCCTGACTGATTCTTCTCTAGTTTTGTGTTCTGCTAGTGTCCTTAACACCACTGAAAGCATCAGGTTCACAGGTAGTCCGGATCCTCCAGGATGGCATATACATGCGTGCAATGGTTTGAAGGTTTGCCGTGTCTCCTAGGACAGTCCCAAGAGTGTGGAAGAGTTACCAGGAGACCGACCGCTACATGAGGAGAGCTGGACAGGGCCGTATAAGGGCATCAACCCAGCAGCAGGACTGGCATTCGTGTCTTAACTGCATTTGTACTTCTGGCCTACATAACAGCTTTCAAAATGCTATTTAACTAAATGTAAAAAGGATTTGCTTCAAAGTGAAAGTATAACCCTAATGCACAACGGCCCATTAAAAATAATATAGTTTCCGTAGGCCTATCATTGGATAATCCAGTTTAAGGGAACTTTATATAATAATAATAATAATAAGAAGAAGAAGAAGAAGAAGAATTAGGTTATCATCTACCTGCATTGCATGTATTCTACTTAATACATCATGGTTTATTAGTTGATTTACATTTTTTTTGTTAAACTATATAATTATATGTACACAGGCAGACATATACATAACTGTTCTCGAGGCTTAAAGGGAAGTAGACACTCACTTTTTCAGTAATTGCTCAGTGTTTTCATACTTTGGTCAGTGCAGAATGGTCTATTTTTACCCGTGTGATAGAAACAGGAAGCCTACGTGCAGCAGAAAAGGGGTCAAAGCATTAAGTCTTATGGATCATCACTAATTCATCACTGCTGTTGCAGTGAAGAAGTCATTCCCACTGGAGCACGATCAGTGATTGCTCTCACTATACGCAAGGGCCAGTAACAGTGGAAAACAATTTGACAATGTAAAAACAATTTACTTTTGTTTCTTTAGTTTAACTTCAGATAAGCTGCAACTGTCGCCTCTGAAATGGTTTCCCTGATCATTTACATGACACACAAATGCCAAGCACAACAACAGAACAACTGTGTCTCTCTGTAGTGATTCATCCACAGTGAAATGATTTAATTGAAAACTGCACCACCACCACATGCACAGTTGGACAGAAAGGTTTCAGTATATTAATGGAACCGTTCCAAAGGCACACAGGGACCTAAATGCAAGTAATACATAACTAACATAAAATAAATTTCCTTTATGTAATACATATTCCTCATATCCATTCATTTAAAAAAAAGAAAAGACAAAAAAGAAGTTCTTCAGGAATTACGTAAGATCTCTCTTCCTTATTTTGGGCACGAATCAGAAAACCCCACTTAACACCATTTCTTTGTGTATAGGGTACTTAAGCAACAAAGAGGATGCACATAAAATGTCACACCAGCAGGAAGCCAGACATTCAACCTGCCACATCCCTGCCGAGAATGACAAAGCTGCACATTAACAATTAGAAAGACTTCCAAGAATCTTCAGCGGTAAAAGGTTAGGACTTTTTTTCTCAAATACATTTATTTGCCTTAGAAAGTACATTTTAAATACAAAGTTACACATTTTTCCTAAATATATTTGGTGTTTATTTTTTATTTTTTCCAACTTTTTTTATTGGGTTTTGCAGATTAGTACAATTGTATTAAAACATTTATATGTGATATTTGGTGTTTATTGTATGTTTTATCAATGCTAAATTCCAGCTTTATAGTGTGTAATATTTAATTGACTGAGTCATTATTCACCTCAGTGACGTGACCGTATTACAGAGGAGATGAAAAGAGTTCAAATTACTATCAAATACTTACAGTTAAAGAAAGGGGAAGTCTTATAAATGTACACAGAACTTGTTTCTATGTGTATCTATTTTCATGCCATATTTAGCTAAATGTAATGGAATTATTTGTGCTTGCTGGACAATAAATTACAGGTTATAGAACCATGGCAGCTGTACACAACAGTTGTTAATAACAGTACATATCATTATCCTAAAACAGAAGAAAGTGAAGGAAGTGGTGAGTAATCGAATCTAGAACACCTGACTTCCCTTTTTTTTTCGCCACAAGCAAAGAGGTGTGTTTAGAACTGGGTTTCTGTTTGAGTGTTTCTTTCCATGAGGCGTGACAAAGACGCTAACCTATATTCTGAATCCTGTTAGTTGACAGAATGCAGATGAACCACACAAACCAAACAGAGGATGCCCTCTTCTCCTGCTACAGTCCGTCAGTCGTAGGCTACCGGTACTTTGCTGTGGTGTGGGGATGTGCCGTGACCCTCACAGGTACAGTGGGAAACCTGATGACCATTCTGGCCTTCGCCTTGGATCCACATCTGAGGACTCGCTTCAACGTGCTCATCGTGAACCTGGCTGTGGCCGACCTCCTGTACTGCACCATACTGCAGCCCATCTCAGTTGACTCCTATCTACACCTCAGATGGCGCAGTGGTCCGCTCTGGTGCACCATCTTTGGTCTGCTTCTCTTCCTCTCCAACTCCGTCTCCATCATCACCCTCTGCCTGGTGGCAGTAAGCCGATATCTCCTGGTCGCAAAAAGGGCCGTGTTTGACCGTGTCTTCTCTGATCGGGGTCTTATTTTACTCCTGGTCTCAGCATGGGCACTGGGCCTGGCCAGCTTTGGCCCTCTCTGGTCTGTTTATGTGTTCGTGCCCCAGGTGTGCACATGCAGTTTCCATCGCACTAGGGGTCGCCCCTACACCACCATCCTGCTCTTTTTCTACTTTTTTTTTGGTCTGGGCTGTGTTGGCGTCTTCTACCTCCTCATTTACAGACGTGTCAAGATTGCCTCGCAAGCTCTGCTCCGCTACAGGTTCAGCCGTCGGTCCTCCAGAAAGAAACCAGCTTCTTCAGCACAAGGGACTGATGATAGTGGTGTGGACAGTGGCATAGCAAAGACATGTAGCTGTGAGATAAGCAGCCAGGTGGATCTAACCCAAAATACTGATGTGATCACAGATGAAAAATCCTCAAAATCTGCCCAGAGCTCTGTTATGGCCCAAAATTCATCAGAAACCAAGTCTCCCCCTGACACCGTCCGAGCGTCACCTTTATCAACACCTACTCCCACCACGGCAGCACCTTCCTCCCACTCAGCAACTTCAGGAGATGATGACGAATTTAAGCGTGTGACGCGCATGTGCTTCACGGTTTTTCTGTGTTTTGTGTTCTGCTTCGTCCCCTTCCTGCTGCTCAACATAGCCGACAAACATAATCGCGCTCCGCAGGTACTGCACATGTTCTGTGCAAACCTCACCTGGCTCAACAGCTGTATCAACCCCGTGCTCTATGCTGTCATGAACAGACAGTTTCGACAGGCTTACCACGTGCTGCTCAGCAGGGCCGCTGCACCATTCACCTGCCTCTGGAGCCGGTGGTCAACTATGAGATCCTGAACTCCAGGGCCCTCATTTATCAACAGTGCGTAGAAAAGGTTCTAAATGTTGTCTTATGAATGGAATTTAGGATGTGTGTAAAAAAAAAAATATATATATATATTTTTTTTTTTGTTGGTGAATCCGTCATGTTCTAAACCACCATGCTCGTGCACATTTGGGTTCATTTGCATTCAGAAACGCCCCCAATAACTATATATGTAAACACAACATCCGTTTAAGGACCATGTGAAAATTCCCTTTTCCCCTAACTGGCATAACGGAGAGCAAAGAAAAGAAACTTTTCCGCAACAAAGATTGCTGTTCAGTTCACTTAGTGCAAGTGTATTATCAGTACATTGGTGGAATGAAACCCCTTTCTGTTGACATTATTAAATGTGTTGTGTGACAGCGTTCTTATCGATATGTTGGTGCAGTCTTTCACTCCTATTATATTTGGAAATCCAGCGAAAAATCCCTGTTATATCTTGGTTCATTGTGGATTCCTGTAGGGGAACTGGATTTAGTTAGTTTGAAATTTCTATCTCGGGCATTTGAGTAATTATTATTTAATAATAAATACATAAATAAATAAATAAATAAATATATGCTGTGCATAAGCATGGTCAGATATGTGATTATATCTATAGATATATCTATAGAATGGATTATAGCCATAGATATAATCACATCTCTGTGATTATATCTATAGCTAATCATTTATACGCACATTTCTAAGTACAAGTTGATAAATACACTTTGCGTAGGAATGATCGTAGGAACCCATTACGCACAGAATATAGAAGATAAATGAGGGCCTGTGCTAACATCTGCCTGATGTAAATCCAGTGTAATATTGTTCTCATTCTACCACTTTCAATGTTTAAGTTGCAGTTGGCCCAATACTAACTCAAATAGATGGATCAAGTATTGGTGACAATGGGGCAAATCTGATATCTGATATATTTCTACATGTGTGCGTGTGTGTGTGTGTGTGTAAATGTGTCCATTACATCACATGAGAAAACATCAATATTACAAAATCTGCACTGGCTATTCCTGTAACACAACACGTCTTGTTTCAGTAATTCAGGAAGTTATGTTCGTGTCTCAACTCTGGATTGCCTCTTTCTGATTCTACAAAACTAAAGGGAATCTGGCCTTTAGTATGACGTGGGTGGGCCTCATGTCTGAGTGTGCTAAGGCAATAATTTATTTATGATACTGATCTAAGGCAAATAACATTCATACTCATGTCCACATTCTACCGACCATTATAAAGGTGTAAGTTAACTTACAAGAAGACAAACACGTGTGTCCCAGTGGAATTAAAGTTAGAGCTGCGACTCTGCATCTGTGACTGTATGTCATGACATTATTGGTTGATACTAGGTTACATAAGCATACATAATATTTTGTTTTACAGGAGGAAAATGACTGAACCTCAAGACAGCACAGCAATAGCAAATCACAGCAACATCACCACCACCTTGAAATCCTCAGATTAGTGGCACATGTTGGTGACGTAAATCTACTTTACACTTTACTGTGAGTGCAGTCCATGCCTCTGATACAATAGAGGGCCTTCTCTGGTAACTTGGGGTAAAAACGGTAAAACACTGACGGATGTTAACTAGCTAGCTACTGCTAATTTGTCATATTGACGGTTAGCTAACAACAGCTAGGAAGATGGATGTGCGGTGTTTCTGGCCACTTGGCTACAGTAAGTTAAGTATTCGCTGACCTTTCATTTCTTCCGTCCTTCTTCACCAACTCCCGAGAATAAAATCTGCCTCCTCATGTCTCGCTAGCTGCCAGCGTTTCATGTCAGCTAGCAACATTAGAAGTTAGTCCGCGCTGTCAGGGCGGAAGGTTACCACGTGGCTGTTCGCTGAAAACAGCCTGCTGCTGGTTGAGGAGGGTGAATACAACTCTCCATAATTAACAAAACTATTTTAAGAATTATGGAATCACCGGGAGAGCCGCAGACTTTTGTTTTCATAATTACATGCATTTAAACAAACACATTTGTTTAAGATTTGGTTTGACGTCTGGAATTGGCTGCAAATAAACACACGGTCAATAATTTCCCTTTTATCGGTGATAACATTTAATATGTTTTAAATGAGCAGGTTAACATAAAAGCATATAACCTAAAAAGAGTAAGTGCCATATGTCAGTACAATTTGTCTAAAGCATCAGCTGGAAACAATATAATAACCACCACGGGACTCCTAACCAACACTGAAACAATGAATTATTTGCAGTGTGCCCAATGTTTTTAAAGAATTGTCAGTTTTACAGGTTTTATAGTCTTGTAGAAGTAACAGATGCATGATAGTGAAAGTTTCTTGTGCAGGTGCTTGGGACACCAATGGAGTGGGTGTGTGTCGAATATATCCCTTTTGCATCTTCACGTAGTCTTGCTGAATTATTAGTAAGAATCAAACAACATGATAAAAGGGAATTATAAAAGACTATAATCTAATCATTTTGATGTGCAAACCAGCATTCAAATACTGATTACAAAAGCTATCCTTAAATATTGACAATAAAATTAATAGAGGGGCTATCAAGTATTTCACATTTTAAAAAACAAACTATAATTTTCACAGTGGTTTACATACATTACAATATTATGACATGGGTGTAAGTCGCTAAAAATAAAGCTGAAGCTGAATGATACAGTGGTTTGTGGTTTGGTAAATATAGAAAACAGAGGCTTATTGGAAAATGCTTCCACAGGATTGTGGGGGAAGGCAATTAAATCCTGTAAGAACGAAATCGGACAGCTCCGGCCCATCTTGCAAGATGTCAGAATCAAAGATGCTGGGGTTGTTGAGATACATCAGTAAATCATTCTCTGTAGTTGCAACAGGGCCAGACAACATTGGATCAGTGTGATACGTTTCCAGCGGTGACTGCAGAGGAAGAGGACTCGCGTTTTGTTCTGAGAGCAGAGAAAAGGACAAGAGAAAGATGATGTTTCAACTGTCGTGGCTGTGTTGTACAGACTGAGGCTGGAGGATTTGATTTTGCACAAGATTCTTATGAATTGCATGCAGTGTTGGCAGTTTTCCTTGAGCTCATCAAAGTATTCAAGTTTTCCAACTACTACTTAATAAGCTCAATTTATTTCTAATGTTTGTAAGTTCTTTTCGGTAGTTTGAAAAGGGACAATTTCTCCTGGTAATAATAATAATAACACTAAAATAATAAAAAATAACAATAATATTTGATTTCATGATTGATCATTACTGGTGGTGCTGTTTAACCGATGTCTATGTGCTGGTTTTTTATTCTACAGTATCTTGATAGATTTTAATACATACAGCAAACAAAGTATTCAAGCATCAGAAGCATCAAAAAGCTAGAAAAAGTGAATAGGTTAGTAACCCTTTTGCTCAAACAATTCATCTCCACACCTGTTAGAGTGTATGTCCAGTGGTGAAGACTGTTCATATGCATGCAGTAGAATCAGCCCACAGCCCATTAGAAGTTAGAAAATCAACAATCATAGCAGTCACCTGACATCTATGTTAAAAGCATTTTACCCACTGATTCCCTAGAGCACAAGGTCAAAATAGAGAGGGCATCACAGAGCTCTGTGACGAAAGGGGAGCGATTCGTTGGATGAGGTTTTCAGCTGGATGGGACAGCGAGGAGAGCCATGACTCACCAGCTGCCTCTCCACACAGGCCATTCATTGGCTCCAGGCCTTCACCCTGTGCCATGTCAGAAGACATGGGTGACCTAGCCTCCAGTGTGTTCCTACATGACCAATGACAAACAGTCATTACAACCAGTTGCTCATGACATAAAAAAGGGCGTGGGTACACTACTCCTTAGATGAAGTACATGCAACTTTAGTTTTTAGTTGTTGTTTCTGGCTAAATATCACATTTGGATATAAAGGACAATCTGCTATTAATTCTAACAGCCATGACACTGTAAAGCAGCCTGGAGGAAACAAATAATGTACTTACTCCTTTGAAACAAACATCAGCTTGGTTTTGATGTACTTTATGTAAGGACTGTCACCTGAAAGAGAACCAGTTTAGATATGAATGTGTCATATTCATAACCAACACTATGAATATATTGCATGACTACTGCCATGCACACCATTCAAATAGCATTAACCCAAAAAGCAAATGGCATGTGATGTATGTTTTGGGGCAGATTTGTTTTAAAAAAATATTTAAATGGCAAGCAACATTTGATGCCCTTACTTCCGCTTTTCTCGGAGTAGTATTTTCCGAAAGCCTCTTCTTTAGGGGTGTTGGGATACAGGTAGAGCAGAGGATTTTCTGGGATATTTTCAGCCTCTAAGATCTGGAAGTTCCTGATGATTTCATGGAAGGGGATCTGGCAGAGGTCAACTTTGGTGAAGGGCTGGACTGTCTTTACTTCAGGTTCACCTACAATAGAGAGAGGATGATCATATCAGATTTGTGTACTGTATCTGTCTACCATGTAACTCTGCAAGGCTTAAGGAGTGTTTGTAATCATAAAGAAATATCTGACCCATGGTGTTTTCCACCCAGGAGAAGGTGATTCCCCCAATGACACTTTCACTGAAGCGCAACAAGAACGTGCCTCGTTGTTTCTTCTTCAGGAGGGATTTTTCTTTCCCTTTGCTCACAAAACCCATGATGAGGCTGCAGCACAGATAAAACAACATAAAACAAGAAATATCTCCCATTTCTCAGTAACTAAAGGCATGAGTTAACTGCTCTGTATCAAACCCAGATTAGACTAAAACATACCCATCCCTCCACAGGTTTTCAAGGTACGTTTTCACCATCACCAAGATGCCATCAAACCACACCCAGAAAGTGTCAGGAGTATTTTCCTGTAAAACAAAAAGGTGTGAAGAAGTTCATCAATTCCCACCTATAGCACAATCATTAACATTATACCAGCGAAGAATCCATAGTTAGGTATGTGGCTCTGTGAGGCTATAATGTTCCATATAAAAGGCCAAACAAATTGTACAGCTTGTTACTGATCCTAATCAGTTATAGTGAATTCAATGGTAGTGGTTGATATGGAAGTGGCTGTCATCCATGGTTTGGTAGCTTACATCCATATTAGCACTAAACACAAAATACATAATGGGAATGTATTTACATTTGCAGGTGTTTGGTAATAAATTAACATTTTGGATAAATATTTGACCTGATGGTGGCACTAGAGGAAAAATCAGGGTATCACTAAAGTCAACATGGCAATAATTTCACTCAGGTGAAGCCAGAGGGGATTACAGGGGATCTAAAATGATGAGATACTTCGAGTCGAAAAGTTAGGGTTAAAATCCCTCAAGCTAAAGTGAAAAATATTTTCTAGGATTAAGTATTCTTACCTTGCTGAATTTTGACCAAGACACCTTATAGGTGTCATAGTTCTGCTGCTTTCCTGGTGGGAAAGCAAATAAATTATGCATTATGTAACTCTCAGTCACTGACATCATCTTTAATACAACATGAACACAAGCCAGGAAGGATGCTGAATAATAGTGTGCAATTCATTATAATCTGGCAAATCAATTATAAATTTGCTGCTGCTGGCTGTAGAGTTTGTGTGTTAGAGTTTATGGTTAAGGTTGAATTTTTTGGTTATTCTGGAAAGTAATGCTTCCAAATGACATCCAAAGGGACAAGGTTTTACACTGTGCTTCTCAAGCTCAGATGTATCGCTGAGTCTTAAGTTATTTGTTTTATCTTCAAATGTAAAGTCAATCAGTCTCACAGGTGAGGAAGCATTTGTGACCAGCAACTAAAGCAGAATGTAGAAGCAGCATTTACCAAAGAGTCTGTGGGCTATCATTTCCAGCTGAGCCTCATTCAGACCACGTTCAGTGGCAGAGAGAAACTGCCAGCTCAACATCTCTCCAAAAGTGGCCAAGCTGCTGTAGGAGAGTTGGCAAAGAACACAAAGTCCTGGAAAAACAGATGCACATTAACAAATATATGCACAATTAATTTTTAATGCATTTTAATAGCACAGCCAAACTGCAAAATGCTACAAGGTGGGTGTTCGACTCTTTGGGATCTCTCACCTTGGTGTCCGAACTGAGCAGGTTGAACCAGAGGACAGATGCCCAGGCGCTCTGCTGCTGGCTGGAGTTGGAGATGATGACCACCGGGATGGAGGAGGCCTAGGTTGTGTGCCAAGGAAAAAACAACTACACTTTAGGTCATATTTCTATAATCAATACAACAAAAACCACAATATCGTAATCAACCCTTATACCTAGCACATGTAGGCTATTTTTTTAATTTTAACAAAGCTATAGCTATATAACGATAAAGAAGTAGAATAAACTCCACCTGCAAATCCACCGACAAGCCTTTCAGCTCAAACACAGTGTCAAAGTAGATGATGTGCAGCTCCTCTGTAACACTGAGAGAAATCTGACACACACAGACACACACACACCATTATTTGGCCCAGAGTTAAACTGTATGCAAATTTGGTATCTGCAGGATTTCCATAATCAACTCACATCACTGACTCCTTTCCCCCCACCTCCAGACTTTTGCTCCTTCAGAGTCTACAGACAAATACGAGAACCCAAAATGAGTCAAACAACAATATGACCACGTTAGATTAAACACTAAAACAAATCATTATCACTCACGAGATGTCTGAAGTCTGCTACCATGCCTCCACTCTGGCTCTCTGCCATGTTCAAGGCCTTGCTTTTGGTCCCCAGGACATTAAAACGGCGATATCTACAACATATCAAGTAAAAGTTAGGTACAATATGTAGGTAGAATGTCAGTTGCTGTCTGTCAACACAGCGTTCAAAACCCTCTCTGGCTCAACGAGAGGGGAGTAGAGAGTCAAACATAGCAAAATAAGAGTCTGTAGATACAGACACCACCACACACTTCTACTGGGTCATAAGTGGTGACTGAGGGGGATTCTTCTTTTTTCAGTCTATACACTGTTTTTTAGGTTGTGTTGCATATTATGCATTTAATACAGCTCTTTGAGAAGTACCACTTGATGGGAAGTTATATAAGTCAAATACTCACCCTTTGGTCAAGGGAGCCTCCCTAATATCAAAGGAGAGAAAAACAGAGCAGTGACCACAGGGGGCAACAAAACATCCTCATCTATTGTTTGTAGAAAAGAACTGAAGGCTGCGAGTTTGCTTTCTGTGTGTGTAGTGAAAGTAACTCAGGACTGCAGGAGGAATCTCACCTGTCCATGGATACGTTCACTTTCATGGAGTGGTTCAGCTCAGGGAATTTAACAAGAAGCCTGAAAATATTAAGTCAGGTGTAAAAGACTAGTGTCATTTAGAAATATTAAAAGAATGAGTAGGGATTTGTAGGTTGTGGTTTGTAAAACACAATGTTGCATGTTTATGGACGTCCTCGCCCAGTGGAAAGGATTTTTAAACAATCATTTTTTTAACAAATCAATTATTCTTGATAAATTATAATTTTATTGTGTGATTTAATATGATTATATATAATCAAATGAGGGAAATGTAGTGCAAAAATTGTAACTTCTGCAACATGTAACCTTCTTACTTTTTAAACTTTTGTACATGTACGTATGACTTCTGCAAATGGACCAAACAGTTCATATCTAAAATATTCCCATCTGGTGTAAGTGGAGAACAACAGCACCTTGTATGGTGACCTTGTATGGTGACCTTCGAGGTGACATGCTAACCAATTCATTACAGATAAGACCGTTGACTCCTTCAAGGGGGGCCTCGCCCCCCGCCAAGAAGTATATCTTTGTTCTGCAGTTGGCATTCTGCAGAGATTTCACGCAGCATTTCTCTGTGCATGTTGCCTCTCCCTCTTGCAAGATTCAATAAAGCTTATGTTCCAGATCAACAGACTGAGTATTTTATTGCATAGACAGACATAGATCATTTTCATCACAACTAAATCCTTTCCATAACAGTGAGTGTGTGTGTGTGTGTGTGTGTGTGTGAGGAGAAACTCCAAAGCACCCAGTGAAATATGAGAGCAGAGGATATCAATGATTGTGTGAAACTGTAGCAGCGGCGCATGACTACAGGGGGAAACACCATACTTTCCATCACATGTTGAAACGTTTCTGATCTTGCTTGCCATTGAATATATGTTTTGTTTTCTCTGCTTCTAAGGCATTGGCACAGCTACCTCAAAACACTGAAATGTCCTCAAAGTTTTTGAAATCAGGTGTGGGCCAATATAATTCAGTTATAAGTCATAAGTGATGAGCGGGAGGCGTTATTTTATACATGCTTTTTAGGAAAATCCAACTAATTCTGCCTTTAAGATACTAAACATTATAATGCAAAAAACGGTGAAACATAAACACTCTCAAGGTAAGGTATTATGAGCAAAAGTTTTATAGGTCAATGTCATATTTGGGAAGAGGATAACAGAAGATTTTCAGAAGAGTACTAAGTTATCATTGTTCTCCTTATTATCCGCATATTATTTCCGAAATGCTGCAATGTTTATGTGGTGAACTACAACCCACTACAGTCCAAATACACTGTTTTGGTTGGTTTTGATCTGTTTGGGTAGCTTAAGGTATGGTATTGTTAATATCATGCTCACTTCTTGTCAGAGGTTCAACATGCACATCTAGCATAACTAACAACTGCATATGTAATTATGAAAGCTGATACTGATTACCCCATCACAATGAAGGCATCGGTCAGAATGTAGAGAGGAAACGTCTATACATATTGATCATATTACACATTTGTACTAAAAGTATATTCAAATACATACATAGCATCGTAGTGATTGCCTGGAGTGGCAGACTGACCTGGTTTTGACAGAAAACTGGACGTTTGTGCGGAGCACCAGGGGTCCTTTCCCCTGAGGCATGGACGGCTGAGTCTCAACCACAAAGGAACTTCAAATGACAGTGAAACAATAACGTCAGGAAATTTCACAAGGAAATCACAAGAGAGCAAGAGTGAGCAAGTGTTTCCTAAAAGAGAGACCTTTTGAGTAAGTCTTTTAGAAGAGTATCTGCTCTCTTCTGCATTGAAGGTTTCTGGGCCCTCACAGGGTCGTTGTCATAGGACACTTTTCCCACCAGCTCATCCAGCTTACCAAGAAACTCCCGCATCTGGAACAGACACACTGCCACACAGGTGAACCTACAAAACAAGAGGAGAAGAACAAAGAAATCATATTCACACGTCATTTCGCTTGTTTCTTTTTTTTATATATATAAAAAATAAATAAAAATAAAAACACCAACAAATGAAGATCTCGAATTAGTCGACTACCTGGTCAGTTCTAAGTTGACCGAGATTTCTTTAGTCGATTATTTGTTTTTATGCTATTTTTAATGCGGAATGACTTATTTCCAACAAACCTGTGAGTACATCCATAGTAAATACAAGATTTAAAGTAGTGCTACTGTGTGATTCCCTGTGGAAAAATGAAAATCTGTCAATTAATTGATTAAAAACGTACAACTAAGAATTTCTTTGGTCAAGGATAGCCCTACCACAAAAGTGATAATTGTGCTGGTGGGATTCAGGAAGTTACAAGTTGCAAAATCAGCCTTTATTTTTTCTCCAGCCTAGCACTTAATTTTCCAGAGCATTTATTGATACAACTCTTCTTATTTAACAGTAAATGTTAAATAAAACTGATGTGAAGCAGGTGGAGATGAACATACCACTTCTCTAACTGATCCAGACAGTCGTTGTCTGGAGCGCCAATGCAGGCTTTCTGTTGCCTCCTCTGCCACTCCACCAGCTCCTTCTTCAGCAATATCTCAATCAGGTCATCAGCCCTGTCCAGGAGCTTATTTAGGTCTGACAGTGTGGTCTAAGAAGACAATTGTAAGAGAGAAAAAATATTAGTATTTGGGAAAAGATTTGGTCTGAATGGATGGTGGTGTTATTAAAGAGTATTAAAACTATTTACCTTTCTACAATCATTCAGTCTGTTGACGAGTATCTGAAAAACCTTAGCTTGTTCCCTCGCCACCGCCTCATCTACCACAGCTGCATAACCATTTCCAGAGAGGAAATCACAGTTTCCACATGAGACAGACCAAAAGAAAAGAGAACGTATAGCTGTGATTCATTCATCTTTCATACTCATCCTCAGAGAACATTGTCACAGGATGTTAATATCACCACATTTATTTAAATCTGCCTACCTTCCATCTTGTAGGTTTGGTATTTAAAATCAAACTCGTCTTGCTGCTCCTCCAGACAAAACATTGTATGTTCCATGCACTGTATCCAATAAGTCCAAAATAAAAAATGGATGAACTGTAATAACTTTCAACTTCAAAGCACAATATAATGGCTTAAAGCAACATAAACTGCACCTGCACTTCATTTCTGAGGCCAGCCATTTTACGTTCAAGGTCCTGTTGGCTGCTGGTCTCCATGGCTTCTTGCTCTACATGCAAAAACTGGACCTGAGACACAGTGAAGGAGTAGGAGGAGCAGGTGCAAAGATTAAGAGTCTTTGAGATATGGGGTAATATTGTTGCAGAGCAACATAGAATAGGTGTGAGTGAAAGTGGCAGTTAAATGATATCACTTCAGTTTGTTTGCAGTACATGTGGTGCGTTTTAAACTGTGAATAGTTATTTCATTTTAATACATATTTCAGAACAGAACGCAGACTAAATGTATAACGGATATTCTAGACACTTTGAACATATCCTTTGTAAATGTGGTTGTAAATACTTAAAAGTTATGTTGTAAGTTACAGTACTGCAGACACAAAGCACATCCGTGCAAAATTGTTTTCGTGTGCATGCTGTATTATTTTTTCAAAGGTTGTTTGAGCAACAGGGTGTGTCCATTCTATTACATGTGTCATAAGTTGATGAAGTGTTGCCCATACCTGCTCAGCCAGATCAGCACTCTGCAGGATTTCCTTCTCTTTTCCCAAAAACCACAGGACCGTGTTTGCCAAGCCACACGGGTCATCCAGGTACCTCTGTAAGGAGAGCGAGAACTCAGAAGGATATCACAGTCAAAGCCACCATTACGGTCCTCATATTCACAATGGATATTTCCAATTTTAAAATAAAGCACCCAGTAGTGTTTTTGCATTCCACAAATCCCAAATCAAACAAACCTGAAAGTTCTGTTTATAGCGTCTAAAGTTGTGCTGCATTAAGAAGGACTCCTCCTGAACAAAACGGCTGTGTTGGATGTCCAGATTCTCCAGTAGGACCTGGAACAGCGCCATGGCCAAGTCGTGGTCCCGTGCAGCTCGTTGCCTTAAGAAAAACACACAAGATACATACAGCAGAGTTTGACAAACAGTGTGGTTGAATAGGATTTTGAATGGTACAATATGATGTCAGGGACAACAGAGACGAGAGTGCCGCCTTACCACTCCTGCTTCTCTATCCAGGATGACAGGTAGTGCCGCACATCCATAGGCAAAGCATCCCGGTCGTAGAGCTCATGTAACTGCTGTGTGTAAGCAGCAGACAGCTGCCTCAGTCTGTCCCACTGAGCCATCCTAAGGTGGATCAGGGAAAACAACTTAGTGTACACAGAGCACTAGCAGACAGCGCCATTAAAGGTCCATACACGTCTGTAGTCAACAGCTGAGGAAGCAAAGTGCAAACGATAGGAGACGACATGACGACAATTAACGTTACATAAGTCGCTGCAAAACGTGTTATTATATTTTTTTTACAGGCCATCGGAAGTTGAGAATAATGCTTTCATTTGTATTATTTGTATTTGCTCACCTCACTTTAAATGTTGTCAGTCCGAGTCCACTTAAATGTCTCAGATCGTCACTAAAGTCAGATAACTAGTCATTTAAAACAGGCGCATAGCTAGTTGTTTTTTTACTCTCGCGTTACTACTGAGCTGTAGCTGCTGTTCGACGTTGGTAAAAACAAAACAGTTTACAAGCTAGCAGGCGTGTAAATGTTATTTCCTTACTGTTTTTTTTTACTTGGTTCTCCGTTTCATTGGTAGTCTACTCATCCCTCCCAGGTGCTTCTTCTCAAGCTCACCTCGGGCGACATTATGGCTCCTACACAACTGCCGTTAACGCACGTAAGAGCCGAAATGTCCGCGTCCCGTCACACAGTTTTCTGGTGAGCCCAGAGCTAACAGCTCATTGGTCAAGCCGCACACAGAACAGCACGCGCCGTTGGTCTGCTTCCACGTCAATCTGTAGCGAGGGGCGTGGCGAGCAAGATAGAAACTTACGGCCCTCGACTGAACAATTCCCGAGAAATGAGGTTGTGAAAGTGAAAGTGACGAAGCCAGCATGTGACACACTCACGGGCGTAGATCTATGGGCCCTAGGGAGTCTCTGAGGCGCCTAGGGAGTCTCTGAGGGGCCTAGGGAGTCTCTGAGGCGCCTAGGGAGTCTCTGGGGGCCCTAGGGAGTCTCTGAGGGGCCACACTCCAATTACACACTCCAATTTCACATTGCAGTCGTTATGCAATAAATCAATGGTTGATTTATTTGTCCATATAAACAATGGAGTTATCCTAACATAATACAGTTTCATGAAATAGTTTTTTTATTTTCAATTGTATCTTAATTAGCATTACATCAAACATATTTATTTCAACATTGATCTTAAATTTCTTGTAAAGTTGGCTACAGCAATCCAGATTATTCTTGTATACATACAGTGAAAAAACAAATGGGAAATACTTTCTTTTTATAGTCCACAGAAATCCTTCTTATAATCAATATTTAGCTTGAATCTTTTTAATTCAGGTTTTACAGGCTAAATTTACATTTACTTTTAGGGCATTTAGCAGACACCTTTGTCCAAAGCGACTTACAATAAGTACATTTGTCAAAAGAAAGAAACCACAACATATCATTGCCGATAAAGTAAGAGTGAAAAATAGAAACAAGTGTTAGGTCCTAGCTGTAGTAGCTGTTCAGCAAACGTTATGTTTGTAAGCTAATTACTAAAAGTCGGCAATTCAATGGGGATTTTATCAACAGAGAAGTTACATTTAGGTAGGAATCTGATACCACCAACAGACAGAAAAAAAGGTAATGGTGGGCAAAAATTCCAGATTCTCGGTATAACAGAGAAATCAGGAAAGTTTACTAGTATTTAAAAAAACTCAGATCCTCTTCTAGTTGTTGTACATTAGTACATTAGTAAGTACATTATAATGACTAAGAAAAATGAGGATGGTTCATCACCTCACTTTGGATTTTCTTCAACAAGTTAGTAAATGTAATCCTTAGAAGTATGTTTTTGAACAACAGGTTAAATTAAAAACAAGACATATTGCATCAGAATATAAGTGCATTAGATCCTCAAATACTAAAGTATGTGCCATTACAATTCCCCTCACGTAGAGGCGCTATTACACAAGGAAAGAATAGCACACCAGCATAACAAGGTAATTTCTTATCTTTTCATCCTTTGCATGCACTTACTCTGACAAACACATATCAATGGTTTATCACACATGAAGAGGGAGGCCTCAACCTTTAGACTAAACACTTTTTATAATGGACTTTCCAGCTGGCTGAAATATTAACAGCTGCATCAAACTCCGGGAGAAACATATCTTTCTTCTGAAATAACTTGCTGAGGAGTTGTTTACCCTAATCTTTGATTTGGCATGATAATTACTTTAAAAACTTTATTCCAAGAAATTATTTGATGCACTGGTTCCAAATCAAAGAACAAAACAGGTCATGTGTCTTATAGTCTAGTCAGAATAACACACTCATATATCCTGATCCTTATAATAATCTTAGCTTAAATTTAAAATATATATGCTTATGTAAATTCGAATAAAAGAAAAAAGTTAAGAGTACAATAGGCTATTAAGTATTTGTGATACTATTGTGCAAGTACCAATTTATACCTCAGTAAGTGTATTTAATTATGTTCTATCATTGCTATTCAAATAGCAATTTTCAAAGATCTGTACAAATATGTATTATAATTCATTATAAACACTTCACCAATCAAATAAAAAATAATTACCTACCATTGGGTGTGTATTTTGTCCACCCAGCTGGTATAAGAGGCTCTCACCAGTAGATGTCACACTTTCCACACCATTATTATCAATGGAAAAGAAACAAAACAAAACAAAAAGAGAAATGGAGGGGGATTCTGTGCGTCTGGCATTTTCTGACATCGTCATGTGAGTGGCGATCATGAGCTAACCAGTGGGGACACGTTCACATGCACAAACTCTGATAGCTACCGGGCTGGTTATGTCAACAAATCATGGAGAAGTTCGGATAACAACACACACTGAGGGAGAGCACTAATAGATACTGCTGTATTAATGTTCGGAATGTCTATTGCTCCTTTAAGTATATTGAATGTACAAACTATCAAAGTGCAAATCAACCAATTGTAATTTGTTAGAATGAAACTCCTTGACAGGTTTTTAAAAAAACAAGAGCATGGCAGCTCAGAGTCCAAAAGGGCACCTACAAATTCTGATTAGTTTTGTTGTTCAGATGCCATCAAAGATAAACATTGCACTTGTATTTAAAGTAAGGTTATCTTTCTTAGACAAGCAGATATGTTGTCCAACATTATTAAATATATGCTAGGATAGCTCCTTTCATAAAGTTGAATCCCTTTCGAAGGAAGCTGGATGTGTGTATTATGCAGTTGGTTTATCTGATAAAACAGCAACCGGTTTGTTCCCTTTCTCATTCCACTTCTTAAGAACTTAGATTGGAGATTAAGAAGTGAACAAAGATGTATCTGGTAAATATAGACATCAATGTTTACAGGACAGGAGTGGACAAAAAGGAAGGAACGCTGTGCAAACACCCACCCACACACACACACACACACACACACACACACACACAAACTTACCTTTCTGTGAGAAGAAACAGAAAGAGCATGCAAATTGAACAGAGGTGTCAGCCTGATGGTTTAAAATTGGCCTCTAATAGACATTCAAATAGACAATTTTCCCAACAAATATTGTGCAAACAAATAACATTAACAAGGGATGTGTTCAATTAAAGTGTCCTATTAAGTCATGGCAGTGTAATAGTGAGTCATGAACCACGAGCCTGAATTCACTGATTCACATCTTAAGCTTTTCGTAATGTCACATGTCATTTTCTGACAAAAAAAGAAAAGAAAATCCAGCAGGGAAAATATTAGGGGTTATCTCTTCGCCCAGCTGGATCAGGCCAGAGAATTTTGTCGACATCACAGGCGATATCTTCATTCGCAAGACAACGATGGAAGAACCGCTGTGCATGTCTAATCCATCCTTGAATGGCTATGGCGTCAATTTAGTCACAGGCCTCCTCCGTGGCCTCAATGAGGGGCACTTGAGCCTGGGGCTGCAGATCATACACCTTCCCCCGCCACGTTGAGAAGATATAGCACAGAAAATTGAGGATTGTGCTGAAACCAGTTGTGGACCTGTGCAGAGCGGTGGAATGATACATTGTCCCAGATGACAATGTATCATGTGTTGTATTTGGTTCACTGTGAGGATGTTGTGCAGTTGGTCCAGAACTGTCAGAATGTGAGCTGTGTTATAAGGGCCCATATTGGCATGACGGAGGAGGACCCCATTCTGTGTAATGGCAGCGCAGAGGGTGATGTTACCCCCACGCTGTCCTGGGACGTTGATTATAGCCCTGTGGCCAATGATGTTTCTGCCTCTCCTTCTTGATTTTGTGAGGTTAAACCCTGCCTCATAGATGTAGATAAACTCCCTCAGCGTCAGTCTGTGGTTCATCATATGGTCAACTAATGTTGCCCGCATTTCATTTGATAAATTTGGTCCTCTTCTTCTTAGGGCATGTATTCCTGCTTCCGGTCTTCCTCTGCCTCGTCCTCGTCCTCTTCCTCTACCTCCACCTCGGCCTTGACCTCTGGCATGGCCTCTGCCTTCACCTCCTTCTCCTTCTCTTTGAATTCCTCCTCATTCTTACTCCTCCTCGTCTTACTCGTTCCATTGTGTTAGAAGACAGGTGAACTCACCCGTGCCTTTTTGTAGTGCTTGAACCCGATAGGTGTGTCTATAATTAAGCAATCATGTGTTGGTGCACCTGAGTGTTGTGTTTAACCAATTAGATAATGAGTGTGGTCATTTGAAAGTCAGTGCTTTGGAATTTGCAAGGAAGTGACATCTTATTATATGCATCTGTGTCTAATGTAAACAAGTGTGTTTAGTGTTTTGCAATTTCTTGTGAGCAGTCATTTGCAAAAAGTGTGAAGCTGACATTGTGCTTATAGTTGTGCTAATCTGGTCCGGAGTTTGCTCCTTGAGTGTAAGGTTTTTATAATTATGTACGACTTTTGATTTTAGTGTTTATGCAATCCAAAAAAACTGCAATATATAAAATCTAGTTTAAGGTAAAGATGCACACCAAACAAATGTGTTTTCCACTGTTTCTTTAACCATAGGAATGCCTTATTCTAAAATATGAACAATATGAGTTTGTGCAAAAACTACC
Source organism: Chelidonichthys spinosus (assembly GCA_029853015.1). Classification (NCBI taxonomy): domain Eukaryota; kingdom Metazoa; phylum Chordata; class Actinopteri; order Perciformes; family Triglidae; genus Chelidonichthys; species Chelidonichthys spinosus. Next base: position 17,627,269 of record CM056822.1, read on the forward strand.
AGTCACTGTATGCACGTGTATACATTTAATACACAATTTATTGACATTTAAAGAAGAAACAAAGCATATAAAACAACAGCATTTAGTTTCAGTCTATTGTCCCTGCAATTAAACCAGAGGTGGGATGTGATTCTGACCTGATAAAGTGTCTTCACGGAAGGGAAGAGAACAAGAGATCATATGATAATGATGATAATGGACAAAGTCTTGAGGGATTGAAGGTTTAATTTCCTGAGACCAGTTCTTCAAAAGTTGCTGCTTTATATGATACAGTTTTTCACTGTTTGTTCCATTAAACGCAACCAAAAAAGTTTCCAAGCTTACCTTTTGAATGCATATACTGTGTGTGTGTGTGTGTGTGTGTGTGTGTGTGTGTGTGTGTGTGTGTGTGTGTGTGTGTGTGTGTGTAAAATGTCTAATGTAATTAATTTAATTTACTCTGGATATTCATTTTACATTTTTGCATGGTTTACAACATAATTCACATAATTATAATAATAATAGACTAATTGAAACATCACTGACATCTCATTAAAGTGTGTAAAATAAAGTTTGTGTGTGCAGTCACACAAACACGCAGAATGCTTTTTCTTCCCTTTAAAAACACAATCCACTAAATTGTACAAAAATGAGGAATCTTCTTTTCCAGATAGTCTAGATCAGAGGTTTTCAACGTTTTTCAGGCCAAGGATCCCTTGGCTGATAGTGAGACGGTGCAGGGCCCCTATTACATATGATATAAAATAGTGATGCTTCTTTAATTGGGCCAATAATAATGTGTAGCCTATAGGGCCAAGGTACATTGTAATGTGTATACAATGGTAAGCCATTAAAATAATAATTGTTGACAGATTAATATATTTATAGAACATATTATAATTCTATATTGGCATTCTATATCAACATACATATTTGCTTATTAGATGTTGCATAATGTTCATGTGTATTTTTGGACATTTTACATTTTGGAAGAATAAACGTTTGGGATCAGATCATTTTGGGGACCCCCATACTGTAACTCTGCGGACCCCCAGGGGTCCCGGACCCCCGTTGAAGACCTGTGATCTAGGTTATATAAAGACTGGTAAACCAATATGCTACTTAACCACGTCAGTTAACAAACATTGACCTTGGGTCATTGTAACTAATTATAACGGACTTTATCTATCCTGGATGGTGATTACACCCTCCTCCCAGCTGAACTGGTTCACCAGCAAATCATCTTCCTGTTTCATGGAGTTGAGGAGATACCTGACGCCAGCTTTCACACCGGTCTTCACCCCTGCGCCCAGGGCATAGCCCGCCACCCCGGCAGTCCCCCCTGTGGCGACCATGAGGGCGTCCGTGCCGAGGTCAACGGCGCTGAGGATGGCTCTCTCCTTGGCTGTTTCCGAGCAGTTGACTGAGGCATAATACACAGCTGTGCCGAGGTTGTAGAGGGTGCTGACTGCAGGGATCCACTCCACCACGCTGTACACTCGCTCCTCGCTTTTGTTGATGCATCTCCTCTGAGGGCTTCGCTTCATCCGTCGACTAAAAGTGGCTTGGGCCAAAACGTCGTCCTCCGTGCTGCACTGACGGAGCCAACATTCAGACGATGTGGATTCAGAGGGAAGGACCCGACTGCCTTTCTTAAACACTGCCTGGTACTTCCCGGGTTTGAGTGGTCCACCGCTGGTCACACCAGCACACAGGACTCCCAGTCTCTCACAGGTTCTCACAGCCTCCTCTAGATCAGCCGTGGCTCCTTCCACACCTGCTCCTGCCAATGTGGTTCTAGTCATCCTGGTCCAACCCTCACAATGCCCTCTCTGCTTGGGGGAACCTTCCCCCTCCACGGCCAGCTGCTGGATGTTAAACATCACAGCCTCGATATGGTGTCCTGCTGGATCCCTCCTTGACGGCGATGCTGCTGATGCAGGTGCAGGCGTTGATGCAGACTTGATCATCCTCCTCTCTATCAGACCCTCTACCTCCATCAGGAGCTCCTTTGTGTCCGCCACTCCCAGCAGGTCATACAGCTTGAGCACCAGGGTCTGTGCCTCCTGTGGGCAGCCTGCTACCACCAACACAGGCACCAAAGAGAGACCCAGGAGCTCTTGGGGGAATATGGAGGACGATGGGTCGTCTACAGTGCTGGCAGACAGCAGTTCCTCACAGCTGACGTTACCCTGAATGTGGAGATGATCTTGAATCTGCCCCTGAAGCTTCGCCCTGAGGACTGAAATTATATTTTCGGCAGATCGAACTCTCTCCTCTTTTTGTGCAGTATCAGGTTTTTCTGCAGCTGGGTTCACAAGCTGGAGTTGGGATCCCAGGAGAGACCGATGATCGTGTCTGGCTGTCTCTCCCCCTTCATTGAAGTCATCTCCTGCAAGTGGAGTGTTTCTCAGCGCAAGAGGAGGAGGACGGACGCTGCACAGAGCCTGTTCATTCAGCAGGAGCTGGATTACAATCAGCCACTTCAACTTAGAGGACATCATTCCAGTCTTGTCAGAGCTTCCCCCCCAAAGCTATAAGTTTAAACACAGAAGACAAGAATAAGAAAAACTACCCAACAACATGAAACATTAGTCCTCATTGTACATACTGTTAATCCAGCAGTCAAGTATTTTAGTCCCTCATTCTGATGTTCCTAAAGTCACAAATCATTGGTCCATACAGTGTGATACCAGAATTTTAATCTTTAATTAAAAAAATAATTCAAAAAAGCCCTAAGCAGCTCAAATATGGTAGGAGGGAAAAAAAATATCTAGATTTTAAAACATTTTAGCAAGAGCAACGCAACACATCCAAATTTGGATCGTCCACACTAAGCGTGTCAATTAAACGTAAAAACAACTAAAAATAGAAATGTTCCGCTCACAACTTCATTTCACTGCATCTTTTGATCCTGTGGCAGCTGTGTTCAGCACCTACCTCGATAACAATCAGATGTGGAGTCCAGAATGTAACGGTGGGACCAAGATGGCTTCAGCTTGTAGGTTGGTTTTTGTGTTGCTTTTTTTTCTCCCCATTTTCCCCCCTCAAATCACGCATAGCGCTCTTCTTTCTCTGTGCCTCCAATGAGAATCTCCTCCTTTACACAAGACATCCCACAGCCCTCCCTCGGTCTCATCTGTCTTTCAGCTGCCTCGTCTCTTTGGCCTCATTGCTCAACAGGGAGATCAGGGCTGGAATATTGATTCACGTGGGGAAAGTCCATGTGTTCTTAAGGGGTTTTGTTTGTTTGCCCTGCTATCCTCTCATCCCCCCTCCCCTCCCTCTCCCTCTGCTCTCTCTCTCAGTCGGTAGGTTTTTGTTTTTGACCCAAATACTTGAAAGAAATCTCCCCTCACGCCGTGAGCAGATTTATCTGTTACACAGTCAAGACAAGTGAGGAAAACAGGGGGGCTATCTGAGGTAAAGCACTGAACCGATTCACGAAAATATGATTTGATATACATATACAAAACTCCACTTTACCAAGAATAGCATCATTTCACCCTGGAGCAGGCAGTATATGAAAACCTCATATCTAAAAAAACAATGTTTTGTGGCCGTGCATTGTTCAGATAACCCAGTAGGTTTTTAGCTCAAGAAGTAGGACACTTTTAAAGAAACATCACAGCCTCTGTGTGGTGCTCTGCTTGTTTCAAGCTGAAGAAAGGCCGTTTGCAGTAAATCTAGAAACCTAAACACTGCCTTCTAGCCTTTTGGCAAGCAAACTGGCGCAGCCTCTTTCAGGACGTTAAACAAAAGAGAGTAAATATTGGAAATACACTCAGATTGCAATTAGGCGGCCAGAAATGACTGATAATGTTGCTCCCTTACTATTGGATTTGTAAAAAGGCAACTGCTTGTCACAAAATCTGCCATATCAACTTTTTAATGTTGATATGTTACCAGCTTGCATCAAATTATGAAAAATGTGCATTATTTCTCATATCTTGTTGTGATATATGTATTTATTCTTGCTTTTATGAACAATTCTGATTTAAAGATCTGGTGTATCCTCTTTAGGAATTCCAATTGTACATGATATGCTTGATATGTGCTTGTTGGGTCAGTTACCATATTTGTTTGTTCTTTTGGTCCTTAGTTCTGCTATTTTACAATCAAAAACAGAAACAACTGAAATATGAGAAGAGAAAGAAACCTATTGGACTGCAACTTTCCTAAATGTGTTGACTGTCTCCATCTCACCACAATTTCCTATTTTTCTGTGAGTTCCTCTAAAATTAGAAAGGGGAAATATATCTTTCTCTACTGGATTTTTCGAGGGGGAGATGCTGCTCCGCCACTGTCCCCTGCTGGAGACGAGGGTCGAGATCGAACAGGGGAAGGAGGCCGAATCAGCAGCTGACCTCAGTTACTCTGAAGAAACAAAGTTGAAATCAATAACGTCATCAGGCTGAAGCGAACGTGACATAATGCATACAAGTTAAATGTGGAGTTGTTACCGGTTTCACTCAGGGAGTCTGGATTGAAGGAAGCAGACTTCATCATCTTAACACTCTACTTCCCAATCAAAAATCTTCTAATGTGATAAAAGGCTCCACAATACTTGGTGTCACGAACACAACATGGGTTAGTAGGAGTTGTTGTTTTGTGTGACAGAATTATTGTGTAATAAAACTTTATGTGTGTGTGTGTAAGGAAGCAGTCAGGCCGAGGGCTTCCGCTTGTCCTCTCGTTGATTCAGAGAGCGTGGGAGCGTTTTGGCTCTCTGCTCTTACACGCCACTCACTTACGGACAGTGTAGACAGAACAGCAATATCCGCTTGCAGGGCGTACGCTGTTACCAAGTCCAGTCCATTTACACATAATACATTCAATTTCTCACTCACTCACTGTCTCTCCGTTAGAACAATATGAATCGTCTGTATGACATGAATAATAGTTAGTCACTAATGTTTTATGTGAATATTAATTTCATTAAATAATCAGTGAAAAGATGCATGATTTTTTTTTCATAATCATCCTGTTTATGTGTGATTGCATTGAAAAATCTCATGTTGAGTCTTTCAGTAATTTGATAAGACTGTTCGTCTGTGTGTGTGTGTGTGTGTGTAGGTGGGAGTTTGGTGGCGGGTGGAGCACTAATTGGATAACCCATGAGCTCAAGGACTATAATAATTGAGATGGAGAGGCTTCTGACCACAGAGACGTACTTTGAGTCGGCATAGAGCTCCTTTGATATCAAGTGAACTGTTGGACGGATCAAGACTTTTCAATTCTGTTATCAGGTGAGATTCTCGTGTTGTTTCCATTCATTTGCGATAGATTGTAGTGATAAAGGATGCGGATGACATTATGAGAGGTTAGTCATTCATTTGTTCATTCAGAGAAGACACAAGGATACTATAACATGCCTACTGATTAAATGCTTTTATTACTGTTTATCGGGTAACTTGCATGATTTATTAGATTGATTGCGGGTTAGGTTTCTAATCTTCGCAGCAAAAACAGCAATGCACTTATGTTTTATATTATGGGTCCGTTTTCCTAATCGTAATTTCCTAATAGTTTGTTGGAAGTATTCGATAGAATAGAAAAACTGTGTAATTTGATACTAAAACACTGAGAAGTTACTTGAGCAGTTGTCAAACCCACACAACTATTCATCATTTACAGTAGTTCTTTTTACAAACTAAATTGATAACATATATCTGATTTTGTCATAAATTGTTGCACATTGAGCTTACCTGCTTTGAAGAAAGTAATAATTTAATAAAACAAAACTAACTTAATTGGAATTAATTATTAGCAAGCAAAACCATTCTTTTTTTTTTAAATTGTAATTATTGCGTTAGTTCTTTTCAAGAAAACTCAGAAATTATTAAGAAATTGGTAAGAGGTTTTAATAAGGGTATAAAACACAAGCGAATGAATAATGCATCATGATGAATGAATGAGTTTATGTTAGTAAACACTAAATGGATCATCAGTTAATGATTGCTGATGAATATGCCACCAAATGAGCTAAAAGTCAGTTCCAAAAAAAAAATATCAGTACGGGTTCTCAGATAAATATGAAGATATTTATATCAAGCTGGTATTCAGAAGCATGCATGTTGCTGCAAGCATTAGTTGTGCATTCCTTAAACATAATGCAACCTTGTTAAAAAGGTGTTGCCGTACGGACCCATAACAGTGTTCAAAGTCGAAAAGATGAATTGATGCCTGCAGTCAAATTGAGCTTCACATTATTTTGCAGGTGAAGGACTGTGGGGCTTCAGGCCAAGACATTTTTAAAATTAGTTTGTTGGGAAATACCTCAAAGCTTGAGGTGCCCGATTGTGAATGTATTCTACAGATACATTTGATATCTTACTGTACGCCAACGGCACTCACTGTCACACTAATGTACTGCGTTTCAGCGATATAGCAACTGTCAAAATGACTGTCTGAAAAGGATTTTCACTAAAACATTAAATGGATACATGTATGAGTCTATGGTAAAACAAATAATAAGAGCTGTATGGAAACTAACTCTCGGCCTGGTTATGAGCAGGCTTGGTCTGCCTTAAGTTTCACAGTGATGGAGAGAACTCCAAACTTCTGCCGCACTCTTGCTTCGCTGGTCGCTTTAGTCTTCCTGCTCTTATATCCTGTGAGGTCTGGATGTAAGGAGGACACCTACAGATCACCGACAGAGGTAAGACTACATCATTTAGGCTCATGCGTCCAGGATGCGCAATAAAAGAATCACATCCTTTGTCCACTGCAGCATTCGGCTGCTTAACAAGCTTCACATGGTCTGAACTTTGCACTCTTTGAACTTGAACCTTTATGGATTCATCAAGTTGTCGTGTTTTTTATGGTTGCTTTATGTTATATGTGCTATCATGCATGGATGTTAACGTAAACTCCCTTCTAAGGTTTCATTAATTTAGGATATTGACAAAGTCAAATGAGTTATGGTCTGATCCTTCAGTTCACTGTAGCACAGCTGCAATGCACATTCAGGCCAAGGTGTGTTTGTGTTTTAGGCTAAAGCAGAGTGCTGCGTTCAAGAGAATGCAGAGTTGAAGAGATTTAAAGACGTCGACTATGACAGCTTCGTGGGTCTAATGGGAAGGAGAAGTGCTGCTCAACCAAACGGTGAGTTATTTTTTGCAGTAAACAGTCACCATCGTCCTCGAAGACTCTTTCTCTCCAGGACTCTCTCTCACCAACACTGGAAGTCTGTCGTCTAACGCCTCCGTCTTTTTGGATTTAACTGAGTCCCTGACGGTCCAGGTTTTAAGGGCTTAGAGGGGACATTGGGATTGGGTCACTGAGATCATAACTACCGTTGTAGGACAGCTTCACAGGATCACAGTTGTTGAACCACATAACCAAAAGATATCTTCTCTACTCTGACTGTGATGTTATCAGCCGTTCCAACGATAAACAGACCGGGGGATGGTTACAAAAAAACAGAAGCTATCCATCCATAATCTGTAACCGATTATCCTGTTCAGGGTCGCGGGGAGGCTGGTGCTGATCCCAGCTGACTTTGGACAAAGGCAGGGTATACCTTGGACAGATCCCCAGTCTATCACCCACACGGACTCAGGGAGAACATGCAAACTCCACACAATCACACGCAGCTCGCCAACATTGGACCGACCAGTAACCCCAAGACAGAGCAATCTGCCGACACGGGGCCGATGATGAGCTGTTACACCACTGATCTATTGCTTGCTTGGTACTCCATTTCCTGGTCGAAAAGCCACTTTCACAGTATCACAGGTTTCTGTCAGGGCGACAAACTGTGACACATTTTCTAAATTACGTTTAACTGTGGTATATATATAATATGTGTGGCATTTCTGCGCTGCAACTCACTCATCAGCTGTCATATAAGAACAATTGATATTATTTTATACATTTCCTGTTTGACTTTTCCATTTAACATGCTGCTCGTTTCATTAAACATTAAAGGAATGGAATTCAGGGCGTCAACTGCAACAGTAGTGATGAACATACTTTGCTGTATAATCAAAAACATTATTTATTTAATATTACTTAATATTTATTTAAACCATTGTCTTTTATTTGCATAAACAGGAATGGTTTGTCCATGTGGCAAGACGTATTTAAAAACAAGGCGAGGCCGATTCCTAATTCATGCCAGACAGAGGTAAGAACCTTTGGTGCATCCTCCCTGATCAGGAAATACAAATCTTTGCTGCTAAGTCATTTGCGAACCTTGTCCCCTCTACTTAGGTTTCAACGATTTCTGTAATGGGATCCCAGGCCTCTTCCACCTCAACAAGGGCTGTTAAACCTCACCGTGATAAATCCTCACAGCCATTGTAACCAGAGACGACAATATATCAACATTATTTATCCAGGAAGAGGTGAAAAGGCCATATATTAACCCTGCATGAATGTCTTTCTACCGTCACTTGAAAATGTTCTGACATGTTATATCATGTAAAGAAATGTAAAACAAAAAATTACAATAAAATATGCATTTATTTATAGTGATTAAAGTACCATTCACTGGAAACAATCATGCACACGGATCACGTGTTCTCACACAAAACTCATTTACCCCCATAAATGTATCGACTTAATTTAGAGGTCAATACTAACATAAATACATTTAAAATATAAATACAGTAATGTACACCTTTCCCTTTGCTAAAATTAGAAGGTTGGAGTAGATTGTCGAGGGCTGGACGTGTTGTATCACTGATAAACATCAATGCGGTGTGACTGAGAGTAAGAATCTGCAACCAAGTCCTTTGCTATGGAAATGTTATACAAAATATGTATTTTTTTTTTTTATAGGTATCCATTACGTAAAACATGCTCATTTGGTTTTAACTGGACCTTCTATTTTAATAGGAAAAAAACAAGCCAAAACTGAACATGTACGGAAGGAAACTGAGTGTAAACAGGTACAAAGGCATTTGTTACCCCACCCATTTTTAACCTTGACGGACAATAAGAGGTCTAAGTGGTTAAACATAATCACAGCAATTACAAACACTCAAAAGATGCATTCAACCTCCACATCGGCAAACCTCTAACGCTTGAATCATCACTGAATCCTGCCATACGCCTGACGTTATATTCTTTATTTGGTTATTACTGTATAACCGTCAGAATTAACTCTTTGTTTGGTTACAAAGTAGTAGAAATTTAATTGTATAAGAGACAAATTCTTGCTCATTGAAAAAACGCTGATATGAACAAGTCATCCGCTGGCTTGCAAAGAAGGCCTTACTCATTACATTGGAAGGAATTAATACTCCATCTGACAGCAATCCTCTAACCATGGTAATGTCACAGTGCAGTCAGGTGTGCAGCTGATGGCTTATACAATCTCAAATTTACAAGGCACGAGGGGATGAGCCCACGATGGAGCGATGAGAGGACCCGTGAAGTGGGAGTATCCAGTGCCAGTTTCAGGAAGCACAAAGAGATGGAATGACATCCGACTGATTGCTTTCTTGACAGCCTCAAAGTGTGTCCAACCATGAACAAGATGTGTAATTAGAAGAAGCATGTCGATTCATATGACTATCACCAAGATCACAAGGGCACAAATATTCAGTCAGTCATTGTCCCTCATGGAATTCTTTGGCTGGTTTTTAAAAATTTACCCATTTGGATTTTTGATCTAAAGCGTCATGCTCAGATCATAGTATGTTTATTAGCCATAGAAAAATATGATAAATGAATTACAAACAATGCTTTCCTGTTGAAATTAACTTTATATCTGTATTTTGTAGGGTGGGTTAAGAAATAGTTTTGGGATATGTATGACATATTTGCCTTTTTCTATTCCGCTAGCATTTGATTAAGGCTGCAAGATAACAGCATTGATCACAACGACATTTATGTAGCTGAAACTATTAGTCATTTTAACAATTTTTCAATCAAAAGATTCAGTCAACCATTCAAACATCACATAGGTCCAGTTTCTCTTGAAAGGGAATTTGCTGGTTCTCTTTGTCTGGTAAACAATTTTGTTTTTACTGTTGGCTGGAAAATCACAACAGGCATATTACACAACTGTCCGGCATTTTATGAACCAACAATTTATTATTAAATCTAAAATAATCTGAAGATAAATAAGTAATGAAAATAATGCTAAGTTGGTTGCAGCCCTAGTCGTGCAAATAAAACGTCAATAAAATCTTTTAAAATTACAATTTGAGACAAATATGAATGGATTCTTCTTGGAGCTACTGCAGCATAAAACCAAAAGGACTTATTCCTACACATGCCCATAACATTACACCTGCCTGTATCGTGAAAAAGCTTTCTGAAAACAGCTAAAACATTTGGGAGGCAGCAAACTGACATGGAAACTTGTTGACCATAGTATGCTCAAAACTATATCACTCTCCACAAAATGGTGTTTGATTGGTGTACAACATGAGGCACTTAGATTTCAAATTTGTATCTGACTATTGTGGGGTAAGCTCAAGAGATATAGTTGGGACTCATTGGCTTCCAAGGCTTATAGTAATCGGAGGAAGTATATATATATATAAACTTAACCTCGATGTAGAGAATGGTAGATCAAGTTGTTTTGGTGGGTCTGGAAAATACTTGGTTCCCATACAAAGTTCTCCATGATTAAAAAGGTGCTTTACAAATGAATGCAGCTAACTGAAAGCCAAACCCAACCTTTTTAAAGAAGTTTGGTTATAAAAAACACCTAACAACCCAAAATTCAAAACTCCCCTTTTAAGACCAATCTTGCAGTCAGTTAACATTATTAGCAGTCCTTCAGCAACACACTCGTGAGTGGAGACATTTAAAACCAGGTGGACTGTTTTTATACAGAGATTGACCAGAATGAATATGCAAACACATTCACCCTATCTAACGTGGTCAGTTCTCTACAGGGTCCTTACCACCAGCAGCAGGAGGGGGATCTATATCCTGTTTCGTGTCAGTCCTGGACGGATCACCCCCCTCTCTTTGCCCTTTCTGCTGAGAAGCCATCTTTTCTTCCCCTTCTGCAGCATCCTTGGAACTTGACTGCTCAAGAATGTAGCCTAGTGGTGTGGGGGGCTGGTATCGGTATCTGTAGCCAAAGGCACGCAGGTGATATGTGTAGTACTCCAATAGATACATGTGTGCAGCATCTACATAGTGGAATGACACGGACACATCAGAGCAGCAGTTTGGACCCTGAAGGAAAAACAGACATGTGGTTAGGGCAAAGGGAATGACACCTCATAATGGTTGAACTTTTATTCTTACTTTGGCTCTATCGGGGGCCACAAAAATGCTCATGTGGGGAGAAAAGTAGGGATCCTATCTCAAAGATCGGTATCAGGACCAATCAAGGCATTTTTAAAACTGATCCGTGTCGGGTATTAAGCTATATTGAGTTTGATTTGCGCCTTCGCTTATGTCAGCTATCACACCAGTGTTTTTACTCGAAAGCTTTCATACGCGGCCACAAAGCAGGCCTCGTAGGCTTATATTTTTTATTTGGCCAGGATAAACACTTTCAAACTGGTCTGATACTAAGCCAAAGACCGGAACGAACCGCTTGTACCGACCTTTCCCACTAGGCGTCGCAATTTCCATAGCAGCCCCTCCCGAGTGATGCATTTGTTTTTTTGTGCGGTAATCACGGAAAGGAGAGTCAAAAATATGCTGCTATCATACGTTTATAAATAACTTTTCTTTGCGGGTTACGCCACATGTCTCCTTTTACAAAAGGCGAAACGAGAGAGACGGGTATGGCGCCGCAGGCCCTGTGACGTATTCAGTGAGCGTAGGGATCCGCAGCGGCTGCACTTTACGCACCGGCCGACTCAGACACTTGCCAACCCAGAATCCCACTGTGTCCTACAGTCATCAACAGTATTTTCAGTCATAAATCATCTTGATAGCGGGGAAGATCCGAGTAGAACACTGAGCGATAATGAGAGGGACGGCCTCACACTACTCAAACAATCCGGACTTCAGGCTCCATCGTGCACCCTTGTGTGCACCCTTAAACCCGCTGTCAAATATTCAGGCGCTTGGATTTTTTAAGTGCCTCTAAAAAATGGGTTTTCAATTTCTAGCTGAACCTAGCCTGCAGACAGCTCATCCAATGGCCAAGATAGGAAAAGTTTAAGGAACATTTTAATTTATTATTATGTATTGTTTTTTAAAAAGCAAGCAAATGTTGATATTGTGCCGCCTGTTTAATAAAAGTCCCTGTGTTACATTTGCCACATGTTAATTTGACTTGGAACCGACTTTTTGTCATTTCTTTATGGGTAAAAATATCGAGATATATATAGTACGCCATTCAGCTAAAAAATATCAAGATATGATTTTTGGTCCATATCGCCCAGCGCCGAGAGGAGAGACGCTTGATGAAGCAGTGGAGACTTTTTTTCTTTTTTTTTTTTAAAGGGGAGAAAAATTCCCTTGAGGCAGCCGTAAAAAAGTTTAGAGAGAAGGTTTTGTCATTCTATAATTGATTTTTTTTTTTTTTTTCAAAAAATACAAATACTCAATTATTAGGCATAGCTATTCAACTATTAAACATATATATTGTAAGGATTTAAATAACTTCAGTGTGGCTTATTTGAAGTGTGCCACTGTATTATCTAGGAAAATAGAAGTATACGATTGGGACTTGGTATTGCCCTATAATCAATCAAGTGACGTGGATCAGTGGCAAAATAAAAAAAGGGTTAACATCCCTGTTAACAAACAGCATAGCATAGTTGACGGTCTTCAGTCAACACAAAATTATTTTGTCTTTCAAAACATTAGCAGTGCTGAAGTTGCATAATACCAGTGTAATACCATGTCAACAGCAACCCTAAGTCCACAATGTTTGCTGCACTTGCCTCTGAGATGGGGTAGTAGCAGTAGCTCCAATACCAGAAGCTCTTGGGAAACTTGGAAGTGAGGTGCTGCTCTGGGACAAATGGGTGGAATGTCTCCCTGTGCACAGTGTCTCTGGAGTCCCCTGCCAGCACCCCCACTTTCTCCATGCACTGCCCCATAGCCAGGTCCTCTACAGAGGTAGTGTGAGTGCACAGTTTGTTTTTAAATCCTTCTACAAATCGCCGCAACGCCTCTTTGCTCAACACATAGCCTGCACCTCCACTCATGTAGCCCTGCTTGGTGTAGGGCTTGAATCTTCGGCCAAAGTAAATTGCCTCGTCTGGCGTGTGGTTCGAAAGAATCCACCGCAGGTTGTCTACGATTACGTAGGTGTCGTCATCGGCCTTGAGGAACCAGTCCGCCTCATTGCTGTGATGCTCGTAAGCATAATGGAAGGCCCGGATCGTTTTCCAGTACAGCTGGTCCCGACCCTCCTTTGTACCCAAGCCCACCGTGGGGAAGTCAGGGTCGTCCACAGAGCTCATGAAGACCACAACATTGCAGTGGCGACTCCACGTAGACTTCACATGCCGAGCCTTCTTCTCTAGGTTGTTGGGTCCAGTCATCACCCAGCAAAGAATCCGCACCTTTTTATATAGTTCATCAGCCATGACACTATCCTCACCTAGTAAGGAGAAATAAAACATTAATATCACATTTTACACTGTAATCTCTCCATAGTAAACGGTGACAATATGCAATAATTGAATCTATAATGTAATGTGTTCTTGAGGGGGAAATACAAAATTCAAAAGAGGTCATAAGCCACTAATAAATATGAGGAAGTACATTTACAAAAATACACCCACATGAATTGACACACTTGCCTTCCCTGAAGGCAATTTTTCTCTCTTAATGATCCATTTTACATTATTGGTAAGTATTTAGTGTACACTTGTGTTTTAAAACTTGACACAACAGCCCCCTACATAGTTGAATAATGAATTTGTAGAGGACATATTAAGATGAATCAACACGTATGAGATTATGAAAACCACAGTCGGAGGTACTGCTACAGACTGTATCCTGAAACCCTCCAGTCCACCAATCACATTGTGTTGAATAATGCATGGCTAAGGGTGGAAACACATCTTACTTAGCCAAACACCTTAAAAAGGACAAGCACCCAGACCTGCACACTGAGCTCAGGGAACGACAAAAAGCCACATTCAGTGCTAAAAACAAGCGCCATCCCCCTTCACTCTTAACAAAAGTAGCTCTGAAAGAAAAAAAAAATAGAGCTGGTTTATTTATATTATATTATAATATTTATATTGTATTATTATATTTATATTTTCACTGATTTTTAAACTTTTTGCCATACATGCAGACATGCTGATTTACAATAATTCTGAAGTGGTCCCTTAACTTTTCCAGAGCCGTAAAATGCATACATGCATTGAGGGTTGGTGTCACAGAAACGGCCACGTCCCCTTTCAGTGTCCAGTAGGAGTGATATTGTCATTCTTGCAGGACTTCATTGACAAACAGCAGAAAAGCTTTCTCCACGGTTAAAGTGTACTTGGCAGCTAACACCGCCTGTCACGTGGGTTTTGGGAAGCAGTGAGCCAGCACCCGCTGGTTTGCCGTTTCATGAAGGGAGCACGCAGGCTTCTCCCCGTGTCCAGACCACTGGTACCACCATGGCTGTGGTTCTAGAGGAGCTTAAAGGTCCTCCTTTTGAGGCACTGGAGGGAGCAGACTTGAAACACGTCTCTCAAGACGGTGTTGTTGCTGGCCCTGGCTTCAGCTAAATGGGTTAGTGACATCCATGCACTTTTGGTGCATCCGTCATGCGCTCAGCTTAGGGATGAAAATGATTGAGTAATTCATTAATCGATAGTTGTTTCATCTTATCGATCAATGATCGATTAATTGATAAGCGGCAATTCTTCTGAGAAGCTGAATTTCCCTCTGAATAGGTTCTATCTACTGTATACATAACATAAAATGCTATCTTCCTTATGATATAAAGAAAAATGCTAATCATATTTTGAGGACCAGACATATCGTTTCCTAACCAATTTCTTACAAACTGCTGGTTCTGATCCAAATGTTGACATATTAAATGGGATTGAGGAGTTTAAGCATTCAAGAAAAGATGAAAACAAAAATGACTAAAACACAGTGCTGAGCCTTTATACTATTAGTTTATTATGACCTTTATTATTATTATTATTATTATTATTAATATAAGTGGGTGACTATTCCTCAGCCCTCCTTGGTGTTTTGGGTTTGACTAAAACCCCGTTCACATACGTCGCCACTCGCCCATCTGTGAGCGACAGCTATCAATGAATGTGAATGTGTTCTAGCGGGATGTGTCCAGGACAGGCGATGCGATGTGGGCGGGGACGGAGAGAAAATAACTTTAACTTTCAGCGATGCGAGAGAAGCGAGTACCAATCAGAATGTAGAATAGAGGTGATTGACAGTTAACGTCAAAAGAGAGTTGCCGCTTGAAGTCGTCGCTGGTGGCAGTGACATTTTTTTGCCAGCGAGAAAGCGAGTGATGGGCGAGTAGCGACGTATGTTAATGGGGCTATACGTGCCGTCAAACCCGCCACCTGAGGGGGTGGTCGGCACGGGGGACGCTTGCCATGGCGACGGGGGGGAAACAGAACGTTGATGAGCCAAACCAGCCGCGAGGATTTCCCCTTATAATAAGCGCTGCGGAAGTGAAATCAAAATAATTTTGGGCGAACATTGAGACTATGGTGGCCTAAATTAGACTATGGCGGTGCGCCATAGTCTCGTCAATATGCGTTCTTCTCTGTACTTCTGTTCTTGTGGACTTGAGAAACGTCATCAGGGTCGGCCCGAGTACTGTTCCAATTCAAAGTTCGCATCTGGCCAAGTACGGTCAAATACACCGGATGTGTTCTTGCCCCGCCCATTTCACCGAGGATGCATCGGAGGAGACTTGTGTGGACTTTGGGCAGTTATGTATCCCAGAATGCATTTCAGTAAAGCAATGGTGGAGGAGAAGACGCACAATTGTAAGTTAACGTTAGAAGTTTTGAAATTCTACTGTTTTGGGGTGAATAAATGTTTTTATGTATTTTTGCGTTTTCGCCGCTAACGGCTATCACGGCTAGCTACCTCGCTAGCCGCTAGCAAGTTGGCCCGGGCACTTAGCATCAGTGCTACCCCGCTGATGACTGCCTTGTCCCGGCGTGACCCTCTGAAATCTGACGCTGGTCTTGTATGATTGTAGTGTGGTAAAGCAATGCTGTTAAATATACAATAAAACCCACAACATTTTCCCGCCACTCGCCCTTTATATAGGCAATTTTCTGAAAATTTATATTCATATTTGTATAAAAAGAAAACATCATATTATATCCTCATATAATATATAATAAAATATACAAATGAAACGGAGTTGTTTTTTATAGTGTTTATTTTATTTTAACCAGTGAAAATAACTGGAAGTTGAACGCCGTCAACCGCCAAAAACGATGACGTCATCAAGTACGTTCCTGTTCCAAATGCAGAAAAAACACCGTCCTCCCGTACCCCGGGAGTTCGTTCTTCCAACTGAACTCCGCAAGTCTAGACTCCCGGAGTTCACGAGTTCGAACTTGGCGTACTGGGTATTGAGAAACGGCCAATGTGTGGGAAACGCTGCTCGTCTTGTTGCTGTCGTCAGAGCCCTGCTTCGCTTGTGTTCGCGCATGTGCGTCAAGTACGTCTGGCGTCAAGCGCGCCCTCACGTGGACTGGCGGGGAATTGCGGGTTCAAAACGCAATAATCGATAATCGATTAATTGTTTGCATCCCTAGCTCAGCTCTTCCCGGGGATGCAAGGATGATTTTAGAATAGAATGCTTTTATTTGTCATCGCCAGAGGCCCAACCCAGCCATCGTATCGAAGGTGGTGGGCTCATGTTCTCCCATTGACCTCGTGGTCTTTGCTGCCTCACCAGGAGATCAGCGGTCGCGTGCGTTGTGTCCGGTCCGTGCGGTGCGCACTTATATGGAAGTTATATGTAAGATGCAGATTTGGCGTCGAGGGCGTGTCTATCTGATGGTCTGTTAACTGCACAGGTCCCTCACTCAACTTACTACAGAGAAATGTCCCACAAAGCAATGTTGCAGAACCAAACTAAAGCCCAAGTTATGCTTCCGCGTCGACACAGGGGGCTTGCGGACCCCTTGCGTCTGACGCAAGGGCCTGACGTGCACCTCCCAAAAATCCTAGACGTGCGTCGAGGCGACGCAACGCAACGCCAACGCAGCGGCATCGGCTGTGATTGGTCCGCTAACTACATCCGCTGGAGACAGCTATCCGGTTTCCACTCATAAACACCGCCATTTAAACTTTTAAAAGGCTACTTTTATTGTTTTCACCTCGTTTTATTGTTTGCACCTTGTTCTATTGTTTGCACCTTGTTTTATTGCTTGCACCTCGTTTTATTGTTTGCACCTTGTCGCTTTTGCACAAAGAGATAAAACACCAAGCTCTGAAAAATTGTGGATGTTTAAAGCCGGAAAGTAAACAAATACGCTATAACGAGGCTAACGACGATATATGTCAAGAGTCTCGGTCGGTCGGTCATTCTTTACAAAAAACATAGCGCCCTTTACCGGTGTGGCATTGAATTGCATTTCGACACGTAAACCCAACGCAGCACCATGACGGTCTCCAAGCAACTGCGTCGCCGTTGCGTGGCCGTTGCGTGATCACTACGCGGAAGCATAATCAGGGCTTAAGGTAACGTAGTAACTGTAACTGTCTTTGGCAACGGGGAAACAAATACCGCAGCTGTACGTGGAGAAGCGTCCTTCCCTTCCGCCCGTCTTACCGACTCCTCCTCACATTTCTGCCCGATAAACAGCGTCTGTCACCGGCAAAAAAAACTTTAACCCACCGAGTGTTTATGATGAAAAAAAATCTCCGCAACGGTCAGCCCTCCGGACCGAGACTTCAGTGAACTTTACCCCGGAAGACAGCCTCCGTCGGGTTTTGAGTGACAGGGAGACTCCAGGGAAACCCCTTGAAAACGCACACACGTCATCATCATGACGTGTACCCGGACGTCTCTTTGCGCTGCTTTCTGTGTGAATTACACAGCGGTTCGTCTTTACTCCAGCGGTGCTTCGCTCCGTGTGAACGAACAACGGCGGAGCCCAAGTTATGCTTCCGCGTCGACACAACGCAAGGGGGCTTGCGGACCCCTTACGTCCTTGCGGACCCCCTTGCGTCCGACGCAAGGGCCTGACGTGCACCTCCCAAAAATCCTAGACGCGCGTCGAGGCGACGCAGCACCAACGCAACACCAAGAGTCTCGGTTGGTCGGTCATTCTTTACAAAAAACATAGCGCCTGTATAAAAGGCTTTTATTTTGAAGGTGGAGGATAGCCTTTTTCAGGCTGCTACGGGTAGTGGTGACGGTACGGCGCGAAGACATCAGAGAGACGATAGCCTTCGGTCATATTAACAGAACTTTTCGCTCCTTTTTTCAGTTAGTGATGTACCTGAGATACTCGAGGATTACCTGTGTTTTTGACGTGTGTTTTTGGAGAACTGCAAACAACTGCCCGTGTGTGTACACATAAGAATAAAACCCTGCCTTTGAAGAGACGCCGGTCTTCCCCCTTTATTGTGTCCTGACCGACACACCATCTTGGATGCCGTATCAACCTTAACGAATCAGCTGTAGTCCGCTATCTCCCTTACATTGGTCCTTCGAGCCGGATACAGCATTCAAGATGCAGCCAGAGGAAGAGTTCTTCACTGATGTGAGACCCAAGCGTCAGACACGTCGACCTGCCAAGCTCCAAGATTATGATGTGGACTATACGAGTGATCATCCTCGAGGCTCATCATCGTGGCGACCGCCACTCTCCCCCCCTCCCCCAGAGCAGGCTGCTTTCCTCCCCCAGTTTGGTCCAGTTAATCTGAGTCACCTTCCCTCACCTCAGCCTCCCCTTGGCTTCCCTAGGGATGCTAGACACCTCAGCTAGCCCCAGGTCGCCTCCAGAGGAGAAACTATCCAGAGATCCTACCTGGAGCTCCCACCTCATCCCAGTGGAGCTCTTACAGAGACTCTTCTCTCTATCCTGACATCCAAGCCATTCAGGAAGAGAATACAAAGCTGCTACAATCCCAACAGGTATTTCAGTCTACCTTAAAGGAACTCCACGAAGCACGGAAAGAAATGAAGGAGCTAATTGATGTAGCCCGCTCATTGAGGGAGGATATGGAACAGCCGACTAGCTCAGCTTCAAGTCACAGCAGCTACAGACCCCTCAAAGTCAGTGCAGCTACATCCCAGCCCAATCACATGTCACTACAGTCACAGGAAGAAGCTGAGGAGGACTGGCCTGCTCCTCCACCCTGGCCTGAACCTGAGCATGACCTACTGAAGGGTATGGGTGCCCTCAACCTGGGGCAACGGGACAACCACCAGAACCACCCTCCTCGCAGTTCCCCAAATCACCATCTCACCCATCCTACCCCCTATGCCCAGGCCCTGCCTCATACCCTGGTTCAGCCCTCTCAGTCACTCTTTCACCCCGCTCCTGCCTACACGGACTCAAGACCCCCAGTACCTCTCCCAACAGCCACCAGGGTGACGCCCAGCTCTCTCCCCACTCACCACCCCGTACAGGCTTCTGTGTCGGAATTAGTGTATCGAGGTCCCAAACCTACAATTCCTAAGCTCATTCAGACAGACCCCAGTGAGTTCGCTAGACTCCGCCTCGCCTTGGAGAATCTACTCCCCCCAGACTCTACCGAACTATTCAGGTACCAGATCCTTGTGGATCACTTGTTGGAGGAAGCTAAGCTAATAGCTGACGCCTATCTGAATTCCCCCACCCCCTACACTGACACCATGAGAGCTCTGTACAGCAGATTTGGCCAGCCTCATCAGCTAGCTTTAAAGAAGATAGCTAGCGTCCTAGAAGCCCCTGAAATCAGACGTGGTGACTCTGCAGCCTTTCAGAGGTTCTCTCTTCAGATTCAATCCTTAGTGGGTTTACTCAAGACCTTAGGCCCAGAGGGAGAGATCGAACTTAGTTGCGGCTCCCATGTAGCTCGTCTCCTGACCAAGCTTCCTGCGGAACAGAGAGCTGACTTCCGACGCCATCAGTACAAGCAGCCTGGGACCTCACACACCCTGCATGATCTGTCGGAGTGGCTCATCTACGAGTCCTGGTGCATGAGCTTCGACAGCCAAGTCAGCACAAGAACCAACAAGGAAAGACAGCCTCCTAGGCCTGATACTCGTCCTGGGCAACGCATGGTGACAGTCCTACACGGTCTCGGAGAGCCGGCTGAGGACGTCTCTGCTTCCCATCCGGTAAGGAAGATACCTCCCAAGAAGGCCTACTGTGCATACTGTCAGAGTGAAGAACATTACCTCAGTCAGTGCAGTGAGGTCGCCAAACTCTCTAAAGAGCAACTCAAGGAATGGATTCAAGTGAACAAGCGGTGCTGGCGCTGCACACGAAACCACCAAGCAGCTCAGTGTACGCTGAAGAAACCCTGCAGCATCTGCCAAGGGAAACACCTCCTAGCCCTCCATGAGATAAACCTGAGGCCAGAGAGAAGCAATAAGGAGGCTACAAGGAAGGAGGAGAGCTGCCTGACTAGCTCCGCCTCTGACTCCCTCTACCTCAACCGACCTAGAGTCAGTAATCGGGTCATGTTAAAGGTCATCCCAGTGCTTCTACATCATGAAGGGCGTAGTCTCAGCACCTTCGCTCTACTGGATGATGGTTCAGAGCGGTCCATGTTGTTACCATCTGCAGCCAAATCACTGGGAATCAAGGGGCCCCCAGAAGATCTTCCTCTGCGGACAGTCCGGCAGGACATCCAGGTGCTCCATGGACATAAGATATCCTTCCATGTGTCCCCAACTGCAAACCCTAGGGTCAGTTATAAGATCGACGGTGCCTTTACATCTGGTCGCCTCAGCTTGGCCCAGCATACTTACCCCATAGAGCAACTTCAGAAGAAGTATAAACACCTCCGTGGCCTCCCTATACCGGCCCTGAACGATGCCAAGCCATTGCTCCTTCTCGGCTCTGATCAGTCACATCTCATAACACCTGTTGAACCAGTCAGACTTGGACCGCCTGGTGGCCCTGCAGCAGTCCACACCCGGTTGGGATGGACCCTCCAAGGTCCCGTCTGTTCCATGGGGCGGCCAACTGACTCTGTGCAGTGTCTCTTTACCTCCCTTCCACCCCAGGTGGACGAACTGTATCGTCATGTCGAGAGGCTCTGGCAGATGGACACTATCCCTCACCGACCAGAAAGAGAAGTGACTCGGTCAAAACAGGACCAACAAGCAGTTGCATTGTTGGACGCCAAGACAGTTCGCACCAAGGTCGACGGAGTGAGAAGGTACGCTACACCACTGTTACGTCATGCAGCCATGCCTCCTCTGCAGGCACCTAAGGAGTCAGTCATGGCTCTCCTGCGGAGTACCGAGCGGCGACTCCTTAGAGACCCTGAACGGGCAGAGATCTACAGAGCTGAAATGCAGAAGCTCATTGGAGCAGGAGCCGTGCAAGAGGTCACCAAGGAGGAACCACCTGAAGAGTGTTGGTACATTCCTCATCACCTCGTCGCTCACAACGGGAAGAATCGGCTCGTCTTCAACTGCTCTCACCAACACCTTGGACAAACTCTAAACCAGTACCTACTGCCTGGCCCCACCCTTGGAGCTTCTTTGGTGGGCGTCTTACTGAGGTTCCGGGAGCATCCCATCGCAGTAAGTGGAGACATCAAGGGGATGTTCCATCAGGTCCGCATCCTTCCTGAAGATCGCCCTCTACTGAGGTTCCTGTGGCTTGACCTGAAAGTGGATGCGCCCCCAAGAGTCTTCGAGTGGCAGGTCCTGCCTTTTGGTACAACCTGTAGCCCCTGTTGTGCTACATACGCACTGCAGCGCCACGTAACTGATCATTGTCAGCCTGAAGACATCCTGAGATTCTCCGTCGACCACTGCTTCTATGTAGATAACTGCCTACAGAGTGTGCGTACCCCAGAGGAAGCCAAGCAGTTGGTGGATCGTCTTAGAGATCTTCTGTCTTCAGCAGGCTTCGAGCTGCGACAGTGGGCCTGCAATGAGCCGAGCGTCCTGGATCATCTGCCACAAGAGGCCCGATCGCAGAGCCCAGACCTGTGGTTGGCACAAGACAAGACCAACCCTCAAGAATCTACCCTGGGTCTTAGTTGGAACTGGGAGAGAGACTCCCTGAGCTACAAGCACAGGCCAGTGTCCTACGATGCTCCGACCCTGAGGAACATCTATAAGGTCCTAGCTTCGCAATATGACCCCTTAGGTTACCTGTTGCCTTTCTCCACCAGGGCGAAGCTCATTATTCGGCAACTGTGGGATAAACAGCGAGGTTGGGATGACCCGAACTTACCCGCGGCTCTGCTTCTAGCCTGGTCCAACTGGGAGGATGAGCTGAAGTTCTTGCCTCTCCTTACCTTTCCTCGAGCATACATGCCCACAGACCTTGACCTCGAGACTGTCACTCACGAAGTGCACATCTTCGCCGATGCTTCAGAACAGGCTTACGGGGCTGTGGCCTACCTGAGGACAAAGACAAGGGATGGTCAAATTCATCTGTCCTTTATCCTCGGCCGTTCTAGAGTAGCCCCCAAACGTGTACACTCCATCCCACGCCTGGAACTGTGTGGCGCTCTTGTAGCAGCACAACTAGCCAATCTCCTCACCAAGGAACTCACCTTGGAAGTGGCTCAGACCACTCTGTGGTCTGATTCTACCACGGTGCTTACCTGGCTCCATTCTCAGTCCTGCCGCTTCAAGGTGTTCGTTGGGGCAAGAGTGGCCGAAATACAGGACCTAACGGAGAACTGTACCTGGCGCTATGTGGACTCCGAACAAAATCCTGCCGATGACCTGACAAGAGGAAAAACACTGGAAGAGCTCAAAGATCCTAACAGGTGGTCCCAGGGACCTCCCTTCCTGCTGCGAGGCCCAGACAGCTGGCCAGAAAGGCCCAACGCTGAACCCCCAGAGGATCACGCCGAGCTTCGAAAGACTGCCTTTTGTGGAGCTACAGTCACCTCCTCAACTGACCGTGGTCCAGATGGAAAAGGATCCAGTTCCTGGGAAGAACTCATGGATGACACTGTCAAAGAGCTCCAAAGAACAAGCCCCTCTACCACCCCAACCACAGCTGAGGATTATCAGCAAGCAGAAACCAAAATCCTGCTGAGATCTCAGAAGCAGTCCTTTCCTGACGACTACAAGCTCCTTGCGGCAGGGAAACCATTGTCACCTTCAAGTCACCTCCTCACCTTGGCACCTGTCCTCGACAAGACCTCTGGGCTAATAAGAGTTGGTGGACGGCTCAGACGGTTGGGAGATGAAGAGGTCCCCCTACATCCTGTGGTCCTTGATGCCGCCCATCCAGTGACACATCTGCTCATCCAGAAGTATGATAGTGATTTGCATCACCCAGGCCCCGAGCGAGTCTTTGCGGAGCTGCGGAGATCGTTCTGGATCATGAGAGGGCGCGAGGCAGTCCGTAAGCATCAACGTGCATGCCCTGAGTGTCAACGTTGGAGAGGCCGGCCTTCCATTTCCAGGATGGCTGATCTTCCTGATGCTCGCCTCAGACTGCACAAACC
This sequence comes from Chelidonichthys spinosus, assembly GCA_029853015.1. Taxonomy (NCBI): domain Eukaryota; kingdom Metazoa; phylum Chordata; class Actinopteri; order Perciformes; family Triglidae; genus Chelidonichthys; species Chelidonichthys spinosus. The sequence goes on from CM056822.1 coordinate 17,650,729, forward strand.
CCCCTTCTACTCCACTGGTGTGGATTGTTTTGGGCCCATGACGGTAAAAGTAGGCAGACGTCAAGAGAAACGCTGGGGAATAATTGTTGAAAAAAAGTGTTTGACGACCAGAGCCATACATTTGGATCTCCTTAAGAGCATGGATTCTGACGCTTATTTGATGGCGTTGAGGCGGTTTATCGCCAGAAGAGGGACTCCTGCTGAACTGTGGTCAGACCAAGGGACCAATTTCAAAGGAGCCGAACGAGAACTCAGGGAAGCTTTCGAGAACATGGTTCCAACGTTACAGCAGCGGCTTGCCCGTCAGAAGATCAAGTTCAATTTTAACCCTCCTGCTGCTCCTCATTTCGGTGGAGTATGGGAGCGGGAAGTCCGGTCAGTCAAGTCAGCACTTTACACGTGTGTAGGAGCCCAACCACTTCCGGACGAGGTGCTACTCACCGTGATCCTGGAGGTCGAGGCCATCCTCAACTCAAAACCATTAGGCTATGTATCAGCCGACATAGCCGACATCGATCCTGTGACACCGAACAGTTTGCTCATGGGAAGGCCGGATGGTTCGCTCCCTCAGGTGGTGTACCCAGAGACTGAGATCCTGAGCCGCAGGCGCTGGCGACATTCCCAAGTCCTGGCGGACCAATTCTGGTCCAGGTTTATCAGGGAATACCTACCTGGTCTTCAGACGAGACAGAAATGGCAGTCATCTCCTCCTGACCTACAAAATGAGGCAGTCATCATGCTGGTGGAGCCACAGCTACCACGGTCCCAGTGGCCAGTTGGGCGTGTAATCAAGGTCCATCGCAGTGATGATGGTTGTGTCAGATCAGCTGATGTCAACATCAAAGGACACATCTTCACCCGGCCAGTCGCCCGGTTAGTGATGTTACCAGCTCTTCCACCTGGAGAGGAAGATCCTCCTCCGACTCCTAGACCCCCCTAAGACTGACTGAGCCTTTATTTGATGCAAATGTGCCATGCACATTTGGGGGCGGCTGTATAAAAGGCTTTTATTTTGAAGGTGGAGCATAGCCTTTTTCAGGCTGCTACGGGTAGTGGTGACGGTACGGCGCGAAGACATCAGAGAGACGATAGCCTTCGGTCATATTAACAGAACTTTTCGCTCCTTTTTTCAGTTAGTGATGTACCTGAGATACTCGAGGATTACCTGTGTTTTTGACGTGTGTTTTTGGAGAACTGCAAACAACTGCCCGTGTGTGTACACATAAGAATAAAACCCTGCCTTTGAAGAGACGCCGGTCTTCCCCCTTTATTGTGTCCTGACCGACACACCATCTTGGATGCCGTATCAACCTTAACGAATCAGCTGTAGTCCCCTATCTCCCTTACAGCGCGTTTTTTTTGGTCACTTGATATCACCTTTCTCCCCTAGTCGACTTCCTTGACTTCAGTAATGTGGACGCTGGTGAAGGCTACAGGTCACGAACTACTTCTTCCTCCGTTTATTGTTTTGCTGAGGGTAATAGTTTATGCCGTGAGACCTGGCTTGTATGGTCTGTATCTGTGAATAAATGTACAGTGTGAAAATCCCTCCACTTCGTCTCCGGCCTCACAACTTTATTTCGTGCTTGAGCTGAGCTATTAGCATCCGTGGCTAAGCATCTCGCCAACCCCACGTTACAAGCGTCTGATGCGAATTATGCGTCTGACGCGAATGAAGCGAATGCCGCGAATGAAGCGAATGGCGCGTCTGACGCGACGCGAATGGCGCGTCTGAAGCGACGCGAATAAAGTTGAAAATATCGAACTTTTCAGGCGGCATCGCGCCGCGACATCCAATCAGCTACGAGTTCAAGCCGACAGACAGATGAGCTGAGATGGACGGGCCGCATTCCCAAACAACCCGAAGACCGGACCCCGGCGCGACGGGGGCCGTTACCGGCCTCACACCGTCCATGGGCTGAGCCTCGATCAGAAGGACTCAGGCCCCCGAGCGACACCGGCAAGCGGTCTTCCGTACGCCACATTTTCCACGTCCGCCCGCCCGTCGGACGGGGATTCGGCGCGGCTCTTCCCTCTCCGCTCGCCGCTACTGAGGGAATCCTAGATAGTTTATTTTCCTCCGCTTAGTAATATGCTTAAATTCAGTGGGTTGTCTCGTCTGATCTGAGGTCGTAGTTGAATGTGGCCCCGACTCTCCCTGGAGAGAGGTGCGAGGGACGTGGCTCCCGGAGGAGGCTCACGGACTCTGGCATCGGGTACCCCGAGGCGGAGGAGGAGGGTCCGCCGACGTGACCTGCTGGCTCTGCCCTCGTTTCCCCCGCTAGAGCAGCACCGGTTCAAATATGAGCGTCATGCACGAATGACGCGAATAGTCCAAAATGATCAAGCTGCGCGATACACGCGTCTCACGCGATTGTAGTCGCGTCCGGTGTGGACGCCGCATTACAGCCCCAGTGGCGGTTTCTCATATGGGCAGTATGGGCAGCTGCCCAGGGCAGCATTCGTGGAGGGGCGGCATGAGCGCCCGCACAAAAAAAAAGGTGCGTCTGCTGATGGTGAGAGAGACTGGTCCACACCAGACGCGGAGCGCCGCGAATAGGCGCGGCCGTCCCGCGCCGTGAAGCGATCGTTTCGGCGTCTGCTCTATTTTTTGCGCTTGCCGGGAGCGATCGTGTCAATTCTGGCAGGAAATCACACAAAGAAACACGAGACAATCCGGTCAATTTTCAAAATTAAAGCAATTTTCAAAATAAAATACCGCAATTGACAAATGCGATATTTGTGTATCTAAACTCGCACTGTGAAACAGGAAGAGAAAATACATTTGATGTGAAGAGTAGATAAACAAATGTGTATTTCAACTGTATATCTACACTGTCTACACACTCTCTCTGTCTGTCTGTCTGTCTGTCTGTGTGTGTGCCAATCCATTTGATATTATCATAATAATTCACTGAAAAAGAAGAGCTTGTGGTCAGGCTAGAGCAGGTGTGTCAAACTGATCCAGTAAAAGGGGCTGTGGCTGCAGGTTTTCATTCCAACCAAGCAAGAACACACCTGACTCGACTTATTCACCTACCTGATTTGCCTTCACCTTGATTGGTTGGATCAGGTGTGTTCTTGCTTGATTGGAATGAAAACCTGCAGCCACAGCGGCCCTTTACTGGATCAGTTTGACACACCTGGGCTAGAGCAAAGGCCACTTATTTCATCATTCTTTGTATCCGTTTTTTTGCAATTAAATCACAACAAAATTGTTTGGGGTCCCTAACATCGTAGTTACCGGTCCTTGTGACAGATAGCGCTCTCATTATTTTGGTTGATTTTCATGCATTCAATACTGATGACATAAAGAAGTGCGTTGCAACAAGTGACTGCAGTTATTAAAAAGGAACTAAACACACCGTTCCCCACTGATTATATACTGGTTGGAGATCATTTTCAATTTGAGTCCTGATGGATAGTTGGCCGAGTAACTCACAAAAATACAATAAAACCAATGGGGACATAACCTAGAATTAAATTAAATCCATAGATAGACGTACGCTGAGTTAGTTGAAGAATTACGCTGATGTTATAGTAAGTTAAAATGGAGTGCAGAGGACACAGAAAGAAACCCAGGAATTTTACAGCAACCAAATGCTATTTCATGAAATAAACCAAATAATTCCTGTAATGTAAGACATATAATGCACTATTGGGAAGATGGCATCTGACCACCCACCATGTCCAAATGGAAAAAAGGCAAATGTGTTTTCAAACCAATAAATTAACACATTAACCAAAAGGAAATCAGTAGAGTTTAGAAGTAGAACAATACAACCCTATCACATTTCCTCAAAGAATGATTGATAACCCCCCTCTATAAACCTTGTTTTTTAGATTTAATTCTGAATGTATATAAATAACTTCCACATGGCGTACCTGTATGATGAGGGTGCCTCAGGTTGAAGAGGGCCGACCTATCCTTCTTCCAGATCGTCTTCTCTTCCTCAAGCTGTTGCTGGTGGTCATGAAGTTTATCAAAGCTTCTGATCTGCTGTACTGACAAAGTCCTCTCAAACCACACCTGCCGTAGGAACACGTACAGAGTAAAAGTCCCGACCACGAAACCTGCACAGAAGGAAAACCGCGATCCGAGAGCCTTCATGCTGCACCAGGTGTCTTACGGTCAGTCAACTTGGCAGATGCTGAAAAAGACAGTGAAAGAGAGCGTGTTAACGGGGAAGTAAGTCGCGTCGTCGTGCTGGCGAGTGAGCCGAAATGACCAAGTGACGACTCAGTGTCATTACATGTATTAAGGTGGAGTTTACTCACCAACAGTACAGCAGACACCATAGCAGCTGGTTCGCCCCCACAGCCACCAAGTTACTCCATCGTAACAGGACACGTCGACTTCGCTAAAAGCGAAAGCTGCGCTAGTTTTGACGACGACCTAGCGTTTATTTTCCTCCCAAACGACAAAGTAGCTCAGCTAGCCACACTAAAATGCAGCTAACAGTCCGAGGTGAGACTGCGAAGAGCGAGCTAACGAGAACGCCAGCAAAAGTAATATCCGAGATTGAAAATAAAACTAATTATGATAGCAGTTATAATAGTCGACTGGTGGCCTTGGTGTCGGAATGCTGCGGTTAGCTTACTGGCTAACCGTTAATTTGATCGAAAGTGCCCCCTGCCGCGTCAACATAACGTTACCTGACAGAGACGTCACCGTTATTTGGTTAGCCTGCCGAACAAGCTAACCTAAACCACTGCTGATCGGAACAAGCCCAGCATTTTAGAGAGAGAGAAAAAACGTACGGACTAAAACGCCGTTATAAAACGGTTTCCAAAACGCTGCATAAACTACATCTAACTTGTGTGACTGCTGCCTTCCGTTAGGAAAAAAACGCTTTTTCCGGTGAAATATGCTGGTGTCATTTCAAAAGAAAAGCGCAGACGCGTCTTCCTGCTAAGACATATGGCAAGCAGTTTTCTCATATTTCCCCCCACCTCCTTTATTTGTCTTTTTATTATTACTATTGATTGTTAATGTATTTTCAGACATTTTAATAGCTATATTATATATTATATTTCCCAGCTACTTTAAACCTCTAAAATGCTCACATCCAGGGGTGGATTGGCCATCGGGAGTACCGGGACTTTTTCGGGCCGGTCACTAATGGGCCGATGGACGGCCGTTTTTTTTTTTTTTTTTTTTTAATTATTTTTTATTTATTTATTTTTTTGCCATGCCTCGCCTTGCTTTGATAACTAGTGTAACTCTCCCGGGCGGTCCGGGGAGAGAGACGTGCACCAGCTCGGCCCACAGTGATCAGCTGCAGACAGAGAGGTGAGAGAGGTGAGAGGTGATGATTGGCCCGGGGGCTTGTCTGTCTACAGAATGGCCCTATGAGAGGCTTTAGAGGCCCAGGAGTCCCACCCACGCATGTTCTAGACCCCCCCTCGTCCAATCACTTTTAATGATGAGGAGTCGATGATGAGAGACGGCGCGAGAGAAAAAAACAACAACAACATAACACCACACGAAAAACAAAAATGGAGAAGGAAAGTAAAAAACGCAAAGGCGGCGCAGAAAAATTGAGGGAAAAGAAAAGAAAACCTCTAGCAGCACAGGCTGCTAAAAGTTGAACTATCACGCAGATGTTTGCAGCAGGGGCCGGCCTGGCCGGAGCTAGCAGCACCGAAGCAGGTCCGTGTCCTTCACGTGAGTTTGACAGTGACAGAGAGGCTGAAGAGAGTGAGGCTCCCATCACCGCCCTTATGGTGCAGGAGGAGGCTGAAAGAAATGTTGAGGAAGAAGAGACTCCATGTGAAGGAGGTAGCAGGTATGTGCCTTCCAGAATAGTGTGGATAAACATTCATTAAAATAAATGCTTAACTGTCTATGAACTTTACTTGACATAATAAATAGCAAACTCTGGATGGTGTGGTATGTTACAACTAAATCTAGTTATCTAAAGCATTGAAAAACAATAACCATATTCACCTATAATGACATCCCCCAAATCAGGTCACCAGAGTTACATTGTTTACAACTTAACAAATATGTTGAGCTGTACTATCTTTCTAAAATAAAATTAGTGTTTGTCCATTTTTCAGATCAATATACTATTGTTTTCCATACTTTAGCCAACTAACCAAAGTTCTGATTGCGTGCAGACTCATTATTTGCATGTAATCTTGTTCAGACTTAACTTATTCCACACTATTCCTCTACTTTTCATGTCCAGGTTTGTGATAGGCGACAGGCCCAGTACATCATCTCCTTCTTAAGAGCAAGTGAGCAACACAATGCGTGGTTATCATTTATTTTATTCAAGGCTTCAGAATATAAAGAGATATTGTTTAGTATGGTGTTATTAAGAACTTATGTGTTTGTACATCAACGGGGCGATATCTGCGCGCAGATTGTAGTGGGCCGGTCTGGACCAAAAAGTCCAGGGCCAAATTTTTGTCCCAGTCCACCCCTGCTCCCATCCATGTATCTGTCCTTGCTCTTGTGTTGTATCTTGCCCCTTACCTGTTGATTTTTTTTTCTCTCTTATTTTTCCATATAGTGTTTTCCTTATCATTTGCCGTTTTGTGTATGGATGTTTGGAGCTTTTAGTACTACATAATTTACCTAGTTGTCAAACTTAAATGCAGGAGAATGAAATACTCAATACTCAGGGTACTCAGGGTATTTTATTCTATTTCAAATCAACAAATATTGCTCAGACTTCACAGATGAACTATGTTGAGCTATGTATGAAACCAATGTGGTGTTCCTAATACAGTAATATAGTCCCATTCTAGAATAACATATCCTTGCTATGAGTTGTTGTGGTTTACACATGTGTGCAGCTGTGAAACATGACTTCTGCAGAAAATCATGAGTCTTATGGCACACCTGTTTGTTTCCCTTCCAGCCGCATGAACAAAGTTAAACATAGCGTGGGTCTCTTTGGGTTTACCTGGCTTTAATTAGTCCAGAACTGTTCATAGATCAACAGTATCCGACTTTAAACAGGTTCTACCAACTCTAGGTGTTCAGTCACTTTGTGATACAGGTGCAGAATCTGATAAGACCATCTGTTGGCCAAGTAAAGAAACACACCTACACAAATCCGGCAGCTTCCCCCCCCTCCTGCTTACTATTATCTGAACTTAAACCTGTGGCACAGGGTTCTTTAGTAACAAAAGCATAAAGTGGGTTTCTGAAAAAGTTGTAAACAACTTAGTTCCACAGAGAAATTAAGTTTCAGATACAAGATCGCAAAGTCAAACATTTTAACACATTAACTCAGGTAAATCAAAGAACTTTGTACATGTTGAGTTCCAAGAAGTCACAATTATTCACAAATAACTCAAATTCAGCCCTTAAATACACCTAAAGGATCCTTAGAAAAGTTTTGTGTGGATTCATTGGTTCGTTTTGGTTCACTGAATCTGATTGAGGTTGTAGCGTTCTTTGTTTTCCTTTGCTGAATTAAGGTAAATTAAGTTCTTGTCAGTAATGAAAATACACACTTAAATGAGTTGTGTTTTTACACTCTTGTGTTGTTCTTTTTTTTAATCCATTTAACAGCCGACAACCCAAAAGAAAAACAAATTTTGTGAAAAAATGTTAAAATTCTGAGTTTACAGAACTGTTTCCCAAAGATATAAAGTGCCACAGGATTTGTAGAAACACTTCTGTAATCTACAGTTGTGTTTAATCTAATCCCCACACGCAGCAACAGAAACTTTCAATGGCAGGTGGGATCTGGAATGTGAACCCTTAGGTATTTGTCCTTTCAGATTCATATGCATTTCCATATGCTTACACAAACATAATTTCAGTAAACAGTGAATGGAACACCTGTGCAACACTCCTCCAGTTTGTTGAGGCATGCACAGCAGTGTCGCTTAAAGGTAAGGACTTCTTTGTCAACAGCGGAATATAACGCAAATGCAAGTAATAATTCAACTGTGGACTAAGTGTGCTGCCGACAACTTCAGAACTAGATGCAAATATTCAGTAAAGTCACTGACATATTTGTAAAAATAAAGGTACATCACCATTTATCAAAACTGAATCCCATCAAAAAAGGGAAAATGCATAACTTCATTCAAATGCACAAGTGCAGCTGAGATGTTGCAGTTTCATTGTGCAACATGTAACTGGTGCCTACTCCAGACACATATTGCCAACTCAAGACACATGGACACGTCTTCTGAATGTGCAAACAGGTGAGTTGGTGTCGTCCACCAATTTTAATAACAGTAATTGAATCACTGGGGCTCTCTTTCAAATTTGCGGCTGCACTTCAGAGTCGCCCTCCCCGCTGGTCTCCACAGGAGTTCACCTTCACAAAAAGTGCACTGAATGAGCTCATGTGTCCACGTCGTCTGAGTCAGAGGTGCTGGATGACTGGGACTCCTCCTGAGACTCTCCCCACACAAACCTATAGTTGTTCTCCAAATCCTGTTGCCTCTTTTGCTCTTTATAAACCTCTTCTGTGCCTCCAGTCTGTAAGATGAGAGGAAAAATGGAATGCAATTAAAAACAACCACAACCCTTCTGAATGAAGTTCTTCAAGAACTGATTTCAGTGTTTGACTCGTAATTAGTTCTGCTCCTCTATGTCCCAAGGGTTCCTGAGTCGCCAAAGAAGTTCTCCCCGCCACGTCCCAACCCATGACACACACACCACACACACACACACACACTCTGAACAATAACTTGGTATGCAGCTACTCAAATACACAAAATCAACAGATTAATCTAACACAGTGGTTTTCAAAGTCCCCAGGGGGGCACGAGAGGACTTCAGGGGAGGTGCGAAAAGAAAGGAAAAATGTTATCATCTGGTAGGTCACACCAGACGCGGAGCGCCGGGAATAGGCGCGGCCGTCCCGCGCTGTGACGCGATCGTTTCGGTGTCTGCTCTATTTTTTGCGCGTGCTGCGAGCGAACGCGTCAATTCTAGCAGGAAATCACACAAAGAAACACGAGACAACCTGGTCAATTTTCAAAATAAAAGCATTTTTCAAAAATAAAATAATTGCCAAATGCGATCATATTTGTGTATCTCAACTTGCACTGGGAAACAGGAAGAGACAATACATTTAATAAATGTGAAGAGTAGATAAACAAATATGTGCATTTCAACAGTCTCTCTCTCTCTCTCTCTCTCTCTCTCTCTCTCTCTCTCTCTCTCTCTCTCTCTCTCTCTCTCTCTCTCTCAAGCGCTTGTGGACCGCCGCAGAGAAATACGTGTCTGGTGTGAACAGGGGGCAGCGGACCGCGCACGATTTTCGTCGGTGCGCTGCACCGCGGCGTTTCCGCGGCCGGAAGGTTCACTTGCACACTTCTGGCGAGCGAACGCGTCAATTCTAGCAGGAAATCACACAAAGAAACACGAGACAACCTGGTCAATTTTCAAAATAAAAGCATTTTTCAAAAATAAAATAATTGCCAAATGCGATCATATTTGTGTATCTCAACTTGCACTGGGAAACAGGAAGAGACAATACATTTAATAAATGTGAAGAGTAGATAAACAAATATGTGCATTTCAACAGTCTCTCTCTCTCTCTCTCTCTCTCTCTCTCTCTCTCTCTCTCTCTCTCTCTCTCTCTCTCTCTCTCTCAAGCGCTTGTGGACCGCCGCAGAGAAATACGTGTCTGGTGTCACCGCGGCGTTTCCGCGGCCGGAAGGTTCACTTGCACACTTCTGGCGAGTTCCCCCACCTCACCAAAAAGGCTGTGAAAGTGCTCATCCCCTTCACCTCCACTTACCTTAAAGGGATAGTTCAGAATTTTGGACGTAAGACCTACACTGTTAGAAATTACCAGCATTTCACAATAATTAACAGTATTATTTTACAGTAACTTGTTGTAATTTAGTTCCCCTGTAATATCCCAATGAATACCTGTAAAAACTACAGTATCTTGTATTTTTACAGCATCTAACTCTAATTTTACAGTAAAATCCTGCAATCAAAAAACCCCTGTTATATCACAACAAGGTCTGTAATATCACAGCAACACAGTAAAAAAATGCAAGGATTTCACAGCATTCAACAGTATTATTACAGTGAAATACTGTATTGAACTACCCTGGGAAGTCACATGACATAACCGAACTTGTTTGAACTGAAGACGCGGCGGTTTCCCTCTTCTCATCCCGGCTGAATGGAGAAGGTGAGCAGCACGCATAACTCTGTTTGCAGCACTTACACCTGTGTTGTTGTAATATGATAATAATATTTACTGCCCGAAATTGTTGAACGTTATCTCACAGCATTTGCTAATAGCAGTAGTAATAATACTAGCTAGCAAACGGCTGCTAGCACGATTAGCAAGGATTTGCTACGTGAGATAAGAACAATAAGACGAGAGGGAAATAAGAAGGAAAACGAACGGGAAAGGAAGTGAAAACCTTCGTGTTTAATGTCGCTACGTGTACTTTTCAATGTGTTATATGGTTAGACCATGTAGCCCAGGTTTGATTTGAAGCCGAACTGGTCAGTAGCGGGCCGTTGTTTCCACTCGGATGTCATTTCGTTCCGGACTGTTACCGGTACTGTTGTCGTCATGTTCGCTCGCGGGGCTGGTCTGCTCTGGGTGAGCGCGTGCGGCGGCGGTGTTTTGCTGTATATTCGCGTAACGTCGCCGTCACTATTCTCCTCTCATGAGTGGTCTTTCCGCACCGAAACACAGGGTTAACCGTGTTAGCCGAGGCTAACAATACACCCGCATCCTCCAGTTCAGCTTCATATCAAACCGGGGCTACGTGGCCGAACATAACGCACTGAAAAGTACACGTAGCGACATTAAGCACAAACTTTTTCACTTACTTTCCCGTTCGTTTTTGACTATTCACTGCAGAGCAAAAGCGGTTTTGCCGAACGTTAGCCGATCTAAGCAGGCTAATGACTAGCTAGTCTATGGGGCATGTAGCGGCTCCCTGCATCGTTAGAGATATTCCACATAGACCAGCTCCTCTCCATGCATGGATAGGCTACTATTCTGCAAAAACGCTTTTGCTCTCGATCGAGTTTCAGCTAGGGATAATATTGCCGTACACAGGTGATGCAACTCCAAAAATCTCCATTACGTTTTATGTACAGATCATTTTTTTTACAACATACTCATGATCATAATCTGCATTCAAACTGAAATGCATATTGTTGGTTGCCTTTGTGTAATTTCTCCTTTTTCTTTTTTTCTACGTCATCAGATGGCCAGGCTAACTATCCTGTTCAGTGTCCGGCTAAGAGTGAGGAGAAATAGATCAGGTAGGTGACGAGTTAAAATGCACCACAATGTTCCACTGTAAATTGGTTGGATGTGAGCATGTGTATGAGAATGTGTATAACTTTGTTCAGCACACAAAACAGTATACTAATGCCCCCTATTATTACTTCCAGTGTGGGGTGCCTGACTGCTACAGAAAACACACAGGACTGCAAATTCATATGTTTAGGCAGCATAGGTCCTACCTGCAGGCTGATGGGCCTATACCACCTGACCCACCAGCTCTACCACCTGACCCACCAGCTCTACCACCTGACCCACCAGCTCTACCACCCGACCCACCAGCTCTACCACCTGACCCACCAGCTCTACCACCTGACCCACCAGCTTACCACCTGACCCACCAGCTCTACCACCAGACCCACCAGCTCTACCACCTGACCCACCAGCTCTACCACCTGACCCACCAGCTCTACCACCAGACCCACCAGCTCTACCACCCGACCCACCAGCTCTACCACCAGACCCACCAGCTCTACCACCTGACCTACCAGCTCTACCATCTGACCCATCAGCTCTACCACCTGACGCATCCTTGAAATGTAAAGATTTTTTATTCAAATATTTAAAATGTAAAATGAGTGATTACATTAGACGCCATGTATTACCTTGTATGATTTACTACCTCTGACAATGAACAATATTTATCCTTTAATGTTAAATCCATGCTATTGTGTGTTACTATGTTACAGCCATGTGCCACTTACACCACTGCTGTGGACATTAGTACTCCAGAACGCCCCAGCACCTCCTGCTTGTTCATTCAAGGTAATGTTACTTGGATCTAGTATCGACATTTCTAACTCAGTATTTTTTTTTATTCTAGAAATCTACATCACCACAATAAATAATAATAATGATAACAAATTACATTTGTATAGCCCTTTGTATCTGAAGCAGATCTCAAAGTGCTCATCACACATGATGTTGTATCTATTCATTTTCAGGTAACATGATGAAGCCCTCTGGATGGCTGATATTCATCGAGGGACATGTCATGATGGGCCCACACCCTTTGTCTTTACACGGAGTAGCTGCTTTCTTCAGCAGTCTTCAACCTCGAGTATCCTGCTGCTGGATCGTTGACGCTGGAGTTCATTCAAAAGGTATTGTATATATATTTAACCTTGTAATTCACATTATAGTAGAGGCTTCCAACTCAATGATTGTCTTGAGGTCTAAATTGCTGACAATGGAGGTACCTGAGGCTAGCCTGGTGAGACCATCCTGATCTCGCGAACTCATCCATAAATCTATTTAAAACTGAAACTATCTTTGCTTATTAACAGGTGCTTCCTGGGCATCAATCCTGGAAGAGGCTCAAAGACCAAGGAGCAGACAACAATAAACCCTCATGTGAGCGCCCTTTTGAGGAAACCTATTGACTTGGCCATCATAGTGAGACAGGTAGTTGACTCGTAAGTTTCTGCACAATTTCTCTGCATTTTAAGATGGCTTTGGAAAGTTTGACTAGGAAGTTGAATTTCTTGTATTCTTGAATTTCTTGACATTTGCTGTATGTTGAAAAATATTTATTTGTAAATAAATATGCCATTGGGCTAACATTGACTTTACCTCAGAGTTGTTTGTTCTTTTACAACAATGCATTGTAATATCACAATACTGAAATCACAGTAAATTGCTGTAATCCTTACCGTGAAAGTCATGCAAAATTTATCCAATAATTTATTGTGAATTCACAGTAAAAGTACAGGGCCTTGTTGTAATGATGTACAGCAAAAGGTTGTAATTCCCCGATAATGTACTGTAATATCACAGTAATTGCGTTGCCATAGAAGCTGTAAAGTTACAGTATACAGCTGTGCTTTTACAACAATGCATTGTAATATCACAATACTGAAATCACAGTAAATTGCTGTGACTTAATTCACAGTATATTGCTGTAATCCTTACTGTGAAAGTCATGCAAAATTTATCCAATAATTTATTGTGAATTCACAGCGTAAAATTTTGCAGTGTATTTTCCAAGTGAGCCGGTGTGTTCGAGACGTAAGGACACGTTTTCAAGAAATTTCATTCAGTTCTTCTAGTTGCTGAGTTCGCTTATGCTATGGCTAGCGCAAGTCAATCGTTCTTAGCTAGCATGGCATTAAAAACAGTCTTGCCCGCAGCCCACTCCACAGTGCACCCGAGGCAAATCCATCGTAATGGCAGACTATCGATGTACATATGTGTTGATAGAATGTTTGAAATAAAACCAACCTTGCATTTTTAAGGATTTATGTCTCAGCAGCAGCAGCAGCCTGTCATACTTCCTAGTCGGCTATGGCAGCGGCGGACTGATATCACCTAGCACTTATAAGTTACCGGTCTATATTAGTTTGTTTACCTGCTGTCATTGCTACAGATGCAGAGTAGCCTGCAGTGCTAGTTTCTTCAATCTCACAGAAACGGACACTTTTGGAGAATATAGTGAAACTTTTGAAGACTCTGATGAGGAGTTTTTTTCCACCCAAACCCAACCGTACCTGTACGAGCCTGAATATACAGAGGAAGAATTGCGCGAGAGGGATGCTCAAAGGGCAGAACGTGAATGAGCGTCTGTGGAGACCAAGATAGCCCCCGCTGGAGCTGAGAACCGGGACCGAACAAACGAAGACTGGTGGTGCCAGGAGGGAATCTCCCGCAACGCGTCCGAGGGTTTATGAGTCTACGGACGGAGCAGAGGTCCAGGTTCGCGGTGCGTAATTGTGGGTTTGCGTGGCCGTGGGCTGCCCGGTGTTTGCGTGAGGGCCAAGGGCTTTTCACCCAGGTCTGGGGGCATAAGGGCCGAGAGTTCGGCAGTGTTTTTGTGTCTATTTACCGGAGGGAATCCCCGCAACGCGTCCGAGGGTATACGGTTCTCCGGACTGACCAGGTTCGCAGTGCGTTATTGTGGCTTTGCGCGGCCGTGGGCTGCCCAGTGTTTGAGTGAGCTCAGAGGGCTTTTCAGACAGCCTTGGGGGTATAAGTGCCGACAGTTTGGCCCGGTTCGATTGCCTATTTACGGGCAGTATTTCGGGCGTCTTAGAGTTTTTGAGTCCGATGATCCATCACATGAATCATCCATTTTTTGAGGAATGAATACAAGACCTTAAGTTAAAGATGTTATAGAACGTAACAAATAACATCAGTTACTTTGGTCAGTAACTAATTACTCTTACAATGTGCTAACTGAGTTACTAACTCAATTATTTTTTAGGAGAAGTAATTTGTAACTGTAACTAATTACTTAGTAGGATGACCAACACTGTGTATGTGTATGTACTACATAGGCGTACTATTCTTTGAAGCTCTTTTGTTATGAATATGGTATTAAGGTTGTCTTCCATTACATGCATGATATCCTTCCACACTGTCCCTCATTGAGCGGTCAAGAGCAAGATGAGCAACTCTGATGAGCGAGCTGGATCTAGTGTTTTGAAGCACCAGACCAGATTGCTTAACAAAGCTCAGCGTGCTACCGATGACGGAAATGTCTCTACTCATTTTGGCAACCAAGCTTTAATGCGAGTTGACCATGAAAGTGCCTCTTTAGCCTGCTCAATAGCAACCCTTTGTTAAGAAATCCACAGCTCTTGATCTGTCCTTAGAGCATGTCTGTAGCCAACTATCACCCTTTTTTTCATTTTTTAGAACATTTGGTATTTATTTGAACTTAATAGATTGCAGCCTGCCATATGATTTGATAAAAAATATATAAAAAATAAATATTGAAAATAAAATTCAAGTTTTCAAATTTAAGACACACAAATGTAAACTTGGTTAAAAAGAAACAAAGGAGAATCTGGCCATTAAGTAGTGCAAATATTTGTAATTGTATATTAGGTCTAATATAACACTATCCTACTCTTAAATATTCCGTTACAATAGTTACAAGTTACAATATTGAATATTGAAAATAAAATAATATTCACACACTTTGCATTCAAGTATACTTAGCATGTGTTGATGTGAGGTGCTTCATAAGATTTGAGTTGCTTGATGCAGACCTGGATAAAGTCTTTTTTCCTGGGCATAGCGTTCATGTTACACAAACGGTCAGTGCCGGTACTTCCAGTTTGCATTAACCTGGCTCGTCACCATTGTCCCGGTCTTGTTTCAGTACAGTAAATGGAACACCTGTGCAACACTCCTCCAGTTTGTTGAGGCATGCACAGCAGTGTTGCTAAACGGTAAGGACTTCTTTGTCAACAGCGGAATATAACGCTGTTATGGCCCTTGATGTTGTGTGGTGCTATGTATGTTGTTGTCTCCTTGTCTGTGGAGTTTTCCTCTCCTAGATATTCGCTTTGGAAGGGGGGAATTCCCCCCCCCCCCCCCCTGCTCTGTCATTGCATCCGGACACGTCACTCCCGGCTGTGAACCAATGCCGTGGCCAGCTGCCCGAGGGGGGGAGACACCCAAAAAAGAGGCCTGGAGCTGCGCCGTGGCTGTTGTGTTTGTGTTCCGGCACCAACCCCCAACGGGTTGTGTGATTAGAAATAGCTACGTGCTTAGTGTCAGTTTCGTAAGCAAATTGTTTGGTTGGGTTCTGGGCAGGTAAACTTAGTTCTGCTTTATTTAACACACAACGTTCAACTGCCACACTGAGTTTTCCTTTGTTCGTGCCATTAGGTGGAGTGGTGGTTGCTCGTTATTGTATTTTCAGTTACAGCGTCAGTGTAGTGAGTATCTTTTGTTTAATATTAGGGATGTCCCGATCCAGCTTTTTGCACTTCCGATCCGATACCGATATTGTCGCTTTTAGTATCGGCCGATACCGATACCGGCCGATCCAAGGATGTATTAAAGATGAAAGATATTTACTTATTTGGTTGTCAGACTCATGTTGAAAAGGGTTTTACTCTTGAGAACAATTTCCCTGGCTCGTCGCAATAGTCGCTGTCTTGTTGCGCCAGTGTGAGAAGGGCATGATGTGCCCACCCAGCCAATCATCATCGCATTTGCAATGGCGTCATCATCTCCACCCCCCCCCTCCCCCACTAAGTAAACTCTACAGCACACAGCTGTTGCTAAACAGGATTTCAATTGTGCGCAAAAGTCACACCCAGAAGGATCCAAATGAACTCAATAAAAAGGTAAAAAGTAACACTTCAAATTACCAGGAGGTTTATGAGCAGCTCCCTGAAGGACTTTGTATCTTCTTCAGTCAGCCACTGATCACCTGACTCCTCTGCATTTTTTCGTGTCAAGATCTTCACCTCAATTTTACCTACAAAAGAGAAAAAAATGGGAGAAGGCAGACTTGTCAATTGAAACGTGTTCTTCTAGGGGTATTGCCAGCTGACCTTGAAGAGAACAGCCAAACATATTTGCTGAGAAAGCAAATAAGCCTCCTTGCCAAAGCCACACCCTCCAACATTTACACAATGGAGGGAACTAATACAACTTGGTGCATACAACTGCATTACTACACCTGAAAGCAAATGTATTCCCAAATAAATGGTCACCCATCGCCCTACATTTTCATTTGATATAAATGATATACAGAATTTCCTTTTTTTTCTCTTCTGTGCCATCCTTTTTCTTTTTTTCCCTTTTTTTTTAAGGCAATGGCCATCTGCAATGTGAAAGTTACTTCATTAATTACATTGTCACCATTTCCAAATGTAAAGTGAAGTATGTTGGTATGTGGTATTGCTGAGATAAAGATTTTTTCTCACATGTACTATTAGGATGAAAGACATCCATGGACTGTTAACCTTCCTTAAGACTTACCCGTAGCACCTTATTGTACCATCAAAAATGATGTGTTGTGATATACTGTATAACTGCGATTGATAAAAGGAAATAAAAGAAGTTGAAAAAAACCCACATGTACTTCCAAGTGGCTCAGACTTGTTAAAACAATGAATAATCACAATTACGAATAATGAAGAAAATGATGAAGAACATCTGTGGATGAAACACATGGACACATCTTTCATTTCCCTTTGCCTTTAAGATAAGCTTCAACAAGCTGCTATAACTAGATTTCTTTTGCTTCCATGATCTATTATTTTTCAATTTATTCTGTTTAAAGAAATGTATTTTAATTTGTAGTATTTTTTTTTGCCTTTTTGCTTTTACTCAAATAGGACAGCATGAAAGTGAAAGGGGGGAGAGAGGGGGGAAGACAAGCAGAAAGGGCTGCCGGTCGAACTCAGTGCATCGGGTGCCAGCTGTACCGCCTGAGCTATAAAAAATGACCTTTGTACTATGAGCATGATGTCTTTCGAAAAGTAAACCTTGGAAAAACCTCCACACTCCCACATACTTTTACAAAAATGATTGGAGAAGGTACAGAACTGCTATACGTTTACAAAAATGGATGGAAGAGAGAAAAAGTCTGTGAGTGTTTTGGGCACTCCCCCCTCATACCTTCTGCCTTCAGTCCTGCTTTCTCTAGCTGTTCTTTAACCACGTCCTTTATGTGCTGCCACTGGGGGTCTCCTTCGCCCATCTCCTGAACTTTGACCTCCCCATCAGGGCTGCTGCCCGTCTTATACTTAGTAATTTTGATCTTAACATGGTCGTCAGCTGCTTGGTCTGGGGTGACGAGACAAAAGAGGGACAAACAACACAGTTCACCTCAAAAACCCATCAGCAGGGCTACAGGATAGACGTGGTGAGGGCCAAGAATGTAAATTCCAAAACACTGTCTTATAAGCATTATATTTCTGCACTGTCACAGATCTATATTACTGTGATTTATTTGGATTTAATTACTGAAATTTGTCCACAAATACATAAATGTCAGCAGAGGAAAGACCACTTGTTATCTAAAAGATTCAATATATCAATCTGATAATATAAATTATCCGTGGATCGAACTAACTCCATGTGTGTATATATTCTGGGATGAAAGATGACAAACATGTATTGCACATATGAATGAAATATGAAGATGATGGAGGTGGATGCAGAATTTACAGATGAGGACATGACCCCAGTTACCTGGCTGTTTCGGAGCCAGGCTCGGGCTGCCCCTGGTGGGGTCACTGGCTGTTTGAACTCCCGCTGTTTGCTGCTGTGGATCCTGGACCTCTTTCTCCTCCAGATGATCAAGTAGCTTGTCCAGCGTTGTCTCCAGTGTCTGTGTTGCTTGACTGCGATCAAACTCCCCTTTTAGACCTTCTGTCTCTAATTCCTGCTGAGCCTACAACACAAGAGACAATCACATCACTATATATATATATATATATATATATATATATATATATATATATATATATATATATATATATATATACACGCACACACACACTTACTATACTTGTCTGAAACCTTAAATACACACACACACTATACACACTATACTTGTCTGAAACCTCATTTATGATGTTGTCAAACTCCTTCTGCATTTCCTCCTTTATTTCTTCAATCTTATCAGAGGTCACTGAGAGGTCGGCCATGTCATCCTCAAACTCCTGCAGCAGGCGTTCATCTTCAGCGTTCTCTTCCTCGCCAAGCTCCTCCTTTACCCTGTCGCTCTTCCCATTCTCTCTTAGACTTTTGGCTCGGTTTTGAGCTTTCTAAAAAAAAAAAAAAAAAAAAAAAAATGCAGCACTATAATTTGAATACCCATACATTGCAAAGAAAATATGCTCCAAAATGTCTGCAAAAAGTAATCTGGGCAAGTACTGACCTTCCTGTTACTTTCTTTGAGATGTTGGACAAATTTCATCAGGTCTGTTGGGTCAGTGATAATTTTAAAGTTGAATTTTTCCACTGGAGGACAATAATGTGAAGAGAGAAAAGTCCAACAATGAACATCAACCCATAAAATAAACATTTAACAAAGTACTCCATTTGAACTAACAATCGCCCAGCTTGCAACATAACTGCACAGAAGAAAAATAACAGACTCTGCAGTTCTATTAATCTCGACTGAGATGATCTAAAGCAGCAGGACATTTAATCAGCTGTGGCCAGAATGATCATGAATGGCATTGCCCTTTCTTTTGTGTGTGTCTGTCAGAGAAGGTGAGAGTGGCAAATTGTGATACCTTCATCACCATCATCTATTACTTCATTGTCTGTAAGTGAGTTATAGCCATCTTCTGCTGCCTGCACGTAGGAAACAAAAAAGGTTAGAGTTGTGAAGTGATGAGGTAAAATGTCAACCTCTTGTGGTTGAGCTTAACCACCTCAACTTTTAAAATAGATATTTCCAGTGAATCACGTGTTGAATAAACAAAAGTTCAATTTAGTCTGGTTGTTATGAACGATGAAGAGAATGCATGAAAACTTCTTCAGAAAAGCCTTTCATTTACCGGAGGAGCTTCATACATTAAAAAAGAAAACATAATCCAAGTCATATTTCTTTACCTGATTTTCCTGCTGAGAAGCAGTTGCTGTTGAACTGCCTGGCTTTGTAACTCCCTCCCAGAAGTCAGAATCTTCTGCCTCCTCTGACCCGTCGTCCTTAAATACACGAGTATTATCTGTTTCAAAATAAAGACAGGTTTACATCTGGGCTGGTAAAAAAAAACAAAAAAAAAAACAAGTAGATAAATAGTTAATACATTATTACAATATTTTGAAGGTAATCTGCATCTTAAGTGTAAGAAAATGCACCTGGTGTGTCTGACTGGTTTGGGGAATCAGTGGGTACAGGTGATGTCTCTTCTGCTGTTACTTCCACTGCCCCATCGGCCCCTTCATTACCAGCCAACATCTCATCAAGATTCCTCAGCTCCTCTGAGATCTGTTCTACTTTACGTTTTGTGTCCGCTGGAAACCGGAGGAGTAGGATAACAAGGAGGAGAAGGAGGAAGGGAAAGAAAGAACACTCATGTGACAAATTTCTCATTGATTTAAAATAAGACAATGGAGGATTTATCAAACACCTATTCAACAACCATTCTTTTTTAATACTGTTTATTATACATAATTTCACACATGTCATGCTCCAGTCTTCTGCTTCAACAGGACAGAACATTAAAGTAATGAAGCAAGACTCTCACCAAATGCTGCTTCACAGTAATATTCACTTTTGTTAACTTACACACTTGAGCCTTTACGTAATCCATGTATTGTTGGGCACTTAGTGCTGGCTGGCACACGATACCCTGCGGCTTGGCAGTGGATGGAGGTCGCAGGAAGGGATGCTGGCAGGTACGACTGGTGTGAACTGTCAACACATAGCGGCACGACTGAGGCTCATCCACTCGGGCGATGTAGTCACCGGAACCTTCTTCACATATAAACTGGAAATAATAAGAGTAAAATTTGTTGTGTTTCAGAAGATAACTTTGTACAACATACACATTTTAACTGAATTCATATCTACTAAGAGTAGCAAAATGGAAACTCGAAAAGCAACTTCTGAAGAGATTGCTGTGTGAATGTTGTATGCTGAAAAGCTGCGGTACGCAGGGAATGTTTAAGAATGTCATTAAAAAGAAAAACTGACGCTACACTACGATGCTGGTCTCAATGTGAATGAAAAAGGTAAGGTCGTCAGAATATTTGAATAAGTGGGAATGATTTGTATGAATATCCTTGCAAAGTTGGCTAATACCATGACTCTACAAAAGACTACAGAAGACGTGGTTAAGCTTTTATTTTTTTAAAACAGGTACATGCCTAGTTTCCTGATGACAAAGTGATAGTTGAGGGCTTCTATTATTAAAAACCAGCCTCACCCTGAGCATCACAACAGAAAAGAGTTATTCTATGTGCCTTTTTAACCCCCATGTCCTGATTTGCCCTTTGGTAGTTTTATTTTGAAAAATATTATCCACGCCACTGTGAGAGATAGGTCCTTTTGTTTTGAAAAAGATGGATGATCACGAGTTTCCAGTTAAGAAACAGTTACTCTCTGTGTGGACGAGGAGGAGAGTCATAATCAGACTGATGTCCATTGGGCGGTTATTCCATAAGTATGATTGTGCGTAGATATGGTTATGATAGGAAAAGGCCCCTCATCTGAGATTGTCCAAATCCTGTGTGTGTGTTTCAAACTGCACTTATTAGCTCATCTCAATCCGCTGTGTCTGTCTGAGAATGGGAGCATAATATTCAGTACAAACTAGAGATGCAACGGTTCTCAATATAATATTGAACCGTACGGTACACCATACACGGTTCAGTACGCACTTGTGAATTGAGGCATTTCGGGTTTTGCAATAAAATTTCACGTAATTTCACATTTCCATCCTTGTATTTCTCTCCGAATTGGCTATGTCGGAGCTTGAGAGGAGCACTTGAACGCAGCATGTCTTCGCGTGCAGAGTAAATATCCAATGTCCTGGAAGCAAGAGGGCTGAGCAGGTAACACCGTCAGTTAAAAACAGCTGTCTCTTGCTGATGCCTTCCAACAAGCCTATTCTACCGGTGCAGAAAACGTGTGCCCAAACAGAACTGAAACCGTAACCCAAGAACAGAGGTAAGTATTGAACCGTGGGAATTGCTGCATCTCTAGTACACACCCATGTAAAAATGTGAGAAAGGCATGGGTGTGTATTGGACAGACATAAATGCTCAGAGTGGTAAATGGACCTGCATTTCTAGAACCCTTTTCTAGTCTTTTCGACCACTGAAGGCGCTTTACACTACATGTCTACATTTACCTATTCATACACTGATGGCAGAGGATGCCATGCTAGGTGCCACCTGCCTATCATGGTTCAAATCAAATCTAATTTACACATTTACAAGCCGATGGCTTAGCCTTCGGCATGCAGGCTGGAAGGGCCAGCAATTGAACCACCAATCTTCAGATCGGAGGACGACTCGCTCAGCCAAAGCCTCCCCATAGCTTGCAAGGAATACAAAAATATCCTGTATTTGAATGACTCACCCGGACTTCAGTCTCTCTGGGATTTCCATTGAGATCACACTTTGAGCCATTTACGTAGGTCTGACTGTGGTAGCGCTTCAGTCTATGCTGTTTAGAGGCCTGTGAACAGAAAAGAAGTTTTAAACAGACTGATTCGGAATAGTATTGGAAGCTGGTGGAACCGGTTCTATAAAGCAGTCTTGTGATTTTTATCTTAAGTATTATTATTTAAGTATTTTAACCATTTTTCTCTTCAAAGACCATCAAGAATGGTAAAACAATAACTACAAACACAACTTTAGTCATCTTTACCTTTGCCGTTTCATTGCTCCAATCAAATTCAGATCCATAATAACCTAGGAAGAGAATTTCCCCTTTGATTTCTGTGTCTGAGGAGAGAAGAGCAACAACAGTCATCAAGTGATTGTCATGGAAAAACATGGATTAAAAAGACGGAGGTAACCGCTCACCTTCAAGGTGATACTGTCTGATATGCAGACCATGGCAGAACTCATATGTCCACCAGTCCTTCGTCTGCCAGAAACACATACAGCAACGTTTGAATAAACAGTATGTACTTGTACACATACATTGTTATTTTTTTGAACAGGTTAAGCCTAGTAGGACACCTTACAACAGACCTCCCAATGCGTTGTATTGTTAGCCGAGTCCACTTTGGATGATGATCATTTGAAAATCGATTTCAGAATGCAGGAAGCTTCTTTTTATGTTTTAGATTGAAGCTTCCAATGCCTGTTAAATCAGCTGTAAGTCTCCTCTTGTGTGTGAAGTAACAAGTGGGAGAGAGTAGTTAAAATTACTTTTGAAGAAGTGAAACTCCAACAAATTGGTTATTTGATAAGTCCAAAATAGGTTGTGAATTGTGGAAATGATTACTTGGACTAGCACATGGCAGCTGCAGCGCACACCGTACTGAATGTGTGTTTAATAAAGGGACCTGGAACCAAATTAGTCTGATTAGATAATTTGGCATACAGGGAAAAAACAATATCTGTGTGAGTGTAGAGCAGATACAAGATTAGGCTGTATTCATTTCCTGTTCTAATCACACTGCAGGCTCTTCCCCAGGAAATGATTAAGCAAGTTGGTCAGCAGTTGTTCCTGATGCATCTCGTCTTCTGATCACTTTAGTTAGTACAATCACCACACTTGTCAAATAAATGTGGCTTTTGCTGAGTGAATGGCATCTCTGCTCTTTTTCCATGGCAGTTAACAGACCCATTATGCTTTTCCCCTTCCTGGAGTGTGTTTATAGTTTTTTTATGAATGTAAAAGGTCTCTAGAGTTGCACAGTCTAAAGTCCATGACCAAAGGTAGTCACTCTGTAACAAGAAGCTATGACAACATGTCATCCAATACCACTTCACCAGTATTCTTTCCGGAGATGGGGTTGATATTTCAAACAAACATGTATGAGCATGTATGAGTAATTACTCCTCGAGCAAGAAAGTGATTTATGTTGCCATGTTTTATTGGTTTATTTTGGTAGCCTTCCATTAACTTCTGCCATGTTTACCAAAATTGCTTTATTTTTTAGATTGTTTGTTTTGTCTATACTCAATAAACAGAATGTTTCAGAATGAACCTAAAAATATTTGTCAATTTTGATGTCTACGTCTAACAATGCTGTAATGATTTTCTCGCCTGTATATAAAATAGTTTAGAAGTTAAAACATTGCCCATTATTTCAGAATATGCAATATTCAGTGTGCAGACTCTATAAAAAAGTTGGTTGGATGGATGTGCACATGCACAAATGTTTACACTGCAATGTTAATCAATACAGTTGAACTAGCTTTCGAACTACAGATACAGTCACATACACATACAACATTCACATCATCAAATGTAATTGTAAATCTGCTTTAATTTTACCATTGGATCCCACAGATAATCAGTTGTGAACTCACCTTCACTAGACACTGGGCAGTGTGCATTGGACTGAGTAGGTCTGGGATTTCAGGCCCGATGTACCCTTGTGAGTCAGGCTCAGAGGCAGGGTCCTGATGAAACCGGATGGCCTGGGCTGGAAGTCGACATTCGTACATCTGCTTGTACTTACTGGACACCATCATAACCTCCTCTGTCTTGGTCTGAAAGAGAAACATGCTTTATTTTGAACACCTTGCATTAGCGCAGTGACGTTACTCCAGCTTATCAACCACCTGGTTTTGCGGATATCTTCGTGGTTAACGCTAGTCTTTTACGGTCTAGGGAAGTTGCAGCTAACTTAGCTAAGGGGAAGTGAGAAAGATGATGTTGTGTTGTGACAGCTGTCAACATTGGTTGCTGCGTAGGTCCCGTGGAAATAACTTCCAGCAATGACGCTCCCTCGCGTTACTTGCAAGCAAGTTGTACGTTTAAAAGTAGGCTTCTCAACTAGATAACAGAGAGGATATTCGTTATTCGCATTAGTGTCGTTAAAGGATGATATTTCACGCTAGCTAAACGGTAGCCTACTTTCTAGCTAGCAAGCTAATCGTTAGCTTCCCTCAAACACCCTCACTCACCTGCCCCAACATGACGGGGTCGGGGAGAATTTGAATCCCATATTTCATCTCATTCAGCTCCTCCAAATTCAAGAAGGCTGGCACGCAGAGGGGACATGTCAAGAAGAAAACGTACAATCTTCTTAGCCACCTTACCAAGGAAGCAGCCATGATTGACTCTCCTTACATTTGTCTGACAGCAACAAAACACAGAGCCTGACATGGTGGCTGCGGATTGGTCGGCGTTGGAAGCGCTGCTCTGTCATTGGCTAACGTTTGTGTCCGTCCGTCTGGGATGAGTTGGTTAACGCCGGCACATTGTGATTGGGCGGCGCCTCTATATATATCAAATCATTTAAAACAACGCATACATCTTTAACCAATTTGGTCAAATTTAAAACTATTTTCGTACGGGAATTTCATTTTTCGCTAGTATGCACCCCAAAAAATACATGCATTAAGTCCACATATCTCACACTTCTTCGCCACACACAGACACCCCGAGATGTGAACCCCCAACTGTGTAATTCTTTCAAAATGAATCACTGTATTTGAATTATATTTCTGGTATGGAGCCAGCCTGTTAAAAAAAAAAAAACTTGCATGCAAAACATGATCTCCAGCATTGCTACACATGCAGGCCGACGACGCACGCGCACATGCACGCGCAGACCTCCACACCCACCCGCGCGCACACACTGAATCTAGTTGATGGAGCATATGTGCAAACCGTCATGCATGTTTGTTCGTTTTTAAGCGTGGTGTAGCCTATAGTCTATATGAAGCTGTAGGTCGGTGTGTCGGTGCTCCGCGGGGCTGCTGCTCCACTCATTGACCGCAGAGCGCCGTGCTGAGGTGCGCTGCGCCCTCCGCTGTGCTGCTGCTGCTGCTGCTGCAGGGAGAGCAACCGTACACAGCCTGCAGTGCTGAGAGCTGCGGCGGCCGCCTCATTTGTCTCTTGGCCGCTCCATTTTCCTCACATCTATCCACATTTGCAAGACCACAGAGCAACAAATTCATCAAGACGGGGGACCTCCGTGCAGAAGGAGGAGGTAAGCAGCCTAGACGGTGCGTTTTTTTTTTTAACTGAGGTGAGCTCCCCGTTCTCAAGATTTGACTTGGAATAATAGGCCTATTTATCTGTCTCCTGTCCGTTATTTGACGGGTTCTCTATTAGGCAAGACTCGAGAACAACAGACAGGCGTGAACCATTCCGGAGCCAGATCATTGTCGATAAAATGCCTGAAAGCAATTGAGCCATTGTTTCTGAGGAGATGTGACTCAACATCTAAGCAATGTGGGCTTTTTCGACAGAAACCCCAAGCTTTGAGCATTTTTCTCCCACGCAATCTTACACACGACAGAGGCCTGTCTGAGAGATCGTCGGCTACGACGTGCTTCCGTGGCCTTTCACGTATTTTTAAGAAAACAGGACAGCAAGGAGGGGTTCTTGATGCTGAATAGAATTGCGGAGATTTAATATTCAGACTATGAATGAGGCAGAACATCTGACGCTTTGGGAGGGAGCCACAGATCCGTCTGTGTCTGAAGCAAGGCTCGTTTTTTGGTTAATTACAAACAGCAGCACAACTAATACATTTACATTCTGGTTGGCCTGTGAACTCATGACTTCAGATCATCTCTCACTTCTTATGTTATTGTAGCCACTGTCTGAGGATGGTTCCCCTTTCACAAGCACAGGGCTGCAGCACAGGCATACACCATATGATGAAGATACTCCTTTAAGAGTTATTTCAAATTCCTCCTATTCCTCATACTTGTTTTTTGTAATAGATTGTTTGCTTAGTTATGTTATAGACTTGCGATGAGCAGTAAATCAACTGTCAGTACTTGGAGATATGATTTTTTTTGTATCTTGTCTTGCTGCATTTCTTCTAAATAAGTAATTTAGCATGAAAAGTTTAAAAATAAATCCTAATCGACGAAATTAATCTTAGACATAGACGGAAGTGACAATTAGTCGACCTATACATAGGGGGCATGCCTAATCTGAAATGTATAAATCTGAATAGGAAAGGTTGTGATGTGAAACTAATGTCTGTGACTGGATAAACCTTTCAGTTATA
This sequence comes from Chelidonichthys spinosus, assembly GCA_029853015.1. Classification (NCBI taxonomy): domain Eukaryota; kingdom Metazoa; phylum Chordata; class Actinopteri; order Perciformes; family Triglidae; genus Chelidonichthys; species Chelidonichthys spinosus. Next base: position 17,677,340 of record CM056822.1, read on the forward strand.
AGCACTTTTTAAGACCTAATTCATTTTTTAAGACCTAATTCATTGTCTACTCAAACATTGTCAGTATTTTGGAGAGAAATCATGTCTTATTGTATCTTATTCTCAAACATTGTCAGTATTTTGGAGAGAAATCATGTCTTATTGTATCTTATTCTCAAACATTGTCAGTATTTTGGAGAGAAATCATCTTATTTTGTCTTATTGAGACAGAACCACAGGCCCTGTGTTGCTAATGTCAGCAGAGTCTACACCTCTGAAGGGAGTGACACAAGTGTGTTTGTATAAATTATATATAGTGTACATCAGGCTTTAAAAGGAGCACTTTGAGAAACCATTTCCTTCCATGATCCCATCCTATTGATTGTTTTTTTCTATCTCCCTGCAATTTAGCTAAATTGGTCACCCCCACCCCCCCAAACCCTGCTGAATTCCCCCTGGGGGCAGTAATTTACGAATGCAGCTGATGAAGCACCATATGGACGCTGTGTTTTTATGTAATGATGCAATTGCTTTGTGCAGTTATATGTATTCTTATTTGGGAGCCAGTCTGCCACATTATTTGTTTTTACCCTATATTTTTTAATTAATTAATTTCTTTTTGTCTCCAGATGGGGAAAGTGCTACACGGATTCTGGAGATGCAGGTGCCTGCAAAGGATGCCCCTTCACTGAGTGGATAGAGGCCGTTTGGGTAATCTTTCTTACTTATTAATCACGAGTGCAGGGATGGATAGGATGAGAAGAGATTTTAATTCCACAAACCATATACACCATACACAGATCACATTTTTAACACCTATTTTAGGACTTCTCGTGACCAACAGCAATTCCAAATAGACAGGACAGAGCAAAAGAGAAAAAGAGAAAGCATAATGCTGAATCCTTCTAACTTGCCATTGTCATTATGTTTATGTGAGAGAAAAATGATCAGGACTATCTATTAATAGGGCATTATAAAGATGTCCCTTTTATTTATCCCTTTAACATCCTTTTTTAACTGGCAAAGCAAAGATTTTTTTTTTTTTTTTTACAAAATTAAATTTGGTGGCCGTATGGTTTGGCTGAAATCTTTGAATCCTCTTGACTCACTGAACTAAATTAGAATAAAGTCTGTGGATTAAGTTAAAATTACAGGCAAAAAAAATATGATGGTGTTTGAGCATAACAAAACATATCGTCAGACATTTGGTGTTTGGTCAATCTAGATAACCATAATGTAGCTTTAGCAAGACAGGCAGCTGGTTTCCGACTGCTAACCCACCCCACACACACACACACACACACACACACACACACACAGTAGTGTAACAGTAATAAACATTCAGGGCGGAAATGGAATTTTTGTTCACCACAGCTGAAAGGTGGGAGTACAAGAGGTCATTGTGTAAATGGTAAATATCAGAAAAGTTACAAATTCAGTGTCTGTGTAGCAGAAACAAAGAGAAGAGAGCATGGTGTAAAATGGTAACTCTATTTTTACAAATATTCAGCTGGTCTGAGAATGAATTCTGCTACCTCAGTGGACATGTGTTTTATTTTCCCTGGCTGCACCAATGTTACATGTAAGATAGGGTGAGTGCAGTTGAACTATAGAAGGCTTAGAAGCCGTAATACTGATTGTTTGTTGTTATCATTCTCAAACAGCTTTACGGCACCACACAGGGCAACATAGATATGCAGATACCATCTAGAATACAGTTTTTGATTTAATTATGTTTCTACATCCTTTTCCTTTAGAGTAGTTACTGTTTCCTCCATTAATGTAACCACATGGCTTCTGAAGAATGCCCCGGAGATCTGGAGTCAGAGCTGATTTCTATGAGTCTGTCTTGCTATTCATAATAATGATGGGGGGAACAAAAGACACAGTCTTTCCCCTTTCTCATTCCTCAGACAGGATTCCTCAGACAGACAGACAACGTTAATGCTTTTTACTGAGTCACAGCAGAGGGATAGTAACGCAGTAAACAATAAGAAGAAGAAGAAGAAGAAGAAGAAGAAACTTTATTTGTATAGCAACTTTTCAACAAACAATGCATTACATTTTGCAGACACGCGACTCTGAATACAGGATAAGCGGAAGACAATGGATGGATGTGTTTTTATTCATTTCGATTTAAAAGTAATTTGAGACTTCATAAACATTAAATTGAATGACAGCAAACTGAGACCTAAACCCCAGGAGGATTAATCCCCCTATGTTAGTCTTCTAACATACGTATTTCTGCGTCAGGTTAAGGATGCGCTCCCTGAGGAAGACACTGTTGCTCGCCATCCTGGTGTCTGTGGTGCTGGTGCTGGCCCTCCTCCATTCGTGGCCCACTCGGGCTTACACCACAGTGGATGTATGGCAGAGACAGGGGCCGGCCGTAGAGAGGCATCTGGAGGAGAGGCTCCCAGCGACAGACCACCGATTGAGCAACATCCCCTTTCACGTGAGGGACAACGTGGCAAGGTAATTCATTGTTTATCCTGTTCATTTGTTCCATCTATACACACTCCAAACACAACGTACCTCCGCTAAAGCCTGATTTCTCCACATGAATGTGTCTCCAACGACCTGTCCAGCTCGTTGGCACGTAACGGATGCGTATGTGAGGGGGAGAGTGGAGGAGTAAACCTGCCCTTCGCTCAACTCCTGTTTCCGCGGGTGTCAGCTCACTCACTGCACACCGCCTTCGAGGCCTCTGAGCTGGAGGAAATGAAGAGGAGACGTGCCAAAGAGTACAAGAGTTTCCAGGAGAGGTAAGCAGCTCCATTAAAAAGAGATGTCTAATATTGTTGCCAGAAGAGCAGCATAACGATGTAACATCATCTTTTGATCTTTTTGCTGAAATAATTAATGCAGCACAAGCTGTATTTCAGGTGGGGAAACCTACTGCTGATGAAATTGTCATCAGCACCTACTGATGACAATTTGAATGTGGCTTTATTTATTTTTCTTGTAATAAACTTTTTATTTTACTTTCAAACAAGGTAATATTACACAAAACAAAGAAAGCATGAATAGAAAAGAAAACAATAACAACGTATATGTATCACTCTGATAGTAATATAATAATAATAATAGTAATATGCAAATATTATTGTGCATATACAATAGCAGCTACTCAGATATCACATCACATCACATTCAATCGTTTAACCATATTTACATGTTACATACGTTTATTTTTAATTGTATAGCTGCTTTTGAATTCTCTCTGCTGTTTGTTTGCTGTGTTTTTTAAGAACAAACACAATCACTGGATTTTAAGTGTGATTGTGTCCTTGTTCTATTCCCATCTATGCTTGTGAATGTGTGTTGTGTGTAGGCTGCGTCTTCCTGATGTGAGTTTTCCCCCCTTCAGGTCACAGTCACTTGCAGATCTTCTCATCATTGCAGAGGCTAACAATCCGTTACAGTATCCAACACAGGGGGTGGAGGTACGGCCCCTGAGAACAATCATCATCCCGGGTAAGACTTCAGCTAGAGTAACACACTCATCAGTGAAATTAGACTGCTGTCAAAACTGGATGGTGTGGGAGCAAAGAGTTGCTGTGTTAGATTATATTATTTCATACAGCATAACAGCGACAACAGAGACATACAGCTAATAAATCATCAAGCTACTTATTGAACCAGCTCAGAGCGAGCTCATACGTGACCTCTGCCGTACCAGTCTGGTGAACAAAGAGAACGCTAGATTTCACTTATCTGCACGACAGAAGGAGCATTTTCTGAATGTTGACACGTAGTGTGAATCACTTTGAGTGGTCGGAAGAGGAGAAAAGCAATATGGCATGTAAATGTGGCTCCATTTACCATTAAACAGAAATCATAAACCAAATTTTAGTTACTCACTAAAAGTGGGTCATTTAAAAATAGACATGTCTGCTGACAGGAAGTGGATTAAGTGGAATCATCCCAATGTCTGTCAGTCAATTGTTATCATATGCTTTCAGGCTTGGCCTTACACGACCTTCCCAGAGAACGCTACTCAGTAAGTCTTTCACTATGCCTGTCTTTATTGTGACATATTTTAGATATCTGCTGTGCATTTTTATTTTTTATTTTTTTAAGCCCACTTACGTTTCTTTTCACTCGTTGCAGATTAACCTCACTGCCACGCTGGGAACACTAAACGTGGCAGCAGAGGTGGACGGGGTCAGTATCAAAGGCGACGGCGAGATGCACATGACTCTGTCAAGCAGCCTCCTGCCCAACCTGAACCGACAGCTGCAGTTTGTCACCTACACAAACACGCTGTTTCACCCCAGCACAGCAGACACAGGTGAGGCAAGCTACGGCCCCCTTCTCTCTGGACATTTTCATTCTCACTATTTAAAAGGTTACGGTTAAGGGATGACACTGGAGAAAAGACATTTCGTAACCAACCCATTGTCAGTGCATCTCATTTATTGAATCAATGCTGTTGAACTGCAATGAGTGATTAGATTTAAATCAGTAGTTTGACATTTTAGGACAGTTTTACCACTTTAAAGCGACAGCTAGCAGCTGGTTAGCTTAGCTCAGCTTAGTTTAGCTTAAAGATAGGCCAAAGGTAACAAAATCCTTCAACCAGCACACACCTAAACTTAAAAAAACTACCACATTTTATCTTGTTTGCATCATTCTTACAAAAAAATACCAGAAAGCAAAGTGTAAAAAGATAAATATGGTTTTATGGCAAGTTATGTGTCAACCAATGGAGAGTCGGCTGCTGGTTATAGCTTCATTTACAGTTTTTTTCAATCGCTAATAAGCGCTTACCCATACTTCAGATACTTTTTCTAAACTCTTAACACAGACTCACACCTACAAAACACAATTGGCCAAATAGATAATTTTCTTCTCAAAAACACATTTTGTTAAATATATACAAACTCTTCATTGCAAAATAGACACATCTTTCTCTGCACACACTAACTTTACCAAAACACTGGAAATCTGACCCAAAATGAAATTATTCTGTCAAAGAATAACACTTGTTTTTACTTCACAAGGTACATGCAGTCAATCAAAGTACACCAGGTTTCAAAACACTGGCTATTGTTGACATTATAAAAACTGCATAGACTTTTATGTTTCGGTTTTACAGGTATTTGCATGCAAAACATGCAATCCACCGTTTTTACACTACATTTCTTGGTTGGGAACTGTATGTCACATTCAAAAGCATTCCAGTAAAAAGCAAATCAGTTTTTTTCCTTTACTTTTTACTGCAGGAGATACAGTAGAAATACTGTTTACAGTATGATAGAACAGAAAAAGTTTTACAGATGATGCTTACATTGAACAAAATATCCATGACACACAAGAGCATTCTGAACAGAAAAACAACAGCAAAAAGCCCAGATAAAAAGTTTGTTTTTTTCTGTTTCTGTTTCCAAAAACATCACTCCTCAAAGTCCTCCTTTCACTGTATAAGTGTCATTGTAATAGAAAAAATAGCCCCTGCCACTGAGTCTATACCAGCCCAATTTAGCCAACATAAATCAGCTGTGTGTCAGTTATTCAATTTCTTTATTATCAGCTGACATATATTGTTTTTGAACTGATATCATTGCAGAATCAGAGGTTTTACAGTTTTTTACGATTGTTTACACACTAAAATAAAATTTTCTACACAATTTGCGAAATTCTACTCCAAGGAGGCCCAGGTAGAGGAAGAGGAGAAGAAGAAGATAGAGGAAGAGGTAGATAAAATAAATACTTGAAATATTCAGTCTGCAGCGTCAGTGTTGTACAGTGCTTGGTAAGTTTATAGTAGGCCTATTTGTGTACATTCTCCCTATATCTCAAACTAATCATGAAGAATGTTGTGGGTTTGTCACTATTTTTTTTTTGACATCTAAATTATCCCTTACATAACAATGTCTGGCCAAAAATCTAGCACATGCTATTTCCTAAAATTAGTTTTTTTACAAATGTGTTTTTTATTTATCACAGCAGTGTGAAACTGGCTGCAATAGTGTCTGATCATTGAGGACTGTGTTGTTTTAAATGAAAACTAATAGCATGTTCACAAATATGTGTATATGTTTTGACTGAAGTGTGTATGTTTTGACTGAAGTGTGTCATTTTGCAAACAATCTAGGAATTATGCAAATTGAGTGTGGTGTTTGGATAATTGTGATTATATTTTGAAAAAAAGAACCCGGTTTTCAAAATTGCATATAAACAATTGCAAAAAACTGTAATACTGTATCTAAGGTTTGGAATATTGTTGTTTTAGCTATTGTGGGATCACTGACTGCATATTGTGTGAAAACGACATGAAATGTGTGAATGGTATGACCACAAAAGACCGATGCCGTGCTTATTGTGTTTAGAGTTTTGAAAATGTGACAACTGGTTGGATAAACGCTTGTTAGCGACTGAAAAAAACTGTAATCTTTACAGACATGAGAGTGGGATCGAACACATTCCTCAAACACTGTTGTTTACTCCGCCTGTCCACCAGAAGCTCTCTGTGAAGCCATCCACCACAGTTTGCTCCTATTACACTTATCAAAATGAGTAAAAGTCGTTTTTGTTGTGTCTTTTAGTGCAGTTTGAGGTAGAGGGGCATCAAGCCAGCTTCAGTGTCAAGATCCGTCACGGTGTAACACCCAAACTGTACAACACGGGATCCAAAGGAGGTAAAACACAACACTATTACTCATGTCATTATTTAACCACTGAACGATAAGCCTCACATTTTTTAAATTTGCTAAATAGAACATAAGCAAACTTTCCACTAATGGTCGCTGTATCTTACTTCTCTGCAGAGTACAACGTCAGTGCCCTTGTTACCATAGCGACAAAGACATTCTTGCGTTATGACAAGCTTCAAGATCTTATCGACAGTGTGAGAAGATACTATCCTACCGTCACCATAGTAATTGCTGACGACAGCGAGAACCCCAAAACCATTTCTGGACCTTACATCGAGCATTACATCATGCCTTTTGGAAAGGTAGGGGAAGTGCCAGACACACATACTGAAGTCTTTTTATTTCACATTGATGCTTTTTGGGTTTTGAGGGTCTGCGTCATGTGTCGTAGGGTTGGTTTGCTGGGCGAAACCTGGCAGTCTCTCAGGTGACCACAAAATACCTGCTGTGGGTAGATGACGACTTCGTCTTCACAGCCAACACCAAACTGGAAAAAATGGTGGACATTTTAGAGAGAACCACACTGGATCTGGTGAGGGCTCGGCAGGATGTTTAACTGACTGTGACAGTCTGGTGTTTCAGTGACGTCACAGTGTGTATGTGTGTGTGTCCAGGTGGGTGGTGCCGTGCGGGAGGCCACAGGTTACACTGCCACCTACAGACAGACCATCTCCATTGAGTCGGGGGAAGAGGAGGGTGACTGTTTACACTTGAGGAGAGGATTTCATCACGTCATCCAAGGCTTCCCCAACTGTGTTGTGACTGACGGGGTCATTAACTTCTTCCTGGCTCGCACCGACAAAGTCCAGCAGGTCGGCTTTGATCCGCGGCTCGCCAGGGTAGCTCACCTGGGTGAGTGCAATCAGTTACTTTAACATCAAACGTTCAGCTAATATAGGACTCTCATATGACTACAAACAATGCAATTTACAAATGTTTATCGGATGTTATGATTTTATTAACATTCGTATGACAAGCTGTGTCCCAATTCCACACTACTGCACATACTATCCTATTCAGCAAACATTTTGTTTCATACTGGTACTTTGCTTTAAGAGGAAAGAGGACGTTTGGAAAGCCACTGCAGATTACATTTTACAATAACAAGGAGATTGTACAACACATTTTTGTTTTGTTGTTTGAATATTTCCAGTTTGTTTGCAGCTCCCCAAATAATTTTGTGAATTTATCTTAAATTCACAAAATAATCCTCATCATAGTTTCCATTGAATAACAGTTACAAACATTGAACAAATGTATTTTTAGTCATGATGTTTAATATTTCCTTCACAGACAAAAAAAAAGTCAGCCCAATGTGTTAATTTATTTATTTATGAATTAATCAGATTTTTTTTAAACAGCAGTTATTTATCAGCAGGGACACATTTAATACAAATTATTGTAAAAGCTACATTAATGTTAAAATGTTTGTTGCTTATTCATTGTGTACCTACTGCAAAACCTAGTTATAATTAGTGATGTTACTTATGGCACATACAAGAGTTACAGAGAGACAAATAACATCCAACGGACGGTCTGCAGAACACTAGAAAGGTATGTGGAAACCCATTAGAATAAGCTGCACAATTATCAACCCATGCTTTGCATGAAATGTTTTAGTAATTTGTTTTAAAGATTCATATCTGATTTTAGTTTTAAGGTTGTTTATTCACCCTGTCTTCATGTGTTCATGGCTGCTGTTTTCCAGCAAATGGAAATATTTATATTCATTAATAATAATAAAAAAAAAAAACATTTATCCTATAAATGACATACGTGGGGTTTTTGCAAACTTTCCACGTGGAACCTTTGATGACTGGGCCAGTGAGAGATGTTTAAGAAGATCACCAAACTAGACGATAAATATGAAATTAAGATTCGGAATATATTTGGCTGAATCAGTTGGTGTGTGTTTATTTCGCAGAGTTTTTCATCGACGGCCTGGGATCTCTCCATGTGGGCTCTTGCGATGATGTCATTGTCAACCATGCCACCAAAATCAAGCTTCCTTGGGTCAGCCAATCAGAGAGCGACAAGACTTATGCCAAGTTTCGCTACCCGCCGGCCTCCTCTGATGCCACGCACACGAAAAATGGCCTCCTGTTCTTCAAGAACCGATTTCAGTGTTTGACTCATAATTAGTTCTGCTCCTCTTTGTCCCAAGGGTTCCTCTGCTCTTCCTGAGTCACCAAAGAAGTTCTCCCCGCCACATCCCGCCCCATGACACACACACACACACACACACACTTTGGTTTGCCTTTTCTTGAAGGGAGGTTTCAGGCTTCAATGTTGACAAAATGTGCCGTTAAAGCTTTTTTAGCATGTTTATTCAGTCAGTGCTAAAAAAAAAAGTCATTATACACATTAATAAATCAAGAAGTCACATGTGAAAGTCCAGGCTCTCTAGAGACAAGAGAACCAGCTGTTGTCACAAACATATCACCTTGTTTACACACACCCAATTAAATCACAGTATTGTGTCAATTAATTGAAGGCTTTTGTTTGTCTGGCTGTACATCCTCGAGTTGTTGCTCATACTGAGCTTTGGGAAAACCCAACAGGTAGCATATTCCCAGTCTGAGTCACTTCATTGTCATTCTAGGCCAATATGAACGGAGATACATCTTCTCCTTCAATTTGCTCTATCCCCCAAAAAGACTGAGCTTGGAGAAGCTGAAGGCTTGGGAACAAGAACGAGGGGACACTCTCCAGAAAGTGACACTACTGTAGACTCGGAGCGTCACACACAGGCAACATGAAGAAGGCACTGAGAACATTTCCACCTTCCATAACCACCCACAATGAATGCTTGTGCCAAAGGTTTGACTGCTGGCAGTTTGGGGTGTGTTTGTTTTATTTTTATCTCTTTGTGTTGTTGCCATGCCCTTTACCCAGAACCTTGTGTCACCTGTGAGCGATTAATCATGACCAAGGAGGAGAAACCTTCGGTCCCATCACATCTGGTCTCGCCTGATCTGGGAGCAACCTTGTTTTTTGGTCTTCTGCTGTCTGTCAGTCTCAACAAGCAACTAATGAGAAATCAGAGAGCTTCGTGTCCGGTGCACGCTGCTGAGTCAACCAAAGTGCGTGTTTATTTTTCCTCACTATAAGAGAAGAAGGGAGAAACAAACTAGCATACTGAGACATAATTAATGAGTTTGATGATGAAATAACATCTTGAAACACAGAATGAGTAGACAGACCATGGGAGGAAAGCTGAGTGAGACAGATGGAGATGCACTGAGGCTTGAAAATACTTTTTTTTAATACCAACTGACTGACCAAGTGACAATGGTGTTGTTTCATACCATGGACTTTAGATGGTGCCCTTGTATCACTCATTATTTCCTTATAAGTCACATTTGTTTTTAACAGTTGTTTGTTATCTGCAAAGAGGTTCCAGAGATTTATCAGCTGATTTTGTTTTTAAATCTGGAGAATATTTTAAAATATTGTGTGAAGTTTCTATCCGTTACTGATTTTTTTTTTTTTTTTTCATCGAAATGCGTCATTAGCTCTGTGAACGGGTCGGATTGAAGCTTCATCAGTGTCAGTATTATAAAAGGCTTTTGTGTGGTTTTGTGGTCAAAAAGCTGTCTCATGTTAGGATTCGAAACTGTTGACCTATTTATAGCTGGAGCTTCAAAACATGTTTCTTAGACAGTGATCTTTATTGTGTGAAAACAGACATGAACTTCCCTGCTTCACACAAAAAAGACTGGTGTGAGTCATCTGGTCACGGCATTCTGAGCATTTTTTTTATTTCGGTTCAAATGTTGACATATTAAAATGTCTGTGGAAAACACTTCTCTTTCATTGTCCAACAATGTGCTGTCTAGCTCCCAAAGTCTGAGAAACATATCAAACAAAAATGTATTAATTCCCATTTTAATTCCCAGTTTTTATCTCCTCTTAATGTTGGACTGTGAAAGCTTCACAGGACTCAATTTTTCTGCTGTGAGATACAAGAATTTAGCAATTTTGTCTGTTTTTTTTTGGTCAAATTGGTAACTGCATCATAAAGATTCATATAGTCTTTCATATATTACAGTCATTGTTTTGTGACTCGTAGAATTGAGGCAAGCAGCAGCTGAGCAACCTTGGAGCTTCTTGATACACTGTATTATATATTTTTAAAAGTCTTAAAGTAAATGTTCATTTTCAGCATTTTTACATAAACTGCTTACAGTATTCATGTTGAGTAGTGCACAGAAGGCAACACGTGTTTAAGAGAGCATGTAGAAGATGAAGGAGGAGTTGTTTCTAAAGGCACATGTGTACATGTACATTCAATACACAGTGCGAGTCCCCGACGACACTAAAGCAAAGTATACCTGAAGAGTGACCCTAGGGACATGGACGTGTCATACTATCACATGGCTGTTGGCACAATCAACCTACAGTACGATGCTGTGTGTGTTGCAGGGAAGTGTTTCACCTGGAGTGCTGAAGTGCTGCAGGCCTTTTAAAAAAAGGGGATCAAAGTGGCTTTTCTGTTTTTCACTGTAATGTAGAACAGCAGCTGGGGGCAGGAACTAGTGCCTTGTTCAAGTAGGGCCATTTCAATAAATCTGTCTATAAATACAAATATCCATTATATAAATTGAGGAACATCGAATTGACAATGCCAGTTCCAGGCAGGGGGCGCTATATACCAACAGGGTTAAACTGATCAGGCGAAAGATTAATGGAATTTTCAGAGCATTTCTTTAAATAATGTGTAAATTATTATTATGTGAGCTAACCTACTCAGACTTGATTTCTCAATCAAATAAACACTTTGAAAAATGTCATTTAAACTGTATAGAGGTAGTTGATACGAGGAATGTCACGAGGATACCCTGTATGTCATAACAAGGTGAGGTGGGTGCTAACGGGCCTCTGACCCACACATTGATAAGAAACATTTGACTTAGAGGACGGGCTTTAAATTGCAGACAAAAGATCAGCAGGCTTCAACCTCCTCACTGAAGCATCATGGAGGGGTTGCTACTGGTTTAAAAAACATGTCCACGGTTTCCCTGCAGATTCTTCTGCAGAAGTTATGCCACATATCCTCCAAAGTACACGTCTATTATATTTACAATACAATGAAAGATGTATGGATTATTATGTAACAGGCCCCAGGGGGTCAGGAACCAGAGTCTCCGTTTGAGGCAACTGTTAATATATTTCATTGGAAAGAGATGAAATACAACACAAGACAAAATAATGAAAAGATTTTAAAAATAACTACTGTAGCAAAAAAAATTTAAATAAACTACAGATACACACCGAAAGTGACACAAAATGACCTCAGACACGTGCAGAAATACAACAAAGAAATGGCCATTAAGAGAACAAATATGACCACAAAGAGATGAAAACTAACACAAAGTATGCAAAATGTTGCACTATTATTACAAATGACCCAAGACAATGTGCAAAATCACTTAAAAAAGAAACATGAAACAACCACAAAGAGAAACAAAGCAACCACAGTCTTGTTGTCCTGCTCCCATGTGAGAGGTTTTGGGTCCATGTACATGTCTGTTCCCAGGGGGCCGCTGTCTCATCCATTCTGGGAAATGAGAGGTTTTATGCTCCATCATTCAGTCACACACTTTTATTTCAGAGAAATGACGATGACAAATATCTGAACAGCATTTCTTTTTAATTCTCAGTGTGTGTTTGGACAACACAAGTCAAAGAGCTTTATTGATATGATCCCACATATTATTTACATTCAAGATGACAGTGACAGCTGAGCACCTGTTTTATCTTTGTTCCCTTTTTCCACTTTCTGCTTGATAAGGACGAGAGCTTTGTGTTTGTTAGCAAACGTGTTTCATTCAGATAACAGTCTAACAATGGAAGGGTTAAAATAGCCCACGGAAGGGAAAACGCAGCTATGTGCTGATCTGCAGGGAACACACAGATGTACACAACTTGTATGATTTCAGATCTGGAGCTGGAATCTGCAGTCACATCTGAGAACGGCCCCGTTCTGAGAACGACCCCGTTCTGATTTGAGATTTGAGAGTCCTCTGGGCCAATCAAGTGGAAGTAGTTCCTTATGAAAATATTATGCATTACAAAAATATTCATCCATGAAATTTCAATGGAAAAAAAAAGTAAGAAAAATGTATACATATACAATATGAAGTACAGTCTGTGTGGTGCTTCAAAACCATAATTTTTGCATTTCATCATTTCATTTCACCATCTGCAGTCGTGTGTATATTCAGAGTAAACATAATCAAACCAATATGATTATAATATCAAATCCAGGTGATATTTGAAGGAAGTCTGGAGGGGAATTTAGGACATTCTGTACAGGAGTGAAACAAACAATGCCGACTGAGTCAGGCACTGCTACTCCAGAAAGGTGAAATGAGTTCAGGTCATTACTGCTCGCTCTCCTTCAGCTGTTCCAGGTTGTTTGCTGGAGGTGCACCCTCCTTTAATGTGGTTGCCTGGAAACTGGAGGTCACACCCTGAGAGGCAAAAAGCAACCAATTAAATATTTGTAATACTTGTGCGGTTTAAATGTGCAACTTCAAAAAGTTGAAAGGCCATTCCTACTTCATACTACCAGTGTAAAAAAAAAAGATTGAACTTTAAACAGTTAGAGTAAAAGGTAATTTACACACAACACTATATGATTTCCCAAGATTCCTCGTTGCTAAGAGTGCCAAGTCAATTTCAAAACCATCAGTATGCATGGCCTACATTAAAAGGAAATACTCTATATTCCAATGTGAATTAACGAAATACATTTGAAATATAATAGACAAACTCTCAGATAAAACATTCATCATTTATCAACCAGTCCAAAATAATGAGATAGAAACTGAGAGTTTTGCATCTCAAGATATTTATACAGGGTTGAAATGTTTGAAGTAATCAATGATTCATGTTTTTGTAAAAACATTTTTGAAAGCTTCATTACTTCATTTATGTTTGGCCACTTGGACAAACTCAACAAAGCTAATATGTAAACTAATATTTTAATGTTATAAATACATAAATATATAAATACAGCAGCTACGGAGCAAAATTATCGTTAATTTGGAGTTGTATTTCTGTCGACCTGAAAAATGTAAATGCAATTTTAACTCTTTTAGCTCTGTTTTTGTCTCCACCGCCGCCTGAGGAGCTGCTCAATGCTTAACTATGTTCACCAGCTAATTGCTAACTGCGTCTGCTGCGTGAAGATGGGCAGGTAGTGATGAAGGTTATCAAGATGTTTTTCACTGAAAACAGCTGCCTGTTTAAACTTGGCTTATATGAGCGATGAGAGTGAAGTTGTGTGAAACCAAAACAAAAGACTGAAAGACACCAAAAAGCTCCATAGAGCTTAAAAATGGTGAGGAGAAAACTCTTTGTGGGTTTGTCACTATGAGTCATACCTTTCTTATTACACCTGACCAGTTGCTAATTAAATATATATTAGCTAACTAATCCATTAGTGCAGCGTTAAAAAAGGATATTTATGGATTCTGACATGGACCACATGCAATTCTATAACTTTATTCTCAAACCTCATTGGTACTGGATTTTACACAAGATCATTAGTACATAAAAATGACTGTAAACTGAGTTTAAAAAAGAGCACCATAGGGGGAAACAAATGAGTTGAGGTACATGGGAAAACCTGTACTCAGGATGGAAACACAAAAACACAAAGTGACTTTGTGGAATTGATAAGCACATCTAATAGGTGACAAACCATTTCCTGGAAGTCTGAGTGAATAAGATAATACAGCAGGTCAGTGGGTTTTCCATAAACTGGATGACTGAATGACACTGGCTGCAGATTAGGTCGATCTGATTTGTGAAGCCACAACAACAGGATATTTGACAAAGGCAACCAGAAAGTAATTTCCTCTCGTCATCAGTGATCATGACAACAAACCTGCCTCGGGCTGCAGATATAGAGATAACAGCTCTATCTGATCCACCCGATTAAAAGAAAAAACTCTATTAATGCTGCATTTGTGCTGCAAACAATAAACACTTAAAAAGGTGGTTATATAGTGTGTAATAGTCCTAATATAACCTGATATATCTCTCAGCTGCACCATTGAATCAGTTGTAACATCAACCTTTCCTCAAAGTTCATATTTTCACTTTTGATACATAAGTATATTCACTGATTACTGTTATACTATATTATACTTGACTATACTTTGCTTGTTTAAAGTGTGCTCTATGTGGATTATATACAGTCACAGAGAGGCTGTTTCTGTTACACTAATCTTCCCTGTATTTGGGTGCCAGCATAGATTGAGCAGGTTTTATTCATATTTGGATGAACTAACCTTTTAAATTGTGATGTTACTTATTACTTTTGACTTTGAATGCACTTTTCATCAACACCGACGTACCTGCATGCTCTGCTGGCTGCAGGGTGGCAGGCCATTGGACGTCCGACGGGCGTGTCTCACCTCTGTGCCCAAACTGAGCTGCTGGTGGGCAGGAAGTGGAGGCAAGGCTGTTTTCGGTGTTGCAGCACAGGGATTAGAGCGCTTGAGGGAGAAGGAGAAATCAAACAAAGAGGATTTCAGAGAAGGAGAAATGCATTAATGTAAGCCAATGTGCCATGGGAGCGTTGCTGGACACTCACCACCTTGGAGGCTGGGCTGTGGTGTGGTGGATGCAGAGAGGGCAGGGAGGTGTTGTAAGACAGCAGGCAGGGCTGCCGGCGTCGGTCCATGGATGCAGAGGAGTGAGGTCGCAGGCCAGATGCTGACGCAGCTGGAGACTGCACATTCCTGCCCAGGCTGTTTGACTTGCTTTCCCTGCGTTGGTACTCTATTGGAGACTGAAGGGCTACAGTGGACAGGAAGAGATGTCAAACACACCACACTTTTAAATCTGTGTATTTATTGAAGAAACACTGAGCTCTTGTACCATTAAGGAAGTTTCTCTGAGTCTCTAAGATCTGGACCACGTCATCGAGCCAGGCTTGCTGTATTTCCGAAGAGGATGCCTGCATGATGAAGCGCGTCACACTGCCGTCAGTCCCACGGGAGGTCAGGACCAGAGTGCTTGGATTATTCTCAGAGGGCTCCTCCACGCCCAAACAGCTGACCTGAAGCACACAAGAGACTCGTTTAACGGCAAGAAAAAACAATAATCCACGATGTTTTAAAGATGTTTTGAAGCACAGTTTCAAATCGCACCTTGATGCTGTTTTTAAAAGTGTACCCTGGCAAAGAGAAGCCTTTTTTCTTATCAATTGGCTCACTGAAGATGACCAGCTGCTCAAACAGGAAGACCCTCCGCTCCTTGGCTCTGGACGGGAAGCCGCTTTCCGGCTCGCTGACACAGAATGTATCCTGCTGCAGCAGCTTCCCCTGAGCTGTTATTTTCCCCTGAAACAGTCACAAACATAGTCATAGACTGTAAGTTTCCCTGCATGTGTTTCATCTGCGATGAAATAATCGGTGTCTCACCTCAAAACCTTGGAGCCTGCCCACGTTCATCATATCATTACAGCGTTTTGGCACAAAGCACATCACCTCCACCGCCCTCTTAAGGGGAAAACAATTGTATGAAGGAGAATCAATTACTGAAAACACAATTTTGTGATAAACAGACTGAGAAGAGTACTTTACACATGCAGCTGACAGTTTATTAGGTACACAGTTCAACATTTCAACAACAACTGAACATTAACCTTCATTAAGGCAGGATTTATTGAATAGAGTCATATTAGACTGCATTTGTTTTGTGTACCTAATAGAGTGGCAGCTGACCGTATATGTATTTGTACCTGCAGCTCCTCCACATCCCTTCCTGCTTTGCTGTAGTACTTCAGGAAGTCCTGGGATTGCCAGAGAGAGAGAGGTTTAATGATTTTCAGTTTGAAAGTAAAGCAAGAAGGAAATGCTACTTGGATCTGACCATGATTATTATAGCGGCTACATAATTAATAATAAGACAAAGTGCATTGACTGCACCCTGGTCTTCCTCTGAGTTCCGGGGGAAACCTTTATGAAGCAGTTTGTCTTTAATCTTTAATGCTGTTCCACACACAATCATGTTCAACTGCAAACCTTCAGCAGGAGTTGATACTTCATGATCCTCTGAACGGGTTTGATGAGCAGGTCATTGAGCTGCAGCCTGTGTCCCAACTGCTGCCTGAGATCCTGTCACGTGACAAAAATACAAAAATAAGAGAGAACGTTGAAAAAGATGTAAAAAAATGAAAGTAATCTTGACTGCAGTAGAAAAGTTCACTCACCTCAAAGTAGGTCTCAATGTACTCGGAGACAATGTGCTCTGATTTGGGTTTGTTCTGACAGTAAACCACGTACATGTGAAGACGCCGTTCCTGGAAATAGAAGAATTAAAGAGAGAGAGGGGGAGAGAGAGAGAGAGAGAGAGAGAGAGAGAGAGAGAGAGAGAGGTCATGTGACAATAATTTGCAATAATGTGTCTGTGAGGGGCAGCGTGACAGGCGGACAGAGGAAGAATTAAGCCTAGGAGTTGCTCTGACTCGTTCCGTCTCAGGTTTGTTGTTTCCATTCCCTTCAGGAGTTTTTGGGAGTATTGTTAAACCAGTGCAGGACCTTAGTCTCATTAAATAGTTCCAGTGGCTGAGAAAGAATTGTTTAATTTGCTGTAGCTTAATTCGGCATGCTATGCTACACTGAGTGGAGCTGATAGGAAAGCTGAGCAGGCAAAGGTTCGTGAAATCAAAATATTTTTTCCCCATTTGTCTTTCAATTCAGTTATTCTATGTATTTAATTGCTTTGGAAATTATATTTGTAATGTGAGCATGAAAGGTTGTTTGTCTCTACATGTCGGCCCTGTGATAGACTGGCATCCTGTGCAGGGTGAACCCTGCCTTCACCCAATGACAGCTGGGATCGGCTCCAGCCCCCCCCGCGACCCTGAATACAGGATAAGCGGCAGACAATGGATGGATGGATGGATGGATATTAAAGCTACCAAAAGGAACTTTCATTTTGTGTTGACTTTGGCAGACCCTTTGGACAAAGCAGTAGTAATGTTTCCATGAGACCACAGCGTTGTGTCGTAAAGATCTGCAGCTGCCAGACTAGCCTTAAGAAAACCTCTCAATTTCCTGCAGCACTGTCTGACAGTCAAGTCCAGATGGGACCAGCTAAAGACAAGGTGGATGCTGCAGCCAGGCGTGGAGCTCTTTGCCTCCAGCCGGAGCTCCGACAGCAGGTCGAACGTGGCAATGAAGCCAGACCTGGGTCTACAAATTCTTAAATCTGATGTTGCGGGAAATTGGACCTGATGACAGGCATTAAGAATAACTATATAGAACTAGTTGTTTGCTCATGTATGTAGGCATCATTATTAAATGATAACCAGTTAAAAGCTCATTGTAGTCGCTTCAAATAGTCAGTACTTCCTAAGTTCAGTGTTAAACAACTACATATGAAAAACTTCAAGGGGGGCATGAATACTTTTTATAGAGCTCTGAGATCGGTATTTCCAGCTAATTTTCACAAATGGCGTGTTCTCTGCAGACCGTCTTTAACACTGATTGTCGGCTTTGAGAGCTGGTGATTACAAGACCGTCATTTCTGCAGCTGCACCTGCAGACAAACTGATCTGAAACATGAAGGCGCATCTGGATGGCAGGGGGAGGCCAAGGCTTCACACACAGTCAGAGGTCTGATCTGTGAGACGGCTGTGATCTTCAGCCAAACTGAAGACACGCAGAGAGATGGGGGGAAAAAAGAAGAAGAAGAAAAAACACTTGTCATCCATGTTTGTAACTCACTGATCTGTAGACTCACATGTTTGATGAAAAGCTGGGCCAGGCTGTCTGGATCACCCACACATTTCTCCAGCTCTCCCAGGAAGTAACTGTGTGACACAGAGTGGAAAAGGTCAGGCAGGAATGATCATTCAGCCTAATACACACACACACACACACACAACAGGAAACAAACAGCCACAGGGGACGTGAAACACGCTGAACCACCATGAAACATGAGAAGCTCAGAAATATGTGTAACCTGTATGGGGGGGGCGGGGGGTCTCTAACTTACTCCTTATGCCAGTCGTAGATCTGGTGGATGTTTCCAAACACAATCCTGTCCTTTGCTTTTAGGTCCTCTGGCACTCCCTGATTGGCCATGGTGCCCATGTAGCCCTATGCACACACACACACACACACACACACATACACACACACAAAGAGAGAGAGAGAGATCAGAGGGTTCCAGATGGGGGAAAATGGGTTGCGGTATGTTATCGATGTCAGTAAAGTCATATTGATTATTTAAAGGCTGGAAGAGAGACACACCTGCACTATAAGTCCAAGATCTTCCACATACAGCCTTTCTGTCTCTATCAGCTCTGTCAGCACATATCTTTTGAAACAGCAAAAAAAGGACATTAGAAAATAGAATTTTTTGGCAAAATCAAATCACAAAGGTCTGACATCTTGCCGAGTTAGATGAAAAGATTGGCATCACTCTTGTCTGACAGTGGCATCAATCTTCTTATCTAACTCTGTAAAAAAGCGAAAAAGGTGTGTTTCTCAAAAATGTGGAACTACTCCTTTAGTGCAGAGGTCAACACCTACATGCTCTTCTCTAGGGCGACGCCTCTCTCCTCATCGCTGTCCACCGTCGCTGACCACTGGCTGGCAGAGTCATCGATCACAGTGCTGCCATCTTCCCCTTGGAGAGTGTTGATGCTGGATCTTTGACTCTACAACACACAAAGAAGACAGAACAGCTTTTGGTGAACATCGCTGCAACATATTATGTAAGAGGAGGCAGACAGGGAGGCATCATTTTCTGTGGGCTCAGGAAACCCAGAGGAAAGTACATTTTGTGCTGTAGCTATCATTAGCTAGGAGGTATATTATTTCACAAAAAAAGCAAAGATTGCAGAAATGTCAGAGAAATGAATACTCATATGTGTAGCAGCAGTACGTCTTCCCAGTGCTGCGGTGGAGGGTTATGTCTGCTCATTGGGCATCAACCACACAAATTAAAGTCATAAAGCTTCATAAAGAGCACCCCCTGACCCAGCCAGCATACGTCTGTAGCAATATATAAAGATGAGAGGGTCCTAATCATGGGCAAACCATCAGTAGAGAAATTGTATGCTCCCTTTTATAATATTTTTTGGAAAGTCATGGCGCCCTCCAGACACCCAAGGAACCAGAGAGTAATAATCACTTTTTAATGTCACCCCCTACTGCTGAGCAGACCTGCTAGGCAGAAAATTGGAAAAACAGAACCAGTCCTGACAGACGAGAGTGAAAAATTGATAACAAATAAGCAACATTTGTCCTATTTGACCAGTCAGATGAAAAAAGGTCACATATTTTATAAAAAACATCACTCCTCACCTAAATGTAGTATAATCTAATGTGACTTTGACTTCAATCCTCTTGACATACTGTAGCCTCATCACATTTTGTGCGCTGCATCGGTGGACCAGATGATAATCCTTCTGCTGAGTCAGTTAGTAGGTCATTTCTGCTGTCTGTTTATTTTCAGGGTGAGTCTTTTTTTTCTCTCTTGCTCTATTCGAGTCAACTGTTCCAAGTCGCCCCGAGGCCGATTCAGACTGCATCTCTACGCTGGTTCTTATCAATTAGTCAGCGGCCATTAAAACTGAGCTGAGCTTCCTTGATGCACTTAATGTTTCCTTCTCTCTTACAGTAATTTCTCATCAGCTAGAAATCCATTAGCTCCTCTGAGAAAAGGAATATATCTGCATTTTAGGAAGATTTAGATCAGAAGGTCTGTAGGCGTGATATCTTGAGTCACCAGTTAGCTTAGCTTAGCATAAAGACTAGAAACGGGTTAAAACAGTTAGACTGACTTTGTCCAAACATAAGAAAATCAACTTAGCAGCACCTCTGAAGGTCACGAAGTAAGATCTTGCATTATATATCCTTTGTTTTATCTTTTTAAAAGACAACATGTAAAAATTAACAAAATGTCAGACTTTGCACTGGAGACTCCAGGAAGTTACTGCTCTCACCTAAGAAATAGACCATCACACAATTACTTGTTCAAAACTTTTATAGACTTCGGTTTTTGTATATTTTAAGCCAACACGTTGTAACATATGAATAGGTGATCTTTCAAAGTGCTGGCAGTCACTTTTGCTTTCAGACAGAGCCAGCCAGGTGTTTCCTTCTTCTAAACTAAGCAAACTGGCCATTAGATGTAGCTTTATATTTACTGTATGTAAAGATTTACTGCCTTCTCGCCTAAGTCTCGAGAAATAAATAAGCATATATCCCAAATGTGAAGCTCTAAAGAGATGATAAGGCCTGACCTGGGAAGGACAGCATTAAAGGGTTGAGGAGCCAAAGTAAACATAAAGCTGCTGTTGCCGATTGGAACAATAAGACTGTCCCAAAGGGACATTGGACTGAGAAAAGCTGAAAGTGAAGTAATTTATCAAGCAGAACATTGTCCAAACAAAGCTACAGGAACTGAACCAGTGGACGGCCAAGAAAGGAAGGAAGGACAGGTTCACGCTGATTTGATGTATAGGGAAACCCCTTGCTTTGCCAGTCCAACGTCGGTATTTATGTTCATGTGTGGCTGGTGGCCCTGGAGTGCCCCTAGGCTAATTAGCTCTTTATTGGTTGGGCTGCCTGGGTGTCGTGACAGTACACGTCTCACCCTCAACCCTGACCCTGTTTCAGCTTGTTGCAGACTGTTGATTACTTCCAGATGCCGCCTAGACAAGCAGGATTGATTCCACTTCCCAGAGCCTTTCAAAGAGCATTCACAAGCGTAGAGGTCCCAGGAAAGTATTCATATGTGCTTGTGTGAGAATCAAATATGCAGCAATATGTGAATGTAAGTGCTATTCAATTGGCACAATTAGTGGAAGTCAAATAATGTGTGCAGATAAGAGGTCTTTCACATGTAACACAACTGAAAAAGATGTGGTGGGATGTCCATGTTTAGAATTCATAGTTTCAGTGTGTGTTGTTGAAACATTTAAGTGTTTCCATCATTGATACATTAGTGAGTCATGAGACCTGCATTACTTCAGGGTTAAATGATGAGAGGCTC
Source organism: Chelidonichthys spinosus (assembly GCA_029853015.1). Classification (NCBI taxonomy): domain Eukaryota; kingdom Metazoa; phylum Chordata; class Actinopteri; order Perciformes; family Triglidae; genus Chelidonichthys; species Chelidonichthys spinosus. The sequence continues at coordinate 17,699,008 of CM056822.1, forward strand.
AAAGAGATAATTGTGAATAGAGTGAAGAATTGTTGAGTGTTGAGAGCACTTCTGACTCCACTACTCTGCGCTGTAATTATATTTCTCATCAGGAAAAACACTGTTTTATACACTGTGTCATTTCACGCCATCACAGCAACAACACACATAATGTTTCCCAGCTTTATTTGCACCACAAATTATTTTTATAATGTTCTAAAATAAAAAAAACCCTTAAAATAACTTTTTACCTTGTCTATTTTCTTTGTTCTTATGATCCAGTTTTCTAGTTCTTTAGTTTTTATATTCTAATATAATTTATTTTGAGATATTGAATGCCTAGTTTGATAAAGTTCATAAATGAAAATAAGTCTAGGACCATTTTCAATGAATCAATCAATCTCAGAAGGGTCCACCTACAACTTCAGTATCTGCTGAGACAGAAATAGAATAGAACAGAACAGACTATAGATTAGAATAGAGTAGAGTTGAGTAATTACTAGACTCTGTGTGTCTCTGCCTTGCAGGAGGTCAGACAAGTAGCTCTGACAGGGCGGCTGTGGAGGTGAAGGACCTGCAGGACCTGCAGGACTCAACACGTCATCTTTCCACACCTGCAAAACACAAAAACAACAACCATTACAAACAAGAACATGAAATGTTTTTCCTCAGGAGGTATAAATGGAACCGCCTGTCTTAAGTCTCACCGTATCTCCGGACGGGAGGATGGTGTAGTTGTCGTGGGTTTCCAGAGGCCTCAGCTGAGTTTCACTGTGGGAGAGGGGCGATGGCGGCTGCCTCCTGTCTGACCTGCACATCTGCTTCTCGACTTTTCCCGCTCCTCCCCTTGCATCGGAGCTCAACTTGCGGACGGGATTGGTGAGCCATTTCTTGAGGGCGCTGACAGGGTGCCGTGATCCTCCAGACGAGGAGTGTGAGCAGGGGCTGGAGCTGCCTGAGGCTTGGTGGGGCACAGGGCCCACTGACGGGGTGATGCTGCCGGTACTGCAAGCCACAGAGTAAGACTCGTCTACAGAGGAAAAGGATTGGGTTAACATACAGCAGCTAATTGTGGGGTACATCCTCTCAGGTCAGATGATGCAGACAGATTTCTGCACAAAAATGTTGAGCAATTTCCTGTGTTAAGCCCTAACCGTAACTTTAGTAGCTGCAGCTACTGTAGCGACCAGTCCTAAATTATTATAAACACATCTGTTCTCATGTACTCATAAATGTACTTGCTAAATAATGTAGCTTGAGAGCATGCATGTATCTGAAGAAAACATTTATTAAATCAAAAAATGGGGACACTATCTCAAGGTCCATCATTGTCCTGTTCAAGGTAGTTACAACAATACTAAGCTGTGTAGGAAACTATAATGGACTACATGTTCTGTTGATCAACTGACATGAAGACAGCATTTTTGGGCATTTTTATTATTCTTAAAAGAAATCAATTCCATTAATGTAATTAGGAGATGGAGGTCGTACTACCAACTTCTCAACAATAACATTTAAAGGATACAAACTGGAATGATTTATTCCCCCCGTCCTCAGTCACAACTGAGCCCATCACATCTGCAATGAACTGCCCTCATTCTACAACACTGTAGCTGACACCCTTTTACGCCACAGCTGGATTTTGTTTCCAGCTCTAATTCTCTTGAGTGTGGAAACTGGTCCATTATCCTCTACCACACTGTTTTAATCAAGCACCCTAACATTAACATTTCACTCTATTCTGCTCATCGTAGCAAAGTGGAATCTTTCAGGAGACTCATTTTGTCATTTTGGACTCTTGCCAGAAGCCACTATTCGCTGTCAGCACATTTATGTAAGCTGTAATCATAATAACAAGCTTTGAGAAGCCAGTGGAAATCTGGGTCATCCATTTGCCAAAACTGTCTGATACTGCCATTAAACAAGACTCCATATTGACAGTGATATATTAAATAATGTGTTTTTCATCCAGATTCATTTCAGTTCTCCTTTTATTTCATGGGGACCAGCAAAATCTTCCCTAAATACACAAATACGACATTGGTGATGATAATGTGTGATGCTTTTATTCAAATGTACAATATATGTAAAACAATGCAGGCAAGTAAAGTAGGATTCAAGACTGTATAAGACTGTAATAAAACTAATTCATCATACAATGGTAAGAGCATTTGAAAGTGTGTGTGTGTTATCTGTTTGTGTGGTGGTTCTTGGCTGAGGTTTAAACTGAAAATGGACTCATCATCACAATGGATCTCTCAAGTTGTCCTGACCAACAATAGTAGCACAGATGCAAGACATTGAAATAAGAGCCATGGTAGCAGCTCTGTGAGGATCATAGAGTGTATACAAGAAATGGACATAGTCGTCATGACATCACCCAATGGTTTGTGGACTACAGTTTTAAAGCCTTGAGTTTGGCATTTGTGGGATTTTGGCGGTGGCCATCTTGGAATTTTTTGAAACCTGTAAACGAAAGTGACCTTATTGCATCTCGCTCAATCTGGCAAAGTTAGCTTCCATAATTTGAGGTAAACCTTATAGCTAAGTATTTAATTTACTTTAATTGCAATGGTAGCAACGGTTGAAAGGCAGCGCTGGCGAGGTCAGCTGTCAATCACATGGTAACCACGCCCTAAAGCACACTTAGCACTTAGCATTAAACACAAAGTACAGCTGATGATAAACCAAAGTATTGGACGAACACCAGTACACACACAAGTACAAGTATAATAGCTCATAGCAACGGCCCCGTCTAGCACGCTGCCATTCACTTTCCCAGGAGGCTCAGCAGTGTGATACCTCAATAATTGGGAGCGCAACTTCCGATCACCCTTTTTTAAGAATGGGAACCACCATCCCAATTCACAGGCATGGCAGCCAAGACAGCCAACAAGATCTCTACAAATAACCATAAAATGTCTGTGTCTATGGCTTTACAAAAAAAAAAAACAGATTTCTGACATAATATCTATCTATTATGTCACTCAAATAAGATAAATACAACAGAATCAGTTGTACTAACAAGCACACACACACACACACACACACACACACACACTGTTATCACCCTGAACAAAGACAGACATCTGGTCTCCTTGATTTCTACCTCTCAAGATCAGGGCCACCACTAACCGCCACCTAACCATCTGTTAAAATGATCAAAAAGTGCACCTTACTGCAGGCTTTTCTACAAACACATCAGAATTTTCTATGAACTGACTATTAATGGGGCATAATGGTCACCGTGACACCCAAATCCCTGCTGAGCTGAGTGACTCAGTTTGTCATGTTTGCTTGAGACACTTATGTAACATGTCATTTTCCCACAGAGCAACAGCTGGACCATCATCCGGCCTGCAGAGCGCCAGCAGTCAGCTTGCAACCATGCGATCTGTGAATGCATCCTCGCATGCAGGATCCAAATGACACTCAACATTTTCTTCATGAACAGATGCAGAAAAACATTTTCTATGACCATTTTTGCGTATAAATGGGGCTGATTTGTGTAACTTCTCATGGAGGTGCTTTATGTGTCAATTCTCTCCTGCATACAGATGGATGGATTAAGGTTGTGTGGGGTGTGGCTCAGACAAAACAAGATGGAAAGAGAAGGCAAAATAAACAGGACCAAAACATTAGTGAAGAGTTGGTCTCTCTGACAGTAACCCTGTCTGTTGCACTGAGGTCCTGGCAGCTCACCGCAGTAACTATGGCACTACGGTGAAACAACGGTTTGATATATGACAGTGGCAACTGATTGAAATTGAGTAGACTGTTTTTATAGTGGTTTTAGGTTTTGACCCGTTTTCCTAAACAAAGCTGCACAACATCGTCAGCTAACTGTAGAGAGTTTCATAGTTTCATCCACTTTATTTCATAATTTCAAGACATACGCTTCCTCACACTATCTTCATTCCTACAGATAATTTAATGACAATAATACACGCTGTGAAAGATGACGGCGTGCAGAAGTTCTTCACTGACTAGGGTTATTTTAGTCAACTAAAACTGAACCTAAAACAAAAATAAGCAGTGAAATACATTGTTAGTAAACTGAAAGAAAAGTATATATTAAGAATATTTAAGTGAAATGATATTGCCTGGTTAAAAAGCATAAAGAAAATACAACTTAATGTAAATTAATTTCATTTGCTTTGTATCTTTGATAAAAATATTTCTGTCAACTCACTGAACCACAGAAATGGAATGGGCATTCCAGCAAATAGTGTTAAGCCACAATTGCTTTACATTGGAAACTTAAATCACGCAAAGATTGATCATCAAACATTAAGGCAATTCCTATACAGTTCTCCAACCAGGGTGTTAATGGTGGGAAATTTGGTACCTTTGTAGCTACATACTTACCATACCTGGCTGAACAAAAACAACCAAAAACTGTAAAACTACAATAATAAAAAACTAAAACTAAACCAGATTAAAAAATCTGAAACTAATCCAACACTAGTAAAACCACTCAGAAACAAAACTTAAATTGAAAAGTCAAAATAATGTCAAAATAAAAGCTAATTGGAAATTGAAAACTGTGACTTTGCCCCAGGTGTGCAGTTTTGGAGAAATGGTTTCTTTTAAAAATAATCCAGTTTACTATGTCTCCTCTGAGCCTTTTGTACTTAATGAAACTATTAAACTTTATAAGTGTATTTAATCAATAGCAACATGATGGAATATGGAAGAAAGGATAAGTATACATGAATCATAGTGGGCAGATGGGTGAATATTTACCACTTGATTGATACTTTTAAATGACAACCAGACATTTAGACTTCAAAGTATTGTTAAAGGTATATTTACAGTCAGAGTTAGGGTATAAAATAATTCCACAAAACGAATTCTAGGTGTAAATAAAGAGGAGCTCATATATCTGCCAACAATATGTTGCATTTCAATAATTAACTCGTGTGAGAAGAATACTGTATTTGTGCTACTTCTTAATTTACATCATGTAAGCCTCCCACTCTGTTTTAGCAGACGATTGGGAGACAGTTTCTTCCCCCACTAAATCCCATAAATGGTCATGGTCAGCAACAGCAGGAATTACTGAGATGCTGTTGGAGCTTCAAACAGCATGATGACACTACACCAAATTTAAGCATGACTAAAGCTTTACACATGTAATGTGACTGGCCTTCATTTGTGTGTACGGGAGAAGCAAACTCTTTATGTGCTTAATTATGAAATTGTCATTATTGCAATCAAGCCCAGTCATTTTGGGGTTATAGGGTCTGCTTCACTTCCTGTTGTAATACTGCCAAGGAAAATACTTCTCAGTCCACTGCGGTCATCACCGAAACTACACACTCAGCAACGCTCATGTCATCTGTATCCACTCACTCCTAAACAAAGCTGTTTATGCATCCAGGAGTGATAGATTAATAGAAATTAAAAATGCGCACACACACACACACAACACACACACACACACACACACACACACACATAAATTATGCATCTTCTTTGCGCCACATTTGATTAATGAGTGGGCTCATTCCAAAATGAGAGCGAGAAGAAAATTCTGCATTACAGTTACTTTCAAAAGCCTCAGTAAAAGAGTTTTAGCAGCTTTTACTTAAAACATTGCTGCTGTCTGCTACTGCTACCTGCTATCCACTGACTAGCTGCCACTGCTGCATCAACAAAATAGTTAAGTAAGTAATATCTATGATACGGGCACTTGAACATTAATTTCATCATCTATGTTGCCATATGCGTAGAGATATCAATAAAACTGTCATGCCCGTGGTTTCGTTCACTCTTTGTATTCTTTGCTCTTAGCATTGTTGACCTGAGTCATTATTAGGTCCACTGCATTTGCTGGTAAACTATAACAAGAACAATTGTGATTGATGTCCCTTCACATCTCATGCATACACACATAATGTGTGTAACTGACCCAGTTACATTTTTGAGTGTAGCGAGACATGCACTCCTCATGCCACCACTTCCTTTTTCCCACGGCGCTGCAGGCTGCTGATGTGGCTTCTCACTCATTGTGGCCATCCCACATAGTTTTAGTTTTCTGCTCAACAAAATTCTAGATCTACCCCTCACTGAAGGTCCGGTAGAGGAACAAAGTTAGAGTGTAGGGTCAAATTGAATTATGGTGAGACCAAAACAATGGACTGAAAGATGCCAGAAAGCTCTGTAGAGCTGAGGGGGACTGCAGAGTTGGGTGATATTTATTTGTGAGTTCATCAACATGAACAACCCTTTCACAGCATCACTTGATCTAGTTTTGATATGAAAAATAATCAAAAGAATAATAATTATAGAAGAGTTAATTGCTCATCATAATGTATCTTACACTTTCATCTTGAGAAAGTGTGTGGTTGAAGCATCAAGTTGTTAAATATTACTTGTTTACTCTGGTTCTCTGTGCTTTGTAATGTTCCTACTCCACTGATGGCTTTATTACGTTACTGCAAAACCTCACCTCAGTCAGTATGTAACTTGCCAGAAGTCGGTTTGATTTATACAAAGTTTGCCTGCTACAATCGTCGCAATGGCAGCGGTACACATAAAAATGGCTGCCAAGTTTGATTTGATTAGGTATGTCCGTTTTACTCATATTCTATTTCTATGGCACATACTTATATCTAGTACATTCTCGTGAATGTCTCAGGAGACCCTCGAGGGAATATCTCAAAATGTGGCACAAATATCCACCCAGACCCAAGGATGAACTGATTCAATTTTGGAGGTCAAAGGTCACTGTGACCTCACATCCGTCCAATTTCCATGAACGCGATACCCCAAGAACGCCTTGAGCGAATTTCTTCAAATTTGGCAAAAATTGGACTCCATTTTAGTGGTCAATAGTCACTGTGAGATAAATAAACAAATTAGATTAATTATGACAATTTAGTTCTCTTAAAAAAATCTAAATATTTAATCTATATTTCTGGTTTGATGCATTATGTAAAAACACTTTTGTATTTGCTCTACAAATAAGCTTGCCTTGCCTAAGAAGAGAGTCTGCTGGACATTTCTCCTTGAGGGACACAAGATCATGTCTAAAGGTTTAAGATCGGGCAGTCCTGGTTCAGCAACAATATTCCAAGAAAAACAGGCAACCACCAAATGCAAAAGTGCAACATGGCTTAGTCTTCAGATAACCTTCTAGGTGCTCTGTGCGAGACACTTTTGTGCTTGTTAGTCATCATGTTTACTTCTTCACATACTGGCAATGATGACCTCACACACACTGGTGGACTAATGGAGTGTTAGTCATGGCAGTTTGTGAGCCACAGTGATGTATGTGTAATGAGACAGTGGGATTGTTGGCAGGACTTTTAAGTAGATTTCCAAGCAAGTTCCACTAAAACAGACTTTATCTGGAGGTGTTTCTCTGCCTTTATAAATAGCAGTTGGACATTGAGCCAAATGAAATGAAACACTCAATGAGAGAGGTTGTAGAATCAAGGAGTTATAGGGAGGAGGAGGTAGAGGGAGAATAGAATGCCACAATAACAAAAGAGAAAGCCCCAAACTACATTAGAACGACAATTGAAAATAAAAGACATGGCTCTCCAGCTAAAGTATTCTTGCAGAATAAAAGAGGTACAACAGAATATACAAGATTGGATAAAAAAGGGAGAGCCGGTGCTATCATGATTGTAACTGCTAGGCTTTCAACAAATAGCAATATCATTCACGGACACACAAACACACAAAAAGGCTATTTTTAGAGTCAGAATGGAAGAAAACACATTGTATAACAGCAATTATCACACCACATAACACAGGGGGTATGTAGCCCAAAGAGAAATGTTTGATATGTTCTTATCCTTGTGATCAAAAGTGAGAAAGCGAGGCATCATAACTCAAGGCTGTTTTCACTTTATATTTTTAACATGTGAATGCACAGGGTCTGTCAGAGAAGCTCAGATCAGGGCTGTTCTGTAATAACTACATGAGTAACTAGAAAGTCCAGGGATTTAAGGGTCGGCCAGTAATGAGATGTGTTTGTGTGTCTGTATGAGTGCATTTTCAGAATTGTTCTGAACCTGAGTCACATTATTGTAGGGGTACAGATTAAGAAAATCATTCTCTGTTTTTACATGCAATACAAAAACGCTGCAAAGAAAAATTACTTACTAATGTATGCGTATGTTTTCATCTCATCAAATCATCTAATCGAATTTGTGTTATAGCCTACACATATGTAGCCCAAAAACTGACTCGGCGAAATGTAACCAAAAGTTAACAGTCTAGTTAAAATGTAATTATATATTATAAAAAATATTGTAAAAAGGCATAAAAGCTTTATGATTTTCCTTCAACCTCCAATCAGTTGGTAACAAGAGTAGAAACTCTTTCATTTCCTTTACCACCAGTAAGAGAACGGTTAGTTTTATCATTTTAGCAGGCAAGCTCATGCTTTCTAAGCAAGCTAGGGAGCTAATGCTACTTGAACATTCACAGACACCACTACTCTTAAGTCTTGGACTTTGTTGTGTTATCCTTGATATTTTCTAGATTTGTGTGAGTAAATTTCTCTTTTCTCATACTGTCATAATGTTAAAATCCTTCAGCTACTGCTAAAGAGCGCTGCTACAGCAGTAAGCATACATTCTTCATATCATCTGTAGAAACAAAATCAGAAACACTTTCATCTCATAATATCTAATTATTGTCAAGGATACAGAGATAATAATGAAGATGTTGTATTCTGGGACTCATAAATTGAATTTCTTTCTTTCCTAAGATGGTATCTCTCTCTCTCTCTCTCTCTCTTCTGTCTGTGTGTGTGTGTGTGTGTGTGTGTGTGTGTGCCTGCATGCACGTGATGTGGTCTTTATGACTAGTTTCATAAGAAGAGGATGTCAAGGAAGTGACTCATTGATTAATGTGTTTCAGAGATTCAGTGCTCAACAGCAACTCTGGCTGTTCTTGCCTGAAGGCTGTCCTTCTAAAAACAAACTGCTAATTTTATGTAAATTAATCCATCGTGGAAAAAATAAATATTAATGAAACTGTCACAAATCTTCAATCAATACTGCCACTGTGTCATCTTGTAGCAGACTCTCTAAAAGGCTCTTGGTTTTTTTTATATAATCAGAGTTAAAGGAGTACCCACTGTTCACCCCTTTCTCTTTTTTCCCCAATGGTAGGAGTACTGATCAACGTATAATATATAAGTTTGCCAATGCTATTTGTAGCTCCAATACAGAGGAATTTGTCACCTTACACCAAAACCAAAGTTGAGGACTGTCAAAAATGACCCAAAAAATCTGGCAGAGAAAGGCGGAGACTGAGGCATCCCGATCCCTGGCATCTCAGACTGGCTCTAGGGATGTAGAATGTCACCTCTCTGATGGGGAAGGAATCGAAGCTGGTGCTGGTGCAGGAGATGGAATGGTACCATCTAGATATAGTTGGGCTCACTTCCAGGCATAGCACTGGTTCTGGAAACAAACTCCTGGAGAGGGGCTGGACTCCAGGCTTTTCTGGAGTTGCCCAGGGTGAGAGGCATCAAGACATTGTAGTTTTCTCGGGAAATGAGAGGGCCATCTCTATGAGACTGGAAGTCACTGAAAGGAAGCCCCTGATTCATTGTGTTTAAGCACAGAATAGCAATTTGGAGTACCCAGCCTTCTTGGAGTCTCTGGTTGGTGCCCAGGGGTCTCTAGAAATAGGGGACAGGTACCATTTGGCAGAAGGGCTGCAGCTGCGGTGGTTGCCAAAGCAAAAACCTGGGTGTGGGTGAGTTCAGGGAGACTATCGAGAAGGACCTTCCGTTGGCCTCAAGGAAGTTATGGCAAACTGTCAGAAGACTCAGAAAGGGAAAGCAGGGTTTGTCTAAGGCTGTGTTTAGCAGGCAGAGAACTGCGGACCTGGATTGGAGATATTGTCGAACGGTGGAAGGAACACTTTGAGGGACTACTGAACCAGACCAATAGGTCCTTTGTGGAGGAGGCCCAGTTTGGTGACTCTGGGGAAGAAGCACCCATATCCATGTCAGTGGTTGCTGAGGTAGTCAAGTCAAGGCTCTGGATATTGTTGGGCTGTCTTGGCTGACACGCCTCTTCATTGTCACGTGGAGGTTGGGGAAATCGAGGTATCACACTGCACTGGTTCCTGGGGAAAGTTTATTCCAGGATGTTGGAAAGGAAGCTCCGATCCATTGTCAAACCTCAGATATAAGAGGAGCAAAGTGGATCCCATCCATGGAACAGTGGAGCAGTGGATCTACATGTGTTTTATGGACTTGGAGAAGGCACTATGATTGCGTGATAGAGTCAGTGCCTCCAAGTCTGAGGCCATAGTTCTCTGCTGGAAAACCGTGGATTGCACCCTTCAGGTTCTCAGGGTCTTGTTCTCGAGTAAATGGTAAATGGAACTACATTTATATAGTACCCTACTAATCTTCCGAAGACTCAAATTGTTTCACACTACATGTCAGCATTCAACCATTCACACACATATTCATACACTGATAGCAGAGGCTGCCATGCAAAATGACATCTGCCCATCAGGATTTAATCTGATGCACATTCACACACCGATGGCACAGCCTTTCGTGAAAAAATTGGTTTTCAGTATCTTGCTCAAGGGCACTTAACCATGCTGACTGGAGGAGTGAACCGGAAACCTTTGGTGACAATCAAGTGCATCTCCTAACATTGCAAAATGTTGTGAACAAGCAAAACAATAAATTATCCGTAAGAGCGTTCTCCACAGGCAGAGAACAACTACAGTAAAGGTCCTTGTGAAGAGCATCTACGTACCTCTAACTCGAACAAAGCAGCAGCCACATTTGGTGAGCAGTTTTCTGAACAGGTGCTGACACCCACATCCTCGCTGGTGGTGACCCCCTCTCATGATGATCCACTCCTGCTGCTTGACTCGAGACTATCAGAAGCAGGCATCATGCTGGACGGACACACATGTAAGCATGTGCAGACACACACACACACATGTACTATTCCTGTGGTAATACCCAGATGAGATGGGAGGAAAAGTGTACAGATAGCTCCACAGTCATAGTCCAACTCTGAGTAGTAACCCCTGGGACGCTGTTTCTATCCCATGATTTGAAAAAATAGCAGTGGAAAAACCGAGAGAGACAGCACTCTCCTCCACTCTTGTCTCTCACTGTGTGGTCAGATAATGGGTAAAGATTATGAGGGACCAAAAGTGAGGGAGAGGGAGAGGCAGGGAATGGGAGGGGCTGTGATGGGGTGGAGGCTAACACACTGCTCTACTGTGCCAGCATCTGTTTCTCAGTCCCACCTCCTCTTATTCCTCTCCCCTCCCCTTCTGCTCCCTCTTCCCTCTCTCCTCACACCTCCCTCATCAGCTTCTCTTCTCAGTGTTAGATCTGTGGCTGAGGGACCTTCAGTGCTGTCATTGCATGAGCAAAGGACTTATGATGATAAATAAGCAATGATTCAAACGGTCTCTTAAATACAACAAGCTGAATTACTAAAGTATAATAAAATTACACGAAATGTAAATGCATGCATGTACGCAGGCAAACAAAAACAACTACCATATTTTGTTATCTGGGTTATTATATCATGTCAGTGGTCCCCAATATGGGGAATATTGAGGAATTGCCTGCATTGTTCTGGATTTCAACATGGCGACGGATGAGCCATTTGCTAGCAGCTTACAGTGCTACCAGCACAACAGTGCAAACTGGGAGTTTCTCTGTATGTAACGGGCAGCATCACACTTTCGCTCAAAAGCAATAAAAGTAGCACCAGATGAACCTGCGCTTACAGATAAATTACGAATCAAATCAGATCAAAGACGTTTATCGATGATTATGTTTTTTTAAACCTGTGAATTAACCTCCCTCTCTAATCAAAAGGCAGTTGCCTGCCCTCCTTTGTCACCACAGGTACCAAAGCATTTCCTCTGCTGTGGAAAAACTAACATGCGGAAATATCCCACACAAAGCAAACTGAGCCAGCAGGATGGAAACAGACTGATTTAATCTCAAAACCAAGATTAAGCATTCACAACTAGATGATCTTCCGAGCACAGCTGTCCAGGCTTGTGGCGTGTGATTTAAGGAGATTTATGCGTATACTCATACGAACCCAAACATAGACAAAGTCATTGAAGAAGAAATAACAGGAAGAGAAGACGTCAGCTGCTGCTTTCTATGTGACACGCATACTGTATATAAAACCGCTCCAAGCACATGCACCGATAGATTACCATACACTCACGTTGGGTTGACCAACACGACCCTGGCATCTCAATCCACTGAGGACAGATTATAGCTATAAAAACATCAAAATGCTCCTGCTCGCTTGGCCATCGAGTTAAGCTTTTAAAAACTCTGCGAACATGTTGATCCATGTGAGCTGAAAAGCACTGATCTCTGCACAATGTAGGATTATTGAATGTGCATGCATGTGTATGTCGGTGTGCACACTGCACACAAAAAGCACACACCTAAGTAGCCAATGTTTAATCATCAGGATAAGTATGTGTGCTTTTGTGTGTGTGTGTGTGTGTGTGTGTGTCTGTGTGAGGGGGTGCTTCTAGTATTTAAAATCTCAAATGCACCCATAATATTTTGTGTGTAAAGTGAAACATTTTCAGTCAAAAGTCTGCTGCTCTTCCTGTCAGCTAGCTCCCCACTAGAGCTGACATAAGAGGGGCACAGAACAGTAATCTATAGTATTTCTCAGGGAAGACTGAAGCAGATAAAAATACTGTGTTACCTTTGTTTCCTGCCGGCAGACTGGACTTCCTGGCCCACTTGAAACGTGTGTGGATGCCCCGACTGTTTTCATCCGACAACAGTTTCTCTCGGCTGGGGTCTGTAACCTTACACAAAAGATAGCTAGAACAGTTAAACACGTTAAATTAAAAACACCTTGTCACACAAAGCATTTATGTGTAACTGAATTTAAACTTGACTGTATAAGTGTGACAGGTTTATGGGTCGCAAACAGGTAAGAAAGAGAGATTGAGCTAATTATAACACTTTTCTCTTTTTCACCCCTCTCTCTCTCTTTCCTATTTTTGCTTCAGCTTAAGAGGTTTTTTATCTTATCTGAGGAATTTCCCTTCGAGGACTAAACTGATCGGGAGAGTACGGGACAACATGATGATGGCTGATGCCGTCTGAAGAATTAGTTCCTCTATTCTAATTTCATTTTAAAAGTTAAACTTTGAATCTATGAAACACACAACAAAGGCTTGATTTGTCACATAAACAACAGTAAAATTGTGTCAGAACTGAACATACAAGTCATAATATAATAATATATCTATGATTGAATCAACCCTATTATTAAGAGAAGTGAATATGACAATATATATTATAGGATGAGCTGCAGCAATGTTCGGGTGTTTTAAGTCCTATTAACAAAGAAGCTAAAGATCATCTGTCACAATTAAATGCATACAGAACATTCTCTCCTTCTGGCATTTGTGTTATTAATGGTGGGTCTAACACGATAACATGTCACCCAAAACAAGAGTAAAACAAGAGAAGCCCAAGTAGTTTTTAGCATTGAAGTGGAGTTATTTCCATCACCTCCTTTGAACAACGTTAGCCTTGTGGACCAAAGACACTCACTTTATCAACCCTGTATCCCATGAGTTGTTGCGTCCTGCCTTGCACTTCTGCCAAAGTATTCATTTTGCATCCCTTTGTCTTCCGTCTGTCCTAATGTGGCGTCCTTTCTCGTCAACTTAATTTCTTCAAATTCCGTCTTCACCCGGCATTTAAGCATCCATACCCGGTCCTTTGCTTTTTATTCAATAAAAAGATAAATAAACAACAAAGACGAAAAGCTTCAAAAAGAAGATCTCCGTCGTCCTGGCTGATGTCCAACTGAAGGACAAAAGTAGAAAATCAGGCAGAGGACAGCTGTTCAATTGCAGTGGGATCTGTCCTCAGGCCTTCTGGATAATAGAGGGGTCAATCTGTCAAGACAGATCCAGGCACGTCTCACTGGTCCCACAGGCTAATTTCAGTCTGTGACCATTCCCAAACAGGATTCTTAAGTCAAAATAGCTTCAGTAAAACTTGAAATATTATTGTCACTGAGTAAACCTGATCCTACTGCCTACACGATTGCCTTGTTGTATTATCATCATCATCATCATCATCATCATCATCATCATCATAATCATCACCATCATCATCATTATTATTATTATATAACAAATGCATCATAAATGGCTACTCCATAGTTTCCCTCTTTATATTATAAAGGCTGAGATAGCCTGAATTGTGCGGGAGATCCCAATAATGTGGTAAGCCTTTATCTGAGAAACATCAGCAGTCAGTAGCCGCTGTTGCTCATGCTGTTATAACTTAGAGTCTGGGATCCGTCCCATCTGTTCAGAGAAAGTCAGTCAGCTCTGATGGGATTTGATCGTCTGCTAGTCAGTCTTAACAATTAACTTGATTCCTCTGGCTTAAACAGTTGACGATTAACAATTTATACATTTACAATTGGATTAATGACTTATTTGTGGATTGGATACAAAATGGGGAGATTGTTTGCATGAATGCTATTTTCATATTCCAAAGAGGATGAGCTGTGTTTGTTGTTATCATGTGATTGTTCTTCTTTTTCCAATTTTCGTCCATGTTTTTCTGTCTATGTTCTCATATACTTCAAGTTTCTTTTCTTGATATGTGCAATTTCATCGTGGGTCAAATGAACCTGTGACACTTAATAACCGAGTTTAATTTACTTATTTTCCAAAAAATTAAGAAAGAGAAGGAGTCAAAATTGTGTGGAACTTCAAGGAACTCTCTCCAATTATAAGAAGCAGGTAGTATAGACAACAACGGTGTTGAAAGATGAATATGGCCAGAGCAGAAAGTAATCCTCTTTATAAAGCTGTTGTAAGTGGGATGAGCTAAACACAGAAGCTGCACATACAGCGTTGCCGTGAAGACGCTGTGAAGACTCCTCCTTTCAGTTTTTGTCATCACAACAATACTTGGGATGGAAATTGGAAAGGTATCTCTATTTACAGGCCCAGGAGGAAGCGGCGACCTCTCAGCTGATCTGAAAACACGCTAGGAGTGTTGGAGGAAGTGAGAAGTCAGCCAACTAGAAGTCAGAGGTGCTGCGTACACGGACCGACGCACGTGGATACAGCTACATTCACAGCTCACTGATTACTCTTTATGGTGAGTATATTTTCTTGAAGTTCATGCATCAGATAGTTTGATCAAGCAAGGGCACATGCACTCCGTGCAGAAGGATGATAGACGCTGCGGTTCTGCCTCTGAATCTTCTTTTCTTTAGTTTCCTGATTTGCAGTTTCACATTGGTCTGTAAGAAAAAACTTTTGGCATGTTTGAACTCAGAGTCTCAAACATTTTCCAAAGTGAGAAGTGCTTTCTTGTATAACGCTGTGTGTGTGTCATGAAAATATCTAGAAAACCACTGACATGGCTTCTTTAGATTGTTTCTGTTGCTGTAAGTGTGTGTAGAAGTGTTAACATTTACATGGGATTACATACATGCTCAATAAATAGCTGGCTTCAGGAAGCAGCAACAGAGAGAAAACCTGGGTTGACAAGGGCCACGTGACTGAAGTTATTCTGAGGCAGGTTGTTCTTCATTTAGCCCTCCCGTATGTTCAGCAGGGCTTTAAAATGCTTATCCAGTTACTCAACAGCGAAAGGCACACTGAGCTCATACAACCACACCCACTCCGTGACACAGACAACACAATCATAATCCCTGAATGACAGACTCATGTTTTCCTTCATTGATATGGCAATAAGCAAACTTTTTATCGTTTTAAGTGTTGTAGATCTGAAGCCTTTTATATACAGCATGTTGTGATTCGTCAAAAACGGTGTGCCTACAACAGGGAGATGATTTTAACTTGGTATGTGTAACTACGGAAAGCCTTCCAAGGTGTAAAATTTAATCTTCCTGAGTTTCCATCTCTAGAGCACACCTGATTGCACCTTTCTTTCTTTAGACAACATCGAGTAGTTTCTGCCCTACTAGCTTCTATTTTTGATTTTCTTGTAGATGTAGCTAAAGGACACAACAACCGTTCACCTGTTCTGCTGTTGGGAGATGGCCACTGCAGCGAAAGACCCCCACCTGGGCTCAGGCCCTGATGAGGACGACGTGTCTCTGTTGGAGACATCTGATTCAGACAGCGTCCTCTCGGATGACTCCGTGCTTCCCGACTACACGCCGGGGACAACAGACGGGCCTGCGGCAGCAACACTGTATCGAGCATGCGTCCGTAATGAACTCTTCTCTCTGCAGAAAGTTCTGGATAGAGGGGTCACAAAGGAGGAGGTCACAGAGCTGGACATCAATGGCATGGTGAGAGCCTCATACACAATGGTGTAAATCATCAACATGGCATCATGCCTCTTCGTAAATATACACGCCACTTCCTGTGGCGTGTTATCTGTACGCAATTCAAGCTATCCGCGTGTATGTGTACGTTCTGAGCAAAAATGAAACAATTAAAATTTAACTAAAATTTCTCTGAAAATCTAATCAAACTCGTACAATTAAATCAAAGGATTGTATTATTGTAAATATTTTTTTTCCTCGATAATTTCACTATTATGTTTATTTTGCGCCTACGTTTTTAATTAGATGAAACACTTTAATTTGTCATGTATTTAATCAACACAGGAGTCATACAAGGATACATTTTACTATGTTTTTTGTCTTCATATAGACAACTTATTGTTTATTTATCATCATATTTCTCATTATCAAGATATGAAATGAGCTATATATGAGATTTTTGGCCATATTGCCTTGTTCTATCCCATGCTCATTCATCCTTACCATTGCCTTTAACCAACAGAATGGATTGATGGTGGCTTGCTGCAAAGGTTTCATAGACATTATATATGGGCTTCACACCTGTCCCTTTATAGACATTAATCACCAGGACAACGAAGGCAACACTGCTCTGATGATTGCAGCCCAAGCAGGTAACTGCAGACATCTACATCACACATTGCCAAAACAAAACAAAACACAGGCCAAGTTCAGAGGATAAATGAGTAAAGTGCAACCAGACAGTTTTCTAATGTTACACATTTTCTGACACACTGCTGATCCGATCTCTGTGTTTTTATCTGCAGGTCATGTCAACACAGTCATGTATCTCCTAAATTACTATCCTGATATAGACACAGAAATAAGGGATTGTCGAGGTTTTACAGCACTCATCAAAGCTGCTATGACCGGGCGCACGGATGTCGTGGCCGCCCTCGTAATGGCTGGTATGTGTTGGAGTTTGTTTGATTTCCAATTCAATGTCACTATTTGTCATTCATGTTGATACATTTATCACATAATTTATGCATATTATCTGGAAAATATTTGGACTATTTTACTATCATACCAATATTTCATATGTTCATTCATGAAATATTAGGCTGAAAGGTCATTATATTGTAATCTATTGCAGATTCATAGCATTCTGAGTTACACACATGAACTCATGCCTTTTCATGTGTAACTAAATGCATTTAAGTACATTTACATTAGGGATGCACCGATGCATCGGCCGACCATCGGCATCGGCCGATGTTCGGCTCGTTAACTGCCATCGGCCATCGGCAAAAAAAGATGATATTCACCGATGGCAGTGGCCGATGTTTATGTTGATTTAAATGTCGCATGAACGCTGTGCTCGGGAGGAACCTTTCTTTTTTCCTTTTTTTGGGGGGGGGGGGGGGAACATATAACTATGCCAACAGGAGTGCGCCCGCGCCACACTTTTCTGACGCCTGGTTCACACTGGACGCGGAAGCGCTGCGAATAGACGCGTAGCGGAGCCCGCTTCCATTCGGCGCCCCTGTTAAGCTATGGTGTCGTTCACACTGGACGCGGAGCGCCACGAATACGCGCGGCCCTCCCGCGCCGTGAAGCGATCGTTTCGGCGTCTGCTCTATTTTTTGAGCGTGCCGCGAGTGAACGCGTCAATTCTGGCAGGAAATCACACAGAGAAACACGAGACAATCCGGTCAATTTTCAAAATAAAAGCAATTTTCAAAATAAAATACCGCGATTGACAAACGCGATCATATTTGTGTATCTAAACTTGCACTGTCGGAAACAGGAAGAGACAATACATTTACATAGTAGATAAACAAATATGTGTATTTCAACGGTATATCTGCACTACTACTGTCTACTACCATACACACTCTCTGTCTGTGTGTGTGTCCCTCTTTCTCTCTCTCGCTCTCTTTCTCTCTCTCTCGGAGAGAGAGAGAACGGATAAATACAAGAAGTGTACACCGACCACGGCGTTAAAACAACAAAGACGCATTACTAGATGCTGTAAAAAAACGCTATTTATTTTCCAATTGTTTTTACATTTACACTTGATGTACATTTTATTTTTGACAAATATTTTTTTCTGGGCAATGTAGGTACTGAATAAATATTTTCACTGATTAGTCAACAGTCTAAGAGGGCTTTTGGGCTATTTTTCAGAAAATAAAGTACTTGTTAATTACCGTAAGGTTAATGTCAATTAAAGGTTGTTTTTATTTCAAAAATTTGTCTAATTTAATTTGTGCTCATTAATAGTGTGATGAAGAGCTGAAAGACGTTTAAAATAGTTCAGTAATGTTTCTGTGGCACCAAAAACGAAATAAATGACAAAAAGAAAAAACATCGGCATCAGCATCGGCCAAGTTGTTATTTTAAACATCGGCATCGGCATCGGCCCAGAATTTCACAATCGGTGCATCCCTAATTTACATAGATACATTTAAAATGATGCTCATATGAATGATAGTACTATTCTTCGTAGCCTCTTCATCCACCAGTGAAACAACTATTCAATTATTTTTCAAATCCCTGACATTAGCTCATTAAGCAGCACAGTTACAACATAGGTGATGAGAATAGCTGAGCCCACGGTTTATCCGTCCATATTTGAAGCCAGCTAACTCTGTTTCGACTGAATGGGCCAGTGACGCCAGACCGGTTTAAGGGATCACTCTGAGGACATTATCACATCTTAACACACACACACACACACACACACACACACACACACTCAAGTAACCTCTGATTTACCTGTCTTGCAAGCTGGATGCAGATGAGACCTTTGCAGAGCTATTTGTAGACTGCACACATTTCCTGAACTCTATGCTAGTAAATTGTTTACTTTGCAGTTGGGCTGCAAATAATTATTCATTTATGTATGGAATAATCTGCGTATTTGTTTATTTTACTGGTTATTTGGTTAATCTTTTAGTCCATGAAAAGGGTCCTGGAAAAATGTTGTCAAACCAACAATGCAAAACCTTAAATTTACTGTCACACATGATAAAGGAAAATGGAACCAGAAGAATTAAAGAAATGATTATCAAAGCTGTTGCTAAAATATTTTTATCTGTTCTTTTGATCAACTAATAAATTAAGTAATGTTGGTAACATATTTATTTATTGGTTTATTTCAATGCCCTAATTGTTGCCATCTCACCAAACCTAAATAACCATTTTCCGGCTTGTTATTGTGCAGGCTGGCTCTCTGTCATATTGTCATGTCTTACTGGTACACTTGAATAGAACTGGGCCATCATTAATGTTTGTGCATTCTGGCTCACTGATACGGCATACTGGTACATTTAGTACCCGTAAACTGGAATAGACCTTCATTAATGTGATTACCAACACTTGAGCTTTCCCTGCTACATCAAGCCAAAATGTGAGCCATCTTTTTATCTCCTAATTCCTTTGCTCTATCATTGTATTTCCAGGGGCTGACATAGATGCAGTAGACTCCACAAGAGCTAAATGTGCTCGGGACTGGGCACTGAAAACAGGTCGCTATGAGACCTTGCACCGTCTCCGCCGCCTGAATATGCGGCCAAAGGCTGAGCAGTGTTGTGAAAGTTATATCCCTGAGTGGCCTGAGCTCCAGGAGCGGGTAGCCAGGGCCATAGGTGAGAAAAGTGCCAGGGAAAAAATTACCCAGCGAATCAAAAGCACATTCGGATTCAGATTCCCCCGTGACCCAGAGGACAACGGTGCCTTGGACCACATGGTGCGCATGACCACCAGTGTCCACAGTCCCCTCATCTCAACTGGATGCCGTCCACTCTGCCCGACAAGCCCTCCTGCGGTGGGGAAGAGGCGCATGGCTGTGCCGGAGCTGATGAAGAAACACCCAGCTAAGGAATTAGCAGAGCGCTCAGTGTGCCACAGCAACGGCTCAGTATCACACATCATTCCCACAATCCACTCCGCAGAGTCCATCCCTGTAACATGCTGTGTCGAGAAGGAGCGGCGAGAAAGCATCCTCTCACTGGCTTCCACCAAAGCTGCAAGTACATTCATTTCCCGCAGTATGGCAAGAAGGAACAGCGTGTTCCCCTCTGGCTGCATCCCCAAGATCGACATCAGCAGGCCTTCAGAGCCAACACCAAAGAAAGAAAAGAAGAAGAAGAAGAGGAAAGAAAAGGGCTTCTTGGAACCGCCCAAGTGGAGGTACAAGGAGATCAAGGATGAGAAAAAGAAGGAGAAGAAGAAAGCCGAGAAAGAAAATGCAGAGAAAGAGAAAAGAGAGAAAAAGAAACAAAAAGACAATGAGAAGGCCAAAAATTAGGAGTTTCAGAAAAGGGCTATTCTGTTGTACAAATCATCCCTTTTGAGAACATTATAGTTTTTGAACTCGCAATTTTCAGCAAATATAGAGCCCATAACCTAAAGGAAAAAAGGCTGGAGATGAGATATTTTTTTATTCCAAAAACTGAAAGACAGATAAAACAAGCCCTGCAGAAGCTATTGGGAGGAGTTTCAAGCTTTTAGCCACTAATGTCTAAAGTCAAATGTGACATATATTTTGAATTAGCATAGAAAAAAGAATATTATTATTTATATTATAAATAAATATATTTTTCCATTAATATATTCAATATGTAGAGCATCTGAAAAAGTATATAAGGACATTTTAATGATAGTGTTTGAAACCCCTGATTCAGTCTCACAGGTTTAAACAAACATTAATGGTAACTACCTCATCATCATTTACATAAAACACAGGCAGGTATCGGCACATACTGTATGTACACCTGCATCCATTTCTTATGCAAGATGTGCTAAAACATAGCTTACCGTACATCATAGCTCATATGTATTACTATGTAGTATTGTTTTGTGTGTGTGTGTGTATTTTTGTGAATAGGGAGACAAAATCAATTGTAAATACTGTACCATAAGGACATGGAGGAGCTGTTCAATCCTCTATTTCAATTTTAAGTTTTATTGCAATTTCTTTATTTGCCAATAACATATTAATATGATACCCCCTGCTTTGATTAACTTCGTGAGAAGAAATTAATAAATATAGGACACTGAAAGTATTTTTTCAATCAATCCATTCATGTATTGGTGTTTGAAGCTGCACTTGTCAATATTTTCATGTTAGCAATGCATCAAGTGATTATGTGTAATGTGGAAGGTGTGCTCTGCAGTATTAATTAGCTCTATGGAGTTATGGAGACTATTTTAGCTCAATGAGAGCTCTGAAAAAGCAACTGTACACAACCAGCTTCGCACCAAACAGGCAGACACAGCTAAAGAGGTTTAAAGAGACCCATATTTGTTTTTAGGGGGTATGTGGAGACCAAATCAGAGATGAAAATCAAGTAAACGTTGTCCAATGAATGCTAATGTCTCACCGTGTCTGCTTTATGTGAAAATGGGCAACTACGATTTCACCATTAACGGCATAAGGAGGTGACAATGCCTGTGTGTCAACAATGTTGTGTTGCAGCTTGTTCTGCTGCCCCTGAGTGGCCAAGCACTCAGACTATGAATGCAGTTTTAATGTCCAGGAAGACAGACTGAGAATTACTCACCTCTGTCGTGCCCAGTCTGCGTGTCTGTGCTGCAGCCTGCTGGCGGAGCATGTTACCGAACTGTTCACTGACAGCCGAGTTAGCTGTCACCATCACGCCTCGACACACATCTAACGTCGCTAACGTCTCAATGGGATGAACCGACAATTTATTGATCATGGCTAACCTGCGGATCTTGCTCGCCGCCGTGGTTCTGCAGGCCGCCCTGTACACAACCTGTGATGGTGAGTGACCTAGTGTTTGTTTTGTTCGGAGGTGCTGCTGCTGTTTACCATCGAGGCGAACGAATGTGGAGTTAGCTACTAGCTAGCGTACGCGTAGCTAGCTTAGCTCGTCTAGCCGGCAGCGGGACGGCAACTTATTGACACACGGGAGATGAAACTAGGTCGGCACTCATTTGTATAACGTTAAACCGGGCTGTTACTTAAATGACTAACGAAACGTGATGTCTCACTGTGTTTTCCACCGCTGTCGACTTGGTTACAGGCTAGCCTGAAACAGCAGTTGAAAGGTGTGCTGAGGTCGCGACAGCTCGGTGAGCGAGGTTCATTATTTGGCTGTAAACACAGTTAGCTTGCTTGCTTGCGCAGCTTTTTGAAGTTACGTTAACAGTTATTCAACTCGCATAACTGAAGAGACGGTTCTTACCGTTGGTACAACCTTTACCTTGTATTTGGTAATTGTTTATTTGCCTCGTTGCATCACAGTGCGGATGTCCACAGACACCTGACATTTAGACAATGATGCCATGTGGATATTATTGTGTCAGCGTTAATGCAATTACAGTAGATGTACACAAACACCAGACATTGCTGCCCATATCGGCTAAATCCACATGGAGACGTCTTTATGTTGCTCTAAAGAGAGATGGACGCTGGTGTTTAATATCGTGTTTCACAACAAGTTTACTGTAGCTGATGGTATTTTTAGCCTTATTGCACTTTTACTTCTTTGTAGAGCAGGTTTACGATAATAATAAACTAAATAATAATAATAATACTATGTTATGTATCATCATCATTGTAACAAAATTATAATAATTATAATAATGATCTTTTCATTCTACTTAGTGAATAGAATGCTTTTCTATAAATTGTCTGAAATGCTGAAATTGACATTAAAATGGCTTTATTTGACCAACAGCCTGAAAGCCAGATTAATATTAATTTCAGTGATTTTGAGAAAAGTAGCAAATCCTCATATTTGTGAAGTTGAAAGCAGGTACCTTTGGTGTTTTGTTTGAAGTTGCTTATTCATTTTTTGTTGATCACCTAATTGATTACAGTGGTCAATCAGTAGAAACATATACTTGAGGATATACATTATTCCACAGTATATATGATCAAATCCCCCACCTCTAGGACCAAGTTATGTTGAGAAATGTGGAAACTGTATTCTCCTTTCTTCTGTGAAATAGTGTTTGACCTGTGGATGCAGAATTTGTTCCCCTTATTTACAATCAACCCGATGTGGATTAAAGTTGTGACATAGCAATGGAAAGTCCAGAATGTCTCATTTCATATTTAGTCAGCGTTTCTCGTAAGTGACCACCAGCATCTGCCGAGTAGGTGTTGGCGTCAGCGCTCCAAAATATGTTGTAAGAAATTAACCCTATGTTTCACCATGTTTGACATGGATGAGACTGAAGTCCAGCTGCATGTATGTGGGTTATCTAACAAATATTCAGCACATAGGCTCTCTGGTAAGATCATACTGGGAACCCACTGATGGCTTTTTCAATATTACTGGAATGTCACATCCTGTATGTGTCTTAATAATATTACTCAATTTCACAGAGGAAGTCTCAGTTTGTCAAGTCACAGTTGCAGCTGGTCATTTAATCTCCACTCCTACGTGCCCACACATAAACACTCCACCCATCCTCCCAAAGCCCCTGCCAGCCTAACACACCACACCCCACCTCTAACACTTCCTCTACTTCCTGACCTTGCCAGTACCATCCTCCATCTCTCCGTCCTCACCTCTTTTAGGTCATCTCTGCAAAACAACTTACTTCCTGCACAGCTGAGAAGAAAATATAGTACTTTCCTCACAATTTGTTTTACTGTTTTGTAATATCCAG
The DNA here is from genome assembly GCA_029853015.1 of Chelidonichthys spinosus. Classification (NCBI taxonomy): domain Eukaryota; kingdom Metazoa; phylum Chordata; class Actinopteri; order Perciformes; family Triglidae; genus Chelidonichthys; species Chelidonichthys spinosus. The sequence goes on from CM056822.1 coordinate 17,722,902, forward strand.
TATTTCTAACCATACAAGCTACAAACATGTTGCTTCTTCATTCTCCTCTGGTCCTGCAGCTTTGCGGTGTAACTGCACCACTGCCCAGTGTGAGAAGGCTGGCTCCGAGTGTGAGACCGATGGAGCCTGCATGGCCTCCACTTCCTTCATCGATGGCGAGGAGCAGCACATCCGTATCTGCATCACACGGGACAAACTTGTGCCCCCTGGACAACCGTTCTACTGCCTCAGTGCAGAGGGCTTGCTCAATATCCACTGCTGCTACACTGACTACTGTAACAGCATCGACCTCAAAGTACCCTCAGGTGAGAAGTGTGAAGCATATACATTTACACTTAGTGCTGCTACCAAGTGAAATATTAAGTTTTCCATTTTTGTATGACAGATGAGAGCACAAAAGTGTTTCTTTGCCTGGAATAGCACACATATTACATACAGTGAGTGAACAGAACCCCAGGCAAGAACATGTTTCCCGTTTCGTTCACAGTTTTGTGACTCGTGGTTCCTGGGAAGATACATATGCAAATATTTTTGCATGTATGTGGAAAGAAGAATGTCAATGGGGAATGATTGTGACAGGAAGTTTCAGAGCAATATTCATCCCCAGCATTCACACAAAACATTTACATTTAAAGATGCTTTTATCCAAAGCGATTAACAGTACATTTATTGGAAGAAAGTGTAACAGTATATCGCTATCAGTACAGTAAAGATTTCACATGAACAAGTTTCAAGCACGCCCAATTGCTGAGTTAACCTGTAGCTGGTATACAACAGAGATAAGTGCTAACATTCAAAGTGCAAGATACTAAAGTTAGTGCCAGTACATACAAACAAGCAATGAGTACTACGTTTTGGGTTTTTGGGGGAGGGGATGAGGTAGTAGAGGGAGGAGGCTAAGCAGAGTCCAGGTGACTCTGAACAACAGGGTCTTGAGTCTTTTATGGAAGATGCTCCATCACAAGTTCCTATGGTTTATATGACAGAGTTATTTAAAAGACTGGTATAAACAAGGGGAATGACTGCAATGTTTTCACTTCCACAGATGCATGTTGAGTGATTTTTGGTGATTATATCACCCGACTCATTTATGCTCCAACTGCAAGGACTCAGATAATCATTAATATGTCTGAATCAAGAGTGGAGATGAGGAGAAACTCAATACAAGCATCACAAAGACCAAACACTGCTGAAAAATATAAGAATGGTCAACAGTGAAAATAAGCAGGAAAAAACAGACTTTTACTGTATTAGTATGCTTTTAAATCAGTGTCAACACTTTTTTTCACGGTAAACATTGTGGAGAACATTGTATATCTTTATTAAATAACGACAAATAATTAATAGAAGTTTATGCAAGAGTCAAATGTTGACACAGTTTTCTAATTATTTATACTGTGTTGTCCCATTAAGCACACTATACAGTTGATATTAGGGAACATAGTCCAACTTATATGTCTTCTGGGTTTCAGATGTTGCATTTTAATTATCCACTGTTCTCATTTCAGTCACGACTCAGTCAGGTCTCTGGGGAGGCTACGGCCCAGATGGGACATGGGGGCTGGTGGAACTAGTTGCTGTGATTGCAGGGCCGCTGTTCCTGCTGTGTCTGCTGCTGCTGATGGGTATGTTCCTGTATCAGTACCACCAGAGGGCCTACAACCACAGGCAAAGGTTAGAGGTGGAGGACCCCTCCTGTGACCACCTCTACATGGCCAAAGATAGGACCCTGCAGGACCTCATATACGATCTGTCCACGTCTGGTTCAGGCTCAGGTCAGTGCACAACGTGATAATGGAGCTACAGGCTACCAATCATGTTGCAGGTTACACTAGTTTGGGCCTGTTTTTACATCAAATTAATATCAGAGAAGTGCTGATAACTGTTCTCATCTTCTCTGAGCAGGTCTGCCTCTGTTTGTCCAGCGGACTGTGGCCAGAACAATTGTCCTCCAAGAGATCATTGGCAAAGGGCGTTTCGGGGAGGTGTGGCGAGGACGTTGGAGGGGTGGTGATGTGGCGGTGAAGATCTTCTCATCCAGGGAGGAGCGCTCCTGGTTCCGTGAGGCTGAAATCTATCAGACCATCATGCTCCGCCATGAAAACATCCTAGGCTTTATAGCCGCTGACAACAAAGGTGCAAACGTGTGACAGCTCAACATGTTGACATATAGATGAATAATTCACAGCTTAGGGTTATTGATGTGTCGTAACACATTTGAAAGTAAACCTATAATTTCTTCTATTTTTCCATCTGCTGCCCAGACAATGGCACGTGGACCCAGCTGTGGTTGGTGTCAGACTACCATGAGCATGGCTCTCTGTTCGACTACCTGAATCGCTACTCCGTCACTACTGAAGGGATGATCAAACTGGCACTGTCAGCTGCCAGTGGCCTGGCACATCTGCACATGGAGATTCTGGGAACACAAGGTGACACAGTTCACTAATTGCAGTGCTTGTTGTATTAAGTTGTCTTTTGAAACACATTCCCTATGTTACCTCCTCACAAGGCCTCTAATGCTGATAAATGATCTTTGGTACCCAAAAATAGATTTGTGTCCATAATGTACTGTTAATTAATGAATAGAAAACCAAATAGAACCTGAAATAGATAGAAACTGATGGATAAATGATGTTCTTAAAGAAGAAAAATTGCAAGAAAGCAGCTTATCCAAAGAAAAGAAAATTAATAAATGAGACGTCTGTTGCACAAATAAAGGAAATGAGAATTGAGTGTGATGAAATTGCACTGAATTTCTAAATGTCAATAATCATTCCATTTATATAGTTTATACCTTTTGCATGACCATGGGAAATAGTTTTCCCCTTATGTCATCTGAGCTTATATCCACAATCTACTGGTTGTCTTTGAAAGCCTTTACCAACTGAATCTTCTGCTTAACTCATGGAAGATAAAGTGTAGTTGAGGACATTTTGTTGCACACATGGAGGAATTCTTTCGGTTTTTAATCAACCAAATTGTTGCCCAAAAAAGGAAAATTGCCTAACTTGTTAGTTAGTTAGTCAGTTTTTCATAACATTGACACATTAAAAAAACAGTTTTAGCATCTAACACATACATTTGTGTTACGGTAGGAAAGCCAGGCATCGCCCACAGAGACCTGAAGTCCAAGAACATCCTTGTGAAAAAGAACTGCACTTGTGCCATCGCTGACCTGGGCTTGGCTGTCCGCCATGACTCTGCCACAGACACCATCGACATTGCGCCCAATCAGAGAGTGGGCACCAAGAGGTCTGTGATAACATACACACCTGCAGCTACTGACTGTCCTTTCTCACAGATATCTTTGACATCTCAGAAAGCACATGATTACCAACTGGGATTGTTTTTACATCTCTCAGGTACATGGCTCCAGAGGTTCTGGATGAGACTATCAACATGAGACACTTTGACTCATTCAAATGTGCTGACATCTATGCTTTGGGGCTGGTCTACTGGGAGGTTGCACGCCGCTGTAATAGTGGAGGTCAGACTCGTTTGTTTTTACTCTAGATATTCAACCTGTGTTGTTTGATTTTTTTATTGATGTTAACAACTGATATTACAGCACTGATCTGACCCCAACATGCTCCTGTGTTATCAGGTGTCCATGAAGAGTACCAGCTGCCCTACTATGACCTTGTACCTTCTGACCCCTCCATAGAGGAGATGAGAAAGCTGGTGTGCGACCAAAAGCTACGACCCAACATCCCTAATTGGTGGCAGAGCTACGAGGTATAAAAATGATTGAATAAAGCTAAAAGAAATGTGTTCCTGCTCAAGATCTGCACTTGCACCGGTAGTTTATTACAACATCAAGTAAAAGTGATGGTTCGGAGTGAAATGCACCCTAGGTAATTTCCACCATGACATCCAGCCAAATACCCCCTCGGAAGCATTTTTACCGATGGTCAGCATTGGTAAAGATAGCTGCTATCAGCCGAATGGCTTAGTACTGGCGCTATGGTACAGTGTGTATATCTCGTAAATTACCCCACTAATAATGCATGGAATGTTACCAAACTTCTGCAGTAGTACACATAGGGTCTGTACTCACAAAACGAGGCATTTGAACGTTTGTAAGTACACCAGGAGTTTATTTAAAAGAACACTTGCCTGATAGCTTCTATCCTCGGCTGCTAACGCTAACTAACGCTACCGCAGCGTAGACGCCACTTCCGTGTTTACCCAGCCGATGCCGTGACATGAGTTTCGCGCGAGAGTATGAAAAAGTTTCACTGAGTTTTTATATATGCTTGTATTATCAGGTCAACACATTTTTATAAATGCTTGTATTATCAGGTCAACACATTTTTATAAATGCTTGTATTATCAGGTCAACACATTTTTATAAATGCTTGTATTATCAGGTCAACAAGTGTTGACAAGTGTTGACCTGATAATACAAGCATTTATAAACATTTAGCGAAACTTTTTCATACTCTCGCATGAAACTCGCGTCACGGCATCGGCTGGGTAAACACGGAAGTGGCGTCTACGCTGCGGTAGCGTTAGTTAGCGTTAGTAGCTGAGGATAGAAGCTATCAGGCAAGTGTTCTTTTAAATAAACTCCTGATGTACTTACAAACTTTAAAATGCCTGGTTTTGTGAGTATATACCCTATGTGTACTACTGCAGAAGTTTGGTAACATTCCATGCATTATTAGTGGGGTAATTTACGAGATATACCCACTGTACCATAGCGCTAGTACTAAGCCATTCGGCTGATAGCGGCTATCTTGACCAATGTTGACCATCACTAAAAATGCTTCTGAGGGGGTGTTTGGCTGGACGTCATGGTGGAAATTACCTAGGGTGCATTTCACTCCGAACCATCACTTTAATTGCTAAGATCTAGGAACACTGTGAAATCACTGAAAATTATTCCAAGAAGTTATCAGATTAGTTCCTCTGGGTAAAATGATTTAAATATGGTTTCAAATTATTACTAATAAAAATATGTGTTACGCTGTTAGTGGAGCATATGTGCGATAAGAAAAGGGTGCACAGAAATGACAAACGTTTGTTTGGTGTAAACTAGAGACAGGTTCTCCATCACATAGTTTGTCCACCAGAGAGCAGTGACAGATTTATTTGTCCACCTGCATGTCTTGGTCACAAGTTTTTTAAAAGTGATTTAAGGAAGTCTCCATGTTTATGTTATTTGTTCTTGGAAATGCTGACATGTATTGATAATTGACTTTAAAAAAATGCTTGACCCGGAACAGGATCCTTCAAACAAGGCTTCAATCACTATGGATAGACTCACTCCTAGAACTGCATTTGTATCATAGTCATTTATTGTGTATTGCTCTTAATCCTTATCTCTCTCCCCCCCCCACACACACACACACACACTCTTCCAGGCCTTGCGGGTTATGGGCAAAATCATGAGGGAGTGTTGGTACGCTAATGGTGCTGCCCGCTTGACGGCCCTACGCATCAAGAAGACCCTCTCCCAGCTCAGCATTCAAGAGGACATTAAAGTCTGAGCAAAGTCAGCTGGCCACTGAGAAAGACCACTGAGTCGGACCTGACTCCAGACTGAATGGGACACTGAGAAGAGGAGGCCTGACCTTCTACAAAGAACGCACAAAGTAAGAGAATGTGATGGAGACTCGCACTTTTGTAAAATATTACTCCATTGACACTCCTGACACGCCAGTTTCAAAGCCACTTGATTTCTGACAAACCCTACCTCGCTTACCCAGCCAAACTACCGGGAACACCTTCCCCGTCTCCTCCTCAGCTACTGCTGCCCCTTTTGTTCCTCTCTACACTCTACTACTAACAAGGATCCTTGGATTTCAAGTGTACTTGTATGCAATCGATAGCAGGATATGTAATTAACCATTTAACATTTTTGAAAATCAGTTGCTGATATTTCCTCAAGGTCTCTTCGATCACAGTCGCTTGATAGTTATACAGCATTTGCTCTTTTTGTCTTTGAAAGGGGGCATGCTGGCAGGGTTAGGAGTGTTTTTAACTTATTTTCAATGATTCTGTTATTTAAATGACTAGATCTTGTTATTAATATATGGGTGTTTGTGAGGCTATTGTGCAGGTTTCTCTGTGCCACCTACAGCATACAGGCACATTACAAATAGCTTAGAAATCCTTTAGAGAGAATAATCCATCTGTTTCTGCTGCAACTGTGTTGTTTAGCTGTCCGCTGATTTACCATTTAAGCATGTACAAAGCAGCCGAGACAGATTGTGTAAATGCCACCCGTTTACTTTACAACGAGGTGTTTTAAGACTTCAAAGTCACCGGAGCATTAGGGCAACTCGCCAAACATGATTTAGCGTTTGGACCACTTGCCTGGGCCCTTTCCATAAGCTGTTGTAAACCTCAGGTTTTCCTTATACTTACCAATCAATACATTGTTTGTCTGTTTAGAACCATTTTAAGCACAATACACACCAAGGAATTATTGAGCAAAGTACATTTCACTTGGATTGAGGGTTAAGCATGGAGCAGCAGCTGCCAAGGAATTGCTACTGTGTGTTTTGTCCTTGATCTGCTTATCTGACACACTCACTGGCTTCAGATTGGGACACGTCTTACGAATTATGTGTATGTGTAGGATATTGAAATGGTAGTATTCCAGTCTGATTGCAGCCGCTGCTTCTCGATCAACCCACAGACCATAACCTGCCATGAGAGTAAACGTTGCTCCAGCCCCTCAGATAAGGTAGTATACACTACATTCAGATAAACCTATTTACACTGGACTTTAAATACGGGACAATTTTATTTTTAATCCCATTTAATACACTTACTCCGGGAGCTGAATAATAGTTGTTTTTATGTTCATTTTTTTAATATATATTGTCAAAGCATGTCCAATATTCTTTTCCCCTCAGGGCACATTTTCCCTGGCTACGCACTACTGCACATATACTAGCTTTTTAAGCATGTAAATATGAAGGTTAAATTTGAGTATTGTTGATACTTATCTCTTGTTATAGATTGTTGAATCAGCTTCTTAGGTGTTGGGAAGAAAATTACGTTTGTGAACATAATTGTGTACCAATCGACTTTTTGACCTCTGAAGTGACATTTCTGCGTGTCAGGCACACTGCTTATGTAGCCCACTATTACTGCAGAGCAGTATTTGATTTTTAATCAATGTTTTCCCTCACAACTTTTTGTTCATTATACAATACCTCCTCACTGTGCAAATTGTACGTGGATTTTTTTCCATCAAGCTAACACTGTCAGAAACACTGTCACTATCTACATTTGTTAAGTTTTCAGGAAAAAGGTGCACTTTTGTCTTTTAGCTGTATGCAAATTGAACAGGTACTGTCTGTATGTAGTCTTTCCCATGCTATTTATATTTGTATGCTGTGAGTCCCTTTGAAAGCCTGAAAGGCCACATGTGCACTACTACTGACCTCACAGTATTAAAACCAAATTATTCTCAGAGTCGTCTCTGGTCATGGCCTCTAGTGTTTATTCAATTTCACAACACTGAAAAATGAGACCATTAAAAAAAACAAGTCAACTACTACTAGCACTCCTTCTGACCGGAGACTTGTAAAGAGAATCTGACTTTTTATTAATGCCGTCTCACAAATATGTATCACCAGTAATTTATTTTAAAATCACCTGCTCACTGCACTGTATGTTCGAGTCTTACAGGATGTTTGTATGAACTAATAGACTCCACTTGATGCAGTTTTTGGCTGGAAAGACTGGGATGCTCGATTGTTGATAGGTGGTTGAGTTCTGTCCACGTTCATGCTCCAAAAGGGTATGTTTGACAAATTGTATCTGCCTTACGATGTATAAAATGCATATTGTTTTACCGATTTTAATACTTAGCTCCAAGAACCCCCATGGAAGACTAGGAGGGTGCAAGTCAAAGATATATGGTATTATTCTACAGGTTGTGACAACTCTCAGGTCTCTGTCCAGTCATGGCAAAGAGACAACTACATCCATGTAAAAAACCCTTCAGGATTCAATCATGTACCTTCTGATATAAAGTAATAAATTAAATTGTTTTATGTGGTGTCAATTTTCTATTTCATTGTGGTCAATCCAAACGTTATATTTAAGACAAACAAGTTAACCATATAGGAGGTTCCAGGTGATACATTTCAGTGTTATTGGAGCTTGTTTTTTTCACTGGCTCCGAGTGGCCAACTGTCCAACAACGCTAGTTTAATGACTAACCTAAGTTAATGATCCAGTATGAATCGACCCCTCATTGATGATACCCATTTACATACATACACGATGTAGGAGCTAATAATAGCATTTATTAAAACAAACTCATTGAACATTTATTGCTCATCCATTCAATCCACCTCAATGCCGATTGCTACAAAAACTGCATTTACAAACAGTTGTACACATTCCATTCCTTATATACCCAAACAGGAAGTGTGACATGTTCCTGGCTCACCCTCTTAGGAAAATGGAAGGGAAATGCTGGTATTTAGTGATTTTGATTAAGTCCCCTTAAGGCAATGAACAGAAAACGATAGAATAAACATGTGAGAATTGAGACTGTAATGGATAACACAACACACCGAAAAAGTAAAAATCAGAAAACAAACAATGCCACAGAAACTTGACCATTAGTTTTCAAATGCTGGACCACATTTAAAAAAAAAAGACATTTTGCAGCAACAAAGCAATAAGCAAGTCCCTTTAGTGCCAATAATTCCAAAACCCAAAGTGTGAGTAACAAAACAGAAACAAAAGGTGTCTCTAAAGTAAAATGTACAATCCATTAAACATTTTGTTTTACATGACAACGCAGACGTAATGACAAAACATAAAACCCATAAATATGCAGAGCATGTGCATTCAAACAGGATACAGCACAATTAACGTCTCTTAACAGCAGATTCATCAGTGCTGTTCTGGACTTCAATGACATTCTCACAAGAGCCTACGGTGCTCTCCCAGGTCTGCTACTTTGCTGTCAGATTTAAGCCGTTGTAACTTGATTTAAATTGTTGATCAATTTATTTAATTCCTATTGTTTTTTTACTGGCCTAAACCTTTATCAGAAATTTTTAAGCAATAGGTCCTGAGCCTGAAACCTGCAAATGTCCTGTTCCATTAAAAATTTAGTAAGATTATGACGAGGCCTTTTTCATTTTATTTCATTTTACATCTGAACTCACTAGTGCAGACTGCTGGACGTTTCCAAAATCTTCAAGGTCTAGAATTAGATTGATAAATTAGGCTAAATCATTTTTACAATATGCATACAAAGGTAGCATGAAGCTAGTTTTTTTATGCATGTATTATATATGTACAGTATGTATGACACATACATACAGATAAATACCTTCACCATCAATATATGCCTTGGCAAATTGGTAGACAAAAAAATGATTTTGAACTAAATCCCCCACCTGTGTGTTAACGGATCAAACTAAATGGATAACAATTTAAGCTGGAAAATGGCAATAATATTTATAAGTACAATAAACGAGTCTAAAGCAAATTTCAGACTGTGGCAAAACATTGATCTCCGTTTACCCTTACATAGGCTTTATGTGCATCTAGATTACTTATTATAGAAATGAAATGCTGCCAACAAAAGGCAATACACTGATAACTGGATTTATCGGGACTACATTCGTAATCAGGTTATAATTAATGGTCCTCCTCCACTGTATGTAGGTCGACGAGCACAGAAGTGGGAATGATGCCTGGTCATCCTGAGACCCTTCTGCTCCTTTTCAGAGATCTCTTAGCTCAATTTACGAGAGCTTCTGTATGCCTTGTGCTACTATAATTTTACATTGTTGTGTTGCTAAAGCGTCATATTTCTGCAGAGAGGGAGAAGTCTTCATGTGTAAATATAGGAATTGGTGAAGATACTTCAATATACTGTCAAACTTACACGCTAGTTCTTTCTCCCTTTGCACTGAACTCAACAAAGGGTCCTTGTTTTGGTCACTCCTTCAAACTGTGCCTGTGGACATTTAAAACAAAACCACATCATTTAGTTTACCATGAACATGTACATTTAATAGTACTTAAAATACTTCCTGTGGTTACAATACGGAAATGCGTAAGCTCCAAAGATCTTAAGGTGGTATTACAACTGTACTTGCCTTCTTCTCCATCAGTCAGCACTAATGCCTGGAGGATATCTGAAAGGGAGACAATTCCCTTCACCACATCCTGCTCGTCCACCACCACCAGCCGGTGCACCTGAAGGACACACAGGAAGACCATCAAGGTTACTTTTTCATCTGCAAGGGTATTTCTACTTTGGAAAGTACATTTCATCAGTAACTGAACAACAACAATGTAATTATACACATACAGCCTCATTGAAAACGAGAGACAAAGACACACTAGTCAAGTTAGTTGTAGACTTGGCTCATTTTCAGGTTGTGTTTGATATCTCTAAGGACTGTGATTTAAAAAACAGGAATATTTCAGGCATTGTTTATCAAAAGATTAATTCAACTCCAGACATTAATAGCCAAAACGCAACAGGGGACTAACTGGCCACAAAAGAGCCACTTGATGACACATAATGACATCCGACTCTCACCTCAGCCTCCACCAGTCTGTTGATGATGGCCTCCAGGGTCTCGTGCCTGTGACAGGTCAGCACTCCTTCAAAGTATTGAGAGCGGTGCTGCAAGGCCTTAGTCACCGTCAGATCCAGGTTGTTGTACGTCTTCTCTGCTGCCAGGTTCTGTATAAACACGTTTTTTTTTTTTCAGGTTAAACATGTTTCATAAACTTGAATTGCAAAAAAAAAAAAAAGTTTGAAAGAAATAGTTAAAATCCCAGTATAAATTAATCCTTCAAATAAGCTCTCTTTGTCATATCTGATTGTAAAACTGAATATTGTAGGGTTTTGAATGCATAATCTTGGAATTTGGGGAATTATAACAAGTGCAGTTTTCTGTTTAATATCCATCCATCCATCCATCCATCCATCCATCCATTTTCTACCGCTTATCCTGTATTTAGGGTCACGGGGGGGGGGCTGGAGCCGATCCCAGCTGTCAGTGGGCGAAGGCAGGGTACACCCTGGACAGGACGCCAGTCTATCACAGGGCCGACATGTAGAGACAGACAACCATTCACATTCACATTCACACCTACGGCCAATTTAGAGTCATCAATTAACCTATCCCCATCCTGCATGTCTTTGGACTGTGGGAGGAAGCCGGAGAACCCGGAGAGAACCCACGCTTACACGGGGAGAACATGCAAACTCCACACAGAAAGGACCCCGTGCCGACCCGGGAATCGAACCCAGGACCCTCTTGCTGTTTAATATGTGCCAATATATATATATTTTTTTTTTATTAAAAAAAAAAAAAAAAGGTAAAAAGCACTTACTATAACATCAAATTTGGAGTATATATCCACCACTCGACCTGCAAGAAAGGCAGCATATCAGAACACAAACAAAGTAAATTCAAGAGGTCTCTCATCATCAATGCAAAATCAACAAGGATGACATTTCAACCAGCCCACATACCTTTGTCATCCACAACAGGGAGTGCCGACACTCGCTGCTCAACAAAAATACCCAGCGCCGTGTACAGCGGTGTGTCTGTGCGGACCATTGCTATGTTCTGGAAAGTTCCAATGTTTAGGTCCTCTAAGGTTCGTCTCAAGAATGAGGGTTTTGGCATCTCCGATATCTGAAAACAATAACCAGAGATCGTTAACCATTAAAACTGTAGAAGAACAGATGTCTTTGTGAACAGTTTCCGAGTTTACCATTTTCCTTAACTATAACAGTCTTCACTCTGTACTCGACATCTGCCATGCTTTTATCAGACCCAAACACTGAAAATGATTTAAAGTAATCAGAAGTAGAATTGAGGAGAAACCAAAGGGACTTACAAAAAGCTTCAGGAACTTGAGAATCCTCTTGTGTGTGAGAATATAGAGCGTGTTCCCTGTCAGGGGGTCAATTACAGGCAGCCTGTGGATCTTATTCTTCAGCAGAGATGATACTGCATCATACAAACTGTGACACAGATGTTCAGAGAGGACCAAGTTAACAAAGTTATTTTAGACACAGCATGTCGAGAGATGAGATGGTTGAATAGAAAAATGTGAACGGAAAAATAGCTAAGATATATTTACTAAAAAGAAAAACTCACCTTGCATTGGGAGATATGCTAACCAAGGGCTTAAAAGAGTCTTGAAGGTACAATTCTAGTTCAACAAAAATAGAAAACATAATCAAGATCTTTAAGATTACATAAGTCGATGAAAATAGTATATTACATACTCATTAAACCTTCTTACCTCTCCATGTTTCAATTTTATGTTCTTCCAACTCGTATATCTGAACCTGAAAGATTACGAGAAAGTGAAGAGAGAAAGAAAGACAAAGAGGGTCGACATATTTAACAGTAACTAAAAGAAATCAAGCTCTTGAAACCGAAACCGAAAACTTGCAATGACACATTCAGCAGCATCAAAATAAAAGCCTGTAGTTCAACTTTGGAATTTAATGTTAAACTTAATCTTACAATTCAAGGACTTTAACCAATTGGTGTCCATCACCTTACCAATGGAGATTTGTAGTAGCGATGTAGGATGTTAATAAAGTCTGTGATGGTCAGCATACCTGCAGATGCATGAAGAGAACCAACTGAGTCCTTCCCTTGTTTTGTCTTAAAAAGAGTAAAATGTGTGCAAAATGACAATTGCCCTCACCAACGAAACACTGCTTCTTGCTGTCCCAGAGAGGCGCTGCTCTTACCCCATTAGACACAAGAGCAAAAAATGCCTTCTTGACCTGTGAGATTAATTACACCAAAGATTTCAGTCTAAAATAGCTAATGAGAGATAGATTACATTTTTGTAAATGTATTTTTATTTCAAGTTTTTGTTTTACCTGAAGCGATGTATCAAACACAACCAGTTTGGAGCTGGTAGGTACGAGGTCATAACACCGGTGGGACTTCATAAACCTGGTGTACACATTGTGCTCTGGGTCTGAAGGAATGAGAGATTACTGAGGGACGCTGTTTGCCGTTTAAAAAAAAAATTCTGAGTTTGGCCTCACAAAATATATACAAGTCCTTTACCGTCTAAGACTGGGTCCTTTTTGCCCTCAAGATCATCAATAGCCACTGGAATCTGAAATAAAGGAATAAACAGTAATCAACGTTCTGTTTGCCAAGTGACTCTGTCAAAGTCAATGTGAAAAAAGTTATTGTGAATGATTGAAAAGCCTGCATAACGTGGCCAAGCGAGGCTACAAGCATACGAGTTTAGATTTTAAATGTGTATGATCAACATTGTTATGTTTATGCTATTATAATGCCACGTGTTGGTTAATAGCAGAGCTTAGGTAAAGTTAACGTTGGAGGGTCCATCTGACATTATGTATCACATCGTTTTCAATGTTTCTTCTTCAAAAGGTTAACTATTAACTGGTCCACTACTATTATTACCCAGGTTACATGACAGACAAAACGCGCATTGTCAGTATACACGTACACCGCTTAACAAGGAACTGTAACCAAGGATAATTGTTTAACGTCACTCGACTGAGCGTTGTAAAACACGGCCATAGAGTGGTGAAGTCCCGCCCCTCCATTTCCGGGACATGGGTCCTCAAAAGCAAAAAAATATCAATGCGATTCAATGGGTAGATACAAATTATTTTCTGGTCCCGTTTGAATTGTGCCATGGATTTCACATATGTTCTTTGTGATATTTAAAGAAAATTTTTCACGCAAAGAAGACGACAATTAAGCGCGAAGAGTTTTGATAAAGTTAGGTTTTGTGTGAGCCGCTTTGTGAACTACAGCTCCTCGCTGTTCTCGTCGCGAATGATATACGTCACCACCCGCCGAGTCCGAAGTCCGCCGAGATGGCTGTTTCTCTGCTCCACTTCACCGCTTTTTTCCAAGGGCAGAATAAAAGTATCGAAAGAGGGGAGAACCACTATAAGTCGGGTCATGTGGAGAGCCGAGGGAGGGAAAAGGGCGATGACGTGACGTCACATACGCGACACAACATGTAGTCTTTATCATTGTGTTTTCTCAATGAATTTTAACTGAAGAATTGCACAATAAACGGTCAAACTCTTGACATGGAAAATTATAATTTAAGCCTATAAACAACATTTGTGTAATCCAAGGCATAACGACCGGGGGATCAGATAATAATTATTTTCCGTCCATTGAACACCATTCATTTTTTTCGCTCCGAAAGGACCCATGGCGCCGTTACTTCCTGCTTCCGCTTCGGCACTCTATAGCTGTGTCCCAATTCAGGGTCTGCAGCCTTCGGAGGACCCAGCCTTCGCGGTCTACGGAGGCGACACCTTCGGAGACTCCTCCGAAGGCTGGGTCAACCGTCGGTAAATGGGACGGTCTAACCTACGGAGCATTTCCTGATTGCGTCGCGACGTCATCACTTCTGCCGGCCAAGCCCGAGAAAAACACCAGTCAAAACAAAAATACGACAGACGAACATGATGGAGAGTTTTTAATATATATATATATATATATATATATATATATATATATATATATATATATATTTTTTTTTTTAATTTAATTTAATTTTTATTTTTTTGAGCAAGAGGAGAGGCGGCTGCGGCGACACCGGCGGCTTGTTTATCTCCGACTGGGAGAGAGCCGTGGGGAGGTAACGTTAAAGCCGTTATTTTAACCCATATTAATGTTCATACATAGCTAGCGTAGTACGTGGTAATTAATATACCCGTTAATAAATGATACTGCTAAGTGACAAGCCATATTAAGTATAGATTGACATGGATAATGTCATTTAACCATAAGAGTTAATACAGGGTTCGTACAGGTGCTTAAAATGTAAAATCTTTGAAAATGCTGTAATTTTAATGCTGTTTTTTAAGGTCTGAAAAGTGCTTGAATTTTAGTTGAAATGCTTGGCTTATAAAGTAATTAAATTGAATAGTTAAATGTGTACGAACCCTGTAAATAACCCCGACTTAATTCAATATTTTATTCTTGCCTCTCTTTTAAACATTTTAGTGACATGGCATCAGTCGATTGCATCAGCCCTGCAAACCCCGATGATGGAGGATGTGGTGGACAGTGGAGACATGCATCCCACACCCCCCACCTTCCAGATGATGTCCCACTCAGAGCCAGAAGAGTCCAGGGTCCTTATTGTGGCATCCCATCCAGTCCAGCAGCACCACCAGGGACTCCTGCTCAGTTAATACTGTATATATGTTCTCTGTAAATAGTTATTTCTGCTGATCTTTTGTAAATAGTTCTACATGTTAAGAACACCCACTTATCAATAGTTATTGTAACTTTGTAAATATTTGTTAATTACACAAAAAATAAATGATTTTCTTGTCACTGAAAAGCAGTTCAAAAGTTGACTTTAGTTGTAAATAAGAAATGGAACAGATAATGTTACAAGGTTATAGGATTTTTATTTAACTTTATACAATATTTGGAAAAGAAAATGGTACAATACAATATTTTTAATTAATTTAAATTACAAATCAACACAGAACTTAATCGAAGAGAAATAAACATCCACCACCCCCCAAAAAATTCAACGCCTCTCAACCATTCTCTCCAATAAACTAAAAAGTCTCTCCATCCTCTCTCTCTCTCCTTTCCTTGCTCTCCCTCTGTAACTTCATGTCCTCCCTGATCAAATCCAGCAAGTCATCGGTTTTCCTCTTTCTTGCTGCTGTCGGTGGCCCTGTGTTCTTGGCCTCAACAGGTGGTCGTTCTCATCCCGGATCCGGAGTTTGATCAAGTCCTCAGTCTGCTCCTTGCTCTCTACAACAAAACGACATGTATATTACATTTCCTGTTATGTCAACATGCAAAATGATTGTACGATATAATAACGATATTAACAGTAATAATGCTCCTAAGGTTAGCTCTGTATTCAATCCAAACGTTTACAGTTTTACAGCCTAGAAATACAGCGGGGCTCACAACCCATCGTTAACGTTATATGTTCAGCTGCGAGAGGAGCGAACTGCAGCCTACACAACTTACGACGAGAACAAATTAACCTAACAGCTCCACAGTTACAATACGATATAAGTTACCATCGGAGCTTGTAACATTTGAAAGTGAAGGGTTTTAGGCTTACGTTACGTTTAAAGGCTAACGTTAACTGAGCTCCTCGTATCAACAACCTTAAGCTACATCACGTAGCTGGCCCTACAGTCCGGTGGCTACACGTATTAGCATTATTAACTTCACGCATTTTAACACTCAAATGTGATTTAAGGCCCCTTGAACGTCCGACGTTAAGCAAAACCCCGTTACTTACCGGCTGCCGGTGCCGGAGCTGCTGCCGTCTTTCGCCGCCATTGTTGGTTGAACAGCGGCGCGCAAAGCATCTTGGGATATGGGAGGCCGCGAAGGATAGTAACGGTGCATCCTCCGAATACGGGCGAAAGGAGGACACATTTGTCGGCCGCATTTGGAGGAGCCTCCGAATTTAGACGAATTGGGACAGCCTTCGCGCAGCTCTGTGACGTAAGCGGCCTTCAAATGCAGCCTCCGAAGGCTGCAGACCCTGAATTGGGACACAGCTTATAACTGCGGCCGGTTGACCGACAGACGGTGACGTCACTGTTGAAAGTTGCAAACTGAACGACGCCACTTCGAACAACACCATAATAATAACGTTAGCCAAGTATTAGCATGAAGCTAGCTACCGTCACAGTGTGTTGACATTAAGGAGGTAACTGACTTTCATTTCAGCTTTGAATTGAACGTCGGTTAACCTTACGTTACACTGGTGAGGTTTCAACGTTATATGGCACACTGTCTTGTCTATGTAATTAATTATTGGCGCTGAAATCACACCGGGGGCAAACACATGCGTGTCCTACCTGACGTTTGACTACGTTACCGTCATTAATGAATGTGGTAGCCTCAGAGCTACTCTACCCTGAATTTCCTAGCTAGCTAGCTTCTATCGTTAGCATTGTTCGGGAAGTCATATAAGTTAACTTGAGGTGTGGAGGCTTAATTAAAAACCTATCGATCTACACACGCTCAAGTTAGCAGGAGTACTTACACACTCCATATTCCATTCACTGTATCGCCTTCCTGAAGCTGGCTCCGTTCACAACTGCCAGGTAGGATCTCGCAACACCACAGGTCTCTTCCTCTGTGACTTGAATGGCTGCACAGTCGAGTGGTTACCGTAGTGGTAAGGTGCCACCACTCTTGTTCTTTCCATATTTATCGGTTTGCAACACCAACTTTTAGGTGCATACCGCCACCTACTGTGGCGGGACCAGAACAGGCTCTAGTTTACATTTGTTTCCATACAGCATCCCTTCTAAATCATATTCTCACCCTCAGCTGTAATTTATATGTTCTTTGTTAGGATTCGACAACGTGCATTATAAGGTACAGTGTCATCAAACCTTATTCTGGATTGAACTACCTCCTTTCTTCTACCTTCACTGTTCCCAGCACACCTTTTCTGCAAAATATTTTCTTTTTGATTTGTTGCCAAATGCCGTGTCTATTATATGCCTCATATTTAGTGATATTTTAGATAGGATGTCTGCAAATCCATTACTCTTCTTATCTAATCTTGTTTTTATTCAGGAAGGCTCATTGGATTGGATTGGGAGCTATTTTCAAAGAGAGACCAGAGAACAAGAAACATTAACAAGAATACAATAATTTTTTTTTTAATTACAAGATTATTTATTGTCAAAATTCTGATAATATTTAAAATCTCCAAGGGGCTGCAAGATGCAAGTTTGAGGGCAGTTTGTTTAAGTTAAAATGTGCATTGTCTTCACATGTATGCATCGTAAATAAATATAAGATCTTCCCTGATTGACTTCATACTCTGTAAACTTAAAAGAACCGCCGCAGAGTGAAAATATAGCAGCACCCTGCCTGGTCTCACTTCTTTCACCTACTGAAGACCAACCCCTCCATCCTCTTAACTGTATAGACGTACTATTTAATTCTAGCCCCTAAATTAGTTTGGAATCAGTATCCATCAGTAAATAATTATAAAAATGATTCCATATCTGGTTTACCCAATTTCTTGTCTGAAGCAGACCAGAAATTAATCTTCCATACTATGATGCTGTGTATGCCTACATACCTTTATTCAGTAATAATGCATGTAAGTGAAGTTACAGTTTTGCTATTGTAGTACATCAACCTGTAATACTGTAGACGACCTTGCTCCTTAAATAATCCAGCCAAAATCTGCACATCAAATGAGTAACAGATTTATTTATATACAAAACTGTTTACAGCAAGATTTCTGAATTAACATTGACCCACAAGGGGATACTGGTGTTCAGGTTTACAAAACCACCTGCACCATGGTATCAAGTCAACAGAAAGAGGGGGAAAAAAACCTTTCAGAGCACCTTGAGTCATGAAGGGAAGCAGATGAGGAAGTTTGAGGGACTGTAAGGCACAAGACACAGCATCACCAGCTTCGGTTCAACCATCATCATCTACTTACTAAGCAAATCACGTGATTAAAAAAAAAAAAAAATACAATTACCCACTACAGGTACAACATGAGGATTATGGGGGGGAAATCCACATTGTGTCATGTCTTTGTAAGACTACAGGATCTAAGAGAGAAAAAAGTATTTCAGGATCTCAAACATCTGACAGTGATCATGCAAGTCCACAATATTAATTAAATGTACTGCATGCCCTCCTGGCCTGGTTCTATCAAGCCTGCATAAACCATCACATCAAAACCATGAGCTCAAAGGTTACAAGGCTTACCTCTGTAGCCTTCAGCAAATTAAATATAGTCTTACAGTGTTAAAATGCAATTTAGAAAAATTGCAAATCAACAATGTTAATAATTATAACGTACTTATAAGAAGATATACTCTACTTAGGATACTGAAGGGAGCGCAAACCTGCACCACTCAAAATATAATCAACAGTATCAAACCAATTTCTAAGATTCTATTTATATTGTATAAAAAGGCCATTACCGGTAAATACCAAAGATCTATTCCAATCTATACTACATATTTTGAGTGTTGTCCATAAGATGACATCTTTATTACAGTCAATAAGGAGAAAGTACACTGTAGAAACAATGAGGACTAGTCTAATCTGCTGAGTGGAAGAGCTTAAAATGTGAGTTGTTAGATTTACAAATGGATTTCTCCATCCTGAAGATGCTGTTCAAGAGTTCATGGGTGAAAGGTACCAGAAGATGAGTTGATAAAAAAGACTATGATGAGGACTGTGAAACCAGTGAAATGTCTTATGTGGAATCTCATCCCAGGGTGTTCCAAGTAAATCCACCATTTGTGAGAGATACTAACATTTTAACACCACATTTAAAGCAATGTGAACTGTGACTCCCCATTCACTGTTGAAATAATACCAGTCCTTAAAAAAATGTTAACCAGCCCTACCTGTACATTTACTCAACTACTCAAAGAATGATGAGAGTTAAGCCAATGATGTCACAAACATCAGATTTACAATATGTTCACAAAAAAAAAGAAAATGATGTAATTAATTGGGACCAATGTTTGGCGATAGTATTTTGCATTCTGAGCATTTGGTTGAACTGACAGTCGAGATTTTGCCCAGTTATAGATTATGTTTCAATACTTAAAGTGTTCACCGACAAAGCATCTTTGTCTAAAACAAAGATTAATCTTGTTCTTAGAAACTTCCCCCTGTGGTAACAATTAATGGGACAGTTTATCAACTGTCTGGGCAGTTGACTTGCTATGTAAATCAATGTAAATCAATAGGGTATCACAATGGAGTAGAGAGGCTCCACTGCTGTGTCTTGGTGTCGGTGAGGTCACGATAGGCAAGCTGGTGAAGTTGTGGCTCCTGTGTTCAGCAAGTGACCTTACTGATGTCCTGTAGATACGTTTACATCACAGCACACTTCTTCTCCTCTTGGGGTGCATTTCCATCAGCTTTCTCCATCTCCAAAATGATCCGCTTGAAAACTTCGACAGCAGTCTGTATTGCAAAAATATTGTCATAAGAGTGAATCTGTGTCACAGTGAATATGTGGACTCCATCAATGAAAAGAGATCATTACCTCATTCTCCTTGGCTGAGGACTCCATGAATGCAGCACCCCAGGAATCAGCAAGTTTCTTTCCCTCCTCTGGCTTGATAACCCTGAAGGAAATGAAACATAAACTTCACTTCCTGAAAAACGCATGTTGAATTAGATTCGGCTACACAAGCAATATATGTTAATAGGATTAATTAATGGGTGGTTTTGCTCTTTTCATGGCATTTGTTGACACTAAGAAAAAACACAAGATTGACAGACTTACCATTTAACACACGTATCAATTTGTCTTTAATGTTGTATTACCAGTATTTGAATCTGATGATAATAACATAATGTGGTTTCTATTCTAAAAACTTTTAATAATCTTGATTACCTTTCCAGGTGGAGATCTTTTTTGTTCCCTACAAGAACAGTTGGGACCCTAAAAAAAAGGAAAGAACATGACTTTTAAATTTAAAAAGATTTTTAAAAACAATTTTGGAAACATTGAATTTTAGAGATTCAACTAAACTTACTGAATCTTCCCAACCATGTCTAGGAGCTTGTCATGTAGAACCTGCACAACCTCAAAACTGAACAAAGACATCAAAGTACTTTCAGATACTGATCTGAGAACTCAGTATGCAACTCCAACCTGTATGTCACTTACTGTAACAATACACTGCCAGTCCAAATTACCCTCTACTTTGGCATATTTTGTTAAAGCAATGGGCAAACAGGCACCCAAAGAAGTTGAATACAAAAAAAACATAAAATTGAACATTATAAACCTTGTTATATGGCAATTATACAACATTAGATATTAGATTGTTGAGGTTTAGGATTCATGTAGCATGAAGGGTAAAGCCTGTATGTTAGCATCAATTGTAAGACACATATTGTGTTGTCTATCTAATATTGTGTTTTAACAGAGTTAAAAGTGTGTGTCCATTATTCATACAAATATGAAAACAGAACCATCCACTCACCTTTTATTGGAAGTCACTGAATAGACAAGGACATACCCATGGATGTCCATTGAGTGGGATTGGTGAAAAATTGAGTACTCATCCTACAGACAGGAGAGAGATATTATAATCTTATTTGGTATGGCTGTTACCAAACCAGATTATTAGAATCGAGTCAGACATACAAGACTATATAGCTTCTAAAACTAGCACTTCCAATTAAATAGACAACTTGTCAATCAGAAGGAGTACATGTCATAATACCAGCCTAAATTAATAAAGTTACAGCTAAATAAAATTTCCGGTGAGGCAACGTAGATAATGCAAACTTGTGACATTAACAGGCTGAACGCTAAATTGAACTTTCAATGTCTCTATGAAATCTTGCTCAACATTAACGTAACAATTCATTGTTTTAACCGAGGGGCTAAATATAAGGATTTAACAAATCTCTCCAGATCAAGTGTTGATTTAAAACCAAGAGTTTGGTGCTTGTGTCACATATGGTGGGAGGTGAACAACTTACTTGTCCAGCTGTATCAACCAGTTGAAGATTGAAGTCTTGACCATTCACGCTGACCATTTTGTTAAAGGCTGTGGAGAGGGAGAGGGAACTAGCTTTTACAAAACAAATCTTTCCTTCAGGTAAAAACCATTGAGACTTTTTGTTACAATGTCTTAATATAATAATATAATAATGACACGTACTGTTTTCAATGGTGGGGTCATAGGAGTCAACAAACTGTCCTTCCACAAACTGTATTGTAAGAGATGACTTTCCTGTGGAGGGAAACGAGACACAAAGTGGTTGTTTTACTTAAAAACAATCCGTTCCTTTATATTAATCCTAGATATTACACTACTAAACACACAGTCGCAAATACTGTGTCATCATAGTGGAGTATTAATGGCTTTAAGCCATTACATGAAACCCTACATAGGACAAAACACATTACATGATAAGATACATACATTCTATGACCCGATTAAGAATCTCAGGTATATTGCCCTGGTAAATGTATTTACCCTGCCACATCACATACTACTAGGCATCACCAATGAGAGTGCCTCTGTAGTATTTAGACGGGGCCACACATGTTGATACCTGTGACCTTGGTGTAAGGAGATCTGTGAGATGTTTTCTGTGATGCTAGAGCATCAACTAGATGATGTGGACCAGAGGGTCGACACATTTTCACAGGTGATGAGATGCTTTAGTGTATCTGAGATGCTCGTCAGATACACTAAAGCCTCTGCGAACACAGCTATAAAAACATTTGCAGTTAACAATAATACCGTTCTGATTGGTGATATAATTTGGCGTACTCGCAACGTAAAGGCTTATAAGAATATAAAATAATTGGTATAACTTGGTCGGGGGTCTTGTTTGATTACAGGCCGACTTCCTTAATTCTGGACTTACGTTACGACATGCTAGACTTAAGGTTTCAAAACGCACCGCTTGGCTCCACACCAGGATGTATACAGACGCTACAACTAATGTTAGAAACAGATGGCTACAGCTATACAAGATGGAGAGGATGTTGATTTCAGTGTGGTGTAGCAACTGCTCAGTAAACATACGTAGCACAAAGACACACGAACACACGCAATCTAGCGTTACTAGTGTTAGTCGGAAAGCCCAAAGATGAAAACAAAGCCAGTACGTTAGCCTGTTAGCCAGCTAGCTTCCTCACACACGAGCTCGTACGCTTTACTCACCGACAGATCTGTAGCCTATAACAGCGATCTTTCGATGTTTTGGTTGCGGCATGTTGGTGAAAACGACGTCCGATGGGTTTTAATTATATAGTTCGTCACCTACTTTTACTATGAAAGCAAACTTTTTTTTATCGCCACATTCGTCTCACATCACGTGACAACAACAAACTTTTCGGAGCCGCCGCTCGAGCTCTCTGCTGGGCCTCGAAGCTGGAAGTTCAGAGTTTAAAGTACAGCGAGTACAACTTGTACGTATCCCCCACCCCCCCAAAAAATCTACTTGTGTATCTGATATTGTAATCGATATCGATCGATGGCTCGAAACGGCGAAAGCGTAGTCCCAAATGAAATTGGAAGTGAAGTAAACGCTCGTTCAACGCGGTTACGATTCGCAAGTCAAACTGACGGAAAGTGTCATTGTGTAAGCACACCGTCGTAAAACCATCGGATACGTCATAACTGACACGGGCGTGTGTGTTCTGGAGCGCCTGTACAGCAGAGGTCACTCTTTGTGCGTCCCAGCGTGTTTCTGTCAGCCAGACTTTTTAGACTTTTCCAGGCTGACCTTCAAGCCACAGTCATGGGTGTAAGTGGAGAGTTCTTCATGTCAAATTGCTTTCCTCTGATTCAGTGTAGAGAAATCCGGCAGAGGTTTGTAAACGTGGTGTAAAACATGTCAGCTGAATTTCGACCGAGGAAAAAACAATCTGAGAATATGCTGTTGTGATTAGTAGATGTTAGATTGAACATAAACAGGCTTATAATATAAATGTGTTTGAGGAGAAATAAATAAAGACGATTAAATAACTATAGAGCATTTCAAGCCCCACCCATACAATCCTTGATCCTCTGAGCCTGACCCTCATTTACCTTAAATAAGTGAACATAATCTAGTGCTCTCTTGTAACATAGGCACAACATGTGGTGGACCTATTTCTTAAACAGGCAACGGTGAGTGTAAATTGATCTTAACTACTGTATTGATCTAATATAATTTTTGAGTACTGTTCAAAACACCACTGAGTATTGAAAACTGTTGAGTAGCAAATGTTTTGATGACTTATTCTTTCATTGGATATTTCCAGACTTATCTAATCATTTTTGCAAAATTGGAAGCAAAGTTCTTGAACGGCAGCCTTTTGTTAAGAAGGCAAAAATAAAACTGAAGCACTGTGCTTTACACTGAAAATAAAACAAAGTCATATAAACAGGTATTACAGATGAGGATGGCTATTGTCAATAGCTCAAGAGCCTATTGAGTTCCTCTTGATGCATTGTAAATTCTCTATTGGCTCATCATGGATCCCAACATACTGCGCACTGGAAGAGCATCATGCCATCCTTTACATTTTTAACTGTTATACACTGTCCCAATAAAGGTTAATGTTAATATAAGCCTGCAGCATTCAGACAACACTCACAAATTCCATTATTTATAAATCTTTGAAATTACTTCCACATGGAGTCACCAGAACGACATGTTGTCTTCTGCTGCTAAGTCAATACAAAGAATATTCGTGTTAATGATGTTTTTATGTGTACATACATTAAGGAGTGTTAATATTTGGCAGATTGGATACAGATAAGTGGTTCATGTAAACCCACTCACTGCTGGGGGTTAACCGGAAGTTGTCTGAAGCTTGAGGTAAACGCTGCCGGGAGATGCTGCCGTCGTAAACAGTCAGATGAAAATACGGAATAACCTCAATGAAACGGTCCTTACAGGGGCAGGTAATACGACAGTTGCTGGAGAACCGGGCAACGTTTAAAGTCCATTTTAGTTGACTGCCTCTGCTGTGTTGTGTTGTTAGCTCAGCTTTGGGGCTCCAGGGAGCGCAGGCTAGCTAGCCAACCACTAGCTGGCTAGCGCTAGCCATAGCACTTGGGAGGGGGTGGGTGCCATAGCAACCGTTTCGGAAACATTGAATGCGGTGGCTAGCTAAGATAGTTCAGGCTAATGTCGGTTTGTTGTGCTAGCGATTAACAAAACGTCGTAGTGGCATGGACGTCTAACTTAGCTTCAATTAGACAATTAATGTCACAATTCAGCGTTATTTACCTTTCGTCATCGCACATATTACTTAGCTGTAACTTTGCGCCACGCGTTTTAGTTAGCTGTCGAGGATGGCAGACTGTTGTATCGGTGCAGTATTGAGTTTAGCTAACTTGGCTAACGGTAATTTCCATCACATGCAGTAAGCTAACGTTAGCCACCAAGGCCGGTCAGTAAACTTAGGTTTATTCAACGCCACCGTTCCGTAGGGTAATCGTTACAGTAACCTTTCTCTGGTACGACCTGTGTGCCTGACTGATTTCCCTAATGTTAAATTAGTTGGACATTAAGTTACTTTGGAAATGTTGTCATGGGTCAACCTAATTATAACTGAGTAGATCAGCTTATCCATGGCTGCTAAAGTTAGAGATGGCGCTAATTTAGCAGCTAGTTAACCATTTTCTGCTATGATTACCGGTAATTAACCCACTTAATCTTCAGCATATGTATTGTCAGCTTGGATCGTTACACTTATCGTTACCAAATATTGGTGCGCTTCAAAATGTATGGAAGTTAGCTGATATTTACGCTACCCTTAGGCGTTTCATTTTTTGGGCCATTAAAAGTGTGGTATTATAAGATTTTTCTATTCTGTACCTCTATGAATTATCTCTTGGGCGATACCAATGTAACATGACTGGCAGCAGGGGGTTTCATTTCATTATTTCTACCTGAAACTGTTGTTATGTGATTGTTTGAGTGAACTGGTGCCTGAGTGAATGTTTTAAGAGATGTAATTCATAATTTTCATTTCAGTATTCAGTGTGAACTAGTATGGATGTTGATGACTGCAATGGCCGGACTTACATATCAGGTATGACTGTTTTTTTTTCATCACGTAGATACTTACTTTCATTTGTTTACCTGTTGTTCAGATGACAGATCTTGCTTTTGTTTCTTTTTGGTCACAGCTAGCGGAGACTCGTCAATGGAAAGAGAGTTTTCTGGGGCCCTTGGAGGTCCAACAGTTAGCACCCCAAACAGCAAAGAGACCTCCCCTAGTCGCTCCCTCAGTGGTCAGTGAGAAAATGTGTGAATCCACAAAACAGTCTATGTAATGGTTAATCAAATACCCAAATCTTAGTTATTCCACAAGTTTTCAGCTGCCAATATATAATGGGACATGTCACAGTAATGTATAATCAAACTGTGATATATCAACTATTTTCAAAGGTTGTGCAAAGGTGTACAGACATTTTATTATTCAGATTTCATTTCATGCATCTAATAATATCAATACGATGCATCCCTACTCATATCATTGTTAGTAATGACATTTAAGCATGTGCACCCTCTTTTGTCTCCTTCTTTTAAATTTGTCAATACCTTGGTTGACATATTATCTAATTTAATTTAAGGCCTTTTGTTTGCTCTGTAGCCAACTCAATTAAAGTGGAGCTGTACAGTGATGAAGACCCAGGTCGCAGTACTGAAGATGAAAGAGGGGAGCGGGTAGAGGAAGGAGGTCCAGAACAGGGATCTGAGGCTGTCGGAGACTACAGGGATCTCACCAATGCTGAAAGCATGCAAGCTGGAGCCACCAGACTGCCAAATGGAAAGCTCAAGTGTGACATCTGTGGAATGATCTGCATTGGGCCTAATGTTCTCATGGTGCACAAACGCAGCCATACAGGTAAAATCATCATATAAAAAGATAACACATTTAGCAGTGTCATTGTTTTAGAGGACCGACTGACAGACTGATGGAAATGTAGAGTGAATGGTTTACAAGAAGATGAATGCTAAAAAACTATTTTTTAAAAAGAAAAGTGGTCCATGACTAACATGAGACTGGGTCATGGAGATATTTTGGATGGAAGAGTACAAATCTGCTCACACGAGGGATTCTTGTGGGAGGTCTAATGTGCCAGAAACTCTAAAATTCATCAAACAAGTAAGGTTGACAAATGTGATCTTTTCTTTCCCCAGGTGAGCGACCTTTCCAGTGTAATCAGTGTGGTGCCTCCTTCACTCAAAAGGGTAACCTGCTCCGCCACATCAAGCTGCACTCAGGGGAGAAGCCCTTTAAGTGTCCCTTTTGCAGCTATGCCTGTCGAAGACGAGATGCGCTTACTGGCCACCTACGCACTCATGCAGGTAAGACAGAGTCATGCCTGATAATTGTTTTTTTCTTTTATGATGATGTTCAATAATGTGATAATAATGCTTTCTTCCTACTTTGTCTCCAGTGTCCTCGCCAACTGTAGGGAAGCCATATAAATGCAGTTATTGTGGCCGTAGTTATAAACAGCAGAGCACCTTGGAGGAGCACCGTGAGCGCTGCCACAGCTACTTACAAAGTCTGGAGTCACAGCAGGCCTCCTGTGCACAGAATCCAGGTACGGTTTCATGGCATTGATGGAGATGTCATGTCGGGAGTAAACAACACTTTATCAGATAAGACAGGAACCAAAATCACATATGGTGTCGTAAATATCAGTCTCCAAAGGGATTGTAGTGGCATCTAGTGTAGAAATTTAGTCTACCTCCATAACAAGGTAATGCATAAAACCCCCCTCGCTTAGTTTCTTGTCTATCCAAACATTGAAAACCATACAACTTAAACATTTGGGATAAATGCTGTCTGGGTAATAAGAAAACCCCCAAAATAACATACAATTTGTTTGTACTCTGCGCAGGAGAGGAGATGAGAGAGCTCGAGTTTATACCAGACTCTCTACTGCAACCCTCCTCAGACAAGATGGCATTTATCGATCGGCTTGCCAACAGCATCACCAAACGCAAGAGATCCACACCACAAAAATTTGTAGGTGAGCATTTGGTCTCAGTGTGGAGGAAACTGAAAGCCGTATGAATTGGTTGAATTGGATACCACACAGAATAGTACTGATCTGAGTACTGAACTTTTTGTGCGAGTGATGTGACCATGGGCTTTTGTAATTTTTTGTATCCAAACTGTATGATTGGCTGTAGGTACAGTGCTTTGTTTAGAGGTTTATTGATTAGAGTTGCACATAACTGGTGCAGGAGAGCTGCAGTCTCACAGTAAATACAGGCTGAGGACTAATAGGAACAGGTTTGTCTAGTTATACAAATAAAATGCTGGCATTTTAGGAGAATATTTAATTAAAACTTGATTTTGAATTTGATCTCGATAATCATAACCTCCAACCTGGTTGTGGCATCTAGAATGAATCCAAATCACTTTTCAGGCTGTTCATTAACCTGGGCAAGCTGCCTGCCCATGTATTATTCTGTTTTCTGACGTCATAATATGGTGTTTCTTTATTGCAGGACAGAAGCACATACGTCTCAACCTTGCAGATACACCTTATGAGCTCAGCGCTGGTTTGGATAAAGATGGGGAGATGCACACAGGGGACTTTGAAACCCAGCACTTTACTGGTCTGGGAGGAGATTTCGCAAGTGTTGCAGGTAATGGAGGAGGAGGGGTGTCAGACACACTGAGGCCTCTACACCTCCCCACCACTCATCCTTCATGTTTATCAGAACTCAGGCCAATCCATAGTTCCAGTCACACCTCTGTCGCTCTAGGCCCGAGGCTGGATTGCACCGGTACTGGAGCTGGGTTGGGAGGTGCAGGTGTAGGGGGGAGGGAGGCAGCAGAGGGTCATGAAGACCTGCCTGCGGGTCGCAGTCATGCACCCTCACCTAGCAATGGGTGCCAGGACTCTACGGATACAGAGAGCATGACCGATGAGCCCTGCAACAGTACCGCTCTGACTCCAACCATGCACAGTAACAACGGCCATCATCTTCAACACTCCAACAACCATCATGCAGCGCCTCTTCCTGTTGCACACCACAGGAATCGGGAGAGACGCAGTCCCAGCCATGCCAAAGACAGGGAGTTAGAAAGAGAGGATGGAGGCCACTCTGCTCTACCTCCTCCTGCCCATGCGCCAACTCCAAGCTCACCTACAGCACCCTCCTCCACCTCTAGGGAGGCGTTTCGGGTTGTAGATGGGGAGGGGCGAGCTGTGCGCTCTTTCCGTTGCAGGCACTGCCGTGTGCTTTTCCTGGACCATGTCATGTTTACCATTCATATGGGCTGCCACGGTTTCCCCCAGCCTTTTGATTGTAACATCTGTGGCCACCGCAGCCAGGACCGCTATGAATTTTCTTCACACATCGTTCGTGGGGAGCACATCGTTGACTAAGGCTAAGGAGGGGGGGGCATCAACCTACTCCACCTAGAGCTATTTTTACACTGAGACAAGGACCTGGCTGAGTTTGGTCTGCACACAAGTTAAAGGAGACACTGATGAAATGACTGATATGAATATTTTAAACAGGCACTGGTACAGTTAGCATGTACCAGCATTAATAGCAAACTTGTGTTTTTATTAAACTTATTATAATGGTCGTTATTTTTAATGCACTTTGAAGAATTAATTAATTAATTCAATTAATCAATATAAAATGCACTTTAAATTCAATGTATTCTAAAGTAGATGAAGAGCCAATGCACTTTTTCATCCGCAGATGTGCCTTGCTCCAAAATTCAGAATTCAAACCTGATGCACAAATTACAGTAGAGAAATCAGATTTTTGTCCATTTCTGTCCCTTTTTACGCACTTTAACATAAATAAAATGTAAAAGATTAATGTGAA
Source organism: Chelidonichthys spinosus (assembly GCA_029853015.1). NCBI lineage: Eukaryota > Metazoa > Chordata > Actinopteri > Perciformes > Triglidae > Chelidonichthys > Chelidonichthys spinosus. The sequence goes on from CM056822.1 coordinate 17,752,232, forward strand.
GTTTATAGGCTCGCCTACAATGGAATCTCAGATTTGAATGCCTTGTTCTAAAAGCACTTATTCATTGAAATGATTCCCAAATGTTATGCTCTGCAATGTCTTTTTCACCCAATGTGGGGTTGTTTCTGTAATGATAATTTTTTGATGAAACATGAAGTGCAGACCAAACTCAAAAACCAGGTCCAAGTCGATTATTTCTGTTTTGAGGGGTTGTCCGTGACATAGAAATGCACTTTTGTTTTTAATGGAGGTGATGGAAAGGTGTGTGTGTGAGTGAGAGAGTGAGAGAGTGAGGGAGTGAGAGAGTGAGAGAGTGAGTGTGTGAGAGTGTGACAGTGTGTGTGAGACAGACCCCCGAGTTTCATGGTAGTTGAATAATTGGAAAATGAAGACCTTTTGTGTGTGAATGCCGTGTGAGGCAGTGTATGACATGTTTGCTTTTCTTTTCTATGACTGCTTTTGTTGCACTGATACCTGCCAGAATACTATGATTATATTAAACTATTTTATGGAATACATTAATGACCTGCACATTTCTCTCAAAATGTGAGAAAAACGAATGGAATGTTTTTCTCACTAGGAAAACAGTACGAGTATCACTGCCACAATTTTAGAGATTACTGAAGAAGTTAGGGTCTTTACCAGTTTAACATTTTCCCTTTCATAACTTCATCAAACTGCAAGCCGACACTAATCTATTTCTACTTTTACTTTATGTTGGTGTTATCTCATTGTATTGTGCCTTTCTTCGCCCCGATCAGACCTTGTTGGCTAGACTGAAGGACATGAGCTACCAACTGTCATATCTTGAATCAGATTATTTTGGGTGATGTCAAACATCATGAGATACAAAATAATTTACTTACTGGAGTGGTTTTGCAGACACATGAGCTCTGGCTCATAGCTGTGCACAATATTTATATTCTCCTATTCAACAAGCGTTGGTTTGATTTTCATTAATGTGTTTGCAAAAACCAATTCTGCTAATTTATCAAAGACTAAATGTGCATGGCATTTGGCGCATGCTGCTATAACACGAATGAGTGCAGTGTGCAGAGACGGGTTAAATCCAAAAAAATATATTTCATTTTTAATTTCTTTGAGCACATTTCTGTCAGCTGAGTGAAAACAGGTGTTTATTTCAAAAAGGGTTTCGGTTGATTGTGATCTATTATATATCCTGTTGTGGTAATATGGTGCAGAAACGAAATGTGTCAGTTAAAAGAACACTGTCAGCTCTTGATTCTGTCTTTATTTGTTTACATGTTAAAACAATCGATGTAGTCGTTTTAATAAACTATTTGTTTATATTTGACTTTAAGCAGAATAAGTCGTACTGTTAGCAGGCTGATTTGTTATGCCTAGGTTACAGAATTGGGCACAAAAATCAATACGTAATTTGTGTTGATGAGATTTATCCCCATTATAAATAACTACATAATAGCTCAAGTTTGGGACAATCTGACAGACTGAAAAAAGTAATAATAAATTCTGACTAAAAGTAAAAATCATCAGCTTACAAAATGTTTGGGACATATTGAATAAGATTTTCCTTGAATTCACCGTACTTGGCATTTTGCAGCATCAAGAAATGTTGTTTTTCCGAGATCTTGTGCAAGCTTAACAGAAACTAATGAACCATTCAAGGCTTTAATGGATGTTTATGGTCATTCTATTGTTGTGAATGGTTCCTTGGTCTCGTCATATACTGAACTCTAGAGTCTCAAAATTTAAAGTAGCTGTCTCGACGCTTCGAAATCTTGCTTTTATGAAGATGAATTAAAAAGTACTTGTTTTTCATATTATCTTTAGATCAATGACTGGTTCTGTGTCGTACCAAATAATGGTTCCCCCATGGCTGAACCAAAGAACCACCTCTTCCCTATTGTTAAGCACTTTTCCCTATCATAGTGGGAAAATGTTAATTAGTTAAATAAAATATATTTGTACATACAGTATGGATTAGGAAGACTCTGCAAGGAAATATTTCTCTCCTCATTGCTCTCCGTAAAACCTTGTAATGTTAAGTTGTCTTTTTTTTCCAGGACTTGTTTCAACATAGTTTTGCAGAAGACCTTCAGAAAAGATTATTTGGGGATTACCCTTTGCAAATAAATGTAATAAAAGTTTACCCCAATTTTGTTTAAGAATTGTGCTAAGGTGAAATTTGTTTTGGTTGATGGTTAGAAAGCTAGCTTTGGTGCAAACCACTATTCGATTTTAAAGGAGGTGATATTAGAAGTACAGACACAAACAGGTGGTTCAATTTTTCTCTTTGAAAGATGTAGTTTAATATCATGATGTAACGATCTTGCCTTAATATAAGAATAGAAGACTGTTATGATATGTTGGGAGAGAAGCTTGAGGTATAGAGTCCTGCAACTTAATCTAGAAAACGGAGTGTGACTTTAAGATATTGTCATTGCAAATTAAATTGTCTTGTCTACTTGCACGGGCAAAAATAATGACCAACTGATTACATCTGATCTTACTGTGTATATTCTGATTTAGGCAACAGCCTGCATTGACACAAAGGCCCAGGGGTGATTCTGTTTGATTTCTGTAGTACTTTACTATTGTGCCTTTGGCCTGAGGTCTTCTCTACATTCGTTTTCTCTCGACAGTACACACATCAAGTTTAAAGCCTGGATTGCCAATTGTTTATCATGTGGTGCAAGTATTGCACATTACTAACAGCTCCTAATTACTATTTCCATCTTTGAAGTTTTTGTTTTACTAAAACCACCTGTAATCAATGACCTTGGCCTGAACAAAATTCATTTTATAAACCCATTGACCCTCAAAAGAATACTTTGATAATGCAGACTGCTAGGAGCCAAAGAATTACATGTTAAACGACCTGTAGACCTAAACCTGTTAAGACCTTAAAGTGTGACAAACTGTTAATGACTTTGCTAATCCTCTGCAGGAACTCATTTTGAAGTTTAAAGTCCTGCAATTAGCAAACTCGCCACCTAGAAAAATGTCCATCTTTCTCATTCAAAAGTTGCAAAGTTTGGGTGTTTTTGATTTACTCATACATATGTACACTAGACATTAATGTACTTCTAAGCCTGATGCATGACACAAATGCAGTTTACCTTCTATTTTAGACATAAGGACAACCAAATAAACTGGCTACTCAATTGTAAAACTCTACTTCATAAGAAACATTTGTGGTATTTTGTGTTCAATTTTTTTCTCTTTTCTTGTTGCACTATTTGTCCCCTCCCGTTTTACCATTTGTTAGGCTTCCCACCCTGTAAAAGGTCTGATATCGCTTTAAATAACCGCAGCGCTTTTTAAAATGTATCATATTGTTATGCATTTGCATAATTTGATCTTAAACTACTGTAAGTTTTGTACTGTAAGAAAGTCTATTCCAAATAAAACACTTGAAAGGCCTGTCTTTCCCAAAACTGTACAACTAATGTTTAGTTGAGAACAACAAGATTCACACAGTCATGTTTTTGTAAAGACAATTGAATTTATTCTTCAGGTGTACAGCATCTTCAAATTCTGCTTTACATGGGCTTAGGAGGGGCTCTCTGTGCACCAGCCTGTGGGAAAAAAAAGAAGAAAAGTTTAGATTGCTACCCGATACAGGCCCTTCCCACCGCAGACAATGCAACGGGTCAAACAGGTCTAATAAATAATGTTGCATTACATTCAATGTGCCAGTTACAACACCCTAATTATTGACTCATCTGAAGGTAACAAGACCATTAATGTTTGTTAATGTTCACCTCTGCTTTTCCTGCTATCACTAATGAAATGATTCACCATGAAGTACTTTGCAGAGCTTCTCTAAACAGATCAGAGTGCAGTAGAAGGTACTTACAGCAGGCCTGAATCTGGGTGGTGGGGTGCGGTCTTTCCTGGCCTCACAAGAGCGGTTCCTCACCACCTTGCTGTGGATGGCACAGCTGACACAGTAGTGCAGCTTCACATAGAGTTTGGGCAGGACATAAGCTGTGGGGTGAAGACAAAATAAGAGGTTCAAATGGACGACAAGCCACGGGGGTTAAAACAAATACTCCTCACGACGAGTACTTACAGTCAAAGACACTGGCCTCCGAGATGTCTCTCACGGCCGCTGCCTCCACAATGTTCCTGATGACAAACTTCTTGATGGCCTTGTCCTTGGGGACACAGCGAGCACAGTTGGTGCAGCGGATGGGCTGCACATGGCCACGGCCCTTCTTGGCACGACCGTTATTCCTCCTTTTCTTAGTCTGTAAAATAGATTGTAATTAGAACGTTACAAATGATAGTCTGTAAACTGGGGTTAGGTAATGAACCTCAATACTTCAGAACAGTGTCTGCCACATTGGGTATCAAAACTGTCAGTACTGAGAACAGCCTTCAATTTAAAACAAGCTATATAGACAAACTGTGTGGCTGCTAGTGTTTAGAGCAAAAAAATCATAAGTCAAGAAGTTATTTTAATTAAAAAAAATAAACTTCTACTTCAAGTGAATTAAAAACAGTACCGTTAAATGTTTGTAGTATGTACCCCATACTAGGTATTAAACTAAACAAAAACAGCCCTACTAACACCTACACTCTTTAATTACTTAAACGTGCCATTTCAATTAACGTTAGCTTCCCCCACGTTCTTGATCTAGTAAAACAGTTTAAGTCAACATTAACAATTTAGTTAAAGCCAATTTAATGATGTCAAAAGTCCTAATTCGCCATAATTATCAGTTTGGATGAGTGACTACTATAGATTAGCTTCTCTACATTAGCTTCTGGCTCTTCAATTTCATGTGATGGCTGCGGCGTCTCAAACTGGCTGCCATTTCCACACCTACACGAACGTACTCGCAGACACGTATACTTTGAAGCTTGACCGTTTCGTTTAACTGTCGTATTAGTGTACACGTTGAAAAAGGGATTTGAGGAATCCACACGGCCTCGCTGTGTTTCTCCGCACATCAACGTCATAATTCGCTCGTTCAGAGGAACACATGCACAAAACGGTTAGCCTGCTAACAGCTAGCATTAGGCCCCGGCTTATTTTTCAGGTAACTTAAGCGACATCTACGCATCACTCTTCACGTTGTGGTTTAGATAAGCGATTAAAATACCCAAATATAGATAATTTGGTTTTATTATTCGAATAATATAGGTTTAATTCTGTATTTGCAACACAGCGGCCACTGAAACACACTCACCATGTTGCACGGGAAGCTGGAAAGAGGACCGGAAGAGGTTGTGCCGCGACAAGTAGTGCCATCCGCTCCGCCCTCGAAATACATTTTCATTAATACAAGCTCGTTGATGACTTATTTTTATTTGAATTTATTTTTATAATGTATTGTGTGTTAAAATTGTGTCGTTTTATTAAAACAAACTACACACATTTCCCCCAGGGAAATTACATTTATAATATTGTTTTAGCGGAGGGATATCACGGAAGTCAAGGTTTTATCAAAGCGAGTGAGCGGAGTTCTAAATTACTGCAACAAGCCGAATCACAGAGGCAGAGCGGTTGAACAACACTAACTACAAACCCACCTATGTTCTTCAGCACTATATTCGACAGGATTTATATAAATCTGTTAAAATATTATGCATTTTTTTCTAGAAAATAGTACAATAAAAATGACATTTAAGAAATAAAATATAATAGTAAGAAGATACCGGTATAGAAATAAAATATAATGTAATCAATCTAGTGGCCACATATTTCCCCCTTGATTTGAAAATAGCAGATGATTTATTTTTTCATCATTTCAATTTTAGGCTGCTGTAAAAACGTGGTTTACAAAAGAATGCCAATGAATTATTGCATCCCATGCAGCCATATCTAAAGCATGCTGTGTGCTCTTCTAGATTTAAGAATGTATTTTTCCTACTTTGAGGCTGCCATTCATTTCAAACAGGAAAAAAAATACCTACAATTTGTTTGAATTTGACATTTCTTGAATTTAGCATCAACATAATGGTACACACAACTGTGTTGATGCTTAATTCTTCCGAGAGGTTTCCCTGTGTGTGTTTTATACTCTGAGAGACCACTCAATGGCACTATAAGAGAAAGTGTGTCTATTTGGTTGATGTAACTGTAATCTTCATCATCATCATCATCATCATCATCATCATCATCAAGTAGACCACAAAGCCCATGAGAAACAACAGTGCTCTTGATGACATCAAAGTAGCTTTTCTTTGCATCCCATAATAGAGGTCTCTTATATCCCCTCTCCTTGGACAACCAAGGCGATGCACTGTTCGTCCAGTGGTGGATCAAGCTTTAGCACCTGTTGCATGAGGTTCAGAAGGTTCTGTGGAGATGCAATAAAGTCCCAGGATCAACAGATTGCTTTTTTTTAGTCACCTTGCTCTCTCAACAATGTAGTGGGGAAGAGAATGACACACAGAATGCTGCAAGTCAGCAGATTTAACATAATATAAGAACCTGATACTTAGCATTCCAAGTTTTTCAGTTAGTTTTATAGATATTATAACTCCTTCAAAGTAAATCTCAGTAAATACGTCACTTTTTTGGTAATTAGTCATGTTCCAAAAAATAAGACTATTACTGGGGCTCTGCCTTTCACCTGGTTTTAACAGAGTAGGTTTTTGCACAAGCTTCTATTTAAATCAGCAAATAATCTTGTGATGTGGTTCTCCAGTATACAGCACAGCAGTTGCTTATTGTATCATTCTTACATGCTGCAGATGGCTGAATAAGACGAAATCTTAAAAGATAATGGCTGTATTTTTAAAAGCACCTTAATTACATTTACAAGTGTTAATCCACATAATAAAAGCATGGATTAATATTAAATAAATACGAAGAACACAAAATACAATTACAAAATTTATTTAAATAGCTCTTTTCCTTGTCCTCATTTCTTCTTGATCTTCTTATCCTTTGCTCTCTTTTTGCCAGGCTTCTCAACACTGGCTTTTTTGTAGAGGTAAAGTCCCACCAAGCCGAGCAGAGTGGGCACCAGAGCCAAACACACGAGGGGGAACACGTCGTTGACCATTTTCTGCCACGGCGTCTGCTGTGTCAGAGAAACTACCTCCACTTCAAACTCAAGGGCAGCATCACCTAGGACATATCATGTTCAGGTTCAACAGTTTGTCATGTCAGGTTTCTCCTGTAATCTTTCACCCATCTACATTAAGTACATTTAATAAATGAAGATATACAGCAGCCCTATGCCTAAATAAATGAAGCGTGATTGTGCTGATGTATGTGATCGTAGTTGTGTACAGTTTCTCACTGAATTGCCAAACACTTATACAGAGAATTGATCACTTCTGCAAATATACACTGTACTATTCCATTTTTTTTTTCATTCAACACCAAATACAGTTTTCTAAGTGCTTTAGTTCAGTACCTGGAATTGTTGGAGGGTAACCTTTTTTTCCATACGCAAGGTGAGGTGGAATAGTGGCTTTGATTTTTTGCCTGCGTGAGAGAAAGAGAAATATAAAAACACACTCACTGAGGATGTATTTCTCAGTTTCCACCAAGTTTTTGAATGGGTGTGTGACTACATGCAGCAATTGCAACACTCTTTCTTCCCTTTTTCACTTACCCTTCACACACGCCAATCAAGCTTTGTTCCAGACCTGATAAGGAAATCATACAGAGAAAGTCTCTCAGCACAGTAAGCACATTCTCCAGCACACAACTGGCTGCGGTTATCTCGAAAATGAAAGTGTCACTGATTGAGCAACACAAAAGGATTAACTTTTAATGTACCGGCGATTACTGTCCTCTTTCCCAGCTCGACCACAAGAGGGTCCAGAGATAGCGATGAGTCGATCACCTTTCCATCCATAAGTTTACCCTGTGAAACATACAACGTCAGGTATGAGATGGAGACATGAAAGAACAATACTGAGATATTTCACACTGTTGAAAATAAGCCTAAAATTAGACTTAAAGCCAAAATATAAATAAAACTTTAGAAGTTGTGGGGAACTTTTGATATATTCCCCCAAAAAATCTAATGTGTGCACAGTCACGCTACCATCTGCCAATGTGTAGCAGGTTAGCTTAGCTTAGCACAATGACTGGAAACAGGAGGAAACAGCTAGCCGTCCAAACTAAGGTAACAAAACTAATTTCCCTGTTCCTGCTCTTTTGTGCTCAGCCAAGCTAGTAGTAGCTATATTAAAGGATATATGAATGCCTAGTGCCCAATTGCGTGTATTAATTGATTGTTTATTAGTGACAAGTGCATCGGAGAGGACACTCAATTATCCACCCTGTTAAAAACACACAGTTCAGGTCAACACAAGTCAATCAGTTCACTTTAATTATGCTATTTTCAACTTTCAATTTAATGTAATTTTCATATATTGTGTTAATAGTAGTCTAATATATTGTTAATACAAAAATATAAATATGTGTATTATATAGTTAGTGTGAAGTTGGTCTCAAGGTAAACCTATGGCATAGTTGATTATTTATATTTCCTTTGTTTTATAATATACTGCACCAGCCCAGCTTGTACTCTCATGACCTTTACATTTGAGTGACAGAGCTAAGCATCTGCTTTTTTATTATATGTAGGCCAAATACCCGTCGTTTGACAACTTTTCCTGACTGTTGGTTGCTGAACCATGCAGCTCCGATCAATAAAAAAAAAACCGTCCGTTTTTACATTCCTGAAATCCTCCAGTAGGCTACTCCGCATGCATGCATACATGCATGGATGGATCAAATGGGTTACTGCTGACGTGTTGCACCGCCCCAGCACCTCGTAGTAAAAGCAGAGGCGAGATAAAGTTCAATAAAACCACTGACTGACAATAAACCTGTCCCAATGTTCAATCACATAGAGATTTGCCACAGTTGTATGTGTTATGAGGATGCACGAACACATGAGCTGCGCACGGTCCATGCAGACGATGCCACATCAGCTGCGCTCATCAGCAGCTGGGCCGGTTCCCTACATATTGTTATTATTAAAACACACACACGCGAAGCGCAATGCATTGTTGGCTCACTTGCCACAACCGTGTCTCTCTCACCGTATAGTGGATCCGCAGCGTGTCTCCCATTCTGGAAAGTACAGTGCAAGTTTCGGGTTCCACCTATGATGAGGAGAGTTAACTGTTAACACTGTTGCATGGCGGGTGTCATCGTGATAACAGCTGCCGTGTTACTGCAGCACAGCAGGCCCACGGCCGGGACACACGCGTCTCACTCACCAGGGTCTCCACCTGCAGCTCCTCCGCTTCGCTGTCTTGTCCGCGGGTGAACGCCGCGAGCAGCAGCAGCAGGAAAACGCTGCGCTTCATTGTGAACTTCTGGAAAACAGCTGCCATCCGACAACTTCCGTGTAGGCTTCTTGTATAAAAGGCAGCGGTTTGCGAAGGCTGTACGGTCCGCCCCTGTGTCCAAAATGGCTCTGCGGCGAGTAATGCTGATGTGTTATTATGCTGCAGCGATAAGAGGCTCGCGGTCCGTGGACGACGTCCCAACACCTGGGTCTCCCCCCCTGGAAGAGCCCGCCTCAAACATTCCGCCAGCGTCCCGTCAGGATGCCGGGGGTTTGAGAAGCGGAAGCGGCGCTCCGCGGAGCCGCTAGGGGGCGGTGTTGCTGCCGCCACGTCGCTGCCAGTCCATCACGACCTCATTGGTCCTGCTGGCGGACTCGGACCGGAGGTGATGCAATGTCAAGTGTGTGGTGAAAAAACAGTTATAGGCTAGATTTAGAAAGAACATGTGAAAGCTGGATTTAGACACCAGGAGTAAACGTTCAACAATGATTCAATGGGATTCCATGAGCAACAGAAGAGAACAGGCAGGTAAGGCATCCAAACAACCAGGCAAAAATACAAAGGAGCAGGTTCTGGAGTCTAGTCGTCACACCATGGAACAACAAATGAACGCACACACACACACACACACACACACACACACACACACACACACACACACACACACACACACACACACACACACACACACACACACACACACACACACACACACACACACACACACAGGAGACACAGGGCGAGGGAAACATTAAAAAAAAAAAAAGGAAATGGAGGGAGGATCCCGACAAAATTAGCTCTCAAATGTGACAGGGGCGTGAGACAGATTTTCTTCACTTATGACTCACTTTCATCACATATTTTTACCTTCAGAGTAACTGCGAGTGTGAGAACATTCAGTGACTTGTTTATGGGTCATGAAATGCCAGCGAGTTATGTATTAAGCTTATTGTAATCGGAAAAAGATCAAATGTATCTTAATTAACAGAAGTTTGGAAATGGAAAAACATTACATTTCTGAGCCTTAACAAGTATACTATTTCCACTTCCCTTCACTTTATTTGCAACAATAATGTGCAAAATTACAAACATTTGTACCACCTCTTCTGTTGGCTATCAGGATACGGTGGAAGTAACACTGGCAGTATTTGTGCCACATGATTATGTATCAGGCAAAGTTTTCCATGCAATTTGGTTTCATAATAAACACTGTCCCCCGGGGAGTCCTGTGGGAGGTACTGCAGGAATGTGGGATTGTTGCTTTGAGCCATCCAGTCCTTGTTTAATGAGAGTGAGAGCTGTGTCCATATAATCGGCACAAAGTCAAACATGTTCTCAGTGGGTGTTGGCCTCCGACAGGGTTGTCCCTTGTCACCAATCCTGTTGGTTATTTTCATGGACAGGCTTTCAAGGTGCAGCTGGGAGGAGTGTTCCCAGTTTTCGACCGGATTGCATCTCTGCTGGACAAACAATATATATCTTCTCTGGCCTGGTAAGGCCTCAGGGTTCTCCAGGAAAAGCTGCAACAAAAACGTTGCTGGGGAGAAAGACGTCTGGTATGCCCTCCTAAGTCTGCTGCCCCCACGACCCGGCTGGATGGAAATCAATGGATGGATGGATGGATGGATGGAAATTAATGGATGCATGGATGGATGGATGATGGATGGATGGATGGATGGATGATTATCAGGATTTGGTTTTGCGACTATATTGTGAACCTGTTCTACAAGTACTTCCATTTATTATTTAAATTGACTATGAAACACTACATTACATTATTGTAAATATTGTTTCCATTGATATTATATAACGGGCAACCATTCTACTCAAATTTAGTCTTTAAGAAGGAAAACGAAATGATCTTATGAAATAGCACATTCAAAGAAGAACTGATGGAACCTTTAATGATTAAGGTACATCAACATGTTCAGGATTTAGCTGTTGTTGTCCAGGCCTGATTACCAAGCAGGCAAAAAGAGGCAACTGTCTTAAGGCCCCAGACCTTCAGGGCTGTCCATTGTTACCATTCCACCTGCAGCATTCATGATATGCATACAGGGCCCACTAGACTGTCAATCTGGCCCTGTTTGTTACTCTGAGGTGTACATTGGGGCAAAACATGCCCAAGGCAAGGCAAAGAGTGGCCTGAAATATAAATGTCCGATTATAAACAAACTTAACTTTCTATCATCATTGATAGGAGTTGTGCTTCAGAGATTTCCTGTTTAAACAAGAGTAAAGTTTTTCTGGAGAGATTTAATGGCCCACACAGGTGTTTTCACTTATTCTACTTGATCAGGCCTCTCACCGGGACCCTGGACTCCATGTACCAATAAGAATGATATTATTTATAGCCTACCACCTAACAAAGCTAAGAGGAGAGTGAGGAAGATGTCAATCAACGTTTGTACACATCCATAAAGACTTGAAAGGAGGACAAAGAGCCTTTAGTCACCTGTGCTGGTGGATCACAGGTGCAGGGCCTTAAAAAAGAAAGAAAAAGAAAAAAGAAAGTTAAGTGAGGAGCCCATTTTATTGTTTCACTATTTATTACGTATTAATATATATATATATATATATATATATATATATATATATATATATATATATATATATATATATATATATATATATATATATATATACACACACACACACACACAATATATATTATTATTATTATTATTATTATTATTATTATCATTATTATTATTATATTCTGCTGTGTTCCAAAAAACCGATAGAAATATAGCAAATCATTAACAGACAACAAACCTGGCTGCCATTCGTCATTTCAACAGGACTGACAGGATTAACTTCGAATCTCGCGAGATCTCGTTTACTGCTGAGTTGTCCCCCCCGGAAAATATAGTGAGGTATTCTGTAGAAGACTGCTCGGCTAAGGTAAGTGAGGATACTGGCACCAGCAACCTTTACACACGCAGGCAGGTGATTAAACAGCGGCGTTGAACAGCGGTGCTGACCGGTGGCGGATGTGTAGCCTCGGTGTTGTCCGGACTGAAGAGGCGGCGGGCGGCTCGCCGGCAGCCTGATGCCCGCCGAGGTTTTCCGCGGATGGATGAATGGAGATGATCGGGACGGAAGATACGCTAGTAACCGTTGGGTCTCATCGACACCGCTATTAGAGCGACACTTGACGGATACATCAGTTTACGACAGCTTATACAAAAAATCACCAAGTTTTTATTTTTATATTAGCTAAAACGGAGAGATGTGCTGGGCCGATGTAACGGCTAATAACGGGAGGATAGCTGTAACGTTACCGTAGCATCCCCTGCTAACGTAAATTGATTCACACGGAGCTGAATCATTATCAGGCCTCTCGTGTCATATCGTGGCCCTGCTCCCCTTAAACCCCAACGTAAGGAGCGCATATTCAAACCTGTAAACCCATCTGTGAGAGGATAGGAGCTGGGACCGGTGTGGCGTTCAAGGTCCTCTTCAGCACCATGGACAGCCCTCGTATCTATTGACGACTTAATTTATCCCTATTTCCTCCTCTCCTTTCCCACTTTATCTGCTAATTCTACGAATTTGTAATTCAGATAAGGTGCACTCACTGGGACATAACATATAGAACATAGTCCACAAGATGCCTACAAATTCATGGAAACATGGAAAAAAATTTCTGCGTTAAAAAAAGAATGGTGTCCAGTATTGTTCAGCAATTAAAACGATCAAAAATGAACAAAATGAACAAATGAATTCAAATAAAATCAATCTGATAATCAGGGTAGTAATACGTGGACTAAATCTCAGAAAAGCGAGTAAGTAGACCTTTGTGCAAGTATTTTTGCACACTGGGATATTATTTTACTCCTGTGCTCTGTTGCCAACTATATCTGCAAAACATTTTGGCCTCTTTCATTCATCAGCATGGACAACTACTGCAGACTCGTGGAAATGTGTTCTTCTGCCCTGCTTTAGTCTAGGTGGTAAGTGGTTGGAGTTGGAACTGAATTCATTCATGCCAGGCCTGGTAAAGTAGGACACTATGCATGTGCTCTGAGGGCCTTGGCGTTGTTGCAGGATAACATTGGAAGGAGAAAGTGAGTTGAGTGAGAAGGGTCTGAACAGATTGTCCTGCAGCCTGGAGTCATGGCACTGACATGCATCTCCTTCACCCTCTCTGTAATGATGACCATGGGCCATACACGTAGCGTGCACCTGTCTTAGGGTGCATGGTGGTGCAGTCTTTTCAGAAGAAGGGAAAGGTGAGCTGGAGTGTTCCCTTGATTACAGTTGAACAATGGCTTTCCAAACAGTTTATCTTATTAGCGATCTTTAGATGAGCATCCCTCATTTGATGTTTACCTCACAATATAGCAACACACATAAAATTAATACTAAATTGTCATTTATTCTGTTCCCTTTCAGCTCTCCTATAAAATCTATACCTGCTGGACGAGTAAAACTTCACAGAAAGGCCTCTCTAATCACGATTGTAGCCACACACTTAAGTTGAAGAACTTCATCTGAATCATGGGGAACATATTTGGGAATTTGCTGAAGAGCCTCATAGGGAAGAAGGAGATGAGGATCTTGATGGTGGGTCTTGATGCTGCAGGAAAAACAACAATCCTCTACAAGCTCAAACTGGGGGAAATAGTCACCACTATCCCAACAATTGGTGAGTGGAGAGTCAAAATAACACTAATGCTGTGCACAATAATGAGTTATGTTTGCTTCACACATTGCGTCACCCGGCTCTTATTTTCAGGGTTTAATGTGGAGACAGTGGAGTACAAGAACATCAGCTTCACTGTGTGGGATGTGGGTGGGCAGGACAAGATACGTCCCCTTTGGAGACACTACTTTCAGAACACACAGGGTGAGAAGAGCTAATCAAATGGGAACGCCGGCAAATTTCCAATCATTTTGAAGGAAAACATGTATCAAGTCTGTTCCTCCCACTGTCTCAGGTCTCATCTTCGTGGTGGACAGTAACGACAGAGAGCGTGTGAATGAAGCTCGAGAGGAGCTGATGAGGATGCTGGCCGAGGACGAACTGAGAGATGCAGTCCTCCTTGTGTTTGCCAACAAACAGGCAAGAAACCACAACTGTTCAACATACATACACACTCATATGTCACACAGCACATATGGATGAATGCATTACAGGGTTGTAGTGGAGCATCACTCCACATAAACCCACTTCTTAGTATCTTTGATAAAAAAATCTACTTCAAGCTTAAAAATACTATAGGGAGGATGAAAACCTGCTCTAGCTTACGACCCCCTGTACGTTTATGTACGTATTAAACAGATTCAACATGATAATCAGTAGGGGTGTGAAAATACAGTGCAATGCATTTTCTCTGGGGTAGCGGGCCCAGAGAGACAGCTGGCCCTGTGCTGGTAGGCAGACATTGTTACCTTTGAATAGAGCTGGTTCTTTATGCTAAGCTAAGCTATCCATCTCCTGTCTGTAGCTTCATCAAACAGACTTGAGAGTGGTACCGATTTTATCATCAAACTCCATCACAGTTTCACAGAGCTCGAGGTGACGAACACAAAAGGCTTGTTTTGTCCGACCAAGCATCCTTAATTCAGTCATATCATCATATATGACAAAGAACTGCTGCAAATCTCCACACTGAAAAAGCTGGAACCAGAGATGTTTGGCATATTTCCTGGAAAAACAATTGGTGCCAATCCAATAATCAGTAAATGTTCTATACATATGCATATACGTGCACACACACATCCACAGTAAATACATACTGACATATTTTAACCTAAACAATAGAAAAAAGACATCAGCTGTCTTTACGGTCAGACAAAAACCTGATCCCTGATCCTTGGCTTTCCCACTCTCCTCAATGAACTCTCACCTCCCTAACAGGACTTGCCAAACGCCATGAACGCTGCCGAGATCACAGACAAGTTGGGCTTGCACTCCCTGCGTCACCGTAACTGGTACATCCAGGCCACCTGTGCCACCAGCGGCGACGGCCTCTATGAGGGTCTTGATTGGCTGGCCAATCAACTCAAGAACAAGAAATAAGAAGAAAAGCGGAACAAGCAGCGAACCCTGTCCAACTTTTTATTTCTTTTGGGAATGGGGGGTGCGAGTTTGGTACAGGGGTTTGATCAAGATGTGAAAAGCAAGATGCGGGGGTTTAGGGGAGATTTCAGGCTTTTGTTCTCAGTCTGTTGAGGTTCCCTTATTAAAAGCAGATTCTTACGTACTTCATATTTAGCCAATCAAACACACAGACACACGCACACTAACCATAAGCAATCAATGCAGACACTTGCTTTTCCTGTGTCCACCTCTTGTCCTTAGGTGCAATGTACTGTATGTTCGTCTGTAGGTGCTGTACCAATTTGTGTGTGACTCCACGGAGTCAGCAATGAGTCATGTGACTTTTCATTGATGTACGTCTCTCAGCTGTCCATTATCCATACAAAGAAATGTCATGTGTCAGTTGCACTTCCTATTTTTTTATTTCCTAACAGAACCATGTTTGGGAACAGTCACAGCTGGCAGATTTTAATTTATGAGCAATGCTGGGGCACTTCGATACTTGGATAATGTGTCAGGGTGTTCACATTATGTATGTCTTTGTTCAAGTGGCCCAGTTAGTTTTAATCATTTAAAAGAGGACGGGATTGGAGTTTCACCCTGTCACACGTCCTCCACTGCCTCATTTTGGAAATCTTTTGATATCTGTGGCTTCTTTTAAAATGCACAACATGTTCCTGCCTGAGCTGCATGCATCCTGTTAGATCCCGTTGGCATTGTTGGCATTGGAGCTGCATGCATGTTGATGCCGTTCGTCGATTCTCCCCAACGACCCTCATTGTGTTCTGGTGCTGTTTACGAACGAGGCATACGAAACACACCCTGCACAGCTGTTGCTTACCTGCCTTCATGTTTCTCCATATGAGTGTTCAAACTGCATCAGGTTGCTCTCACTATTTGTGTTTTTTGTCTCAGACTTGCATATTGTGGGGGGGGGGGGGGGATATCCTTGTGTTACTGAATGTGAATAGTGTTGATGAATCTATAAATGGCTGTAATATTTATTTGACATGCATATTATTTCTGTGATAATTATGTAAATGAAAGCAGGGTAAGTGGATCAGTTCACTCCACGGCACATCCACGCCTCACATCTGTGTCACCACTGATACCAGCAGAGTCCACAGCCTTCTGTCAACAAAACAACATATTGTGTGCCATACATGGGTACTAATACTCATACACCAGTGACAGTACAACATGCTGGCAATCTACTCACCAAGTTCTGACCGCATTGTTCATATTCAGCATATTATATATCTTAAATCATACGTGTGATCATTTCAGTTTTGTGGCCTTATAATTAGTGATGACTTTTCATTGATTTTCTCTCAGCTCGTTTGGTTCTCACTTCAAGTCACGTATATTTATCTATATTGACTGATATAACAGATTTATTTCTCTATGCCCTCGAAAGGAGGGTTTTGCATCACAGCTCACGTGATTAGAAAGCAAAAATGTTGTCCTTTTGTTTGCAAGTTTGCTTGATTCATATTTGCTGGTATTTCTTTGGTTTTCTTTGGGGTGTAAAGAAACTTTGATGTAGACTGTGTCTGTGAAACAATGATAATCAGTGCAAACAAAAAAACTTCTGATGATTCATTCTGTACCGTTATAGTTACACAAGTACATTTAAAAATGGTGAAGACGATGTTTCAATGCTAAATGCAAGGAGACGTCTGTGTGTGATGTAAGACAACAAACACAATCCTGCTGTATTACAAATAAACCCATTTTATGTATGACCTGTCTCATCAATTGTGAGTGAGTTTTACTGATGCATTTCATATTTACACATTTCATATTTGCATTGCCATGAAGTGACTGAAAAAGATTTAGCTGTACAGAGCTTCCACCAGAAGAGGGCAGTCTTTGACAATTGGCAATAGCAATCTCTGTGGTTCAAAGAATTAAGACATTTTATTAATCAAAGTTGTGGCTTTGATTTGTAATTTTTCTAAAAAATCAAACACACCCAACATTGTTTTATAATCTTGATACTTTGTGACTTTTCCTACAGACCCAAGCTGTAAAACATGAATTAAACATGATAAAAGTCAGCAGAAATTAATCTGCTCTATTATGATTATTTTTATTTTTGTTCTTTTTTACAGAGCACCCAGAAAACGATATACATTTGAAAGCAAATGAAATGGTCATATTTAAAGTTATTATTTCAGGACCTTAAACAATGAGGAAGTAAAGTCACTGTCAACAAACTCAAGGGTTAAAACGGAAATACCTGTAGTTTTTTTTAGACTCGCTGTGTCCTTAAAGTGGGACATTTTTAGTTCAAGAAAACAAGTAAATGAAAATAATAATTTTGCCCAGCAGAAATTAGTGGAGAATACTGTTAGAAAACACTTTTCAGATAGCAGGTTTGCGGGCAGTATGGTGTCGTGTCTTTCTCTTTACTCTCCCAGAGCTTTGCTTGGAAACAGGTGGGCAGCGGTTTGGGTGGACAGTGTCAACATATTCACAAACAAAGAAAGCCCAGTGACCTCACTGGATTTCTCTCTCAGGGGTCGATGCACCTGACATGATGTGTGTGTGTGTGTGTGTGTGTGTGTGTGTGTGTGTGTGTACTGTGCCATGTGCTACTTCATTATTGAGAATAAGAATGCAGACAAGACTCTGCCTCTGTTCTCCTGCTACAACCACCTGTGACACAAACTTTTGTTTCTGTGAACGTCTTCTTCAGCTGTTGCAAGGAAATACTTTTTTAGAATCACTTCCTTCCTTGTAGTGGTCAAATATTAACCATCTGTTTTGAACACCCTTCAAAGTGACCCTGACCCGGGAGATGAAACTTCCCAGTGGAGACATTTTGTTAGGAGGAATAAATCTATGTAATTAAACCTGTTCAGATGGAGAACGTTGTATCGTCCAGTGTGTGTGTGTGTGTTTGTGTGTGTGTGTGTGTGTGTGTGTGTGTGTGTGTGTGTGAGTGACAGACAGACTGGAGCTGCAGGCAGAGCTGGTTTTCACAGAGCTGTTCAGCTGGCTCGCCCACTCTTACAGACAGACGATGTTAGCGTGAAGCTTGAGTGACAAACTTATATGATGACAAGAGATAAGACTTCTGTCTTCAACAACACTTCCTGTTATGCAGCCTGACTTGGTATATGATACTTGGTAGATAATACTCACGACAAGGAATAAGCTGATGCTGTTAAATCGTACTCACATATTAGTCCGAAGTACATCAGTAAAATCATGATAACAGCAATAAAACAGTCTTATAGTTCCAGGGCACCAGTGTCAAGGTGTGACAGAGTGACACATATACAGGGGAGGAGCAGGAGAACTCTTATTTTACAGCAGATTACTTCACTTCAGTCTGGTAAAATGGTCCATTCTTTGCTGAAGGTTTAAGGGGGGGAAGGAAGTGACTCATCTTTCAGGCTGTATTTGCATTTCACAGTGATTGAGCACGAAAATGTGAAGAATCGGAATGGCACGTAACCAGTGTTCATTAAATGTGTGTCCAATGCAGAATAACCAGCGAATGTCCACCTCCACACAGCTTCATCCACAGGTTGTCGGTGATCTTACATTTTAAAATCACAAACATGATAAGGCATGCCTCCTTCTGATCCTCTTTGTGTAGCTGAAGGTGCCATTAATCACATTGTGATTCAAACAGAAATGGGAAAATGCTCTATCTCCGTGGTTTCAGTAGGACTGAATACAAACTACACACAAAGTTGCAAAGTTGTTGTTTTTTTCTGTTTTTACATTAAACTGTCTTCCCTGTTCTTTTGTAGATTTGGATAATATGTACTTTTGAATGATTTCTCTCCTCTTTTTCGTTTGGTTTTAAGATCTTCCCAGAGCTTGACTTAAAATGAAAGGGGTGGAGCGTTTACCCCTCACTATTATCACTCGCTATTGGTTTGTTTTGTAACTTCCATTTTGTTGTTAATTCTAATTGGTCCTTTCTGTTCAATATGTAATGATTTTGTTTGATGCACTTTGAAGGCTTACTTAACTGCAAATAGCCTGCAGACCCACTGTGCACTATAACATCTAAAGGCTTGTCTTGCTTTGGTTTGAATGTGAATCCAAACAATTTAGCTTGCATAACCACTTGAAGAATGATTCATATTTTCATTTTAACAAAATGAGTAGGTAAAAACAAAAATAAAATCATATTTAAAAGATTGATCAGGACATCTAAATCAATATAACAGGAAAGCATTTTTTAAAAACTATTTTGATGATATTTTGTCCCTGAACTGCATCCATGTGTTTCACGTCCAAAATGTTATGAACTAATGGAACTCAAAGTATGAGCCATTCATCTTTCAAGGTGTTTTCAGTATTTGCATCGGTCTTCAGAGATGTTCTGAAGTCCTGTGTCTGCAGGCGGGACCTGCCAGATAAATCAGTGCCAGAGAAACAGACGCTCCGGCCGCTGATTGGCTGCGCGCTGCGCTCCAATCACTGAGCTGTAGTGATTCCTCTCACACTGGCCGGAGCGGGCGGCTCGTAAACTTACGGCTCAGTTGAACGTCAAACGGAAGAAAACACCAACAGGTTTTCACTACAAAGCGGATTTAATTGACCATATGAAAAGCGACGGGAAGGAATAAGGAAGACGATCAGGATTAACTCAACAAACCGCTTTCTCCAAATGGACTCGGATTAAAACGACGGGCGATTTTTGATGAGAAAAAAGGGACGAATGTCTTCTTATTAATGAGATGGCAATGTTTGTGTAAAACGTCACCATCTTGGAAATTTGAATGAGGATGGCCGTCCTCATGGGGAAGGTGCAGCGGGTTTTGTGCGTCCTGCTGCCGTGTGCTCTTCAACTCTGCAGCGCACAGACACAAGGAGGTGGGCTCAAACACACACACACACACACACACACACACACACACACACACACACACACACACACACGATCCACATTTCATCATCACTTCTTTGTATACTTACTTTATATCCCAGGATACATTTGACAAATCCCTCTGAACACCTGGGTCAGAGTTGTTTACGAGGCTGCCAGGAAAACACCTGTCCTACTATAGCTGACAAATCACACGAAAACCTGTTCCGCACACGTAAAACTTGTTTGCTGTGAGTCACCTGCACCTCTCCCACCACTCTGTGTGTGCTTTATCATGTTTGTTGTTTGTTTCAAGGCTTTGCGACAGAGTAACCTCACACTGCCCTTTTGACTGACAACCAAAGCTCGCCCAAAAGAGCTTTCTTTTAAAATGGAGACAAAACATTTTTATTTGATCTACAGCTCCATTTTCTCAGTCAGTGGTGGAAGAAATATTCAGATTTATTCGTTGAGTAAACGTAGCAATACCACAATGTAAAAATGGCAATCAAAAGTCCTGCTTTAAACAGAAGCAGTTCATGTTAAGCATTGTTATTGAGCAGAATGCAAAGCAACAAACCTGCTACCAAAAAACAGTGATTTTATAATGTTCATGTTTAGTATTATTGCTGGAAAATGCAAAACAGATCATCAAAACAGTCGCAGAGTAATTTTCTGTTGAAGATCTAGTTGCTAACCATGATTCAGATAAATGTAAAATTAAAAAGTGTAATACAGATCTATAGGAAATGTACTCAAATACGTGACGTGTTTGCGATGGAAAAAAAGTGTTGTGATTTGAATCTCAGTGAGACTCTTTGAACTTTGACCTTTGGTCTTGTTGCAGTCACCTGGCCGCAGGTGAATTGAGTAGTGATCCGAGTCTGAGGAAAACAATGTGAACACAAGATCGTCGATAATTACACAGCTGATGCTCAGGTGGCAGAGCCTCTCCTGGACTGAAAACAACAGAGACAATAGTATGAAAAACACAGTTTGATCACATGAGAGGGAATATTGGAGTGTAATTGAATCCATAACAATGTAGAACAAAACATGTAAGATGACGTGTGCGTGTTTTATTAGACTTTTATTTATACTGAAGAGGAGCATGCAAAGCTTGGGATTGAAAAGTTGTTTGTTCAGTAACTCAAGTCATTAGTCCTTCCTTCTGTAATTACATGTTGGTGTCAAAGCAGAATCTCTTGCTATTTAAGCCAGTTGTTGAACAGGATTTTGTTGCCCAGTAAGCAGCTATGTTTATGAAATAGGTCACTGTTGTTATGTTGATCTGGAAAGGTGGGCTTGTTTGCACTGAAACACACAGTGTTTATGTTAAACTTTGAACCAAGTTGTCATTTCAGGTCCTTATTGCGCTTTTTCTGCAAGAAGTGAGGGTTTTATTATTTAGAGAAAATGCTATTTACCTATAAAACACAAGAGGGACAGACATTACACAAGCACACACAATAACAAAAAGGTATTGTCGACATGTAATACTTTCATGCACAAAAGCTGTATTTGCCCCCCCCCCCCCTCCCCAAATACAATCATGACAAAATGCACATTATGTCATTTAAAAATCCCAGATGTTACATATGTGATGTATTAGAGGGGGTTCATGTATCAACATGTATTAACTCAATTCATGTATTAACTTTAAACTTTAAAAAAACAACAACAGGTGTTGCCTCTTTAAACTCCTTCTGTATTTTTGGTGTGATGTCAAAAAAAAAAAACATTGCGTGAAAAAGCAAATATGCTGCCCCTCCTGTTGCTAGTGCATGATGTTGAGAGAGTGTCTGCGATGGCATCGGCCCGTTACCTAACGTTTGAACAGTCCTGCACCTTGGGAACACAGAAAATCAATCTTCCAGTTCATTTGAACACTACCTCTGGCTGTGAAACCGCCGAATGAAATAGTTCATGCGCTCCGGTGTCTTTGTGTTTGCAAGCGTGCGTGTGCATGCACGCTCACTTGCCAGGTATGCAGTAATCTTTTGCACACCCTGTGCCAAGTTTCTGTTTACTTCAGTCATCGTCTCAACCGCTTTATTGAACTTGTTTATCTCCTCCTCCCTCTTTTCTTTTCATTCTCTCCCTCTCCCTTTTTTCATTTACAGGTAGAGGATGAAAAAAGGGAAACACAACAGCTGAACCTGATCCGTGTTGTGTGTTCATCATGTGTTGGGTTACACTTTAGTGCTGATGACAATGAGCCCATTCTGCCTTGAGTTTGTGTGTATGTGATAGTTAGTGATGGAATGAGTAGGACTTAAGGATGTGACAGTGAAGAATGAAGAGATACACGGAGAGAGTTTAGTGTCAGCGCAGACAGATAGAGGCTTGGCCACATCTCCATGCACTGCGACACACTCTTTCAAAATAGGGCCATTGTGTGCATGTGTGTGTGTTGGCTCTCAACCCTCCACCCCATTCCTTGTTTCTCCATCATCCATCTGCCAACACTGAAAGTCCTCCTTTGACAGCAAAAAACCCACTCTGCCTGTTGAGATGTTTAGCTTCCACATCTGCAGCTTGTGTGTCGTCTCTACGGCTCACATACCATTGTTTTTCTTCACACAATGCATTGCATGTGTGCACACCGGTTTGTCCCCCTCTCTGGGGTGGGTTGTGTTTGAACTTTATGCATACTGTACATATTCTGGTCTTTGGAAGGTTCTTGAACGTACGTGCACATATGCTCATGAGTATTTCCTAACGGGCAATTCAAACAGTAGAGTCAACAGCAACAAGTCATCCACTGATAGCCTCACTAAGGTGGGGTAGATAACGAGCCTCACCCACGAGCAGCTCATAAATTGACAAGGATTAAGTTCAATGGCTTATAATGAGCAAGTATTTCTGAAAACAATTAGTCATTGCAACTCAGTGTGATTACCGTGACATGAGCAAACTGAGGAATCTCATACGTGGAGATGGCCTGTGGTACGGCACGCAAGGTTGCAAATTGCAAAGCGAGTGCTCCAGGTATTTCACTTAGTTTAGTGACAAAATGGATACAGCCGAGACCAAGATATCCCAATTATTCCCAATATAGGCATATTACTATCGGTAGCCATTAAAATGGTGTGATTTTAATTTTTCACTTCAGATTTGGTCAAGATTAAACAAATGGATAAACATACAGTGTTTGCTGTTTCAGTCTTTGTGCTAAGCTGAGCTAACAGGCTTTAGCTTTGGCTTCATATATACTGGGAACTATTCCTTTAAAAGTCTTATAATTGATTGACCAATTAAAAAGGAGTTACACACTTTTTGTTTGCATCAGGGTTCATTTGTTACCATTTTGGAATAAAGCTGACAGACTCCCAAGTCTAAATAGCTGTTTTGCTCTTCTTTCCGTGCTTTTTGACCTTGCATGAATGAGCCATAAGAACCTGTCTGTCAAGGAAATACTCAGGTCTTTCAAAGTCCAGGCCGACAACACATGGGCCCATTATTAAGCTACTCCAGCCTCCACTCCAATAACATCGAATGTGAACTGTACACTTGAAGAACTCAAAAGCAACATGTCACCCTAAGAACAATGTCCTGGTTATTCTTGATCATCTACAGACGTCACGATTATGAGTAAGACATAATTATTGGAAAGAAGGCCTTCAGTAGCGTAAACAAAATTCCAATCACCTCTGTTGTGTTGGAGTGGCGGCAACACTTTCCAAACTAGATGCAACCAAAAAGTATCTGCAGGTTTGGACTCCATGCAAAGCCGGGGAATGTTTTTTTTGCTATTTTGAAGGAAATCCTGAATCCTTTAACATCATTTCGTACGGGGCCAGTTCCTGTGAACCCGATGTTCTAAGAAACACAATGAAGTGACTCTTATCAGGACTTTATGGGTGTTGGACATGCTCGTTGCATGCATCTCTCTCTCTCTCTCACACACACACACACACACACACACATACACACCGTGCTCCCTTGCTGTGCCATGTGAGGTTAATAATCATTAGCCCTGTTATGCCCTTGTTGATCCTGTGTTGTTCTACTGGGCTCTATTTGTCTCTAATGTCAGTGAAAGGAATGTATTTGTGAGCGTATCGAGCATGCATCAGGTGCGTGACCTACGTGTAAGAAAAACATTCCTCAGATCATTACTAAGCACAATAAAATCAACAACCACGTCAACATGACAGGTTCGTGATAATAGAATGAGGTTATAGGTTCCGTCCAAACAAAACAAAGCAAAATCACTTTTGCATTTTCTGATATTCATGCAGATATATATGTATATTTATTTGTGTGTTATTCACTCATGTTTATCGTGTTTGAGATTTCTGCCGCACCCCAATGAAATGGAGGTGAGTGGGATTTTGTTTGTGCTCAAATAGTTCTGACACACTTCTATCTTGATGTATAATATACAACTATGGACATAGTAGGAAGTGTGAAAGTAGGTGTTTAAATGGCAGGGAATGAGGAATGTCTTTTTTAATGCAGATTTAAACCTTGTGGCCAAAATATTTGGATGTTCAAACGTGACACCTGTATGATTTTTGAACATAGTTTGCAGCTGCAAAAAAGCCTCTGCTTTTCTGGAAAGGCTTGCCAAAGCTGGGACTGATGATAATAATGTATTCCTGCGGTGCAGTCCAGGCCTGTCAAGCTCTTCCACACCATACGGGAAAAACATTTCTTTATAGATGTTTCTTTGTGCAGAGGGCCATTGTCGTATTACAAAAATCTTCCCCAAACTGCCACTATTGGAAGCACACCATTATATCAGATATCATTATATGCTGAAGCTTTAGGATTTCCCCATCAGTGCCTCTTCTTAAAGTGGTCCAGTCCATTGAAAAACTCCCCCCAGACCAAAAGTATGCAGACATATTGTGTTTGCTCCGATGTGTATGTAACACCAGTACGTGTTTGTATTCACAGGCAAAGTCCTGACACTGAGATCAACAGTCATGTCTTGATTCTCTGTAATCTCTGTCCTTCCCTTCCTCTCTGCTGCTTCTCTCCGGTCTGACATTTGAATAGCAAAGCAGCCTTCAAGTGACGCTGAATGGGCGAAACTCCCACGGATCGTAAACAAGGCCTTGTATGTTTGTGTCGGAGAAGGACATGCCCTGTGTACAATCCTCAGCTTGTGTCACACTGTTACAGTACATGCATTGATATTGTGCGAGCAGAACACAGTGGTTTGTAGTAAATGGAATAAAGCCGTCTTTATAAAGGCTTACGTTGTCATCGCGCTCCACAAATGATTTAACAGACTAGATTTATTTGGATTGAGACCATTGCTTTTCTTTTTGACTTTCATGGGACTACACTGTTTTTTCCCATGAGGCAAAGATGCATGCATGCTGATTTATTACTGGTGCCTGATGACACTGTGAAATTGCCTGGAAAGGTTTTGAATAAGCGCAATTTTGACTTACTTACTACGTTGTTACAAATTTTAACAGGCTTTCTTAATGCTGTGACCCAGAACTGAACTTTAAAAGGCTGCACCTTCACTTACAGTAAAGCTACTGTGCAATGTTATATGTAGGGACTATTTTCACCTGTGAATTAGTACGTATTTGGTGTGCTAGTAGTTAGTATTTACAGCAGCAGGACCCTGTGTGGGATCAACTGAATAGTTTTTGGACAGCAGTGGATGAATACGTTATACCAGGATTTGGATACATACAAAAACATCAATTAATTATATACTTTTCATGGATTTAAAAAAAAGAAAGAAAGAAATATTTTTGCATCTGATCTTAACATTCTGCCATTAACACAAGTTCATATAATTTACCTTTGCAGTTTGTACCGGCACCAAGAACTCTCTGAGCACGACAGGGAATTCAGAGATCCAGTACAAACTGATGATGGACATGTACAACGGCTGTGAGATTGTGATGGGCAACCTTGAGATCACCATGATGGATCACACCAGAAACTTCTCCTTCCTGCAGGTGAGGCTTTGAACACACGGAGGCATCACAACAAATCTACACTTTCACAGAGCTACACTTAGTCATTGTCATTGAGGGAAACATGGCAACCAGTCTAGACAGGAGTTTGGATGAACCTGATGCTGTTCGTCACCGTCTATGGATGTGGTCTCTGTCTAAAAATGCACAGTGAGCTTTTATATTCCTTTTCTGAATCAATCACAGTCACGGAGATTAAAACTGAACAAGCAGAACACACATTCGCTGTCAGCGGCTTGTAACGGTGATGCCAAACGACATCAGGGGAAAGTCAGCAGGTGGTTTTCTGGACGCCTGTATTTTATTTTTTAATTTGTAATTTCTGTCTTATCATTTTCTAACCCTGCAGTCTATCAGGGAGGTGACGGGCTACATCCTGTTTGCCGTCAACGAGTTCAGCCGCCTACCTCTGGACCACCTGCGGGTCATCAGAGGCACCACGCTGTATGAGGACCAGTACGCTTTGGCTGTGATGGTCAACTACCAGAAGGAGGGGCAGTACGGCCTGGAAGAACTGGGCCTGACACACCTCACAGGTACACATGGTCACCCGGCGAATGTGCTTAAGTGTGGGAGGCTGGAGTAGAGCAGATAAGGATGTGACACTCGGGTGCTGTCGAGGCTCCCACACCCACACAGTGCAGCCGCACCTTATTTGTGTACCAGTCGTCGGCATACAGCGGTGTGTGTAGTCGCAGTGATGTGAAGTCCCTGGAATGTCTCAACCGCCAGTGGAACATGCGCTCCACCACATTATACGACATTTGTATGAGCGGTTGTAATGGATGAGTCACGGGCCTGTTGGGGCTCGCTTTGCTGATTGTCTTTCCACATTTAAATGTTCACCTGCCCGCCCACAGAGATACTGGAGGGAGGAGTCAAGATCATCCAGAATAAGTACCTGAGCTACGCCCCGCAGGTGAACTGGCTGGACATTGTGAAGGATGGAACAGCTCATATTATGATCGAGAGCAACGGACCTGAAAGTGAGTGGAAAGGCAGACTTTTGCTTTGGTGGGCTTTAAAATAAAAAAAAGGCATCTACTGATGATACATTTTTATTTTAGTGCCGTGTAACGAAGCATGTGGAGACCTTCCATGTTGGAATTCAAGAAATGACACATGCCAGATCTGTGAGTGACATTTATTTCCCGTGCATCAACTCGGTTCTGTAATGTGATGGTTCCCAAACGGATGGTGTTGCCACGTGGGTGCCTGAATGATGGCCCAAGGGTGCAGCAACATTTTGTCCAGTCAACATATTCAATGTTTCACCACATTAGAAAAACAAAAGTCTCTCTCTTTCAGTGACAAAGACGGTGTGCGCTCCTCAGTGTAACGGCCGGTGCTTTGGTAGAAACCCCAGCGAATGTTGTCACATCGAGTGTGCCGGAGGCTGCACCGGGAACCTGGATACAGACTGTTTTGTGAGTGTTGTTGCTTCAACAGGCTTTTTAACACAGAAGGCACAGCAGGACAATCACAGGTGTAAATAATACAATTTACAATGGCTGAATTCCATTTAGCTGCTTCAGCAGAGCCGTCATGAATATTATTAGACACACGTGTGCTTTCCTACTGTGACCAGTCGAAATGTCTCTCGTGAAAAAGCTTTATTGACATGAACACAACGAACATAATCTGCATGTGTTGCTGACTGCGCTGTCTGTGTGTGACGTTGTAAAGGCTTGCAGGAACTTCAACAACTCGGGCGCCTGCGTGCCTCTCTGTCCCCAGACCCTCATCTACAGCAAGCACACATTCAAACTGGAGCCTAACCCCAATGCCAAGTACCAGTATGGCTCCATCTGTGTAGCCCAGTGCCCCAGTGAGTCCCCCCCCCCCCCCCCCCCCCCCCCACACACACACACACTGCCTTGTATGATCCCCCCAGACCCAACGTTGCTTTTCTTTCTATAGCATCAATGCCATTTATATATTCATCCAGGATTTTGTTAGTGTTGTTTAAGACTCTTACTTATAGTGATTTTGTCTGGTTTCGTTTCCTCACAGCTAACTTTGTGGTGGATGGCAGCTCATGTGTGAGTAGTTGCCCGTCTGATAAAATGGAGGTCGAGAAAAATGGAGTGAAGAGATGTGAACCCTGTGGAGGCCTCTGTCCAAAAGGTACAAGTCAACAGCTCCTTTACATGAGACAGTTAAAATTCTGCATCATGCTTGTTATATTACATATTTTGTGTATAGCTGGTTGACATGGAGCAGATTTTTCAGATTATATTTGTATGCTTGTAAAATATGTAGCGGTAATAGCATAAACTATGACTAATCAAGTTTATGAGTACAGAATTTGAGTAAATGTACTCAGGTACTGAGGTAGTGATGTCATATGTTCTTAACCTTTTCTTCCTCCTCTTCTTCATCTTCCTCCCAGCTTGCCATGGCACAGGAACTCCAACCAGACAGACTGTAGATGCTCGTAATATCGACAGCTTCATAAACTGCACTAAGATCCAGGGCAGTCTGCACTTCCTGGTGACTGGGATCGAAGGGTAAACTTCTAAAAGCTTCTTCTTTTTTTAACATACAATGGAGCTTTAGCTAGGTAGTATGTTAATAAGTATTAATATAATTAAGTATTAGTTCCTATTATAGACATATAGACATTTTTTTGCAACCAGCCTTTATATTTTTTTGTCTCTTCAAAGTGATAAATATATTGGCATACCAGCGCTGGATCCGGAGAAACTGAAAATCTTCAACACTGTGAGGGAGATTACAGGTTTGTTGATGCATGTTTGTTGAATCCGTCGGTGTACTTTGGATTTGATGCCACGTCACAATGTTTGCAGTCTGGTTAAGGCTTTTGGAACGTCTTTCATTTCAGACGTCCTCAGTATCCAGTCATGGCCTGCAAACATGTCTGACCTGTCGGTCTTCTCTAACCTCCAAACAATTCAGGGCAGAAAACTTTACAAGTGAGCAGTATTTTTTGTTCTTTCCTTTCTTTGTTGTGACATTGTTTTCGTTTCTTTGGTTGATAAGGTTGTGTTGTTGTATAATTTACTGCATTGAAGATAATTCTTCACTGGGATGAATCTGATTGTCTTGTTGTTTCTTTGTTCCCTTGTTATACCTAATGTTTACCCCATGTAGAGGACTGAACGCTAGAAGGTACAGTAAATATTTGACATGCGTATCTGCCACTTAATGCCACTTACTGTAATTGAGTTGGTGGTGGGTTCAATTGGTTTCCTTGCATGTCCCTTCTGATGGAAATTGATTGGTTTTGGGCTGTAACTTTTTTGTATCAAAGAAAAGCTTTAGCTTTAAGATTTACCTTTCTGACTACTTTCACGTTGAACTTGAAATTGTATGTTTTATATTCTAGCATTGGAGTATTTTACATTGTCAATCATTTAAGTTGATTTATGTGGTTTGTATTTCAGTAGGTAATTGTAAGCTCATGATTTTAGAGGTATTATTGTTTCACAAATTCAGACGAGAAAGATTAGTGTGCACTGACAAAAGAGTTTCTCACATTGGATTGGTGAAATTCAGAATCTAAAATTCAAACTAGATTAAGAAGTCAAGGCTGGATAAAATTAGACCGGTTTGATCAGTTTATATTCACACATTGATTTGCTCCAATTTGAAGCCTTGGAAACGTGAATATTTTAAATATGTGTTTTACCCGTCTGAATTTGTGATCCTTGAAAAAAATGGCCAACTTTTTTACCTGCTTTATTATACTGTTAAAGAACTTCAAACCTCACAAATTCAGTAACCATGTTTTTCACAAGAAACATGGTTTTACAAGTAAATACTCAGTTGTCATTGAAATTATGAAGCTATTTCTTTGCTACAATAGTATTTTTAAAACAATCAGAACATTGGCATTAATTCAGTACGTATTATTACTATTTCAGGGGCTACTCTCTTCTGGTGATGAGGATTGGCTCTCTGACCTCCCTGGGGTTACGCTCGCTGCGGAAAATAAATGACGGCGGCATCTACATCACAGGAAACAAACAGCTCTGCTACCATGACACCGTTAACTGGACGCGTATCTTGACCAGCGGCTCTCGTCCACAGCGACGCCAGAAGCACATTGACATTAAGGAAAACAGACTTACAGAACAGTGTGGTGAGTGACGGTGGGTCACTTTAGCAGCTCTATTGTCAGTGTTTATAATAATACAGTAATGTTTTCCCTCTGTTGTGTGTGTGCAGTAAGTGAGGGCCATGTGTGTGACCCCCTGTGCTCCTTGGATGGCTGCTGGGGCCCGGGGCCAAACCAGTGTCTGTCCTGTAAGAAATACAGCAGAGGGGGAACGTGCGTGCCGGACTGCATGTTCTTAACTGGGTGAGTCTTAACAAAACTAATAAAATGATAATAACATTCACAGTGTTTGTTTTAATGTGAGTAATGTGGTGCAGCCCTCCCAAGTGTTTCAATCTTATCTGCAGTCTGTTGAAAGACTTTTTGCTTTGTATGCAGGGAGAGCCGGGAGTTTGCTTCCCGTTCAGGGGAGTGTATGCCATGCCACCCTGAGTGTAAGGTCCAGGAAGGGAAGCAGACCTGCACAGGCCCAGTATGAGTTTCTCTATTCACTGAGACAAACAACAGAGTCTCCTTTTACAGTATTATTCACAAAGCAAGTTCTCCAGCTTCAAGCATTGTGTCAAATAGCTTTGGGGCGTACTGCTGCCACCTAGTGACATCATTGTCACTGACTTCTGTCTGCTTTGCTTTCGTCCATCAACTAAACTGTCCCTCCGTCTTTTAAGGGAGCCGATCAGTGTGTAGCATGTGCCAGCCTGCAGGACGGTCCACACTGTGTCTCCTCGTGTCCAGAGGGCGTGATGGGAGGGGACGAAGTCATCTTTAAATACCACAACAAGCAAGGCCGCTGTGAGCCGTGCCACATCAACTGCACCCAGAGGTAACATATGAGTGGAGCGTTTCTCCCTGTGTATTCCTACGTACGTTTGTGTTCATTTCAAACTCACCCCTTTTTTTGCTTATAGGTGCTATGGCCCAGGAATTGGAGACTGTGGGTTGTCAGAAAGCTACATTTCTGGGTAAGTTGCTCCTCTCGATTTGACATAAAATACATTTTGACTTATCATCAAGTCATGTGTCAAATCTTCTTTCTTCTCATCAGACAAGCGACCACAGCCATTGTCCTGGGAGCGATTGCCCTCCTCTTTACTTCCTTCTCTGTTTTCATGCTGACTGTTTTGTACCGCCGAGGTCTCGCCATCCGTCGCAAGCGAGCCATGAGGAGATACATGGAGAGCGGACAGGTCAGTCGGGGTCTGAGTTCTTCACGAGGCTGTTATGTGAAAGTGTGTTTTGATACATGATCTGTGTGCCCGCAGAGTTTTGAGCCTCTGGATCCTGGTGAGAAAGGGGCAAAAGTCCACTCTCGGATCCTGAAGCCCACGGAGCTGCGTAAGATCAAGCTGCTGGGTAATGGAGTGTTTGGATCAGTCCATAAGGTACCGGTGATTGCTGTCTATACAATCCACGTCTTACACATTTGATGTTCATTTATCAAATAACACGTCTCTTTTTCTTGCCTCACAGGGTATTTGGATCCCTGAGGGCGATACAGT
The DNA here is from genome assembly GCA_029853015.1 of Chelidonichthys spinosus. Taxonomy (NCBI): domain Eukaryota; kingdom Metazoa; phylum Chordata; class Actinopteri; order Perciformes; family Triglidae; genus Chelidonichthys; species Chelidonichthys spinosus. Next base: position 17,783,904 of record CM056822.1, read on the forward strand.
GAAGCTTCCTGTGGCCATAAAGACGATTCATGATCGCGCCGGACGGCAAACCTTCTTTGAGCTAACAGATGTAAGAAAACATGACTTATTTGAGGGTCAAATACTCACTTATGGTAGGCTTGAAAGGTAAATCTGAAAGGTTTCCACAACATAGCTACATTTTGGGGGATATGAGGATAATATCTGTGAGATATATTGAACATCCAGAACATTTTTCACATATTGAACATCTATTATGTTGCACAAGCTTGAGAAATGTGAGAGCTTTCTATGGGCTTCTCTGTCAAATCTTCACCTTCATGAAGAAGCAGTCTACGAACGTTTATATATTTGATAGTTTCAGTGGAGTGTTCCTTTAAAAAAATCCGTAATGATTTACTCTAAATGTTCATTGCAGCACATGATGACTATCGGAAGCATGGACCACATTAACGTAGTCCGGACTCTGGGTATCTGTCCTGGTGCCAGCCTGCAGCTCGTCACGCAGCTCAGCAGTCAGGGCTCCCTGCTGGAGCACGTCAAGAACTGCAAGAACAAACTCAGCCCCCAAAGGCTGCTCAACTGGTGTGTTCAAATCGCAAAGGTAAACGGCCAACCTTTTGTTGTTTTGTGTGTGTTTAAAACACTGATATCTCAAGTACTTAAAGGCCTGTCATGTCCTTTCTCATCAGGGTATGTATTACCTGGAGGAAAACAGGGTGGTCCACAGGAACCTGGCCGCTAGAAATGTGCTCCTGAAGAATAATTACACAGCCCAAATCTCCGACTACGGCATTGCAGACCTACTTTACCATGATGATAAGAAGTACTTTTACAATGAGGTCAAGGTCCGTAGCACGGCAGCAAAAATACAATACTGATCAAAGCTCATTAAGAAAGAACTGTTACGCAAACACTCACTGAACATTTCCACTTAAGCAATTCATGGAGACATTTTCTGTTTACGTCTTTAGACCCCCATCAAATGGATGGCCTTAGAGAGCATCTTGTTCCGCAGATACACACATCAGAGCGATGTCTGGAGTTACGGTGAGTTTTAAACCAGCTTACAAATCCCACTTTTGGTAATATTGAGTGGTTTTGAAAACAGTATTGGAGGTATAGCTGTTCCAGCTGCACCAGTTTTGTTGTTTCATGCCACATCTGTGACCTTCATTTAGGTGTGACGGTATGGGAGATGATGTCCAATGGGGCAGAGCCGTACACTAACATGCGCTCACAGGATGTTCCTGATCTGCTTGAAAAGGGCGAGCGTCTGTCCCAGCCTCAAATCTGCACCATTGATGTCTACATGGTCATGGTCAAGTGTGAGTGCCTTTCTCTTTTCCTTCTTTCACATCGGCTCCAACCTTTCTTGTTTTACAGCAGTAATACATTTATACGCTCCTAAGCAAGCATAAGGTTTCAGATGATTCAGACTGAAATACCTCAACAACTATTAGATAGATTCAGCCTTTTATGAGATTGGGTACATTTGTGGTCCCCAGAGGTGGTTCCCTGACTTCCTCTTTTGCCACCATGAGTTTTACTTTTAGTGAAATGTCTGAACAAACTATTAGATGGCTTGCCATGAAGCTAGTGATCATCTAACTTTTCATCTAGCGCTATCATCAGGTCAAAATTGGATTTGTCCAATACTTTGGTTAATGCCCAAACATCTACAAAACGAATGACTTTCATTTCTTACGTTATTTAGCAAATGTTAGCATGCTAAACAGCTGTAGTAAAATGGTGAACATGGTAAAACAGTTTTTTTTTTATTGTGTATTTGTTCCATATCATTGAGTGGCAAACCACAACTCTTATTTTGAATTTCCAGGTTGGATGATTGATGAGAATGTCCGTCCAACATTCAAAGAGCTAGCAAATGAATTCACCAGAATGGCCAGAGACCCGCCTCGCTACCTGGTGATCAAAGTAAGGAAGGCCCATGTTTACCAATAGCCAATCAATTTTTACAGCACTTTTTTTTTTACCATATAGTATTTGTGGCACTTCAGTAAAAGTGCACATGCAGTATGCTTACTTATATCTCACCGTTGTCCACCAGGAGGACTGCAGTCAACAGGACACAGCCTTGGATGAACTAGCCCAGCGGAGTGCAGACTTGGATGACCTGAATGATCTCGACATTGAGCTGGTGGATCGGGAGGAGGAGGGGGTGGTAGATGGGATGACTACAGCATCGCACTACTTGTCTCAGGCCAGCAGTCTGAGTCGCCTCTCCAGGCTGGACACTCACAGAGTAAGAGAGGCCTCTTTGTTTGTGAAATGTCTTTTCTGTAACTTTCTGGATATAAATCTCACTCCTGTCTTTTCCTGTAAAGGCAATTATTTCTCCACAAAATGTGGCTGGTTACCTTCCTATGACACCAGGTGTGGACAACCCAGGACAGGTATGAAAACAGGCTTTGGTGCTGAACCACTTGTATATAAACTGCATAATTAACTCCAATAAATTATCAACATCATCCTACAGCACACTCCTACTCTTGCTATTTTACTAATACAGGTCCATCTATGTTGTCTTGTGTAGGCCATGTGGCAGTCGCGCTCTCGACTAAACTCCGCCCGTACTGTGTCTGAGTGCTCGGAGGGCTGCGGCACAACAGTGGAGCTGGAGATCAGTGAAGACTTTTCTCTGTCAGGGAGTCTGAAGAAACGACGTCAACGCGAGGACAGTGCCTACATGTCGCAGAGGGATAGCTTTTCCGGCGGGCCACCAGACACGCCATCACCAGAGATGGAGGAAGAGGACCAGAATGGATACGTGCTTCCTGGAGACAGCCCAGAGAGAGGTGATTGCAATATGCATATTTGTTTTCTATTGAAATGATACTGTCGATAATCCTTCCTGGCAAATCGGTCCTTATGCCTGAGTTAGTTGTGTCACAACCACTTTCTTCATGTTCCCATTCCGATTATTTTAATGCAAACCTCACTTTATCCATTTTCCTTTTTTCCTCAGAAACCCTACTCTGCTCATCTCGAGCCACTCCCTGCAGGATGAGCAAGTCTCATTCATCAGGCCTCCTGGATGACCCGGACGAAGAAGAATATGAGTATATGAACAAGCAGACGTGTGTAACAGCTGTCTCACCCAGGCACAGCAGCCAATGGCTGAAGTCGAACAAAAAGCGCACCTCCTCCGTATCGTCACAAGCTACAGCGTGCTCAGCTGACACCACATCGTCTGCGGAGGTCAGGGGCGGTCACACAAAGAGCAATCACAACTCTGATTCAGAGCAGCAGGGATCTAATGGAGTTGAATATGAATACATGGACATCAGGGGTAGTGAAAAAGATGAAAGCTCTTCAGAGCCTGACCCTCCTCTGATGCCAGCGAGGACGGGCAGAGAGGTGGAGGAGGAGGAGGAGGACGAGGATGAATATGTGGAGGACAGTAACTATCATTACACAAACAGACAGCCGAAGCTGCGTCAAGCTCTTCGAGACAAGAAGGATCTGAAGATAGAGGGAAGGGACGAGGGCGAGGCATATGAGTATGAGGACATGGACTCCTTTGCTTCCCTGCGGCCTGGAGATGTTGTACTGTACCACAACCTGCAGAAGGAGGGGGAGGGAGCAGCAGTGAGCACAGAGGCACGACAGTCTGGGTATGAACCCTACGTAAAAGTGCGAGCTGGAGTCGGGGTTGGGGATCCTGCAGCTGGTGATACATCTTTTGACAATCCAGACTATTGGCACAGCAGAATGTTTCTGAAGGCCAAAGCAGTGCCTACATAAAGAACATTTTAAATCTCATGAACTTCCCTCTGAGACGTATTCATGAAGGACCTGAAACAGGAAATGCAATCAAAAGCCATGTAAATAATGTAGCCTGATGACACAGTTTCAAAAACCCAACATGTGTGACTTTTTTAAAGCTTTGTTGCCTGTAATAGGCTGGCATTATGTTTTCTATTCAGGCCTAAGATTTGGGGCATTTCCAGAAATAAGAGCACTGAGTGTTGAAAAGACTAACAGAAATAAACAAATTACAAGCTATATTTTTCTGTTTACATTTTGAAATGAATATTTTTTTTTGTCTTTTCTTTGGCGTTTGGTCATTTATGTTTTATTACCTCTTTTAATGATGAAATATGAAATTACATTTTCTACTCATTAAAAATATTTTGAATTACTATTCTGAAGCAGGAACTTTTTATTTTACATTTTACATTTAGGGCATTTAGCAGACATTTGTCAAAAGAAAGAAACCACAACATATCATTGCCGATAAAGTAAGAGCTAAAAAATACAAACAAGTGTTAGATCCTCGTCTGAGTAAAGTAGTAGCTGTTCAGCAAACATCCCTTAAGAACAACAGTGCTATGATCAAAGTGCTATAGGTAAGAACATAGAAATGCTTTTTTTTTTTTTTTTGCCTTTTTCGGAAGATGGCAAGACTCTGCTGTCCTGACTTTGGTCGGGAGTTCGTTCCACCACTGAGGCACCAGAACAGAGAAGAGTCGGAACTTTGCTGAGCGACATTTGTGTGTGGACTCAGTCAGTGTGAGGAGGGCCGTCTCAGTGGAGTGAGCAGTCCTGTATCCTGATTGATTTGGGTCAAGGAAGTTGTTCTGTGAGAGATAGGATGACAGTTGGTTGTAGGCGGCACGTTCCAGGGTTTTAGAGAAGAATGTAAGAAGAGATACAGGTTTGTAGCTTTGGATGTCAGTAGCGTCTAGGGTGGGTTTTTAAGGAGAGGCTTCACTGTAGCTGTCTTAAAATCCCCTGGAATGAGACCTGAGGTGAGGGAGGAGTTGATCAGGGTAGTGAGGAATGGCAAGATGTCGTGTGAGATGTCCTGGAGAAGAGAGGAGGGAATCGGGTCAAGGGAGCAGGTGGTGGCACGGTTAGATGTAACAAGTGCGTGAACGTCTTCAGAGGTGAGGGGGCTAAAGCTGGAAAGACCATCAGAGTTGAGAGTTAGTGGAGATGTTTTCTGGGAGGTGATAGGAATGAGGAGCTGATGTCATTTACTTTCTTGGTAAAGTAAGTTGCAAAGTCATCAGCAGTAAGGGAGGAAGGAGGGGGAGAGGTAGGAGGGGTGAGGAGGGAGGAGAACATGGAGAAGAGTTTGAGTTGAGGTGAAGTCAGAGAGGAGGAGGTGGTAGTGAGCAAGGTCCCTGCTGGCCTGATTTCTTCCATTTTCTCTCTGACGCTCGCAACAATGATCTGTTGGTTCGCAGAGGTTCAGACAGCCAGGGAGGGGAAGGAGATGATCACGCTGGTCGTGAGGTGGGGGGACGGAGAGTGTCCAAAGAAGAGGAGAGTGAGGACATCAGGATGAAGGACGCTTCCTCAGTAGGCATTAAGGAGAACTGTTCTGTGGATGGTAGTGAGGAGATAACACTTGAGGAGAGAGCGGAGGGAGTGAGGGATTTCAGGTTGCGGCGGGTGGTGACCATTCGAGGCGTAGAGGGGAGGGATGTAGTGGGCTTCATGGGAGGGAGAAAGTCACAAAGGGGTGGTCGGACAAAAAAAAATAGGTCCTAATGCCTTTCCCTTGACCTTGGTGGAAACGTCACGAGGTTAGGGAAAGGTGGAAGGAGAAAGGATCTAGGAAAAGTCCCCCACGGTGCTCAGAGAATCCGACCGGACTTCCACTAAGATACGTCATTATAATGTGCCGGCTGATGATTGACAGCCAATGATCGACACCGGTGATTGACTTGGGTCTGTGGTGAGAACTACAATAATGGACTACAAAAGGCGCATTGTCCACTTCTCCCCATGCTGTTGGTTCTACTAAATATGACCGGCTTCAGTTCCAGCAGCTCCTCCTTCCTTTCCACTTGATATGACTAATACAGGCTGCTGCCTCACAATAGCTAGATACACACTTGAATACATTTTTGCGGATTTTGTCCCCCATTACTTACATTCGAAGTGAATAAGTAGATCTCTTAATGGTCAGTATAGGAGGGATAATATATACATACAGTTTTATGTGAACTCATCCTTTGCAACGACATTGAAATAGATGAACAATGACTTGATACATACTACTGCTGCCACAAGATCATTTTAGGAGAATCCCTCCCTTTTGGCGGGTCGGGGCCGTTGTGACGTCGGTAGCGTCACTATGAAGTGGGAGGAGTTTGGAGGCCCGTGGGAGGCTGGTGTAAGCAGAAGCAGCCGTCAGAGCGGTGCTGAGCTGCAGGGAGCTGTCGCTTTTCAAGGGCCGACTAGCGACTGAAACTTCACTGCCAAGATGTCCGACGACGAGCAAGAGCAGACCATAGCAGAGGACCTGGTGGTCACCAAGTACAAGATGGGTGGTGACATTGCCAACCGTGAGTATATTTAGTAGTAGCTGTTGGTGTCGGGGTGAGATAACCTGCTTAATCCGGCCTGTCGTGCAGCCAGCTCACGTCAGTGTCCCTCACAGCAGCAGCCATGTGGTTTATATACGAGGCAAACGTATGCTAGCCGAACTGGCTAGCTAGCCAGTTAGCTAGCAGGTGCGGTTGTTTCAGTGTTTGCTAATGCTAGTGCCTCTGTTACTGCTGATTAACGTTGTAGGCTGCTGGAGGCGGCTAACGTTGGGTGCTAACTAGCTAACCAGCTCAGCCAGTTGCCAAGTACAGTTAGCGAAACACGATAAGCAAACGTTAAAAGATAAGCAGGCAGCCGCCGATGTAAAGCCTCACAAACATGCTGACTTCTTTGTGTTAGTTTAATTCTTAACTTTTGATGTTGATCTGTTTAAGAGGCATAACGGTAAAAGACGAGCTGATATGTCTGTTAGAGGAATAACATGAGGTATAAATAAGAGATTACAGTTACTCCGACGTTATTCACATGACATTATCGCATTTGCAGACCCAGTCGTTTGACCTTTCTGGGCGAGCATTGCTTATTTATTTGAAATCATGAATGGGAGATATGTTACTCGTTTACACAGTCTGTGACTTTACGTGTATGTATTGTAAGTTGTTACTGTAATGTTTTTTTTTTTTTTTTTTGCAAATACAATAAATACACGACAAATGACGTTGTCATTGGTCAAAATGGTATTACCTTTAATATTATGAAGCAGGTTTTGATTGCAACCGTGCCTGATTGAAGTGGACATTACCACACTATAAGAGTATCCTATAGTTACTACAGGATATACACTATACTATAGTATAGTATATATCATTATATCACCCAGGCCTATTTAAAGCCTTGCTTTATTTCCCATACTTATCACCTACAACTCTGCACTATTAATAGATTCAAATAATCACCATATTTTTGTGTCAGTTCCCTGATAAGTTATTGTGTTTAACTATGGATTGATTTATGTGATCTTTTCACTTCACTCAGTGTGCAGCAGTCAATTCAGTTTTAATTTGAAGACAATCTAATATGGTATCTGGTTTCACATCGCATATAATGCTACAGTAATGTATATATCTGACCTACTTGGTTCCACTTCTGTGCCTCTTGATCATTTGCATTATGTGTCACCCAGAGGCTCTTCGTCTGGTTGTGGAAACGGCCACGCCTGGGGTGTCAGTGCTCAGCCTCTGTCAGAAGGGGGATGCCTACATCATGGCTGAGACTGGAAAGGTCTTCAAGAAGGAGAAGGAAATGAAGAAAGGTGAGCTAAAGATGATAGTATATGAGTGTTATTCAGGTGAACTGATGTGGGCCAAGCAAGAGGAGTCCAGATGCAGTCATGCATATTGTTGCTCCAAGTCTCAATCACCCCAGACTTGTACAGTTTTCTTGCTAAACTTGTGGATTTTTTTCCAAATGAAGACTTGGTGGTTCTCTTTTCCCTCTTCTAGGCATTGCCTTTCCCACCAGCGTCTCAGTCAATAACTGTGTTTGCCACTTCTCTCCCCTGAAGAGTGACCCAGACTACACACTTAAAGATGGGGATCTGGTCAAAATGTAGGCACCACGATCTGCAATTATGTCACCCCCCTGTTCACCCCCATGTGTCTTGAGTCTTTTGTCTTCCCCTTTTTCTATGTGACATCCTGGCTTGTATGTGAGGGTTTTCTCTTGGCTGTTGTCTGTCTGCTTCATCAGGTTTTGTCTTCCTGTCTGTCCTGTCTGGCATACGGCAAGTAAGGTTAGACATTTTTAGAACAGGTGTTTTTAGCCGTCAAGTCACATGATTTTAGCTTTGATGGCCATCTGTCTGCTAAATCCCATTCATCACATTTCTTTTTAAAGCAATTTTATGCTTTGGAAAAAGGAAGTCTGCTCATCTTAGTTGTTGTATGGCCAAGTGTGTTTTTTGTCCTCTGTGTCGTCTTTTGTGCTGTGTGTGGATTTGCAGTGTTTTAAATGTTTGTTGTTGCTGTGGTGATGTGGTTACATGTTGGGTTTGTTTCTTTCTCACGTTTTCCCTTGAATTCACGATAAGTCCTTCAATGTATTCCAGCTCATGTACAGCCAAAAAGAAATCCACCTTGGAATATGCCTTCTGTTTAATGAGCATTCCAGATTATTTTTGTGTCCGACCTTCTTTATCAGTGTTCTGTTACAAAGTCGATGATGTCATATTGTCCTTCCTGAGTTGATAAATTGATTGGTTCCTGTCTCAGTGTTAGTTACCTTGACAGCTGAGTGGCAGTTAAACTGAATTTGACACATGATAAATTTAAGTTGTTTTATTGTTATTTCATACACTCATCTCTACTTTTCCTCTAATTCTGTGTAGAGATCTAGGGGTTCACGTTGATGGCTTTATTGCCAATGTTGCTCACAGCTTTGTGGTGGGAGCCAGTAAGGTGAGGGCTTTTTTTTTTTTTTAATGCTGCTTTCTTCCCTGGTAGATGTCCTGTTGAAAGCACTCCTTTTAAGTACTCCTCTCACTGTGTCTTATTTCTGCAGGACAAGCCTGTGACAGGCCGGAAAGCTGATGTAATCAAAGCGGCCCATCTTTGTGCCGAAGCAGCTCTTCGCCTTGTTAAACCTGGTAACCAGGTACGAGTTGAGCCCTGGCTCATGAAAAGATTTAGACGGGCATTACATTTATTCTTAAAAGTTAAAACTCTTTTGTCAGATCGTGTCTTTTTCTCCTAAATATTTCACTGCAGATCCTCTTAATAGGTTTGCTTTGCTGCTCTGTCCTCATTTTAATTTGTCAATCGGGGCAAAACTGTATTTTGTATGTGAACGCATTTTTTTGTCTCTCAGAACTCTCAAGTCACCGAAGCCTGGAGCAAGATTGCTCAGTCGTTCAAATGCTCTCCTATAGAGGGTGAGTGGCTATTCATATAAAATATCACGTTTTTGCCCCTCAGTGTGTCATCACGTGGACGTTTCAGGGCAACTGCCAGTGTTCATTTAAATGTTTTTTGTATGTGTACAGATTTGTTGACGTAATGTGAAGATGGTGACTGTAAGAGATTCATTAGTTTATCTCCCGGCTCTGTGTTTTAAAGGCATGCTGTCTCATCAGCTAAAGCAACATGTCATAGATGGAGAGAAGACCATCATTCAGAACCCCACAGACCAGCAAAGGTACGCTACGCACTTTGTTCACACTGGAGGAAGGAATTAATGAATGAATGGAAATTAACCTTACATTTGGGAAAAACTGAACAACAAATTGTTTTAGAGGAACACTGTCCTCTCAACCTTGAGTCGAGTGCAAAACATGTTGCTCATCTTTTTCCCTGGCTGCTGTTGACACTATTGTTCAGGAAGGACCATGAGAAGGCAGAATTTGAGGTACATGAAGTTTATGCTGTGGACGTCTTGATTAGCACCGGAGAAGGAAAGGTAATAGTGCTGTCTTGTCTTACTTGATTCAAACCCACAGCTGCTGAAATTGTAGCTTATTAACACTTAACGAACAGGCACTGATTGTTTTTATCATCTTGTCATTTACGCTTAGGCCCGAGATGGAGGACTGAGGACCACCATTTATAAGAGGGACCCCAGTAAGCAGTACGGCTTGAAGATGAAAACTTCCCGTACATTCTTCAGCGAAGTGGAACGACGCTTTGATGCCATGCCCTTTACTCTCCGGTATGAAAACCACATGTTGTGTAATTACTCATATTAAACTTTGGCTCAAACACTTACTTACTACTTACCACCATTTACCGTCAGAGCGTTCGAGGATGAGGCAAAAGCCCGTCTGGGTGTGGTGGAGTGTGCCAAACATGAATTGCTGCAGCCCTTCAGCGTGCTACAAGAGAAAGAGGGTGAGTGTTCACCGCTCTGTTACGATAATTTTGCTGTTTAACAGCTTTCTCATTTATTTACCGGCCCCTCCTGCTATGGCTTTGTTCTCAGGAGAGTGTGTCGCTCAGTTCAAGTTCACAGTGCTACTGATGGCCAACGGGCCTCACAGAATCACCAGCGGACCCTTCGATTCTGAGCTCTACAAGTCAGAGCATGAAGTTCAGGATGCAGAGCTAAGGGTAATACCGTAAATTCACTTTACTTGACATCAACTCTTTCGACACAGAAACTGACTGCGTCAAACGTCTTATTACGTTTTTTATAATGAAAGGTCTCTCCTCTCCCCCAGACTTTACTACAGAGCTCAGCAAGCCGTAAAACACAGAAGAAAAAGAAAAAGAAGGTACATTATTATTCAACAACAATGAACCCTCACACTGTACCATTCAACTCCTTGTCACCACACTAAACTGTTCCTCCCTCTTTAACAACCTGCAGGCCTCAAAGACAGCAGAAAATGCCACTGGACAGCCAACCGAGGACACAGAAGCCGTAGAATAAATAAATACTGCCTTTCCACACATTGCAAGACCCCAAAGAGAAGCAAGAGACAACATGACAAATTGCCCCAAACTCTGCCCATTATACACCTTTGATTTCACAAATTGAACAGATGATTTTAGATCCTACATGGATGATTAACCCTTTACTGCATTCATTGAAAGTACCATGTGCTTTTTCTTCCTCAACCTGAGTAGGTAATAAAGAATATTTGCAAATAGGTTTACATCTTTGAAAATAATTGTTGCCAAATGGTACGGGTGCGACTGCAGCCTGTTTTTTTTTTTTTTTTAATCTTTTGGTCCTCTTCATGTTCATTTTTTGAGGTAAAACTGAAGCGTAGAGTGGGTTTTTTTTTTTTTTTCAGCCAAATGTGGATGAAGGATTATTGGATGATACCAACAGAAATGGGAATCAGTTTGTAATCTGTGTTCCTCAGGCATCATGGATTCTCCTGTTTGAACAGGAATTGGCACATGGTGTGTCCCTTTGGTAACCAAGTTACAACAAGTTATCTCAACTTGTTTATATGTAAACAAATATTTAGAGTAAAAGGAAATATTCAGATATTTTATTGGAAGGTTTATGAGCACTTTTGTCACCTTGTAAGAGTAACAATCTGTTTAGGAGGGTTCAGGCATCAAGCAAAAAAAATTTTTTTTTAAACTCCACTATGCAGTAAAGGGTTAAATTATAAATTTCAACAAACAAAACTCACACTAAATAACAGAAATGACCAGGAATGTTTTGTAAAAAAGTTTTTTGGGTCTGAGTTAATGCAGTAAAGGTTTATGGTTACTCTTCCATCATCAAGACCTGACCAAATATTCTGCTGAATCTACAATGTTTTAACCACGCTCAATTCTTTTAAAGCACAAGACTGGAATATTTTAAATATACAAGCAAAAAACAATTGTAATCCGCTTTATTTTTTTTAGGGAACAAACTGCTACATTTACTGCCATTCCCCTTGAATTTTATGAATAGATAGAAAAGTACACTTTCCACATTTGACAAACTTTTTTATTAGTGATGCTGGTTACTTGCTTTACACCGTTGTTAGTGCTGTGAAGCATGAGAACTAAAGCTGGCCCAGCTTTAAATGTTTTTTTAGGGGTGTCTTCAGTGGATTTGGACCTTAAGAGATCTGAGTTACACTTTAAGGTCTGGGTCAGTGTTGGTTCGGATTTGTTAACAATTGAATATGTTCAGAATAATAAAATCCTGCTTTGTAGCTCAATCAGTGAGCAATGGAACTTTACATCTAATGAAATAAAAACATTTTCATATATCTCTGTTCTTTTTCTGAAGGGTTTGACCAAGTTCATAAATGTCTGCAACGATGCGATGCAAAAATATGACAACTTGCCTTCTTAAGTCCAAAAGCTAAGCATTTAAGTTCAGAGGTTGTGGTTCGAAGGAGAAGTGAATGAGATACTGACTCACTAGAGTTTGCCAATATGATATATACCTATACTTTATAAGATTTTGCTTGACCTCAAATATCTTTGTGTATTGGACAATTGTGGGAAATGTTGGAAACAATGACAGCCTCTTTATAGCAACAACCAGCCTGATCTAACAAAAGCTGACATTCCTGCCGGGTTATTTGAACAGTTATACTATACAGTGATAGATTGCCTATCTGTGTAAAAGACAAAAATATAATTCTATATTATATAATTTTATTTTCTATACATAAATGTAATCTATATTCCCCTTCTGAGCATTGGGATGTTATTTTGTTTGTCGCATCAATCAGTTTTTAGTTTAGAGAATGTATTTAATGATCAATAAGAAAGAAAAATAGATTTTGATTTAACATATTTAATCTCAATGTCAATTTAGTAACAATCAATCAATCAAACTTTATTTATAGAGCACTTTTCATACACCAGGTG